>OY856415.1:649033740-649728740 GCA_963693085.1 Alisma plantago-aquatica | reverse complement strand
AGACTAAAAAGTATTCTGATCGGCTAATCAGGGTCAGTTCAGATCCATATCTGAATTTCTTTATAATTTGAGACCTTCCTTGTTGAATTCTGATCGGCCAATCGGGATACATGATCATCTGACCAGGCTAGTCCAATGTAGAATTCAGCCGACCAATTGACGATCGATTGATCTATTGAACCAAACAATTTACCGACAAATCAGACATTAAAGTAATCTGATTGAATAGGAAATCAACCTTTTTATGATTCATATCCATTTTCATAATTTATTTGATTGTGAACTTTAATTTCCTGGTGCATCCTTATGTGTGTGACCCAGTAGGTTCCTAATTATATTGATAATCATTTTCAAAACCTCAGAAGAAAATATTGGTATATAGCCACACATCGTTTCCACCCAATTAATATGAATGAGTTGGAGAAAAACTATAATTTGTGAAGCGATCAATATTGCCCTGATTGTATAATCTCTTTGTCACATATATTTAGATTGAAACTAACACATGAAATGTCACCCTAACATTCAAACTTTGTTCCTTGAACTAGAGTATACAATTCAGGATATTGTCAGCTTAATATCATATATTGACTCACTTGAGCATAGCAAACATTTCATTGTCTTTCATATCAAGTGGCTATTATATCACTCTAAAGGAGAGACATATTCTACCTACATCACTCATAGTCATCCCCATGTGTCATAGCACATCCAATTACTACCTTTTTGACAACTCTCATCCAAAGCACTTGGGGCTAGTGGTCAATGCACACAAAAAATGTGATTACTACCGTTATTTCAACTCTAAGGATCATAGTCCCCATTTTCATATTGAGAAATGCCTCTACATGTCATTACATGACTTCACTTTTCAATCTCAAGGTGGGTTTGTCCATTATAACTCATTTTCTAACAAGTACCCATGTATCTGAGTTGATATACAATAGAAAGAATAAAGAGATATAGCCATCACTCACTACACATGGTAGTCTTGTGTATTATTGTAGTCCTATAATATCCACAATAATAATAGACTACAAACCTAAGAAGAATGAATACTATTATTATACATACAATCACATATTTAGGTCCTCAACCCAAACCATATGTCATCGAGTCAAAACACTTTTAGTACTTTATTAGGTATATTCATTACTTCAATACTAAAAGAAACATAATAGGTGGAACTGCCTTTTATTATTAATAAAATAAAAATGCAAAAATATCACTTTTACAATCATCACATGATGGCTTATATGGCATATAACCAACAACATGTTCCTATTAGGTTAAGTGTGTATGATATTTTTTTGCATTCTATCTTCAACAATCCCCAACTTGGTACTAGAGGCTAATGCAAATATTCTGGTTACCAAATTTCCCCCCAACAAGCATGTCCCTACTTCATTCCCTTCTCTCCCCAAGGATTGACAATTCCTTCGAACTTTATTGCAAATATGATTATTTATCAAGTTGATCCTTATCACAGTGAATACCCAAAGTAACACTTAATTGGATATCCAATGTTGATTATCTATGAAGTTGTAATTATTAGAGGCCACATCTGAAAAATGCCCCAGTAATGACACATTGGAATTTGTTTCTTGTACCAAATTTGCACATTCTAGGGTCACACCCCAATAAATATTCATCTTTGACTATGCCCTAATGATATCTCACTTCTTGAGCAATTTTTTATTGATAGTTAGTAGGGAGTCTTTTGCATCTATGCACGCATCACCAATCCCATGTATATTTTTTCATAAGTTTTACTAGTCATCGATGTCATTTCAAAGCTGTCACACTTCTAGAAGTGAAAGAAGTTTGTTGGGAGTGATGTGGTAAGAAGCACCAACATCTAACACCCACTTAGTGTTGTAACTAATATGTAGAAAATGTTCCATAAAAAACCCGCATGTGAGTACCTCCGCAACATCTGTATCAACTCAGTCTCTATAATATCATCATCTTTTACTTTTAATTTCCTTTTGCAACTTTCTTTTGTGTTGTATGTAGAATTTCTTCAAGTGACCTAGCATGTTGTAGTTATGACAAAACATCTTTCTTTCTTAAAGTTTCCTTTGTCACCACCTTGACTACGACTCTGACTCCTCCCCATGTCCTCAGCAACTAGAGCATGTGAAGAACATGTCTCTACAGAGCTTTGTTGTCTAGTCTCTTCATTCAGCAAGTTTTGGACACCTAGTCTAATATCAACTTCCCATATAGAGTAGAGTTACTAATAGAAATAAACAAAGTCTCCCAGCTATTAGGAAAGAACTAAGAATTAGTACCGATTTCAATTCATGGTCAAGTGAAAAACCCATTGTGGATAACATATTCACCATGCCTATAAAATCATTTAAGTCCACAAAATATTTCCACCTTCCTTGAAATTCATGTCACACACTTCTTAATCAGAAATGCTTTGTTTCCTATTTTCTTCCTCTCATACAATAACTCGAGCTTCTTCTGTGGAAAGTAGGCACATGTCTTGTTGGCAATGTGATGAAAGATAGGCCCATAAACCCAACAATGGATGACTCCCATGCATTTCCTATTCATCATTTTCTAGTCCTTATCTTTCATGTCTGTAGGCTTGCTTGCATATCCCTGAAATAATTCATATAAATCACTATAGTAACATAGACACTCTGTCTTAATCATCTATGTTATCTAGATAGATATCATCAATTTCACCATGTATCTATCTCTCCAACTAGTCCACGTAACCCAACAATGCTTTATTGTCACTTAAAGTGGAATTTCAAGTCATGATGTGTGTATTTAACACACACAAAATAGCGAAAGCACCTGCATGTGTGGACTTGGTATAAATTATCCAACATGTGTAGCACAACATGAAATTGTAATGTCTAAATGGGCCACCTAGGTGGGATGGAATCAAAGGGTCGCTGGCTCAAGAGCTAGATCTAGGTAAAACAAAAACATAGTGGCCTTTTGAATGTATATTGATCTTGTATTGTGGATTTAATCAGGATTCACGTTAGTGAGTGCTAAGATAGTTAGAAGACTGTGTTTTTATTGCTTTCATAGAAATGAAGCTAGGACATATATGGTGGGAAATGCCTTTTGTAGAAATATAATGTATGTTATACCGAGATCATTTTCATTAACAACCATGAGATGTCTAGATCATCTTTTCTAGGAAGTGAAGGATTACCGATACAAATTCATATCCTTCATGTATCCAATATGTTTATTTTGTCTGCCTTACACACTAAAGGGTACTCAAAAGGTAATCTGAGACCAAATGGATAGGTATACTCAATACATGCTACATGCACCAAAACTATCCACTCATCAAAAATCTAGGTGGGCAAAAAGTTTAGAGTTTGATAAAAATTAAGGTATACTACTCCCAAATGTAAGGTATGATGAAAGTAATAAAAAATATAAAACTGAGAAGGCACATAATGAGTAAGGAAGCTTATTGTATTGTGGTGAAAATGGGAATGATCAAAAGAAGCTTTTGTGTGAATGTATTTGGTTAACTCAATATTGATTTCATAGAGAAAACCTACATATAATGATGGTTACACAAACTAATAGAGTCCAAGTCAAAAGTACAAAATCAAAACATGCAAGTTGCGAATGAAGCAAGACATATTCACTAGTAGTTGAACTCAAAATAGATAACTCAGCTTTAGTACGTCATATAGAGATGGAGACACTTCTTGAACTTTAACATGAGAAGATTAATGCCCATAAATATACGATAACCAGTGATGGAGCACCGATAAACTGGATTTATAGACTAGGAGGCATTTGAATAAATTTTAAGAAAATTTTTTTATTGTTAGAAAAGAAAGGAATAGGAGAAGATGTAAACCCTTAATATGTAATACATAGAAAAGTGATGCATTGTGACCAAAATTAGGAGAACAGATAAAATTATGATGTATGTGGATGAAATGATATAAGTATATATTTGTAACATGAGACCAAGTGGGGTTATACCATCTTATTAAAGAATGTTAGATGTATTCCATCCATTGATTATTCATCTCCGTCTACGAATTTAACATTAAAGGATTTTACTATTATTTTTGTGACTTGAAAAGTACAGTCACCAAGGGACAATTTGTCATAGCTAGAGGAAAAGTTTGTTGTACTTTATACATGATAAACATAAAGATTCATATTGATAGTGTTGAAGTTGTATACAGATCCACTTCTTCATATCTATGGCACGTACTTATTAAGAACATGAGTAATAAA
Organism: Alisma plantago-aquatica; assembly: GCA_963693085.1. NCBI lineage: Eukaryota > Viridiplantae > Streptophyta > Magnoliopsida > Alismatales > Alismataceae > Alisma > Alisma plantago-aquatica. Next base: position 649,724,498 of record OY856415.1, on the reverse strand, counting down.
AGGACTATAAGTAACTATAAAGAAAGAATTGATCCCCTATGTGAAAAATGCAATTTACAATCCTTGTGAAAGTTGTTTGCTTGGGAATAAACAAATACTCCAATTTAGTGCTCTGTGTGAAAAGTAGTGTAATGTTTCAGGTAGGATTTAGTCTAATATTTTTGTTCCTATAGAAGCAAATCCTTGGGTGGAAATAACTTCTTCATTATTTTTATTGATTATGCATCTAGAAATATGTTTGCCTTCTACTTGAAAAGGAAGGAACATGTTTTTGATACATTCAAGAAACTCCAAGTCATGGTTGAAAGGAATACAAGTAAAAAGTCAAAGTGTCTTTATTTTGACAATGGATGTGAGTACACTTCTAGGGATTTCATGTCTTATTGTGAAGGATCTAGTATATATCTTGAGAAGACTGTTCCTGGTACCCCACACCATTATGATTTAGCTGAATGGATGAATAGAACTATTATGGAGAGAATTAGATGCATGATGAAGAACACCAAAATACCTATGGATTTATAGGAAGAGGGACTGCTTGCTTTTTTATTAACAAGTCACCTTCAACTCCTTTGGATTTTGATAACCCAGAGAGTGTGTATAGAGAAATCATCTTCTTATTCTCACCATAGAGTATATGGGTGCAAGACATTTGCACATGTTCCCAAGGAGAAGAGGTGTTACAACCCCAGCTTTTGGGTTCATTTGGTGAGAAATGTAATTTCTCATATTAAAAATATTGGAACAAATAATAATATAATTTGTTTTGAATAAATGAGTTTCGTGTACAATAGCCTTGTTGATTGTTTTGTGGGCTTTATTGGCTATTGGGCCCAATAACAAGGAAAAGACAAAAGAAACTCCATTATTTGAGTAAATAAGAAAATGAAGAAAAGAAAGATGTAAAAACCTCTAGAAGGAAAAAGAATTTAATCCAAAGTTGGATTTTGGGCCTCTTGGGTTCCAAGGAGCCCAAAGTTGCAAAGATAATGCAACAAGAAAGAGAAAGAATTAATTAAGTATTGCTTTATTTAGAGGGAAAATGAGATAGTGATAATATTACAAGAAATATGTGGAAATATGGATAATGAATCCATCTTGGATGAGATTTCGTGTCCACATAGTTTCTAATGGAAAAAGGAATCAAAATAAGTAATATAAAAGAATAGAAGAGAGAAAATATGCATAAAATATGTCTTTATAAGTGATAACTTGCATATGAAGAAAAGTCCCTCATACTTTTGAGTTTGAGTCCCAAACTTGGCACACAAGTAGCTAAAATCATCAAGGACTTTCCTTTAAAATTGAAAATTAAAAGGATAAACGACTTGAGAGATATGAATTTTGTAAGTTTCCTAAAGTGTAAAGGATAACATTAAAAGTCAATTTATTTTTGACTTTGTTCTAATATGTGGCCTAATAGTCGTTGGATCCTTGATCCAATGGTGTCTACTTTTTGAGTAAGATCAGGAAAAGGGAACCGTAGGGAGATATTTCCTAATCTATTCTCTTGGCGCACAATCCATGTGCAGACCTGGAAGTTCTTCCTTTGGACTTAGGAGGGAAATCCGCACCTGCCCATCCCAAAATTAAGCTATTTCCATGTGGGAAAGGGATTTTCCCAAATCCCAGTTAGTATAGGAGATCAGAAGGACAATTATCCTTGTGATCATGCCTATTTAAGGTGCTAATCCCATACATGAGGCAACGAGGGGATCGTGCCGTTTTCCCCCAGCCTCTCTGGCAGACAACACATTGCTCTTGTGAGCTATCTCGGGCACGGAGCTCCCTTGCGGTTTGGGTGCTCTGTTCCTACGGAGGAACAAGGGACATGACCCTGCGGAGAGCATGGCTCAGTAGTCCAGTTCCTTCTTGTCACTTCTAGTGGTTTCCATCAGATGGTCAGGGATGGTGGACGGTAGCCGAATCCGGACAGGCATCTTGGGCGAGCTGTTCTCGCAGAGAGCCACCAGACGGCAACGACAGGCGAAGCACCTATGGGAAGAAGTTCACATGAAAGCGAAGAGGGGAAGGGAGTGGATCTGGGTGTTGGGTAGGTGGATCCAAATGTAGGATCTGCAAGCCAAAAAAAAAGAGGAATTGCAAGAAGAAAAAGGTTTGAAAAGGACATGTGGCGCTCGGTTATTGGCTAAGGTGAGATTATTTTGTGTAAATCCTAACTATTTATGGGTAACTCGAATATAAACAAGTAATATATGAAAATTGATCAGGAGAACGTGAGGAAGCTAATAAAAATACTTTTAGATCTTGATATTGATCTTAGTTCTAAAAGTACTCTAAGTTGACCATGTTTATGCATTAAACTATGAAGAAACCCTAATTGTGTTTAGAAATTGGGTTTAATGTCTTAATTATGTTATTTTGAGATATAATAACCCATGGGGAATAAAAAGAAGGATTGAACATGATTAAGATGATAATATGCTTGTTTTAGGGTTTTGTACACATGAAGATGCATAATAGCTTAGAAACCCTAACTTAAGGTTAATGGTTGCTTATGAGATATAATTCAAAATCCTTTGTATAAAACTGATGTTAGGTTAACCTCAAGCCTAGTAGATGATAAAAAGGCTCTAATGTGAATATGTGAGTAATTAGGGGTTTTCACCTAGAACTGTTGTTTTAGGGTTTTGTGGATATAAATGAGGAAAGTTGTAAAAAGATCTAAAAGAACCCTAATGAAACCCTAATTCGGATTAGAAACCCTAGAAAGTGAATCCAAGTCAATTAAATAGATATATTCATGATAAAGTATAGTAAATAGGTTACGTATGCTTTTTAGGAATTCTATGATTGTTGAACTACTTCTTGGATTACTTGCTTGCTTGGAATTGTTATTAGCTTGTTGAATCTACAAATCAGGTATGTGGTTAATTACTATTAATCACATTAGTATTCCCAAAGGTTTTCTGGATGGTTAATCACATTGAATGCAACTTAACTATTTGGATGTTCATACTTGCAAATCATAAAGTCACTATGGTTATAAAAAATATAAATACATGTGTTTTCTCGCACCTACATGCCACCCTGATGGAAGATGCCATAAAGGTCAGGCCCAAGAGGGTAGACCAATGGGCACCATGATAGGTGACCCCAGACACCAAGCTCGGGAATGAGAAGGTGGTCTATGTTTAATGACTATGGGGCACCATGAGAGGCGACCCCCAGTCACCAAGCTCGGGATTGAGAAGGTGGCCTTAAGTCAATGGAAAAAGAGAAACCCTAGAGAGGTATTCCAGGGTTAGGGCAAAAGCGGTGGAGAATGACACATTGAAAATGTAAATTGGTTGGCTAATCACCCTGATTGTGATAATTAAATTGTTAGCCATATTTGTAAAATTTTGGTTGTTCCCACATACCAGCATATTCCTATATGATGACTGACATTTTGTTTGTCGTCGTTTTAGGTACAACAAGTGAACGAACAAACAGTAAAGTGGCACATTGTAGAAATAAGAAATAAAGTGCAAGGAGGATTAGATAGAATGAATCTAGGATGTGGTTAGAGTAGTTTACCAAAGTTTTAAAAAGGTATGCAAAGTTTTATTTTATACCAGTTTTCAGTTTAGTTGGTAAAAATTGATAATTGTTATTGATTATTTGTCGATCCTTTGATCCTATTAATTGGGATAATGGCTCTGATCTCTTGGTCTCCCTTAATTGGGGGTTACCAGGAGGTGGGGTCGTTACATTTGGTAGCAGAGCATAGGTTCCTCATTTAATCTTTAATAATTATTAAATTTTGCAAACTCTGTAGAACCCAAGGGAGTTATTAGAGGATTTTCCGAAAGACAGAGGTGTGTAGAAAAGGATCACGTCTGGGGGCTGTCAAGATTTTCCTCCACACCGCCAGTCGGAATATGAGGACTCCCGGATTAGTATGACTGCCTGGACAAAGTCTCAGGATTTGACTCAAAATAAGATACCTTTAGGACTCTCTCATCTTGTTCATCCCTTCTCAACTCAAATGTTGTTAAGGACCTTAAAGATTAGGATTTTCTCTCTTTTCCTCACCCTCTTAAGGTAGGGGTACAATTGATAAGGTTTAAGGAATCCTCCACCAAACTAATAAAAAGCATGTAAATAAGATGTCATGGACACAAGCTTAATAGATTAAGCGTAAAAGAATAGATACATGCTTAGGTCGTATGACATAAGTTTTCATGCCCTCAGGAGAGACCTGAGGCTAGACCTTCTTGTCAGGTGGATAAGTAAAGAGAGTTAGTCTTGGAGGTAGTGATCTCCATTACAAGTAGAGACCTGGAACATCCTTTGAGGATGATGTTAACCCAAACCCTAAGTGAAGGTTAGAGAAAGAGACGACATGATGAGTTAGATGTCATGGTAGACCAGGTGTTTGGATGGATATGCTTTTGGATGCCCATATGAGCCATGAGAGGTTGGATGACCTAGTGCCTTTGGCAACCCAATCCTGAAAAGGGTCGTGCATAGTAGAGAGAAGGATATCTCCTTCATTGATGAGGTTAGAGAAGAACCTATGGAAACCCCATGAGCTTATATGAGCATGGCATAGTATGCACCTAGAGTACGTCAGTAGTGTGAGCAGTAGGTTGAAACCCTGGATAAGGTAGTATGTTGGATAGCTGACAAGATAGGCATAAAGGGCTAGGGATAACCTTGAGCAAACATAAGTTTGAACACAGGCTTATTCATGTAGAGGTATGCTTATGAGCTTGATCCATCTTCATGGAGAGAGGACCTTTAGTATAAGGCTGGTTGTGGAGTTATCTCTTGAGAGAGAGAGAGGAACCCAAGCAAAAAGGTTGGAAGGCTAGACACTGAGATATGAGGAAAAGTGGGGAGTTGAGGATGATAGTGGTTGCCTCATGCTGATGATATCTTGGTTGCCATTAGAGGAACCAAACCATAGAGAGAGGATGAGGCTTCTTGTACCTATGTGCCTATGGTATAGATGTTTACCTACTGAGCTATGAAGAAGAGTTCCTTAGAACCTGAAGAGGTTTAGTAACAAGTTGTGAGGCCTTACACCTAGTTGGCTATCCTTGAGGAGGTCTCAACTTTGAGGTGTTACTAGAATAGAAGGATGACAGGAAGTGCATGTCATGCCTTATACATGCTTGATACGTGGTTAAGAGGTTGAACATGCAGTTGGACACCCAAAAAGTGAACCTAGGCCTAAGAGGGGAAGTGGTGTACCTAATGCTCATGATGGGTTTTGAGTTTCTATAGATGTGTGCATGGTACTTTTCATGGTTAGAGGAGAGGAAACCCCTTAAGTTTAAAGGTATGTTTGATGAACCCCTCACAGCTAAGTGGATGACATGGGAAGGTATGATCTTGATCCAATGTTGAGGATGAGAACAAGTATGACCTAGCATGGTTTAGTAGGTGGTCTGATTGTGCCTTAGTAGCTGCTGGGTTAAGCACGCTCATGTGAATAAAAACCCTAAGGATGTTTGTGACCTTGTTGTCAAGAGTTGTAGTTTCCTCCCATCCTGGGAGAGGGACCCTTTGGTAGGGTGTATACCAGTTCTATGGGTTTTGAGGAAACCTAAAGAGGTCTCGTGGGATCTTGAGAAGCTAAGTGAAAAGTACATGGTATGAGAATCAACCTGCAGACCCATAGATAACCATCTCTAAATGCATAGGGATGTGATCGGTATGGGGCCTGACCAAGGTGGGCAGGTTGCCAAGACCCCTATGAAAGGATGAAAGTCATCCCATGAATGCAGAGAGAGAGAGAGAGATGATGAAGGCTTGGGTAAGGTTCTAAGCTGGACATGTACTATAATAGAATCCTAAGTCTATCCTAGGTTCAGGTAGGGATAAGACCGATGGAAGTAGGAGTTGCCTAATTCCCTAGTTGCACATGACCATAGGGTCGGGAGGTAACAACTATCATTGTATAAAGGGCCATGGGTTAGGAGATTGATCACCTTTGTGAACTCATGGGACCCAAAGGGCAGATGAGTAGGGCACTCTCTGGATGCATAAGGGAAGAGGGATGACCCCAAAAGTGCCGACACCCTATAGACCTAGAGGATATGACCAAGGATTGTGTGTGGACCCAAGTAGGTTCGAGGCCAGTTTTCCATGGAAGTAACTTTGATATCAAGATGGTTGTGATGTAGAGACATAAGTTGCACGTTTCAACTTATATTTGAAGGTGTACTGGCAAGGTGGGATGTACCATCTCTACTCTTGGAATATGAAGAACTTTGTGTTTGGACGGCCACCAAATGCTTATTTCCTCTTGTTATAGGAGTAAGAGATAGGACAGTACGCATGCCATACACCAAGGATAAAGAGGATGTGAGTTGGAATGTTGCTATGAGGTATGAGGATATAGATGATATCATACCCTGGTGGAGTGAATGATACATGGATGGTTTACAAACACTATGAGTATTAAGGTAGTCATCTGGTGAGGATGTTTTATCATGCGCTATGAGTTATACAAGGTTGAGTTTGAAAACCAAGAGGATGAGCTCAAAGTGTTCTTGATGAAGATAGACTCAGAGTTGAGATGAAATAATAGGTGAAAGCGGATGTCTTCAACTTTACCTAACACCTAAGGATGTGAAGTGGTAATGGATGCCCTAGATGAGATGCAGATGCCTAGTTAGCTAGCGGCTAGAAGAGGCAGTTAGGCTAACCCTAAATGAAAAGGGAGATATGTTTGGTTAACACTAACGAAGTTTGTTGAACAAGTTAGTAGTTGTTTGGTTAGCCAGCCTAGGCCTTGATGAAATAGAAGGATGGTTGTAGAATCTCAGATGCACTTCTTTGGAAATGAAGGTGATGAAACCCCAACTAGAGTGGTTTAGGGTATCTGAGGAATCGATCTTGAGGAATCATGACATATAGGAGATCATGATTTTAAGTTCATCATACACTGTGGTACTACTAAGATAGTAAGTTGGAGTGGTACAGTGGATGGCTAAGATAACGTTGCATGTGGCATGTTGCCATGCATGACAGGAGGTGAAGGATGAACACCAGTAACCCAATGAGTTGATATAGAGGATGAAGAGTCCCCGAGAGAGAATGGGAGCTCCTCACTATGGATGTGTAGTAAGTTTCCCATGGACCAGAGAAGGTCAAGATGCAATTCGGGTTATGGTAGATCCCCTTACCTAGAGGACATGAGAAAGAGAGAATACTGTCAAGGGACAGATCTGGTTGAACTACATATGAGAGAGAGATGCTTCAACTATACAATGATGCAAGTTCTTAAGTTTAATCTAAAGATCCACTTCCATGCGGTGGAAGTAGGTGCATGAAGAACTCGATGTTAGTACAATTTATCACCCCTAACTAATGTTTAGTGTAATCCTGACTAGAGGGTCTGATGAGAGTATGTGTGCTCATTTAGGGTGATACCTTGAGACAGTTCTTGCCCTCTGTAAGATGTGATGATAACCATCATAGCCAGTATCGGGATGTAAAGAAGCTCTGTAAGGGAAGTTGTGTCATTCACCACTTCATTAAGATGATGTTGGCAAAGGGACCTCGTGAAGGTCAAGAAAGGACCACAGTGTGTGCAGATGAAGTCGCTTTGATTGTGCAATGGCTGAAAGAGAGCCCAGAGGCGACATGAGTCGTGAGTTGATGCAAAGAAAACTGACATGCAATTCACTGTGGGAGAGTATGTAATGAGAAAATCTGACCCCTCTAAGCTACGACTGAGAAAGATGAGTCCCCGATATATGGGTCCATTTGAGATGGATTGGTGGAGATGGTTGTGTTTAGCATTACCCCTCAGGATAACATGATGTATAATGTATTCCATGAGTCTAATCTAGAGTACTATGTGAGGTACCCAAGCCATGTGCTGAGCCCTGAACCTAATCAACTTTACGAGAGGCTGAAATGTCCTGAGTCACCTATGAGGGTATGATATACCAAGGTAAGAAAGAACTCAGATGGAAGAATATGAGATGATGAAGGTTCTTGGAAAGCACCATGGAAAGGGTGAGGCCACATGGGATCCATGATGGACATAAGAAGGGTTTATCCTATTTGTTTGTGTGCTTGGTGAAATTTTGGGGGAAAAATTCCTATAAGAGGGGAATGATGTTGCAACCCCAGCTTTTGGGTTCATTTGGTGAGAAATGTAATTTCTCATATTAAAAATATTGGAAAAAATAATGATATAATTTGTTTTGAATAAATGAGTTTCGTGTACAATAGCCTTGTTGATTGTTTTGTGGGCTTTATTGGCTATTGGGCCCAATAACAAGGAAAAGACAAAAGAAACTCCATTATTTGAGTAAATAAGAAAATGAAGAAAAGAAAGATGTAAAAACCTCTAGAAGGAAAAAGAATTTAATCCAAAGTTGGATTTTGTGCCTCTTGGGTTCCAAGGAGCCCAAAGTTGCAATGATAATGCAACAAGAAAGAGAAAGAATTAATTAAGTATTGCTTTATTTAGAGGAAATATGAGATAATGATAATATTACAAGAAATATGTGGAAATATGGATAATGAATCCATCTTGGATGAGATTTCGTGTCCACATAGTTTCTAATGGAAAAAAGAATCAAAATAAGTAATATAAAAGAATAAGAGAGAGAAAATATGCATAAAATATGTCTTTATAAGTGATAACTTGCATATGAAGAAAAGTCTCTCATACTTTTGAGTTTGAGTCCCAAACTTGTAACACAAGTAGCTAAAGTCATCAAAGACTTTCCTTTAAAATTTGGAATTAAAAGGATAAACGGCTTGAGAGATATAAATTTTGTAAGTTTCCTAAAGTGTAAAGGATAATATTAAAAGTCACAATTTATTTATGACTTTGTTCTAATATGTGGCCTGATAGTAGTTGGATCCTTGATCCAATAGTGTCTACTTTTTGAGTAAGATCAGGAAAAGGGAACAGTAGGGAGAGATTTCCTAATCTATTCTCTTGGCACACAATCCATGTGCAGACCTGGAAGTTCTTCCTTTGGACTCAGGAGGGAAACCCACACCTGCCCATCCCAAAATTAAGTTGTTTCCATGTGGGAAAGGGATTTTCCCAATTCCCAGTTAGTATAGGAGACCGAAAGGATAGCTATCCTTGTGATCATGCCTATTTAAGGTGCTAATCCCAGACATGAGGAAACGAGGGGATCATGCCATTTCCCCCCAACCTCTTTCACGGACAACATGTTGCTCTTGTGAGCTATCTCGGGCACGAAGCTCCCTTGCGGTTTGGGTGCTTTGTTCCTATGGAGGAACAGGGGAGAAGGCCCTACAGAGAGCATGGCTCAGTAGTCTAGTTCCTTCTCATCACTGCTGGTATCTGCCATCAGATGGTCAGGGATGGCGGACGGCAGTCGAATCCGGACAGGCGTCTTGGGCAAGTTGTGCTCGTAGAGAGCCACCAGGCGGCAGCGACAGGCGGAGCACCTATGGGTGGAAGTTCGCATGAAGGAGAAGAGGGGAAGGGAGCGGATCTGGGTGTCAGGTAGTTTGATCCAGAGGTAGGATCCACGAGCCAAAAAAAAGAGGAATTGCAAGAAGACAATGGTTTGAAAAGGACATGTGGCGCTCGGTTATTGGCCAAGATGAGATTATTTTGTGTAAATCCTAACTATTTATGGGTAACTCGAATATAAACAAGTAATATATGAAAATTGATCAGGAGAACATGAGAAAGCTTATAAAAATACTTTTAGATCTTGATATTGATCGTAGTTCTAAAAGTACTCTAAGTTGACCATGTTTATGCATTAAACTATGAAGAAACCCTAATTGTGTTTAGAAATTGGGTTTAATGTATTAATTATGTTATTTTGAGATATAATAACCTGTGGGGAATAATAAGAAGGATTGAACCTAATTAAGATGATAATATGCTTATTTTAGGGTTTTGTACACATGAAGATGCATAATAGCTTAGAAACCCTAACTTAAGGTTAATGGTTGCTTATGAGATATAGTTCAAAATCCTTTGTATAAAACTAATGTTAGGTTAACCTCAAGTCTAGTAGATGATAAAAAGGCTCTAATGTGAATATGTGAGTAATTAGGGTTTTGCACCTAGAACTGTTATTTTAGGGTTTTGTGGATATAAATGAGGAAAGTTGTAAAAAGATCTAAAAGAACCCTAATGAAACCCTAATTCGGATTAGAAACCCTAGAAAGTGATTCCAAGACAATTAAATAGATATATTCTTGGTAAAGTGTAGTAAATAGGTTACATATGCTTTTCAGGAATTCTGTGATTGTTGAACTGCTTCTTGGATTACTTGCTTGCTTGGAATTGTTATTAGCTTGTTGAATTTGCAAATCAGGTATGTGGTTAATTACTATTAATCACATTAGTTTTCCCGAAGGTTTTCTGAATGGTTAATCACATTGAATGCAACTTAACTGTTTGGATGTTCATACTTGCAAATCATAAAGTCACTATGGTTATCACAAATATAAATATATGTGTATTCTCGCACCTACATGCCACCCTGATGGAAGATGCCATAAAGGTCAAGCCCAAGAGGGTAGACCAATGGGAACCATGAGAGGTGACCCCATACACCAAGCTCGGGAATGAGAAGGTGGTCTATGTTGCATGACTATGGGGCACCATGAGAGGTGTCCCCCAGGCACCAAGCTCATGATTGAGAAGGTGGCCTTAAGTCAATGGCAAAAGAGAAACCCTAGAGGAGTATTGCAGGGTTAGGGCAAAAGCGGTGGAGAATGACACATTGAAAATGTAAATTGGTTTGCTAATCACCATGATTGTGATAATTAAATTGTTAGCCATATTTGTGAAATTTTAGTTGTTCCCACATACCAACATATTCCTATATGCTGACTGACGTTTTATTTGTCGGCGTTTTAGGTACAACAAGTGAAAGAACAAACAGTAAAGTGACACATTGTGGAAATAAGAAATAAAGTGCAAGGAAGATTAGATAAAATGAATCCAGGATGTCATTAGAGTAGTTTACTAAAGTTTTAAAAAGGTATGCAAAGTTTTATTTTATACCCATTTTCAGTTTAGTTGGTAAAATTTGATAATTATTATTGATTATTTGTCGAACCTTTGATCCTATTAATTGGGATAATGGCTCTGATCTCTTAGTCTCCCTTAATTGGGGGTTATCGGGAGGTGGGGTCGTTACAAGAGGCATAAGCTTAATGGCATGTGTAATCCTTGTATTTTTATTCATCATGGTGATGATGAGTTCGTCTACAAAATTTGAAATCCATTTAAGAAGAAGATGATTAGATGCAAGGATGTGATCTTATTTGATGACTAGATGATTATGATGATAGAGTCTGAGTAGCTTGCAAGTGATGTAGTGATTGATACACCAGTTCCCTCTCTAGTCTAATAGAATGTTGATGTAGAGTAGATTTAGGATGATGGGATCCCTTATGATATAGAAGAGGATGTTATTGGTATAGATTACGTCTATGAGTAAGACGCTCCTGGGCAGGGGGAGCAAACTCTATAGGTAGATGTAGTAGAACAACAATTGAGGAGGTCTACTAGAGACAAAATGCTATTGAATATTCTATTCCAGAATGGCCATTCATAATAGAAGAGGGGGAGCCAAAAATCTACGAGGAGGCAAAGTCTCACTAGTAAAATAATAAGTGGTAGCACGAAATGCAAGATGAGATGAATAAGTTGAAGAAAAATGAAAACTATGCGTTATGCAAGCTTCACGAAGGAAGAAAGCCTTATAGAACAAGTGGATTTTCAAGGTAAAGAAATATGTGAATGACAACACCATGAGATACAATGCCATATTTGTGGGGAAAGGCTTTAGAAAAAATTAGAAATCAATTTTTATGAGATATTTTCTCCAATGGTGAAAATGACTTCAATTTGCACTATATTGGGCTTGGCAACCACATTAAATCATGAAATTGAGAGGAAGAGATTTGTATGCAGCGACCTAAAGGATTTACAGTGGAAGGGAAAATATGGTTTGCAAGTTGATGAAAATATGTAAAGGCTAAAACATGCACCCATGTAGTGGTAAAAAAAGTTTGATTTGTTTCTACTGAAGCAAGGTTACCACATGCACATAGGTAGATTATGTGTTTAGTTTGGGATATTTTTAGGTGATAATTTCATCATTCTCTTACTTTATGTTGATGGTATATTGATTGTTGGAAAATATGCTTAGGTGATTGTCAAGTTGAAGAAGGATTTTTTTTTTGTATTTTGAGATGAAAGACTCGGGACCATCAACACATATTCTTTATATGGACATTATGCGTAATAAGGAAGCAAATAAAATTTGATTGCCATAGGAGATATATGTTGAGTGTATACTTAACATGATCAAAATAACGGGAGCAAAGTCAATTGATACTCCCTTATCTAGTCATTTTATACTTAGTAGGAAAGAATTTCCTTTTACTGAGTAGGATAAAATAGGAAGATGGCTCACATATGCTACTATTCTATAATAGGATGTCTGACATATGCTATGGTGTACACTAGGCCTGATATTGCACATGCAGTTAATGTGACTAGTATATTTCTATCTGATCTTGATAAGCATAATGGAATAGTGTTAAATGGATGATAATAAATTTGAGAGGTACATCTTGTGCTTGTTTATGCTTTGGCATCCACCACCCGTTCTTAAAGGTATCATATATGTATATTTAATAGGTGATTTTGATCTTAAAAAATCTACCTTTGAATTTTTGTTCACTTTTGTGGGTCAATTCCCACAAAGAAGATCTGCTACTTGTAAGGAACTTGCTACATTAGACTCCAACTAAGGAGACAGTCAATTCGTTGTACTTGAGGAGGAGATTATTAGACACACATCTCTTTAATTCCAGCCCACTTGGGCAGAACATTAAGGCATAACTCCTTCCATGAAACTGGGTATTAATACCCATGATCACACATGCAACGTCAAGAACAAACCCGCCGATTTGTTTACTACTTCTCCAATTGACGACGTGAAGTAGAAAGGGCCAAGGAAGAAAGAAAAAAGAGAGTGAAAGGAAGAGGGTGGTCACCACTCTAATTCTCTTCTGATTGTTATGTTGAGTTCTCCACCACAACCTATATTGTAATCTACCCATGTATTCATCACAAAGAGTATTTTTTCGGAAAGTCTTTTAATGTGGTGACGTATCGACTTGATAAAATATGTATCTCTTTATTTTACTCTAAATTAGACCTATTAGATACATGGACGATATGAATTATTATCATAAATCTCTCACTTCCTAGAAAAGATGAGCTAGACATGATATGTTTGTAAATGAAAATGATGTGGACAGCATAGGCGTCAGATTTCCACAAAAGGCATTTATGATCATATTTGTCTTAACTTCATTTCTCTGAGAGCAATAAAATCCATTCTTCTGACTATCTTACCAGTCACTAATGTAAGACTGGATTAGATTAACCCACAATGCAAGATCGATTGACATTCAAACGCCCACGAATTTGGTTTACTTGCATGCAACAAGCCCCCAATTTTTACAGGCTAGGAAATTTCGATCCAAACCATCAAATTGCAAATGATCAGCTCCCTGGTGGTCATTCGCAGGGGAAGAATCAATCTGGTGCTGGTCCTCCGATTCACTTTGGACTTGGAATCCACTGAATTTGGCCGGAAGCTAAGTTGTTACTGTTTTGGATGGAATACAACATTGAGAGTCAAACCCACTTTCTAGTGTGTTGTTAAGGAACTGAAAATGCCAACTATTACAGGATTCAAAGTCAGTTAAAGGCTCCAGCTCTGTGTATTGTTTGAAAATGGGTAAAGTTCCACGAAGCGTGTTGTTATTCATTCATTAATATGCATTATCAATAGTGTATGACACCCACAGTGATGATGCTCATATCCTTCTTAATCGAATGCTACTCCGTTGTCTTACTCTGAAGGCACATCGAAGTTGCAAGAGTGGCACACGTTGCACGTGATTGGTTGGTACAATTACAACGCTCTATTTGACTAAGGACACCCACATTTGATTGATTAACATACAAGCCACGCTTTTGTAATGACCAACCCCCTTTCAGCCCAACATCCTTTCTGCCAAGGACTTCAAGATCAGTTATTCAACGTAGATACCACGATAAGATTTGGCATAAATTTTGAAAAGATTTGCAGAAGCTTCAAGCCCAAGAAAAATCCCACACGAGATACAGCCCAAGCATGCACAACAAAAGTCACGACCGCCCCGTCGACAAAGCCAATAACCACCAAATAAATAACCAAGCAGAGAACATGATTAGCGAAGAAGACCGCATAATTATATTAAACAACTCTAAGAAGATTACAAGGATTGTCGTTCCCTCACAATCCCGTGCCCATAATAGAATCCAGTAACCCACTCTCGTTCTCTCCCCTCTTTAGCTATCTTTTGTGGCTTTCCGTTTTGACACACGATGTTGTCCTACGTTGGCACACCCAAAGTTACCACATGTTGAACCCCCCACACATCGGTGCTCCTTGGCATACGATATCCATCGCTGTCTATCCCTATTTATAGATAGGGACTCCCGGTTAGACAATCCGAGAGGATATGACAATTCTATAGGGATTAGGAAACGACAATACAAAATGATAAGGAAATAATGTCTTCGACTCCAAGTCTAACATTAATTGCACTTTCCTAATATTGTTAGATATTATTTCTTATCCAATTAGGATAAGAGACAAAATCCTAACAATCTCCACCTTGAATCTTATTCGCTGAAGTTGCTCCTCCAAGAAGTCTACTCCCACTCTTCTTCTATGCTTCCGCCCTCGGAAGCTGCTCTTGTTTCTACAAGCGTATCACCATGCATGCCTGCATGGAGTGTGTGTCCAGACATGATTGTCCAGACCCTTCATGTGAGAGCTCTTCGTATTGTACAGTTTGAGAAACTGTACCACCTCCACCTGCGGTTGGAAGAACCACATCCTTCACACCTTTGGCCCCCATGCCATAGGGTTGTGTCTTCTTTTAGTCACACCCACTTGAAGACACTGCGTGGTCGGTCTAACCACAACTTCCTCTTTCCAACAGTTGACAGCTTCGCCTCTGCATCTGTTGAAATTTGCAGCCGAGTTTGCAATCTCGCACCAGACTGCCCGTGAGAGTTGAATACATGTAGCAATTTTCGGGTTCATGACACCCGCCACCCATGCTACTGCTTCATCTACACCTTCCATGTTGGTAGACCTCTCATCAGCCGCTCCTCTTTTGGTTAAGAAACATCCAACCAGTCGATAAAACCAGGTAGCCTCCGTTGTCGCTTGCCCCTTGCAAGTGAATTACACGACTCCACCTCGTGTTGATATTTCACAACATGTGGATTCGCTCCCGCCTGGTTACATAACGATGTTGCCATCAAAATTTACTACTGGATGACCTCCAATGGTAGTCGTCGATGTCGTCATGTTTTTTTGTGCTTCCAATTCTTTTTGATCATCTCGCAAGAATCCTGCTCTGATACCACTTGAAGAGATTTGCGGAAGCTTCAAGCCCAAGAAAAACCCCACACGAGATACAACCCAAGCATGCACAACAAAAGTCACGACCGCCCACGTCGACAAAGCAAATAACCACCAAATAAATAACCAAGCAGAGAACATGATTGATGAAGAAGATCGCAGAATTCTATTAAATAACTCCAAGAAGATTACAAGGATTGTCGCTCCCTCACAATCCCGTGCCCACAATAGAATCCAGTAACCCACTCTCGTTCTCTCCCCTCTTTGGCTATCTTTTGTGGCTTCCCGTTTTGATAACCCACTCTCGTTCTCTCCCCTCTTTGGCTATCTTTTGTGGCTTCCCATTTTGACACACGATGTTGTCCTACGTTGGCACACCCGAAGTTACCACACGTTGGAACCCCCACACATCGGTGCTCCTTGGCACACAATATCCATCAGTGTCTATCCCTATTTATAGATAGGGACTCCCGGTTAAACAATACGGGATGATACATCAATTCTATAGGGATTAGGAAATGACAATATAAAAAGATAAAGAAATAATGTCTTCGACTCCAAGTCTAACATTAATTGCACTTTCCTAATATTGTTAGATATTATTTCTTATCCAATTAAGATAAGAGACAAAATCCTAACAAATTTGTGGTCACGAACATTCAAGATTATTCGGAGCCACAGCTGCCCATATTGGCATACTGCGTGAAGCGCTGAAGGTCCAATTGAAATTAAAACGAACTACACGGATTACGTATATCTGATTCGGATTGGCAATTGCCGTAAACTCGATTGCATCACGATTAAGACAATAACTCTAGCAAAGATACCGGTCTATGGCAAGTCAACGGCAACCTAACTAGTTTTTCTTTATGGACATGGTCGGCACATATTTGCAATTCCCCTAAAGTATGCATGCACGCTTACCGGGGAACGTGATGATGGTTGTCATCATTTTTCCCGCACTCGTGCTTATTATTAATTTTCAATTATTATCCAGTCATATATGGCACGAAAATCTAGGTGCTTGAGAGGTCATATGACTTAATACCATGTGCTGTTTATGTGTAATTTAGTTTATCTCAGCTACCCAGTACGCTAAGCAATAAACATATGCTATATCTTCGCATGCGTTTTATTCCATGACATAATAAGATGAGCATGTAGCTATGCCAGCCCATGCATTCTAAAGATTATACCAAAACTTTCTTTAATTAAGAACGAAAGGTGGTTTTCGTAATTGGGGTTTTACAAAGCCCTAACCAAACAGTATCCTGTTTTTGGTGCACCGTGCGCCATTACCTATGACAACTGCATGTGCACAACTTTGTTACCGCTCTCTTACGACTAGGGAACCACTTGCTTCCTTCCTCACCTCATTCACGTCTCTCTCTCTCTCTCTCTCTCTCTCTCTCTCTCTCTCTCTCTCTCTCTCTCTCTCTAAATTTAACTACATAAACTGATAGTTTTCTCATATTTCACTCATGTTTAAGATAAAAAGTGTTTAATTTCTTTTTGATAGTGGGGATTTTAGACCCCTTTCATTTTGCAAACAGGGAGAGGAAACAACCTATTACAACAAAAAAAAAGCATGTAGGCACTCCCACCTCAACTGGATTCAATCCCACAATCTGCACTTCAACAAACAACAAGTTAGACTAGTTGAGCTACCCGACATGCTCATAGTGTTTAATTCCTTTCAGTAAAGTGTTTTGAAACATTGACATTCAAATGTTCTCTAAACCATAATACAATGGCATCATATAAGTGCTATTCAAACATATTAGGGTAGTTTTGGAGTGTTTTAACAAAATTTTGGGAGATGGATAATATGTTTGGGGTTTTGGGATCTTGTGTGAGAATTATATTCGGTGTAGAGTGGTCGGAAAGAAGTGGGGTGATTTTCTAAGAATTTTCAAAAGTTTTAAATATGTTGCCTTTGGTTGACAAGAGGAGTGTTATGGGTGGTTTGAAGGATTTTGAGAAGTTTTGTACAACTAGATAGTGTTTTTGAGGAATTTAGTAATTTTGGATGGATTTTGAGAAGTTTTGAAAGATGGAAAGTGGTTTTGATAAGTTTGGTAGGTTAAATACCAACCTTTAGGAGAATCATGACATGTTGAAAAGAAGAGACTAGAAAACATGTATGTGACATTTAATAAGAGATTGACATGATAGTTAATGGTGAATTTTAAATGCATTCTAGAATAATATTACACATATTATACGACTTACACATAATTTATTTAAAATATATATTATAGGTAATGCTTATGTAAATAAATACAACTCCATATTTTTCAAATTACAATATGTGTCGTTCTCTTTGTAGTAATTACACATCATTCATAACTTTTTAACCATGAAAAAATATTTTTGTTATAATAGAAATGTAAATGAGGTAGTGTTGATGAAATAAAAGAATGTTTTATAAACTGAGTGGAGATGATCCTTTGATCAGCTAACGGGTTTTCAATAAAGTGAACCTGAGTTCGATCCCTGAAATTAACAAGAATTTATCTCCCACAACTCATCTTGGAGTTTAGGTGGTCAATTGGGCGCCGGGGTGTCAACTCCGACTTGTAATCGTTCTATTTTTTAATGTATGTTTTGTAACAAGGAAAGTAGGGGTTTTGACAATAGAACAATTCGTTCTAGTATATGTAATGCACATAAATGATGCTTCCGTGCGCCTCATTGTTTATCCTGATGCCTCGCGTTTACACTCTCGCGCATCATTCTTTCATTACAAAGTTTCATTACTATGCTGCCAGACCTCGTCTTCCATTCTAAATTTTACGCAACGAGTCTCGAGCTCCTCATTTTTTACTAAAGTGTTTTCCAGATGCCTCATTTTTGCATTCTCGCGCATTATTCTTTCAGTATAGAGTCCCATTACTATGCTGCCAGACCTCGTCTTCTGTTCTAAATTTTTACGCAATGAGTCTTATTTTCTAGTTCCAACATCCTATTTCTATGCTATTAGACCTCATTTTCTAGCCTCAGCACGTCTGTTTTTACACTACGATGGCTCATTTTGTAGTCTACTTCCTTGTTTCGACACTACCACACCTCATTTTCGAATTGTAATAATGCCTCATTTCTATGCTACCACACCTCATTTCTTAGTCCCACCATCTCGTTTCTACGCAAATACCCCGCTTCGTAATCTCAATGCCTTGTTTATAGGTTATCGTGTCTTACTTTCTAGTCACATTGCCTCGTTTCTAGTTGAATGCATCATTTCTAGGCTACTGACATCATTTTGTAGCCCCAACGGGTCGTTTTCTAGTGCTGATGTCCTATTTTATGCTATTGTGCCTCATTTTTAATTCTAAATGCATGTTTTCTATACGAACACACATTTTCTTGTCCATCTTCTCATTTTTTCACTACTATGTCTCGCTTTCTAGTCCCAAAGCATCGTTATGGTCCTAGCACACCTCCTCGTTTCACCCCGACACCTCACTCCCTTATCCCTGAGCCTCATTGCCCCTCCCTGCGCCTCATTAGGTGTTTTGTGTACACTATTGCATCATGTTTTCTAATCACATGTCCATGTTTCTATGTTATCATGCCACTTTCTCTCACCCAAAACACTTCATTTCTCCATCTTATCATGCCTCAATTTAGAATCGCAAAACCTCATCTTTCCATGCTACCTTGCATAAAAAATGGTCCAAATAGTCCATTTATGGGCGAATGACAGTGACTGAACCCGCTTGTGGTGGATTCACAATCCACTGTCTTGATCCACTTCGCTACATCCGCCCATACCACCTTAACAAGTTTGAGTCTTTATCTACCATAAAATCCTTTTCCTCCTCACGGTCAAAGATTATCTTTTTCTGAAGTTGTTTGTTGTTGTATTTTTTTGAACTATGGAGAAGCAAACCTTCAACAAGCAAGAAGACCTGACAAGGCTTCAGACATTTTCTTTGATCATCTATATTTTATGTATTATGGGAATCCTCCTAAATAGACAAAATATTTCTATTATGCCAATGCCAATTGAATCAATGTTTTTCTCACCCAAGTGACTTAACGAGGGACTTTTGCAACAAATTAGAGTAATTTTGTAAAGACGAGGCATGTTTGTGACAAAGCAAGGCGTTTTTGCAACAAAATGAGTCTTTGTGACTAAATGAGATATATTTCCTACAAATGAGATGTTTTGTACAAATGAGGCATTTTTTGCAAATACACGACATTATTATCGAATATTGAGTATAAAATATATTTTTATGAGGAATTCAAGCGAGCTTTGATTGACTTTAAAAGAATTATATCTTTAAGTGGTGTAATAAATGGTATATTAGGTGTTTTGATGACAAGTCGAGGCATTTTGGTGACTAAGAAAGATGCACGTTGGCGACTAAATAAGACGTGGAATCATTATTTCTAAAAAATAAAATTTAGGGAAGCAAATTGTGGTGCACAGTGAAGGAGAGGGTATACTATTTAAGGGATAAAACAATTTCATAAAAAATCATAAATTTGTGTCATTGTTGACATCATGACCTCACAACATGATTAGAGTCACGAGAAGATCCAGGGGGCAAGTAGTGTCCATGCCCCCTTTCCAAATATATATATATTTAAAATGTATATAATGTAACAATTTTTTTATTTGAAATTGTATAGTTGTGCAATACAAGACTAGAGTGACAAAGTCATGCATTCGATTTAGTGACTGTGATGATTGTTGTTTTTAAATTGACATGGTAAAAGTCTAGTTGGAGTTTCATTTTGTTCTTTCTTTCTATCACGTCCATATGTCCTTTCATAAAAACATCTTTAATTGTTTATACAAATTTTTAGAACCTCAATCGGAAAGAAAACAACATTGTTGTAGTGGTATAAGCACTTCTAGTTTCCTTGCTAATGCTAGTTCAAACCTTTATTATGTCTTTTAAAATTTTCAAGATAGATCCTCCTTCAATAAAACATTCCCAACTCTATATGTTTCGGGGTAGCACATAGATGACCAAGTATATCAATTGTTGCTTATATCCAACCAAGTTTGTTGTTAGTATTTATAGATAGCAGTATGAGTTTTGATAAAGAAACAAACATATGATTTATTTCAACTACCAAAACAAAGATGTGTACATATAAGAATTTTAATTTCTTCTATATCTATCATCACTTTGTAGTAATCTTCCCAACAATCAATCATAGAACTAATTTGTTAAGGTATCATCTTTTTGTTTGGTTATCAAAAGCTTGTGTCTCTCTTTTTTTACTTCAATAAAGTCACATGTAAGGAAAAGAAAAGAAAAAAAAGGATTTTAAATGTACAACTTACTCATAGTATTTAAGGACCAATCACCACAACAATTTGGTAGTGCGCTATCAACTCTAATATAGGGAAGGTAGGTTAAACACCAAACATTATAAAGAAATGTTGAAATTAGATTGAGTCTTTTTCTTGTTGTGGGACTTAGTTGAATAAGAAAATTCAAGAGAAATAGGATAACAAGCTTTTGGAAATTTGAGAAAAGTCATATATACCCTCTACTGGTAAAGTATTTCCAAGCTCCAGTTGTATTATACATTAAAAGACTTTGTCTTGATGGAGAGCTAGATTGTATCTAATAACATCAAATATCTTACTATATCTAGGAATATTTGGATCCACTCATAGTACAGACAGTGAATCATCATCAATTTTGAAGTGGATTAAAATTAGGGTGACATCAAAATGTTTGACCAATTGTCTCCACTTTTGGATTATCATATATATTATCAACTACAATATGAACGATATTAATGATGTACAACCATAAGTTGGTAAAACTATATATGAATTTTGAGTGTCTTCTAATTCCAAATCTCAGAAAGTGTTAAAATTTCATTAATGTATTTTTTTCCTGGAAGAATGATTAAGCACCACACTATTGTAGGTTGTTAAAAATTTCTTCTAATTACAAAGATGAAACTAAGTTGCATTCAAGAGAAAATGATAAGTTGACTTTAAGAAATTCACATAATGTGAAGCTACTCTAAAAGCATCTAAAGATTTGTATATTTTATGGTAATAGTTTCTTTCATACATTTTAATATAAGTTATAGTCAACTTTCAAAATTCTTCATTTATGTATTTGTGGATGGCCAAATAATTTGAAATTGTTTACTAGCAAATATCCCTTTTTAGAATTTTTTAAGAGATAGTTAAATTGTATACTTATACAACCATTCTTGATTTTCTTAATTTAACATATAAATAAAATGTATAAAAGAACATATGTACAATCTAGCAAGTTGAATATTTTTTACCATGTGTATTGAGAGAAACAACTTTTTACCACTCAAATGCAGCATGTTCTATATTAACATAGCCTTAGTAGATATCCATTGATTTATGTTATATATATTTTTTATATAAATAATATCATTCCAGGGAAGTCCCTTAAGGTTTCTCACAAATAAATCTTCTAATACATTACATGGTTTGTAATGTTGTTCAAGGTCAATCTTGAAGAACACAGTGGCAGTATGAAGCTTGTCAAATAGGTCATCAATTCTTGGGAGGGGATATTTATTTTTGATGGTGGCTTGATTGATCATGCGATGATCAATATACATTCACATTGCCCCATCTTTCTTTTTAACAAAGAGAACAGGAGCACCCCAGGGAGATGTACTAAGATGGATGAAACCCTTATCAAACAATTCTTCTAATTGTTTCTTGAGCTCTACAAGCTCAGCAGGTGCCATCCTGTAAGGTGTCTTTGAGACTGGAGCAGTGCTCGGTGCTAGATCAATTGAGAATTCAATCTCACGTACTAGAGGCAGCCCTGGGAGCTCCTCAGGAAATACATCCGGGTAATCTCTCACCACATCCAAGCTCTCTAAAGGTCTCACCTTAGAATTAGTCCCTGATATAACTGCAAGATAGGCTCTACATCCTTTGGCTATCAAGGTTTCGACTTTAATAGAATAGATAATCATGTTTCAGCTTCTTTCTTTTATCCTGGGTATTAACAAAGGTTTAGAATTGGGTATAGAAATAATTACTTTCTTGTTTCGACAATCACACACGACATAGTTGGAAAAAAGACAAATCCATCCCCAAAATTAGGTCAAAATCTTCCATATCAAGAAGAATGAAGTCAGACTGAAATTTATGACCAGCAAAAGAAATAGGCAAGATTTTAGTTTTCTAAATCGAGGTATAGATTTTTCCACGGGGAGTTATTACATCCAAGATATTACCTAGATCTTTTATTTCCAATTTGATCATAGAGGCAAGATTTCTAGAGATGAAGGTATGAGTCGATCCTGAATCAAATAGGGACACAATAGGATGATCTTAGAGATATATCATAACTACATTCAGATTTCCATATGAGATTATGATTTAAGGTGGTTCACATTAAAAAAAAATTATATTAGCATTATTACCTTCAATCAGATTGTTTCCATTAGCCTAAGCTTCCTCTGCATCTATTGCAAAGACTCGACCCTGGCGGTGCTCTGGATGAGCCTGAGCTAGTGCAGCAGTATGTTGAATAGGTGGAGCTCCAGGCTGAGCTAATGGGGTTGGATCATTCTGTGGCACCCTTTGAACCAGACTTGGGCAATTGAACTTCATATGCCCTACCTTCTTGCAATATAAACAAATTGGCCTCTCAAACTTACATTTTCTAGCATGTAAACCTCCATAGATTCTACATTTGTTCATATTTAGTGGTGGTCCATGATATAGCCCACCTCAGCCTCGACCTCCCCTATTTGGTCCTCCTCAGTAAGATTGACCTCTATGGTGATTTCCTCCTCCTCTTCCCATGCCATGGTTGTGAGGCTTCTTCCCGTCCTTCCCCTTTTCATTATCCTTGGTGATTGATGCATCAGTCATGCCTAAGTATCCAAAACTAGGTGTCTTACTTTTTGCTAAAGTTCTTTCTTGGGTAAGGGCACTATTGATGGTAACTTCAAAGGTAGTGTGGTTGGATGTGCACAAGTAGATTTTCAATTCATGATTAAGGCTTTCAATGAAATGTTCAATCCTCACATCTTTATCAAGGTGACGAGCATGACGCTCTAGGAGTCTAAATGCCCTAACATGATTAGCTACATATAAGGTTCCTTAGGTAAGGTTATTGAACTGTTTTCACTTTTCTTTTCTAGAAGATATGGGCATGAACCAAGTAGTAAAATTCACCTTAAATTCCTACCAACTCATAGGGGAATCTGGAAGTTCTCAAACATGGAAATAATTTCCCCACCACAACTTCGTGGACCCCCTGAGTTGATAGGTTGTAAAAGTGATTTTATCTTCCTTAGCACATTTAAGGGCTCTAAAGGCATTTTCAATAGATAAG
Organism: Alisma plantago-aquatica; assembly: GCA_963693085.1. NCBI lineage: Eukaryota > Viridiplantae > Streptophyta > Magnoliopsida > Alismatales > Alismataceae > Alisma > Alisma plantago-aquatica. Next base: position 649,700,749 of record OY856415.1, on the reverse strand, counting down.
ATCCATGCACATCAGCTTTATCTAGGATTTCACCTAAATCTTCATCATGAAAGGCTTATGGCTTAAGTTTGAGGAAATAACTAATGGTAGTTTCAGTGCTGGTCCTAGATGAGGAAGCGATATTATTGGTTTCCTTTAGGTCTGGTGCATGCATGCATTCCAACATCACCTTCATTTGTTCCTCCCATTCGCCTACAACCATGATCTTACTAGGGTTTGAGTTAGATTCATCACCAGAGTCTTTATTAGTTCTCTTTCTCTTAGATCTAGTTTTTTGAGGCATCTACAAGTTTGTAAGTTAAGAGATGATTTAGTTGATTATTTGAGGTAGGTCATAATGCAATCAACAAAATTTTTATCAATCATAAAGATATTTTTTTTAAATTCTTCATGTCTTTTAGTTGTTCCCATTTCTCCTAACTACCCACATAATAGAGAGAGTATTTCATTGATCATAGTAGAGAGAGAGAAATTATATGAGAACCCTAGTGTGTATCATTTACTAAATGGGTGGTTGGGGTGTCCTTAATTGAGAAAAGATGAGAAGATGGATTTATCTAAGATAACGGGTGCCCACTTTAACAATGAATTGCGTTAGCCAGGAAGATTACTTGTGCCGGGAACCATAGCCACCATGAAGATGGATTGAGGGTGATTATGCTAGAAGCTTCCACAAGTATCCTTCTAGACACCTCAACAACATATTGTTAAATATGGTTTACTGATGCAACCCTATTTTAGGGCTCCATCTTGTGCCATTTTGTACTTTATTCACATCTAAACATAGTAGAATGCAAGTCAAATCCCCCAATGTGAGTATTATTATCAAATGCACTTATGGACGTTCTTTGCATTATTTTCAGGTACTTGGACCATGCTTTGGATGGATGAGAGAGAAGGAAGGAGGTCTAGGGTTACTATGCTCATGGAGGGGTCTAAAGAAGGTCACAAATCTCCCTCAACCTACCCCTAATGGCTAAGATTCGACATCAAGTGAAGATGTCCATTGATGCTGAAGATTAAAGTTAATTTGGCCACTGAAGATCCCAGCACGACCATGGGCATCCACCACGGTCATGTGAATTATAGCCAAGAATCATAGGGACGTTAGTGTTTTTGCACAAAAAGCACCATAGCCGTGGCCATCAGCACAACCATGGCCAACTAAAGAAATCACGTTCGTGGCCATTAGCACGGTCGTGGCCAACTGAAGACATCAAAATTGTGTCCTCCCACAATGGCCATTAGAATTATGCACAAAGCTCCCCGAAATCAACAGAGAGGTGGTCCATTTTTCATGTGAATGACCACGATCATGGCCATTCACCACGGCCCTGGCCCTTGAAGACCGCCTCACCCGTGGTGCTCCCCACCCCCGTGGTGAACTAAAGACAAATACGACCTCTAAGATGCCTCGCCTGTGGCCTCCTCCTCCAACACGACCGTGGTACCCCTTACCCAGCACGACCGTGGCACCCCACCATGGTCGTGGTCACCACATATACTTAGCATTTCCACTCCATTTCACACCTCAGCCATTCCACACCCCATGACCATGCAACCCCCACCACGTCCGTGGCACCTCAACACAATCATGGTGACCAACTAACCCCACCCATTTTCTACAATGCTTTTCCTATTCTACCCCTACTTACCCTAGTGCTTCCCCACCACCTATATATACATAGGTGGCGGCTGTAGCATGAAGTTTACACTCCTCCCAGCTTCTATTACTGCTCCTCACCCTCTCTTGAGCATTCATTACATGTCCCTTGCATTAATGCTCTACACCCACCATTTCCACTATAGAAACCTAGTTTTCTAGGTTTTCTACCATAACCCCCTCCATTTTCATGCCCATCAACCATCTTGGAGGAAGGAGGATGCCCCACAATAGCTAAGAGGTGAAGAAGGAGGATCTAATTCAAGCTCCATGGAGTCCTATCCCCTTCTTCTCATTTCTTTTGCCTTTTCTTTGATTATGTCTAGCTAAGGCCCAAGTGGTGGGCTATTTGGGGTAAAAATATGACTTTGATACCATGTTGGGGGAGAATAATTTGTAATGAACATAATTTCATTCTATGATGACTTCCTTTGATTCTATCTCATTTCCCATTATCTTGCATGTCGTTTTTGCTCTTAAACATAAATTGCTTACTTTGTGATGTTTGATGACACTTAGATTCTAGGCGGAATTGGAGTGTATGTAGCAAACTTAGGAATGGCTCCTAGGTCCAATTAGTGGATCCCTAGCTAGCCCCCTTTGTTCCTACATACATATCCCTCCTAAAAGTGAGTGTGAGATCTAAGTGGCTAGTGTAAGTGTGATTAATGCAATTGCCTAGGACTTTCTAAAGGCTAGATGGCTAGTAGCATGAGGTGAAAAACCCTAATCTCTACTCCCATTCCTACCCTTGGTTCTCAATTGTCCTAGTACCACTTACCCTAGAAACCTAGACTTGACAAGTCCTACTAGAATTACACCTAACCCTAGTTCTCCAACTAGTAGTATAGGGTACATTCTAATAGCACTTGCCTTGTTGTTTGGTTTAGTAATCTAGATAGATTTGTGATAATTTCATGCCATGTTGACACCCCCAACTAATATCAAATCACATGTGACAAAGTGGACTTTAGCATAAGAATGATACATTACTCTTTTGACCTTAATATATTCTCTCATGGTCTCAAATAATTTTTCTTGTATTCATAATCATTATTGAGACTCAAATACAAAATATGGTGATCAATGTAGTTTTTGTGCACATTATAACACCTCAAATTTTATTAATTCATCACTTTGTCCAAAGAAGAAAATTTGTCCATCAAAATTTGTTTTCTGGTTCTCAAACTTTTTCTAAAGATTCTCTACATTTTTATGAAGTTTTGGTCCAAATTTGAGAACAATTGGACATTCCTATAATTTTCTATGAATTCTTGAAGTTTATGTATTGAAAACCCTTCATTTGCCATTTTAATTGGTTTTTCCACATCAACTATCCAGGGCAAGGCATCATGGGTGCATTTTGGCCCTTGGATCTGCCTCTCGTGGATCCAGGCCAGATCTGATGGTCTTTGTGTCATCTTCAACCTCTCACTGATTGCGGGGAGGTATTAATGCGACCAAAACAAGCAATTTAGCGATCTTGACCTCGATTTGAAAATCTGAGCGGAAAAAAAGACTCCCCTCATGATTTCAAACTCATCGAACCCTACTTTGACCACCATTAAAGCACTATTTTGCCAGAAAAACTTGCCCCTCACCTCCCTTTCTCTTCTGGTGGCCATGGCTGAAAGAAAGGACCCAATCTAGTCCTAACCCTAACTTAGTGCTATATAATTAACCCCAAAGGCCCGCATCAGGCAATCCTCCGCCTTAGCCATGTAAAAGTGCCCCGAGCGAATGCAAAAGCCCCCAAATCCATCTCTGATCTCCTGCTGCTTCGGATGGCGCCGCCGCCTAGCCGGTTTGGGCGTTCCTCCTCCTTGCTACCTAGCCCCAATCTACAACCTTATTTTGATTACCAAGGTCTAGTCGAGGTGGAACGACACCTTTGTTGCTTCTCTGACGACCTCCTGCCTCTGATCCCCCTCTACTCCGGTGTGCTCCCTCCGCCTAGTTTATGGGATTGCGAGGCCTATGTGGATGGGAAAGAATCCCCGAACCACCTTCAGTGGAGGAAGGCCCGGTCCAATGGACCCATACGAACCGCCAATGAACCGAGAAATCAAGAAGGAAACCAACCAATTGAAGGATCAAACCAGACCTTGAACCAAGCAATCTGCCTAGCCTATGTGGCTGAATCTAGGACATCCATCATGCATCTAAGGGGCGTCGTTTTTCCATATTAAGGTATTTTTGGCTCCTCTCTACTCAGAAAATCAGTAATATGGATGAATCTTGCAAAAATCGTATCAAATGCATCCGAACTCCAAAAATTACAAATAAGTAGTCAATCTTCACCAGAAAAATCGAATGAATATATTAAAAATACTGTTGAAACCTTATTACGAATTATTCTCACTGATATATTTAAATCTAGATCTCTTGCTTACGTAATTAGTCTAAATAACTCTATTTGTGGTTAATCTTGACTAAATGCTAAAAACCCTAGATTTGGACTCTGATGATTATTCTTATAACCTAGATCTAATATATTTGAATCATCTACTCTTGAAAATAAATCATTGTGATCTAGATCTTTTTACTAGATTCAATCTTGATTATAATGAATATGAGTAATCTTGATATTGATTTTAATCTTGCTAAACACTTGATATACTTTGACCCATCAACCTGATATGGAATTCCAATGATGCTAAGTATCATGATGATGATTTAGAAACTTGAATAATGACTCAAATATTGATGATTATAATTAGGGTTAGCAAATATATTCCTAAAATACCTAGGTAGATCATCCATGCTCGAATATGTTTGACACTTGAGTAAATATTGAAATCTTGATATAATGTTGACTCTAAATGAATGATCTACCTTAGGGATGAATAGGAATGGAAAACCCTAATCTGGTGTACTTGGTATTGGTGTATAATATGATCTTGACCCTCGATCCATATCTTAATTGATCTAGGAGCTACTTAAGACCATGATCTTCTACTCTTGATGTTTTATACTCAAAATCTTCAGTGAAAGGTATGCTATTATATAACTCCTCATTGATTGTATTGAAGATACTTTTATGTATCTCTTGATTGTATACTTGGCTATTTATTTGTATGAGCTATTGTTCCCTATGATTAGTCTTATGTTTTTCTATACCATATTTTGAAAAACATGAAAACATAAATTGCATGCCCATTATGACTGCCCGTATATTGATAATGATGATGATATTGATAATGTTGATAATGTTGATATTGCGTACAACAACCCCCTCATTTGGAGGTGGGACTTGTACATTGGCCTCCTATGTTCCTATGGTGAGAAGGAGCCCAATGACTTACTCCATCACGTTGGGGTAATAAAGTCACACAAAAATATATAAGCATGCTTCTCGAATTACAACATAATGGGAACCCGTAATAAAAATTGAATCGTTGAATAACAACCTTTTTGTCGAATGATATTGAATGTTTGGAAATCGTTTGTTATACTTTGAAATATAAGTCATGCCAAGTATACTTATTTTCTTATAAACTGTTTTGCTTGATTTTGATAGCGTACCATGCAATTGCATGTTTGTGTCTTGATTTTCTTTATTTTAGGCATTATAAATGGAATATTAAATAAGATCGCTTCCGCACTCATACACTCTGATGACAAAGATAAATCGGGTATATCTCCATATTGGGTTAGTTTGTTCTTTAATTATCTAGTTTTTGAGTTATTTATTTCTTATTGTATATGCCAGTGTGATTGATCCTATTGGGCCACTCAGGGATGGGCGCTTCAATCCTTTTTCTACTATCTAGGCATTGGGATTGGGATTGGGGTAAGAATAGTTCCGTGACAGTTGGTATCAGAGATTTCACACTCCCATATATTTTAAGTAAATAATTTCTAAAGTCTCTTACACCCAAGAAACCCTAAAGTCCATAACGGTGAAAATTGAGGTGTCTAGGCTCAGGGTCCTGGCATAATTTCTCCTATCCGTCTCCACGGTGGTTGAGATCCCCCGCTCTACCTGGCCTTAATTGATCCAGAACTGGACCTAAAGGTTCTCTTGTGAAACCTTAGAGAGTCTTCTAGCATCTCATCTCTTCTTTAAGGACAATCCTAAGCCATCCATGTAAATGAAGATTAGGTAGTCTTCTTATCTCATCATGTGGCCCTTATCATGACCTTTTACCACTTGATGTCTCGATTATGGGTATCTTATGCATGGGAAAATGAATATCACTAAATTTTTGAAATTTGATACCATGATCTGACAATAATTTGAAAAACTTGATTTTGATCAATTAGAACTTTGAAATCAAATACTCATGCTTGATCCTTCATGAAAAACTTGATTTAACCAAAACTTGACGACTTGTTTTCTATTTAAGGTAAATCTTAATATGGTGAAATAAGAAAGATTTATACCTTGTTGTGATAAGGTCCCTATTTGATTAAAACTCATGTTGCGCTATTGTTGATTAAACCTCAAACATAGTTAAGCAAACTCGTATCCTATTTTATACACACCTTGACTATGCTATTAAGCGACTAAGTCTAGGACTCACAAAACCATGATGTAAGATTATGATGCAAAAAGCAGTTTTCCTATTGACTATTGATGCCTTTTGCAATCTCGATTTTGATATGATGATTATGGACCTAGATTTTGCACCATTATGCTCTGATTCCTTGAATTCCAAATTCAAATCCTCAATTTCCAAATCACTACCTTGATCATGAAAGGAAAGAATTGCAAATCTTGACATTAGTGCCCTATTATCTTGAATTTTGATCTTATGACTTCGATATATATGATTTAATTTTTGATACTCTCCCTATTTGAATAAGATCAGGGGATTGTGACCAATGTAAGTAATGTGCTAGATTCGGGTAGTAGTTGACTCATGACCCCCCCTAACCTAGGTCACATCCCTATTTTGACTACCTCTAAATTTTCGTATTGTTGATTATTTAGAGTTTGGAAAGGTATTCCCTTCCACCCTATGTGGATTGGTTGACCTAAACCTAATGGGTTAAACCCATGGTTGATACTCGGTCTTGAATATTGATTTGATAATGACCTTGACATATGGCAATATTGACTATAGCTTGAGGTTGACTTCCTAGATAGACCTAGGTCTAGATCATTCATCAACCTTAGAAATTATGATAATGAAATCTTGACATGTTGATCAAATATTTCTTGGAATGGAATATAGGTGAATGATATCCCTTAAGGTCTAAATAGGAATCTAAACCCTAGCTTCAAAATTCTGGACTTATAACTTTTGATGCTTAAAATCTCGACTCTTGATATCAATTAATGGAATTGTGACTCATGGTTATCAATCTCAATAATGATACAAATCCTATGATCACACTATTTGGACATTGAGATATATGACTAATGACTTCAGAATCCCAAATCTTGAAATTTGTGAAATGATGACCATATTGACTTTCTCAATTTATGACTAAGGGTTTTGCTCACATTAGGACTAGGGTGGGACCTCCCATTGATTTTGATCTTGAAATAATGATTTTGAAATTATGATGTTGTCTTGAAATGTTGAAATATGAAATCTCATATCATGGATGTATAACCCCACCTAGGCCAATGTAGAGTTCAGGACCCTGAGATATTGGGATTGAAAGTCACCTTGTACACTTGAACTCTATTTGTTTGACCTAAAATATGATCTCTCCAAATTTGTGAACAATAGGATGCTTTCCATATTTGTGACTCATATGATGACTTTGAAAAATATATGCATTGACCTTGATACTCAGTTGCTCGATTATGAAATGGTGTTAGTACCAAGTTGATTATGATATGAAACATGGAATCCCAATTATGATGATTGTATTACTTGAACTTTAAGGACATGATTTAGATTATATAGTTGAGGATGTTCTAGTAATTGAGGATATTGTCTGGTTTTTTTATGGTCCCAATTTTGAGGAAGTTTTTGAATTTTGGGGACAAAATTCCTTTTTAAGGAGGGAAGGATGTGACAAAGAGGATTTTATCATAAGAATGATACATTACTCTTTTGACCTTAATATATTCTCTCATGGTCTCAAATAAATTTTCTTGTCTTCATAATCATTATTGAGACTCAAATACGAAATATGGTGATCAATGTAGTTTTTATGCACATTATAACACCTCAAATTTGATTAATTCATCACTTTGTCCAAAGAAGAAAATTTGTCCATCAAAATTCGTTTTCTGGTTCTCAAACTTTTTCTAAAGGTTCTCTACATTTTTATGAAGTTTTGATCCAAATTTGAGAACAATTGGACATTCCTATATGTTTCTATGAATTCTTGAAGTTTATGTATTGAAAACCCTTCATTTGCCATTTTAATTGGTTTTTCCACATCAGCTATCCAGGGCAAGGCATCGGGGGTGTGTTTTGGCCCTTGGATCTACCTCTCGCGGATCCAGGCCAGATTTGATGGTCTTTGTGTCATCTTCAACCTCCCGCTGATTGCGGGGAGGTATTAATGCGACCAAAACAAGCAATTTAGCGATCTTGACCTCAATTTGAAAATCTGAGCGGACAAAAAGACTCCCCTCACGATTTCAAACTCATCCAACCCTACTTTGACCACCATTAAGACACTAGTTTGCCAGAAACACTCGCCCCTCACCTCCCTTTCTCTTCCGGAGGCCATGGCTGAAAGAAAGGACCCAATCTAGTCCTAACCCTAGCTTAGTGCTATATAAACAACCCCAAAGGCCCGCATCAGGCAATCCTCCGCCTTAGCCATGTAAAAGTGCCCCGAGCGGCTGAAAAAGCCCCCAAATCTGTCCCTGATATCCTGCTGCTTCGGACGGCGCCGCCGCCTAGCCGGTTTGGGCGTTCCTCCTCCTTGCTGCGTAGCCCCAATCTACAACCTTATTTCGATTGTCGAGGTCTAGTTGAGGTGGAACGACACCTTTGTTGCTTCTATGATGACCTCCTACCTCCGATCCCCCTCTACACTGGTGTGCTCCCTCCTCTTGGTTTCTGGGATTGCAAGGCCTATGCGGACGGGAAAGAATCCCCGAACCACCTTCAGTGGAGGAAGGCCCAGTCCAATGGACCCATCCGAACCGCCAATGAACCGAGAAATCAAGAAGGAAACCAGCCAATTGAAGGATCAAACCAGACCTTGAACCAAGCAATCTGCCTAGCCTACGTGGATGAATCTAGGACATACATCATGCATCTAAGGGGAGTCATTTTTCCATATTAAGGTATTTTTGGCTCCTCTCTACTCAGAAAATCAGTAATATGGATGAATCTTGCAAAAATTGTATCAAATGCATCCGAACTCCAAAAATTACAAATAAGTAATCAATCTTCATCAGAAAAATCTAGTGAATATATTAAAAATACTTTTGAAACCTTATTCCGAATTATGCTCACTGATATATTTAAATATAGATCTCTTTCTTACGTAATTAGTCTAAATAACTCTATTTGTGGTTAATCTTGACTAAATGCTAAAAACCCTAGATTTGGACTCTGATGATTATTCTTATAACCTAGATCTAATATATTTGAATCATCTACACTTGAAAATAAATCATTGTGATCTAGATCTTTTTACTGGATTCAATCTTGATTTTAATGAATATGAGTAATCTTGATATTGATCTTAATCTTGCTAAACACTTGATATACTTTGACCCATCAACCTGATCTGGAATTCTAATGATCCTAAGTATCATGATGATGATTTAGAAACTTGAATAATGACTCAAATATTGATGATTATAATTAGGGTTAGCAAATATATTCCTAAAATACCTAGGTAGATCATCCATGCTCGAATATGTTTGACACTTGAGTAAATATTGAAATCTTGATATAATGTTGACTCTAAATGAATGATCTACCTTAGGGATGAATAGGAATGGAAAACCCTAATCTGGTGTACTTGATATTGGTGTATAATATGATCTTGACCCTCGATCCATATCTTGATTGATCTAGGAACTACTTAAGACCATGATCTTCTACTCTTGATGTTTTATACTCAAAATCTTCGGTGAAAGGTATGCTATTATATAACTCCTCATTGATTGTATTGAAGATACTTTTATGTATCTCTTGATTGTATACTTGGCTATTTATTTGGATGAGCTATTGTTCCCTGTGATTAGTCTTCTGTTTTTCTATACCATTGATGCGATGATTTTGAGTCACATTTATAGACCTGTTTGATATGTGTTTTGTGCTTTTATTAGTCATTTTTATGGTTAATGTTGCATAATTCATCCACTTTGGTCTTTGCTACTATTTTATGTCAAATCCCCTTTATTTCATCATTTTGAGAATTAATTGTCGAAATATTAGTATTTGTGTGAATTTATGTGGTTTCGTGTTTGAATTTCAGGGAAAACAAGTATCTGCTTCCGTCGATACCATCGACGGAAGTCGATACCATCGACCGGACCACAGGTTGCCAGCCGCGAGTATCAGCAAAGAGTCGATACTATCGACGTGGATGTCGATGGTATCGAGCTACCATCTGGTTGCTGGCGAGGGATCAGTCGATATTATCGACACCAAGTCGATACCATCGATGCACGGAGGCTACAACGACGCAAAATGACAAAACCGTCACTACAGGTTCATCGATACCATCGACCCGCGTCGATGGTATCGAGATTACATCAGGCGCTCAGACGAAAGGAAAGAAGGGTTGCCGCGACCACACTGAGTCGATACCATCGACTCGCGTCGATGGTATCGACACCGTAAGATATGCATTGGCTTTGGAATGATCTTAATCGGATGGTCGTGGTTAATTAGCAACTTAATTCGGGAGATATACCTAATGATGGTGCCCTGGACTGCGGGGAGAGGTCATTAGTTGCTGCACACATCTCGGAGAGCAAGGAGAGAAGAACGGAGCATGAGAGCACGCCCCAGCCGATCTGGACACCGAAGAAAATGAATTCCACCACCGAAAGGCGGCAAAACGCAGATTCTACGCCAAGGATCGATTGGACCTTCTCTGTTCAGGGGTTTCACCTCTCATTTCACGTTTTTCATATGATTTCCCCTATCTCTACCATGTACTTGCTTGAGATGAAATGCGGGGCTAATTCCCTTTATCTTTAGGACCGGGAGTAGCCCGGGGATTCATTGTATGACAATTTTATAATAGTAATTCATATCTTATATATTAAATCCATGGTATAGTTTCGTGTTCTCCAATATATTGTTATGCTTGATCACCATAATAATAACCTAATACCCTTAATTACTTTGAAAGAAGAATTAACGGCTGAAAAGAGACAGAACTTACATTAATTGACATATCCCTTGAACAAGGTGGTGTAAAATTAATGGTGGATACCGAGAGGTCGTTTATAATGCACCTAGTTTAGGGTATAGGTTACTACGACGGTGGAACCGACCTAGACATAGGTAGTGAATTGTACCACGACAGTGGGCAATTCTGATTTCAGGCCACTACCTGGATAGAGAGATAAAATTGAGTAGCTATATAGAATTTAATACAATGAAAACTCACGGTGAAACCGCAACCCTAAAGATACCCTTTTGAATTGATTAAATCAACATTTAATCGATCGTTTGTTTTGTTTTGTTTTTATTTTCTTTTAATTTTAACAACAACTCTCAACTTGTTAATCAGCTTAGCTGATCGCGAGTAGTTGGTAGGAGTCCCCGATGATTGCACGTATCCCTGAGTTCGACTCGGGCCTCACAAAGGCCTGTACTACTTGACGCGTTCACTTGCGTTTCTACGCACAATAAAATTGCGTTAAGTTTTTGGCGCCGTTGCCGGGGATACGGCAATTTGTTGGCACTTCGAGTGCTGTGAGAGGCCACTCTAGGCCACCTTTTTATTATTTTTTATTATTTTTATTTTTATCCATTACAAAAATTCATAATCTATTTTCGAAATATTTGAAGTCGTCAAGCACTGTACTAAATTTAATTTTTCTATTTTCAGGTACTGTGCATGGTGCAGACGCGTAGTACTGACTACGCAGGTCGCGCACCAGAGGTTCCGCTACCGGGACCATAAGTCGAGGAAAGCCACAATCAAGACCAGTTAGAAGAAACAGAGTCAGAACTTGAACAAGAAGAGATGGATGAGCCACAGACAATATGGGAGAAGATCAAGGCTTCTTCCGCATCTGCGTCAAAAGGGTCTATAAAAAAACAAGCAATCAACATACCTACCTATAAGATTGATCCGACTTTGATAAATCTGGTGAAGTCCAATGCTTTTCATGGGCTCAAGAATGAGGACCCCGTCGCGCACATAAGTCAGTTTGTTGAGAACTGTGACATGGTTAAAATCGACAGGTTTCCGCAGGATGCACTTTATCTTAAGCTTTTGCCGAGTTCATTGGCAGGAGCCATGCGAGAATGGCTACACAATTTAGATGATGAGTTTGTGGAGTCCTGGGACCATATGGTGGAGGTTTTCTTTGAAAGGTTCTTTCCTCCTGAGAAGACCAACGACATGATCAGGAAGATCCATAACTTTACCCAACAGGAAGGTGAGACATATTCTGAGACTTGGGAGAGGTTTCAGGTCATGCTGAGACGGTGCCCGCATCACGGGTTGGATAAAGAAACACAGGTAAAGATCTTCTATGTTGCTCTCTCCGAGCACGATAGGAGCAACCTTGATTCAGTTGGGTCAGGATTCTTTTTGAACAACACGGACACCAGGTGTTGGGAGATATTAAAGAACATGGCTAGGAAACAATCATGGGGCGAAAGAGGCGCCGTGGAGCAGGTCCGAGCAGTAGGAGAATCTAAGGCAATAAAAGAACTGAATGAGAAGATGGATCTTCTCGCAAAGAAATTGCTTGCAAAGGAAGATACTGAGTCCGAGGATGAAGCTCAAGTGAAATTTATGAGGCAGCAGCCAGGTTACAGGAACAACGACTACGCATGGAGAAAAGACAAGAGGTTTTCATGGAAGGATCCAAACAATTTTCTGCAGGATCCGGATGCCAAACCCCAGCCAGTAGTAGAGGATAAGAGCACAGAGCTGCTCAATCAGGTGATAAAGCAAAATCAAGAACTCATGACTACGTTCGGCCAGCAAATTAAACAGCAAGGGGAATTTATGAATCAGTTTGGGAAAACACTGTAGAGCCATGGGGCGCAAATGAGGACCATTGAGACATCTATGGCACAGATGGCAGCAGAGATAGCCAGTTTGAAGAAACCAGCACATACATGTTTTCCGGGAAACACCAATGTTCCAGGGGGAAACCAGCAGGCAAAGGCCATCATGCTAAGAAGCGACAAGAAATTGTTAAATCCAAGGGCCGAGATGACAAGCACACCACAAGCTGAAGTAGAAGGTGACGCCAATGAGGAGCAGCCCGCACTGGTCACAGATCTAGTCAATGAAACAGCTGTGGATTCTACTGAAGACCCGATTGCTGAGGAGGAAGGACCTCAGAAAAAGACACCCTATGTGCCACCGCATCAAAGGGTACAAGCGGTCCCGGTCCCGTATCCAAACAGTGCTAAGGCAAGGAAGGTAGATGCGCAATTTAAGAAGTTCTTAGACAGTTTTAGGAAGCTTTTCGTCAATATCCCTCTATTGGAAGCCATTGAGCAAATCCCGTCTTACGGGAAATTTCTAAAGGACATTATTACCAAGAAGAGGAAAATTCCGGATATAGAGGTTGTCGTGCTCAAAGAGCAAGTGAGTGCCTTCATCATGGGCACTTTGCCGCCAAAGAGGCAAGATCCAGGCTGCTTTAACATTTCTTGTTATATTGGAAAAGTCAAATTTGGTGAAGCATTATGTGACTCAGGGGCAAGCATCAACTTGATGCCCCTTTCTACATTCAAAAAGCTGGGATTGAAGGAGTCACGACCAAGCAACATGACTATTCAATTGGAAGATAACTCGGTGGTAAAGCCATATGGAATCTGTGAAGATGTGTTAGTGAAAGTGGACAGATTTGTTTTTCCAACCGATTTTGTAGTCATGGAGATGCAGGATGAACATGGCAACAAGCTATTACTTGGACGTCCTTTCCAAGCTACAGCCGACATGATTTTAGAGATGAGGAGAGGTCGTTTGACCTTGGGTATAGCCGATGACCGATTTGAGATGGTCATGCCCTCTAGTACTGTGTCGTCTAAAGCAAAGGAACAATGCCGTGTGGTAAAACATCTGGATAATAATATTTCACTCTGTGTTGGGAAGCCATTTCTGGACATGGCTCATGTGATGAGCAAAGTGGACAATGGAACTTTGGCTGTGGACATCATGGAACATACCAAGGTAGTATCTTTGTGTAAAGCTGTAGGGTTCCCTAATGATGAGGACGAGGACATTCCGCCTTCTATGGAAGATGATGTTATTGCAATTTCTGCTTTTGATGCATATCATGAATTACCATTGGAGGCTTTCTTGGTAAATATTACACATGATTGGATGCGGAGAAAATCACTTAAGGAGTGCGCCAAAATTCTTCAGATGCTTCCATTCTTCTATGCGAGGCATTATGAAGATTTAGGTGAACTTCCCACGCCACTTCAATCATCTCTGATCAGCCCGCCGAAGTTAGAATTAAAGCCGCTGCCACCGCATCTCAAATATGTCTTTTTAGCTGAGGAAGACAAGTTACCTGTGATCATTTCTGCTCATTTGAGTGCGGATGAGGAGGCACAATTGTTGATAGTGCTGAAGAACCACCGGGGAGCTTTTGGGTGGTCCGTTGCAGATATCAAGGGGATTTCCCCTACATTATGTCAGCATAAGATTCGGCTCGAGGAGGGAGCCAAGCCCGTGATCCAACCTCAAAGACATCTCAATCCAAGCATGATGGAGGTTTTGAAGAAGGAGGTTATTAAACTTCTTGCTGTAAGTATCATTTACGCAATATCAGATTCGACATGGGTGAGTCCCACACAGGTAGTCCCTAAAAAGGGGGGAATTACTGTCACCCAAAATATTTTAAATGAACCTGTCACCACCCGATTGGTAACCGGGTGGCGAGTTTGTATTGATTACCTCCGTCTGAATGCCGCTACGCTAAAGGATTATTTTCCTTTACCTTTTATCGATCAAATTCTAGAGCGTCTTGCCGGCTGATCGCACTTCTGTTTTCTTGACGGGTACTCGGGGTACAACCAGATTTCAATTGATCCTTCGGACCAAGAAAAATCTACTTTCACTTGTCCCTATGGGACTTTCGCGTATCGCCGAATGCCTTTTGGTTTATGCAATGCACCTGCGACTTTTCAGCGTTGTATGCTCGCTATCTTTTCTGACATGGTAGAACGCTGTCTTAAGGTATTTATGGATGACTTTTCGGTGTATGGTGCATCGTTTGACAAATGCCTATATAATCTGGACAAAGTTTTACAGCGCTGCGAGGACACACAGTTGGTCCTCAACTGGGAAAAATGTCACATGATGGTGACTGAGGGGATAGTGCTAGGACACAAGGTGTCTAGCAAAGGTTTAGAGGTGGATCCGGTAAAAATTGAAGTTATTTCCAAGTTACCCCCACCAAATTCTGTTAAAGGGGTAAGGAGTTTCTTGGGACATGCCGGATTTTACTGTCAGTTTATAAAAGATTTTTCAAAAATCACGAAACCTCTATCCGAACTGCTTGAGAAAGACGCTGTATTCAATTTCAATGACAAATGTCTACATGCGTTTGACGTGTTGAAGGGGAAACTGATTTCTACGCCGGTTGTTCAAATGCCGGATTGGACTAAACCGTTCGAACTCATGTGTGACGTTTCTGATTTTGCGGTAGGAGCCGTGTTGGGGCAGCGGGTGGACAATAAACCCGCCGTGATTTTCTACGCTTCCAAGACTTTGAATGACGCCCAATTAAATTATACAACTACTGAAAAAGAATTACTCGCCGTTGTTTTCACTTTTGAAAAATTTCGGCAATATTTAGTTGGATCTAAAGTAGTCGTATGGACTGATCATGCTGCAATTAAATATTTAATGGAGAAAAAAGATGCAAAGCCTAGATTAATTAGGTGGATTTTGCTCTTACAAGAATTTGACATCGAGATCAAGGATAAAGCTGGGATTGAAAATGTTGTGGCGGATCATCTGTCTAGGTTAGAGAGGGTGGATGAAAAAGATTTACATATACCCATAACTGAGACATTTCCGGATGAACAGATTTTGATAGTTATTTCTAAAGACCCTTGGTTCGCTGAGATTGTGAACTATTTGGCTTGTGGGATCATTCCGTAAGATTGGTCATATCAAGAGAAGAAAAGATTTTTCCATTCTTTACGATATTATTTTTGGGATGACCCGATTCTTCTTAAGCAATGCAGGGATGGTATCCTACGCAGGTGTGTGCATGAGGTGGAGTAGGAGAGCGTTCTCCGTCATTGCCACGCACTACCTACGGGAGGACACCATGCGAGCTCTCGTACGGTAGCTAAAGTTATGGAGAGTGGCCTTTATTGGCCAACCTTGTTCCGAGATGCCTACGAGTTTGTAAGGCAATGTGATTCCTTCCAACGAGCAGGTAATATTTCAAAGAGACAGGAGATGCCCCTAAATGTGTTCCAAGAAGTGGAGGTATTTGATCTGTGGGGCATAGATTTGATGGGACCCTTTGTGTCCTCAAATTCAAATTTATATATTCTTTTAGCAGTTGATTACGTGTCAAAGTGGGTAGAAGCAATAACCACAAGGACTAACGATTCCACTGTAGTGTGCAGGTTCGTGAAAGAAAATATTTTCTACAGGTTTGGAGTGCCCCGAATGATCATCAGTGATGGGGGTACGCATTTTAGGAATCAGAAGTTCTCGGCATTGTTAAAATAATATGGGGTCAAGCACAACATAGGTAACCCATATCACTCGCAGACTCAAGGACAGGTGGAGGTTTCCAATCGCGAAATTAAGAAGATTTTGGAGTGTACGGTGGCGTCCGCGAGGAAGAATTGGAGTGCCCTGCTACCGGATGCATTGTGGGCGTACAGGACGGCTTACAAAACACCTATAGGCACCACGCCTTTTAGGTTAGCATATGGTCGAGCTTGTCACTTACCGGTAGAGTTAGAGCACAAAGCACATTGGGCGCTTAGAAGGCTCAACTTGAGTTATGATGGAGCGGGGAGGAAGAGATTGCTTGAATTGAATGAGTTGATGACCTGCGGATGACGGCATACGAGAACTCGTGGATATACAAGGAGCGCACCAAGTTAATCCACGATCGCCACATCCAGTTGCGCACGTTCAAGAAAGGAGATAGTGTATTGCTGTTCAATTCACGACTGAAGTTGCATCCCGGGAAGCTCAAATCCCAGTTGAGTGGGCCGTTCATGGTAGAAGAGGTCAAACCACACGGCGCAATCGTGGTGCGTGATGGTGAGACCATGTTCTTGGTGAATGGACAAAGATTGAAGCTCTACTTTGGTGAAAATTACAAGAGGAAGGTGAATGAGGTCAAACTCATTTCACTTTCAGATGCATGAAGTGCCCAAAACTCATCTAGCCTAAGACGTTAAAAAAGGGCGCTTGTTGGGAGGCAACCCAACCATTGGTACCTTAGTTTAGTTCATGTATGTTCGTAGGTTGATTTGTTTTGGTTTAATTTTTAGTGTAAAAAAAAGATACCGTGATCGGTTTGTTCTTTGTGTAGGCTGAGGCAAAGTCGATACCATCGACACACTGGTCGATGGTATCGACCATGGTACTGGTTGAGGACTGCAGAAATCGGACTGCGTCGATACTATCGACGGCCTCGTCGATGGTATCGACATACCTACAGGCAGATCTTAAAATCAATCTCGATGGTATCGAGATGCCTGTCGATACCATCGAGATCTCTGAAGATTTACAGAAGAAATCGACTTAGTGAAGTCGATACCATCGACGGCCATGTCGATGGTATCGACACATTCAAGTGAAAAAGGCGGCGGCCGGGCCTCACGAGGATTTTCCCTAATCCGAGAGTCGATACTATCGACTCCCGTCGATGGTATCGACCATCCACATCACCGATCCGTGCGAACAAAGCAACGACGATCGCAGCATGAAGACGGCAGATCCGGGTGCAGTGTCGATACCATCGACCCATGTCGATGGTATCGACACATCAGCGATCCGGGTTTCAAGATCCAGCCATCGAATACCGTCGATACCAGTGAGGGGGTGGATAGCATCGACAAGTGTCGATACCATTGACTCGCGTCGATGGTATCAACGGGTCAACAGCGGCACTGGCCACATCTATTTAAGGGGAGTGATTGCGTACATCACACCTTCAACGAGTTCTTCCTCCACTTGCGCCGTGCGTCCTCCAAAGCAACCGGAGCCCATCGACAAGCAGCACCGAGCGAAGGTCTTCATCGAGTGGAGATTCGATTCTCCGATCTTCACCGAGCTCCAGTTCTAATCATTTTTCTTTCGCAAAGATGGTGCGTACAGCGGGTGCATCCTCTTCACATGCGCTTCCCATGGAGATTCCAGTGTTCATTCCTCCTCGTCCTCACTCTATTCCGCGTCCGCGGATAGTTCACCCTACTCCGGAGATTCGAAAGGTGTACGAGGAGTTGCTGAAGCGCAAGATTGAGCCAACACGCTATGTCGATCGGACAATGGTTTGCGACTTGGGGTTCAATGACAATCTGAAGTATGTTCTCGAAGGTCAAGTGCACCAAACCGACCGTACACCTGATGAAGTCCAATACCATGTCGAGGGCCATCCATTCTTTGGGGAGTGGCCTCCCTACAAGGAACTAGTGGCGGAGTTCATGGCGTCACTCGACATCAACGTGCTGCCAAATGATGTGATTGCTACTGACAGAGAATGGAGAAAAGGGAGGGTGTCGTTCCAACTTTTCAACAACAACTACACTATCACCCTTGACCAGTTTAATTCCATTTATAACTGGGCTCATCATGACTATCAGCACCGGCGGCCAGATAATAGGACGGACTACGACGCCATCTTCGCCGAGCTTGTGACGGTGCCACCGGGTAAAGCGGTGAGCTACCACAATGCGGCGGTGGCAGATTTCGAGCATCCTTTCGTGAGGGTTCTTCACCGCATGATCTGCACTACCCTATTCGGCCGTGGTGATCTAGCTCTCAGCAAGTTCCAAGAGGTAGATTTGTTCTTCTTGTACAAATTATTGAAGCGGGAGGAGTGCAACTGGGGCGCGTTCTTCTTGACGCACGTGATGGCCGTGAAGCAGAGTACGAGAAAAGCGCCAATTCATTTTGGAGGGCTGATCACGCCATTGGCTATCTATCTTGGGCTGGATCTTTGTCAGCTTACTTCCCTCTCTACTAGGAGTAAGGTCAACTTCCAACATCTACACCAGTCCAATCTGTTACTTCTCCGAGATGGCGTGGCGTTTGCGCACTGCCACGTAAATCAAGCATATCAAGAATGTTCTCTTCCCGACCCCGTTTTCAACATCGACGGTGCACAACATTTCCGTTGGCCAATCATAGCCATCGCTGACTCCGATGAAGAAGGCGACGACGACGGAAATGATGATGAGGCTGAGGAGGAAGAGGAGGCATTTACACCTCTTCGGGCACGAGTGGCACCACGGAAGCGTCCTCAGATGCATCCGGGTGCATCTTCATCATCACAACCTACGCCACCACCACCACCACCCTCGCAGCCAAGCGAGGATGCCTATTCTATGCAGGGAATGTACGTGATGCTGCAAGACATCCAGCAGACCCAGCATAGCCACACAACCACCTATGACGGTATTCAAGATACGACCAACCGGCTCTTTGTAAATCAGCAGGCGATGTTTGAGAATGAGCACCTTCTTTTTGAGAATCAGTAGAACATCCATGATAGGTTTCACAGGATGGAGGTGCAACAACATCCGTTTTTCGATCATTACTGGAGCCAGAACTATTTTGGGGGGTATCCACAGCCTCCGCCGATGCCCCAGTACGATCTGACATTCCAGGGGTAGTACCCGTCTTAGAACCCCACGCCGCCGCAGTACCTGCCTCCACCACCACAGGAGTGATCCGGTATCACTGTTCCAATCTTTAAGTTTGTTTTTGACTATGGGGCCATAGTCAAATTCAAGCTTAGGGGGGTAGTTGGAACAACTTTATCTCTTATTGTTTTTAGTTTTTAACTTTATTGTTTTTGTTCTTGTTATTTGTTTCTTGCAATTTTAGTTTTTGTAGGATCCACATGCTATCTAGTGTAATCGTGGATGTCATAAAGTTTGTGTCATCTCATTAATTGTGCATGGGAAAATCAAGGGAAATTTAAAATTGTAGTGTGTTTGGAAAGCTTGTCTTGTTTAACCTTGGGCACATATCCTACGAAAATGATTGGTTGTGTCAACTTTAAAACAAAATTTCACAACTGTACTCCTAATGATTCATGAAAGTGGACGGAAATGGTGGTTTGAGCCTAAACTGACCAAATGGTAATGAGACTCTAATTGGATGTAAGAGAGAAAAACCTCTTAACTACTACACAGGTCAGTAAGGAGGGACACATAATATCTTTCTAAGGTTCAGTCAGCTAGTCTTGTGATCTTTCCACCCCTTTACTTTTCACAATCCACCACATGACTTGGAAGTACTTTACAGTTTTAACTTCTTTGACAGCATGGCATATAGATAGGTCCTGCATTTGAATTTATTTCCATATGTTTTGCATAAAAAGAAAGAAAAAAATTAGAATAGTGATACATGCACCTATTATCAATTAGAAAGAAAAATCTAAAAAATATGCATAATGAAAAAAAAGTAGAAAAGAGTTATGTAAAAGCAACATAAATAAGAAGGAGAAAGGAATGTAATATCACCGACATTTTAAGATAAGTGAGTACATGATGTAGCTTAATTAGATGTCCATCTCGTTTTGAGATGGATGGTTAGTACATGCATCATTCCACCCAACTTTAGGCATTAGGGCATT
The DNA here is from genome assembly GCA_963693085.1 of Alisma plantago-aquatica. Lineage (NCBI taxonomy): Eukaryota > Viridiplantae > Streptophyta > Magnoliopsida > Alismatales > Alismataceae > Alisma > Alisma plantago-aquatica. The sequence continues at coordinate 649,680,209 of OY856415.1, read as the reverse complement.
TTTCATGTGCATTTGCATCATTTAGGACATTTTTGTTTTATGCATGTTGAAACTGTATAATACTTCCACTTTCTTCCATGAACCACCCATCTTCATCCACCCGTTGCTCGGATTGGTAGGCCACCATGAATTTCTCCTCACTAAGGTATATCAGGAGAACTGCTTCCATATAGATGGTAGTTAGGGCGAGCAACATAGTATAGAAGATCACAAGATGCACCAAGTCTGAACCGACGAGTTTTATTATGTTAACTGCCTTATGTGATAGTGCTCATCAGTTTTGAGGTCAATTTCTTTTATGGATGATTACTGTCGCCTTCAGGGTAATTACCATTCCATGGTTAGAGAGGGCCGGTATGTGAATGTCCGGTGGGAGTCATATGGGATGTTGGTTGTGGTGTGTTGTTCTTCAGTTGACATTAGCAATTCTATTCTAAGGATTAGTTGCTCGAGGGTGAGCAACATTCAAGCTTAGGGGAGTTTGATGCGATGATTTTGAGTCGCATTTATAGACCTGTTTGATATGTGTTTTGTGCTTTTATTAGTCATTTTTATGGTTAATGTTGCATAATTCATCCACTTTGGTCTTTGATACTATTTTATGTCAAATCCCCTTTATTTCATCGTTTTGAGCATTAATTGTCGAAATATTATTATTTGTGTGAATTTATGTGGTTTCGTGTTTGAATTTCAGGGAAAACAAGTATCTGCTTCCGTCGATACCATCGACGGAAGTCGATACCATCGACCGGACCACAGGTTTCCAGCCGCGAGTATCAGCAAAGAGTCGATACTATCGACACGGATGTCGATGGTATCGAGCTAACATCAGGTTGCTGGCGAGGGATCAGTCGATAGTATCGACACCAAGTCGATACCATCGACGCACGGAGGCTACAACGACACAAAACGAAAAAACCGTTGCTACAGGTTCGTCGATACCATCGACCCACGTCGATGGTATCAAGATTACATCAGGCGCTCAGACAAAAGGAAGGAAGGGTTGTCGCGACCACACTGAGTCGATACCATCGACTCGCGTCGATGGTATCGACACCGTAAGATATGCGTTGGCTTTGGAATGATCTTAATCGGATGGTCGTGGTTAATTAGCAACTTAATTCGGGAGATATACCTAATGACGGTGCCCTGGACTGCGGGGAGAGGTCATTAGTTGCTGCACACACCCCGGAGAGAAAGGAGAGAAGAACGGAGCACGAGAGCACACCCCAGCCGATCCGGACGCTGAAGAAGACGAATTCCACCACCGAAAGGCGGCAGAACACATATTCTACGCCAAGGATCGATTGGACCTTCTCCGTTCAGGGGTTTCACCTCTCATTTCACGTTTTTCATATGATTTCCCCTATCTCTACCATGTACTTGCTTGAGATGAACATGCGGGGCTAATTCCCTTTATCTTTAGGACCGGGAGTAGCCCGGGGATTCATTGTATGACAATTTTATAATAGTAATTCATATCTTATCTCTTAAATCCGTGGTATAGTTTCGTGTTCTCCAATATATTGTTATGCTTGATCACCATAATAATAACCTAATGCCCTTAATTACTTTGAAAGAAGAATTAACGGCTGAAAAGAGACGAAACTTACATTAATTGACAAATCCCTTGAAGAAGGTGGTGTAAAATTAATGGTGGATACCGAGAGGTCGTTTATAATGCACCTAGTTTAGGGTATAGGTTACTATGACGGTGGAACCGACCTAGACATAGGTAGTGAATTGTACCACGACAGTGGACAATTCTGATTTTAGGCCACTACCCAGATAGAGAGATAAAATTGAGTAGCTATATAGAATTTAATACAATGAAAACTCACGGTGAAACTGCAACCCTAAAGATACCCTTTTGAATTGATTAAATCAACATTTAATTGATCGTTTGTTTTGTTTTCGTTTTATTTTCTTTTAATTTTAACAACAACTCTCAACTTGTTAATCGGCTTAGCTGATCGCGAGTAGTTGGTAGGAGTCCCCGACGATTGCACGTATCCCTGAGTTCGACTCGAGCCTCACAAAGGCCTGTACTACTCGATGCGTTCACTTGCGTTTCTACACACAGTAAAATTGCGTCAACCATATTTTGAAAAACATGAAAACATAAATTGCATGCCCATTATGACTGCCCATATATTGATAATGATGATGGTATTGATAATGTTGATAATGTTGATATTGCGTACAACAACCCCCTCATTTGGAGGTGGGACTTGTACATTGGCCTCCTATGTTCCTATGGTGAGAAGGAGCCCAGTGACTTACCCCATCACGTTGGGGCAATAAAGTCACACAAAAATATATAAGCATGCTTCTCGAATTACAACATAATGGGAACCCATAATAAAAATTGAATCGTTGAATAACAACCTTTTTGTCGAATGATATTGAATGTTTGGAAATCGATTGTTATACTTTGAAATATAAGTCATGCCAAGTATACTTATTTTCTTATCAACTATTTTGCTTGATTTTGATAACGTACCGTGAAATTGCATGATTGTGTCTTGATTTTCTTGATTTTAGGCATTACAAATGGAATATTAAATAAGATCACTTCCGCACTCATACACTTCGATGACAAAGATAAATCGGGTATATCTCCATATTGGGTTAGTTTGTTCTTTAATTATCCAGTTTTTGAGTTATTTATTTCTTATTGTATATGCCAGTGTGATTGATCCTATTGGGCCACTCAGGGACGGGCGCTTCAATCCTTTTTCTACTATCTAGGCAGTGGGATTGGGATTGGGGTAAGAATAGTTCCGTGATAGTTGGTATCAGTTCTTTCACACTCCCATATATTTTAAGTAAATAATTTCTCAAGTCTCTTACACCCAAGAAACCCTAAAGTCCATAACGGTGAAAATTGAGGTGTCTAGGCTCGGGGTCCTGGCATAATTTCTCCTATCCGTCTCCACAGTGGTTGACATCCCCCGCTCTACCTGGCCTTAATTGATCCAGAACTGGACCTAAAGGTTCTCTTGTGAAACCTTAGAGAGTCTTCTAGCATCTTATCTCTTCTTTAAGGACAATCCTAAGCCATCCATGTAAATGAAGATTAGGTAGTCTTCTTATCTCATCATGTGGTCCTTATCATGACCTTTTACCACTTGGTGTCTCGATTATGGGTAGCTTATGCATGGGAAAATGAATATCACTAAATTTTTGAAATTTGATACCATGATTTGACCATAATTTGAAAAACTCGATTTTGATCAATTAGAACTTTGAAATCAAATACTCATGCTTGACCCTTCATGAAAAACTTGATTTAACCAAAACCTGACTACTTGTTTTCTATGTTTGAGGTAAATCTTAATTTGGTGAAATAAGAAAGATTTATACCTTGTTGTTGATAAGGTCCCCATTTGATTAAAACTCATGTTGCCCTATTGTTGATTAAACCTCAAACATAGTTAAGCAAACTCATATCCTATTTTATACACACCTTGACTATGCTAGTAAGTGACTAAGTCTAGGACTCACAAAACCATGATGTAAGATTATGATGCAAAAAGTAGTTTTCCTATTGACTATTGATGCCTTTTGCAATCTTGATTTTGATATGATGATTATGGACCTAGATTTTGCACCATTATGCTCTGATTCCTTGAATGCCAAATTCAAATCCTCGATTTCCAAATCACTACCTTGATCATGAAAGGAAAGAATTGCAAATCTTGACATTATTGCCCTATTATCTTGAATTTTGATCTTATGACTTCTATATATATGATTTAATTTTTGATACTCTCCCTATTTGAATAAGATCAGTGGATCGTGACCAATGTAAGTAATGTGCTAGATTATGGTAGTAATTGACTCATGACCCCCCTAACCTAGGTCACATCCCTATTTTGACTACCTCTAAATTTTCGTATTATTGATTATTTAGAGTTTGGAAAGGTATTCCCTTCCACCCTATTTGAATTGGTTGACTTAAACCTAATGGGTTAAACCCATGGTTGATACTCGGTCTTGAATATTGATTTGATAATGACCTTGACATATGGCAATATTGACTATAGCTTGAGGTTGACTTCCTAGATAGACCTAGGTCTAGATCATTCATCAACCTTGGAAATTATGATAATGAAATCTTGACATGTTGATCAAATATTGCTTGAAATGGAATATAGGTGAATGATATCCCTTAAGGTCTAAATAGGAATCTAAACCCTAGCTTCAAAATTCTGGACTTATAACTTTTGATGCTTAAAATCTTGACTCTTGATATTGATTAATGGACTTGTGACTCATGGTTATCAATAGCAATAATGATACAAATCCTATGATCACACTATTTGGACATTGAGATATATGACTAATGACTTCAGAATCCCAAATATTGAAATTTGTGAAATGATGACCATATTGACTTTCTCAATTTATGACTAAGGGTTTTGCTCACATTAGGACTAGGGTGGGACCTCCCATTGATTTTGATCTTGAAATAATGATTTTGAAATTATGATGTTGTCTTGAAATGTTGAAATATGAAATCTCAAATCATGGATGTATAACCCCACCTAGGCAATTGTAGAGTTCGGGACCCTGAGATATTGGGATTGAAAGTCACCTTGTACACTTGAACTCTATTTGTTTGACCTAAAATATGATCTCTCCAAATTTGTGAACAATAGGATGCTTTCCATATTTGTGACTCATATGATGACTTTGAAAAATATATGCATTGACCTTGATACTCAGTTGCTCGATTATGAAATGGTGTTAGTACCAAGTTGATTATGATATGAAACATGGATTCCCAATTATGATGATTGTACTACTTGAACTTTAAGGACATGATTTATATTATATAGTTGAGGATGTTCTAGTAATTGAGGATATGATCTAGTTTTTTTATGGTCCCAATTTTGAGGAAGTTTTTGAATTTTGGGGACAAAATTCCTTTTTAAGGAGGGAAGGATGTGACAAAGAGGATTTTATCATAAGAATGATACATTACTCTTTTGACCTTAATATATTCTCTCATTGTCTCAAATAATTTTTCTTGTCTTCATAATCATTATTGAGACTCAAATACGAAATATGGTGATCAATGTAGTTTTTATGCACATTATAACACCTCAAATTTGATTAATTCATCACTTTGTCCAAAGAAGAAAATTTGTCCATCAAAATTCGTTTTCTGGTTCTCAAACTTTTTCTAAAGGTTCTCTACATTTTTATGAAGATTTTGGTCCAAATTTGAGAACAATTGGACATTCCTATATTTTTCTATGAATTCTTGAAGTTTATGTATTGAAAACCCTTCATTTGCCATTTTAATTGGTTTTTCCACATCAGCTATCCAGGGCAAGGCATCGGGGGTGTGTTTTGGCCCTTGGATCTACCTCTCGCGGATCCAGGCCAGATCTGATGGTCTTTGTGTCATCTTCAACCTCCCGCTGATTGCGGGGAGGTATTAATGCGACCAAAACAAGCAATTTAGCGATCTTGACCTCGATTTGAAAATCTGAGCGGACAAAAAGACTCCCCTCACGATTTCAAACTCATCCAACCCTACTTTGACCACCATTAAGACACTAGTTTGCCAGAAACACTCGCCCCTCACCTCCCTTTCTCTTCTGGAGGCCATGGCTGAAAGAAAGGACCCAATCTAGTCCTAACCCTAGCTTAGTGCTATATAAACAACCCCAAAGGCCCGCATCAGGCAATCCTCCGCCTTAGCCATGTAAAAGTGCTCCAAGCGGCTGCAAAATCCCCCAAATATATCCCTGATCTCCTGCTGCTTCGGACGGTGTCGCCGCCTAGCCGGTTTGGGCGTTCCTCCTCCTTGCTACCTAGCCCCAATCTACAACCTTATTTCGATTGCCGAGGTCTAGTCGAGGTGGAATGACACCTTTGTTGCTTCTCTGACGACCTCCTGCCTCCGATCCCCCTCTATGCTGGTGTGCTCCCTCCACCTGGTTTCTGGGATTGCGAGGCCTATGTGAACGGGAAAGAATCCCCGAACCACCTTCAGTTGAGGAAGGCCCGGTCCAATGGACCCATCCGAACCGCCAATGAACTGAGAAATCAAGAAGGAAACCAGCCGATTGAAGGATCAAACCAGACCTTGAACCAAGCAATCTACCTAGCCTATGTGGCTGAATATAGGACATCCATCATGCATATAAGGGGTGTCGTTTTTCCATATTAAGGTATTTTTGGCTCCTCTCTACTCAGAAAATCAGTAATATGGATGAATCTTGCAAAAATCGTATCAAATGCATCCGAACTCCAAAAATTAAAAATAAGTAGTCAATCTTCATCAGAAAAATCCAGTGAATATATTAAAAATACTTTTGAAACTTTATTCCGAATTATTATCACTGATATATTTAAATCTAGATCTCTTGCTTACGTAATTAGTCTAAATAACTCTATTTGTGGTTAATCTTGACTAAATGCTAAAAACCCTAGATTTGGACTCTGATGATTATTCTTATAACCTAGATCTAATATATTTGAATCATCTACTCTTGAAAATAAATCATTGTGATCTAGATCTTTTTACTGGATTCAATCTTGATTATAATGAATATGAGTAATCTTGATATTGATCTTAATCTTGCTAAACACTTGATATACTTTGACCCATCAACCTGATATGGAATTCCAATGATGCTAAGTATCATGATGATGATTTAGAAACTTGAATAATGACTCAAATATTGATGATTTTAATTAGGGTTAGCAAATATATTCCTAAAATACCTAGGTAGATCATCCATGCTCAAATATGTTTGACAGTTGAGTAAATATTGAAATCTTGATATAATGTTGACTCTAAATGAATGATCTACCTTAGGGATGAATAGGAATGGAAAACCCTAATCTAGTGTACTTGGTATTGGTTTATAATATGATCTTGACCCTTGATCCATATCTTGATTGATCTAGGAACTACTTAAGACCATGATCTTCTACTCTTGATGTTTTATACTCAAAATCTTCGGTGAAAGGTACACTATTATATAACTCCTCATTGATTGTATTGAAGATACTTTTATGTATCTCTTGATTGTATACTTGGCTATTTATTTGGATGAGCTATTGTTTCCTATGATTAGTCTTATATTTTTCTATACCATATTTTGAAAAACATGAAAACATAAATTGCATGCCCATTATGACTGCCCGTATATTGATAATGATGATGATATTGATAATGTTGATAACATTGATATTGCGTACAACAACCCCCTCATTTGGAGGTGGGACTTGTACATTGGCCTCGTATGTTCCTATGATGAGAAGGAGCCCAGTGACTTACCCCATCACATTGGGGCAATAAAGTCACACAAAAATATATAAGCATGCTTCTCGAATTACAGCATAATGGGAACCTGTAATAAAAATTGAATCGTTGAATAACAAACTTTTTGTCGAATGATATTGAATGTTTGGAAATCGTTTGTTATACTTTGAAATATAAGTCCTGCCAAGTATACTTATTTTCTTATAAACTGTTTTGCTTGATTTTGATAGCGTACCGTGCAATTGCATGATTGTGTCTTGATTTTCTTGATTTTAGGCATTACAAATGGAATATTAAATAGGATCGCTTCCACACTCATACACTCCGATGACAAAGATAAATCGGGTATATCTCCATATTGGGTTAGTTTGTTCTTTAATTATCCAGTTTTTGAGTTATTTATTTCTTATTGTATATTCCAGTGTGATTGATCCTATTGGACCACTAAGGGACGGGTGCTTCAATCCTTTTTCTATTATCTAGGAAGTGGGATTGGGATTGGGGTAAGAACAGTTCTATGACATTACATTCCCAAATGGCCCACCTACCTAATCCACTGCTTGAAACCCACCTTAGTTTTCTTTCTTGTTAATGCTAGTGTAGCTTAGTTGTCTTTGTTCCTTCTAGTTAATTGCTTAATCTTGCTAGTTAGGGTTGATTTAGATCCTTGCTTGCTTTAGTGGTTAACTTAGTTCTTAGTTGATAATTGCTTTGCTAGAGTAGAGTAGATCATCTTGTTCTTGCTTAGTTGATTACTTAATCTAGCTGCTTAGACTCAACTTGCTTAGGATAACCTAGTTTTTGGTAATCTAGTTTTCATATTGCCTTTACTTGCTTGTTGCTTAGTATAATCAAACCAACACCCCTTTTAAACCCTTCAACCCTAGTCTCCACTCTAGGAACATTACCAACGCTAACTAAGCTCTAGTGCCCCCTCTATCCCTGAGGATCGACCCCTATATTTTCCTCTTATCATTACTACAATAGTACCCCATGCACTTGCGGGTGACCTGTTGAGTATTACAATTGAGTCTTTTTAGGGTTTCTATAAATATTGAAAGATCCCAAGTGTGTTTGAGTTCCATGGGGTGCATCTAATCAAACCCAATTGGTTAGTGTGTGCACCTTTGGTTTGGAAGCACCAAGATTTCTAGCACTATTGTCGGGGATAGTGGCACTCGACCTAGCTAGTTAGTATAGCCTAGCCTTTCCTATTACCCTCATCATTGCTATTCTTTATTATTTGTTCACTTTTGCATATTGTTATTCTAACTTGGTTCCTTATTGTTTGTTTGGGTATTGTGTAGGTGATAGATATGCATGCACCATACACGTTCTATTTGTACCGACTTGGTGTTGTACGAGCCTGAGATAGGTAGAAGGAGACACCAAAGCCTCCACAACCAACACTGAGAAACCGAGATGGGTGACCACATGACAAACAAAAACCCTCATAGAAATGCTCAACAACTGCCCTCGCCTCAACCCAACTTCCCCCTCCATGAGTAGTTCACCCTGGGAAACTACAATTCTCCCATTGCCACCCTTGTTGACCAAATGTTGGGTCAACAGTTCTCCATTCCTCCCATACTCCTTGGACTCCTCCCTACCTATTATGGGATGGAGACTGAAAATCCCTACCATCATATTGACGCCTTCCTTGAGACTTGTTCCACCTTTCGCACTCTCACTGCTACTGATGACTCCATCCGAAGGACTCTCTTCCCTTTCTCTCTTAAGGAAAAGGCTTAAGAATGGTACATTTCTAAACTAGAGCTGGTGACTTGGAATGCGATCAAAAATGAGTTTCTCAAGAAGTTCTTTTTAATTGCCAAGCTGACTCATACGAGAAGATGTATCACCACCTTTGCCCAAAAGGAAAATGAACCTTTCCACGAGGTGTGGGAAAGGTTTCAAAAGCTCCTTCACGAGTACCCCCATCTCAAGGTACCATTGTGGCAGCTAGTCCAAGCCTTCTACACCGGGCTTGAAGAGTTAAGCCAGAACAATGTTGACTCATCATGTAGAGGCACATTCATGGAAAAGCCACCCAAGGAGTCATGGCCATTGTTTGAACACCTACTAAAAATTCCCGCCATCGAGTTTCTACTAAAGGGGAACATTGTAGACGAAACTACATCCTTCCACCTCCTCTTGTAGCTCCAGCCCGCACCGTTGCCAACCCCGACATGATGAATATGATGGAAGACATGATGAATATGATGAAGAGCCAAGCTGGTGGTTCTTCTAGTCAATCTACCATGGCGGTTGAAGCCGAAGAAGAGGAAGTTCATGCTTTGCACTCTTTTGGCAACCGGAACAATCAAGGTCCTATGTCCAACACTTGCACTCCCGAGTGGAGAACACATCCTAATTTTTCATGGAAGCAACAAAATGAAGATGGTCAAGGACAAGGGCAACCAAGGCCACGATATAGCTCCAAGTTTGAAGATGAAGTTCTTGGAAGATTGAGAAGTTTGGATGAGGTAAGAAAGATGTATACTCACATGGAAAGTCCATCAGCTATCTTCAGCAAAGATTAAATCAAATATCTCTTTCACTTGCTAGGAGGGAGGAAGAAAGACTCCCATCCCAACCAATGCCAAATCCAAACAATGATGGTACTTTCCTAGGAAATTCTCAAAGTTCATATGATCCACCTTCATATCAAGCACCACCAAATCCCTATGCTCCACCACCTCCTCAAGCTCCTCTCAACTATCAATATGCTCCACCTCCACCTCATTCATACCAACAACCACCTCCGCAATACCACCCCCATCCACAACAACCACAACCACCACAACAGCCACAACCACAATTCATCCATCAAAATTCCAACTCACCCCACCAAAGACCACCACCACCTCAACATACACAGTTGAATCCACAAGCTTCCTCTTCCTCCACCCATGAGAATGTGAAGGCGGTAACAGTTTTGAGGAGTGGCCGGACTTTGGAGCAGCCCCGTGATACTGTCGTTGTTAATAGAGTAGCCAGTGAGGATAGAGGTGATACTGTGATCGGGAAGGTTGATACTGAGATATAACTTGATGATACTGTGATGAGAACTAGAGTTGATACTATGACACCAAGCAGCGATACCATGATTCCCATGATTCCAGTTGATGATTATGTTGATCCAAGCCATTTGGTAGCCCAACTTCCCCCATTTCTTGATGAACTTAAGGAGCCATCTATTGAGAGAAGAAAGAAGAAACATACTAAAGATATCATGGAAACCTTAAAACAAGTGAAGATAAACATTCCTTTGCTTGATGTGGTCAAGAAAATCCCTTCCTATGCCAAGTTTTTAAATGTTTTGTGCACTTTTAAAAGAAAGAAAATAGGGAGAACACCCAAAAAGTCAAGCTCACCGAGCAAGTGAGCTCAATTCTACAGCACACCATGCCATGAAAGAGGAAAGACCCCAATGCTCCCATCATTTCATGCTACATTGGGGCACATCACATAGACCAAGCCCTTCTAAATTTGGGTTCTAGCATTAACTTGATGCCATATGATGTGTTTGTCAAGCTCCAAATGGGACAATTAGGTACGACTCATTGTACTTTGTAGTTGTCCGACTGATCTGTGAAGACGCATAGAGGGCTGTTGATGATGTGCTAGTTAGACTTGATGATGAGACTTCTGCTTTCTTCCCCGCTGATTTCATTGTTTAGATATGGAAAAAGATACAAGAAGAGTACCTATCATCCTGGTAAGACCATTTCTAGCTATAGATAATGCAATGATTCATGTGAGAACTGGGGATATGTATGTGACATTCATTCACATGAAAATCCAATTGAACATCTTTAAATCTTCAACCATAGTCGAGGTGATAGGAGCTACTGAAGAAGATTTCTATCTGGTTGAATTCCTTGATGAGATTGTGGAGAAGTGCCTACCTTCGTGGATTCAGACTGCCACTCAAGGTAGAGGTTTAGAGACAATAGTTGAGTTCCTAGATGATGATGATGAAGAGGATGAAGTGAATGAGTTAGCCTTGGTGGCTGCAAGCGAAGACCTCCCATCAATTTCTGAATTAGTTAAGAACTCTCTTGAAGAACCTCCAACTCTTGAGCTAAAGTCACTCCCAAAAGGATTGAAGTATGCTTTTCTAGGCTCCAATGACACCCTCTCGATGATCATTTCTTCCTTTCTCTCTCCAAAACAAGAAGAGGAGTTGATGAAAGTCCTAAAGAAGAATATTCAGGTCATTGGATGGTCTATTTCTGATTTGAGGGCTATTGATCCCTCCATTTGCATACATAGGATCTATTTGGAGGATGATACATGGACAACCCACCAAATGCAAAGGCGGTTGAATCTAAAACTGAAGGAAGTTGTAACTCAAGAGGTTGTGAAGTTGCTAGATGCTGGGATTATTTATCCAATTTTTGATAGCACATGGGTGAGTCCCATTCAGGTTGTACCTAAGAAGGGTGGGATCATAGTGGTAGAAAATGCAAATGGTGAGCTTATGTCAGTTAGAGAACAATCAAAGTGGAGAATGTGTGTTGACTACATGAAGCTCAATGAGAAGACCAAGAAGGACCACTATCCTCTCCCATTTCTTGACCAAATTCTAGAGAGGCTTGCGGGGCAAAGATTCTATTATTTTCTTGATGGATACTCTGGATACTTCCAAATTGCTGTGCATCCTGCGGATCAAGAAAAGATGACATTCACCTGCCCAAGTGGTACTTTTACTTACTGGAGAATGCCGTTTGGGCTGTGTAATGCCCCTTCTACTTTTTTTAGAGATGCATGACCTCAATCTTTGCTGATATGCTTGATTCATTGCTTGAAGTGTTCATGGATGATTTCTTAGTTTTTGATAAAACCTTTGATGAGTGCTTTCTCCATTTGGCTTCTATTCTTAAGATATCATCAAGGTTTGCTTAGTTCTATCTTGGGAGAAGAGCTATTTCATGGTACTCAAAGGCATCGTTCTGGGCCACCGAGTTTCAAAGGATGTGATTGAAGTTGATAGGTCCAAAGTAGGCCTCATTTCTACACTTACCATTCCTTCTACCGTAAGACATGTCCAATCTTTCTTGGGACATACATTCTTCTACTGCCGCTTCATCAAATATTTTAGTAAGATCTTGAGACCTCTGTGTCACTTGCTGGAGAAAAATGTTGAGTTTCATTTTGATGACAAGTGTCGGGACCCACTCTTTTGATCAACACAAATACCAACCATTAGAGATAATCCCAAACCTAAACCCATATTATGAAATAAAACAATGAATTCTCGACAAAGGCGATTAAACAATATATGAAAAAGACAGATACAATCTTCCTTTTTCTTTCTTCACAAACGCATAAATCAATGTCACATCAAGGACATCACATTCAGATATCACAAATCATATTCAAATCTATTAAATCTATAATCAAATCTTGTTCTCATATGTGGTTCAGTTTACATCAGATACATGTACATCGATAAACAAACTTAATCTACAACCCATTCCGGGAAAGAGAGAGTACATGGACATTCTAATCTATCTATATTATGCTATTTATATCTTCTTTGTCATGACCTCTCCGCTGGATAGCATTATACCTAAAAACATTTGAAACAACCTCATGAGACTCATATAGAGCCTCATTGAGTGGATACCTCCCACTCAAGCTAGGTACATGCATCAACATCAGATTAAGTAAAATAAACTTAACAAAACATGCATATATTGAAAAGTCTAGCAGATAGTTCTAACATAAATCATTTCTAACTTACAATGGTAATCTAATCCAACAGATAAGGTAATCAATTAAACCAACTATAACTTTGAAACATCTTTTAAAGCATGTCTATGAACAAATAAACAGACACTTCTTGGTTCAGATTAAGAATCCTACTACATGAGTAATAAGTCAAGTCTAAGCATTTTGAATCAATACATAACAATAACATTATATTTGTCACACTCCACCAGCCGAACCAGGAACACATCCTATAGTCTGAAAGCTGAAGTACACATAATACATATCTACCAAACATGAAAATCAAATAATAAGAAATCCAACTCATATTCAGAATGGATATAAATCCCAACATTTATAACTTGTCAACATGACAGATCATAATATGAAAATGTCCATAGCAACATGATTACTTTATAAAATAAGAAGCATAATCAACAATGACAAATAATCAAGTAGATGTAACAACCATTCAAATCATGTTCTACATGGCTTATCATATTTTATTCATTTGCCCTGAAACTACTTGGCTTGTACCTCACCAAGTAGAAGTCGCCACGCCTGATTCTCATGTCAACGACTCACTGCCACTATCTTAGGGTTTAGTCGGCCACCCTAAGATATCAACAATAGACCCTGGCCACCTCAGGGTTGCCTAAAGAGCCTCACGTTCTCATCTCAGGTACATGAGATAGGAACCATCAACGTAGTATATCACATATCATAGTATTTCACATATTTTTCATTTCACATTTCACATATTTCATTTCATCAGAGTCTATTCCATATGGACATAGACTTTCACAGCAAGGATTTAGGGCCAGAGCCACTCCAGATGACTCACTCTTAAATCCCGGTGGTCTAACCTTTAAGGTCTCAATCCACACTCCGGAAATCCTTCTCATAATTCATCAATTACTATAAGGAGATCATTTTGTTTCCCCAGTGTGGTCCTCAGGGGAACTCATGGTGTTTAGGGAACCTAACTATATGTTTCATCATTTCACTTGTTATTAATCTCTTTTACTCATCTTACAAGAATTCAAAACATCATATATCATATATGTGTATTCTCGCATAACTAGAATAACACGAAACAGATTAAGTTTATCAAAAAGGACAATGATCAAAGTAAGAAGCATAATAAGTCTATAGATTGCAACAAATATGATTATTTCTATCTTCTACATCAACTCAGAGCAATCATCAACAGTGGGCCTTCAGCCCAAGACATAATCTTATTGTCCATCATTTACCCCATTAGGGTTTTATCATCATCAGTGGTCTTTCAGCCCTAGACATAATCTCATTATGCAATATTTACCCTTATCGGGGTTTCTCAATGTAAGGAGTGCATATTAAATTCAATTTCAACATAAATATTATCAGTTCATTGTATATCACAGTTCTTAACAAATATTAGCAGAGGCATTAGAATTAGCAACAGTAAAAGCATATATATATCATGTATCATTCCTCATACTCAGAATAGATTTATCATACAACATATGCTTGTTCCATCCAATCTAAATAGATTCCAATAAATGTCATGCATATACATGCATACTAGACTTAGTTCTCTTCTTCTTTTATTTCACATTATTCATATAGGGTTACTAATCAACACATGTTGACTATCAATTGAAGTTTGTACTAGTAGTTCATTCTCAGAGTACAATTCACAATTCAAGAACACATTCTTATAAATCAATTCAAATACTCGACTTTCATCTTTAAGTTAAATTCAACTGTAGTTATGTGCATCTCTTAATCCCCCATTTGATATGGTCATTCACTAGCATCATCAAATACATCATTTTAGGGTAAGAGTTACATTCTTAGAATCATCTACTAATTCCTATCTTTTTCCACCATTTTATACTCAGTAGTCTCAACATCTTTAATTTCATGTTCATTACATTATTTGGACCAATATTTCTTGATTCACTTTACATACAATGCTTCTCTTCTACATAACATTTATCAAAGTAAAATTCTTAGTATATTTAATTTTTTTTGGGTTAAGCCACATGTAATTAAAATAAAAGATAAAATACTTCATCATACTATCTTCATTAGTTTCATCTTTATCTTGCAATCACCATTAAGTACATCTTGTTCATATTGTCTCTTATATTCAGATAAGTGTACCTTGTCATTGACTACTAATGTCATTCCCATAATCAGCAATGATCATTCTTTATTATACTAAAACAAATGCATTAGACTTAGATGATATTAGCAAGACTCATCATATTCAATTGAAGTATTAATACCTTCAACTTTAGCATTTGATCACATTTACAACATCATATACAAGTTCTAACTTTATCACTCATAATCATCTTAATAATAAACTTTTAGGGTTTTCAAGAAGTCATTCCTTAGTTCAACATATCATAATAATCATATCATTCAGTAATCCAATCATGACTCAAGAGTTCTTAGGGTTATTCACAAACATGGAAACCCTAGTTTCCATTTTCACACATTTCATTCATCAATAATAAGTATACATTGATTAACTGACTCATTTCATTCACTTCCTCAACACAAATCCTAATCAGGATATGTGGTCATTCAATTCCATTAACATTCACCAATACACTTGTATCATACAATCTAGTACAATTCAAATATGATTTTACACATGTCAATTCAATTCCAAACATATCGGCCATTGGGCTGATTTTTAGGAAAAATTCACAGGAAATAGCATAGTCATCTACCCATAAGAAAAACCCATGGATCCTCAATCAATATATCAAGAA
The DNA here is from genome assembly GCA_963693085.1 of Alisma plantago-aquatica. Taxonomy (NCBI): domain Eukaryota; kingdom Viridiplantae; phylum Streptophyta; class Magnoliopsida; order Alismatales; family Alismataceae; genus Alisma; species Alisma plantago-aquatica. The sequence continues at coordinate 649,664,432 of OY856415.1, read as the reverse complement.
CTAATCAAGTTCCAATCAATGATACATAATCAAAATCAGTAGAATTGGATCCCCAATATCTTTCCCAAATCAAACCCAATCACATACATATACAAACAAGGTTTCTGATTGTTTTAGCCGGATAGAATTTGGGCTTTCAACATGAATACAAAGCTTACGAGGGAGAAAAACACTTACCTCAGGTGCCAAGCACCTTAATCTCGTAGGTTAACCTCTGAATTTTTGGAAACCCAATCAAACTCTCGCAAAAGAATCCAATTCTTTCTCCTCCCAACTCGAAAACCCTAGAAATGGGGATTAGAAGAGAAAGAGTGAGAAAAGGGGGATATTTGATGTGGTTTTGAATCAAATCAGGGGAGGGATGGAATATTGACATGTGAGAGAAGATTCACCATGAAATGCTGTGCAAAGAAGCTAAACTTACTTGATTTCATCATATCTTGGATAGAGAAACCCTAGGTCAACATCTCCACCACTTTCTTCTCAAAACCCTAGCTCCCCTCTCTCTCAAGAATTTCGTTTCTTTGACAGGAAGGACGAGTTATGAGAGCTCCTTGTGTGTTAGGTTAGTGATATAGATAAATTGAGGTGCTTAGAACATTTGCAAACAAGCCCCTCAATGTATTTTTATTTTGCTCAGACTGGTTGGTCGGCTGAGTTATAAACTCGACCAAAACCACATGTTTTAGAACTCAAACCTCATGAAAAAATTATGAAACTTTGACCCAATGTCTTAAATTGAGTGTATAAGATACAGTAACGTTTTTTGATCATTTGGAATTACCAATAAATAATTAAAAATCAAATACTACATTGCTATATTGCAGTCAGCATCATGGTCAGTCGAGTTTGTCCTTCACAGAACTCGACCGACACCCCTCTCTTTAGGGATAAAAAATCATCCACAAAATTAATTTTTTTTAATATGGTGTCTATAATGGAGTTTAACAACTACATTGAAAATTTAAGATCAATTGGATATACCAATAAAAAGATAAAATTCAATTACCACACTGCTATTTCAATCTGAAAATATGGTCGGTCGAGTTTGAAACTCGACCGACAAATAGGTAAGATCATTCTTCAAAAATTCTAATATTTTTCATGAGTGTTCACATTTGAGATATACAAATCATATCCAAATTTGAATTAAATCATAGTTACACATAGCATACTAAAAAACATTTAGTGAGACACTATACTTACTAAATTCTGTTTTCATTTGTCATCAAAACCCTAATTTGGGCCGATTAGGGTTTCCAAATCTTAACCCTAATTATGTAAATCAAAGTATGATTAAACCTTCTCATTATATTTAAAACATCAAAAATTAAGTACCATCACTAATCAAGCTTTAAACAATGATCAAATTAGTTAAGCATACAATCATCCTAGTAAACCCTAATTAGAGGACTAATTTGAAAATGGGTCATTACAAATTCTCCTCTCCTTTTAGGATTTTGTCTCAAAATCCAAGAAAAGAAATGGAAGAATATCATATCATCTAATCATTCATCTCTCTCAACATCCAGTTAGAAAGTATTCCATTTTATCTTTCTTTCATATGACATTTTTTTTGTATTAGATGGATATTTCATCCTATGTCATCATCATATCTCTCCTAGACTATTATAAACATTTGAATCACTAATATTAGTAATACATCATTTATTAAGATCTGATTCACATCACCTTTCACAACTTTTTTTTTAAAATTTGATTGTATATCTCATGGATTAAGATTATGACTCATTCATATATTATCATCTGCATTCATCAATTTCCTTTATAAAGAAGATCATCTAGTGTGCATCTTAGTTCATAGCTTTTTCTCACAATTTCAGATTTCATACTCAGACTCAAACTCATTAGAGATTATATTCATAATCCATTAAGCTTTCATCTTTCTTATATGAAATTTTGTGTTTTCCATTGGTTCCATATTGAATTATAAAATCCTTTTCTCTTTCACCATTTTATCGCCATTCTTCTCTTTTTCATCATGTATCTTATTAGACTACCAAACTATGTTCATCTGGATACTTGGTCAGGGCATCCAGAAGAAGTATAGTCGGCAGTTCCATACTAGCATAGATCAATACCCAAATACTTGACCATAGTATCTGGATACTAAGTTCACTCAGTATGCACATCATTCAGGTTATATTCAACATTGACATTATCAATTAGTCCTAGATCCTATTGTCCCTGTAGACTCATCTAACCTAGGCTCTGATACCATGCTTGTCGGGACCCACTCTTTTGACCAGCATAAATACCAACCATTAGAGATAATCCCAAACCTAAACCCAGATTATGAAATAAAACAATGAATTCTTGACAAAGGCGATTAAACAATATACGAAAAAGATAGATAAATTTTTCCTTTTTCTTTCTTCACAAACTCATAAATCAATGTCACATCAAGGACATCACATTCAGATATCACAAATTGTATTCAACTCCATTAGATCTATAATCAAATCTTGTTCTCATATGTGGTTCAGTTTACATTAGATACATGTACATTGATGAACAAACTTAATCTACAACCCATCCTGGGAAAGAGAGAGTACAGGGACATTCTAATCTATCTAGATTATGCTATTTATATCTTCTTTATCACGACCTCTCTGCTGGATATCATTATACCTAAAAACATTTGAAACAACCTCATGAGACTCATATAGAGCCTCAGTGAGTGGATACCTCCCACCTAAGCTAGGTACATGCATAAGCATCAGATTAAGTAAAATAAACTTAACAAAAACATGCATACATTGAAAAGTCTAGTAGAAAGTTCTATCATAAATCATTTTTAACTTACAATGGTAATCTAATCCAACAGATAAGGTAATCACTTAAACCAATTATAACTTTGAAACATCTTTTAAAGCATGCCTATGAACAAATCAACATATACTTCTTGGTTTAGATTAAGAATCCTACTTCATGAGTAATAAGTCAAGTCTAAGCATTTTGAATCAATACATAACAATAACATTATATTTGTGACACTTCACCAGCCAGACTAGGAACACATCTTGTAGTCCTAAAGATGAAGTACACATAATACATATCTACCAAACAATAATATCAAACAGCAAGAAATCCAAATCATATTCAGAATGGATAAAAATCCCAACATTTATAACTTGTCAACATGACAGATCATAATATGAAAATGTCCATAGCAACATGATTACTTTCTACAACAAGAAGCATAATCAACAATGAAAAATCATCAACTAGATGTACAAGGAATGTAACAACCATTCAAATCATGTTCTACACAGCTTATCATATTTTATTCATTTGCCTTGAAAGTACTTGGCTTGTACCTCACCAAGTAGAAGTTTCCATGCCTGATTCTCGTGTCAACCACTCACCGTCACTATCTTAGGGTTTAGCCGGCCACCCTAAGATATCAACAATAGACCCTGGCCACCTCAGGGTTGCCTAAAGAGGCTCACGTCCTCATCTCGGGTACACGAGATAGGAACCAACAAAGTAGTATATCACATATCATAGTATTTCACATATTTTTCATTTCACATTTCACATATTTCATTTCATCAGATCTATTCCATATGGACATAGACTTTCACAGCAAGGATTTAGGGCTAGAGCCACTCCAGATGACTCACTCCTAAATCCTGGTGGTCTAATCTTTAAGGTCTCGATCCACACTCCGGAAATCCTTCTCATAATTCATCAATTACTTCAAGGAGATCCATTTTGTTTCCCCAGTGTGGTCCTCGGGGGAAATTCACGGTGTTTAGGGCACCTAACTAGATGTTCCATCATTTCACTTGTTATTAATCTCTTTTACTCATCTTACAAGAATTCAAAACATCATATATCATATATGTGTATTCTCACATAACTAGAATAACACGAAACAAATTAAGTTTATCAATAAGGGCAATGATCAAAGCAAGAAGCACAATAAGTCTATATATTGCAACAAATATGATTATTTCTATCTTATACCTCAAATCATAGCAATCATCAATAGTGGGCCTTCAGCCAAAGACATAACCTTATTGTCCATCCTTTATCCCATTAGGGTTTTATCATCATCAGTGGGCTTTCAGCCCTAGACATAATCTCATTATGCTATATTTACCCTTATCGGGGTTTCTCAATGTAAGGAGTGCATATTAAATTCAATTTCAACATAAATCTTATCAGTTCATTGTATATCATAGTTCTTAACAAATATTAGCAGAGGCATTAGAACTAGCAATAGTAAAAGCATATAGATATCAGGTATCATTCCTTATACTTAGAATAGATTTATCATACAACATATGCTTGTTCCATCCAATCTGAATAGATGCCAATAAATTTCATGCATATACATGCATACTAGACTTAGTTCACTTCTTCTTTTATTTCACATTATTCATATGAGGTTACTAATCAACACATGTTGACTATCAATTGAAGTTTGTACTAGTAGTCCATTCTCAGAGTATAATTCACAATTCAAGAACACATTCTTATAAATCAATTCAAATACTTGACTTTCATCTTTAAGTTAAATTCAACTACAGTTATGTGCATCTCTTAATCCCCCATTTGATATTGTCATTCACTAGCATCATCAAACTCATCATTTTAGGGTAAGAGTTACATTCTTAGAATCATCTACTAATTCCTATCTTTTTCCACCATTTTATACTCAGTAGTCTCAACTTCTTTCATTTCATGTTCATTACATTATCTGGACCAATCTTTCTTGATTCACTTTACATACAATGCTTCTCTTCTACATAACATTTATCAAAGTACAGTTCTTAGTATATTTAATTTAATTTGGGTTAATCCACATGTAATTAAAATAAAAGATAAAATACTTCATCATACTGTCTTCATTAGTTTCATCTTTATCTTGCAATCACCATTATGTACATCTGGTTCATATTGTCGCTTATATTCAGATAAGTGTACCTTATCATTGACTACTAATGACATTCCCATAATCAACAATGATCATTATTTATTATACTAAAACAAATGCATTAGACTTAGATGATATTAGTAAGACTCATCATATTCAATTGAAGTATTAATACCTTCAACTTCAGCATTTGATCACATTTACAACATCATATACAAGTTCTAAATTTATCACTCATAATCATTTTAATAATAAACTTTTAGGGTTTTCAAGAAGTCATTCCTTAGTTCAACATATCATAATAATCATATCATTCAGTAATCCAATCATGACTCAAGGGTTCATTAGGGATATTCACAAACATGGAAACCCTAGTTCCCATTTTCACACATTTCATTCATGAATCATAAGTATACATTGATTAACTGACTCATTTCATTCACTTCCTCAACACAAATCCTAATCAGGATATGTGGTCATTCAATTCCATTAACATTCACCAATACACTTGTATCATACAATCTAGTACAATTCAAATATGATTTTACACATCCCAATTCAATTCCAAGCATATCGGCCATTGGGCTGATTTTTAGGAAAAATTCACATGAAATAGCATAGTCATATACCCATAAGAAAAACCCATGGATCCTTAATCAATATACTAGGAACTAATCAAGTTCCAATCAATGATAAATAATCAAAATCAGTAGAATTGGATCCCCAATATCTTTCCCAAATCAAATCCAATCACATACATATACAAACAAGGTTTCTGATTGTTTTAGCCTGATAGAATTAGGATTTCAACATGAATACAAAGCTTATGAGGGAGAAAAACACTCACCTCAGGTGCCAAGCACCTTAATTTCTTAGGTCAACCTCTAAATTTTTGGAAACCCAATCAAACTCTCGCAAAAGAATCCAATTCTTTCTCCTCTCAACTCGGAAACCCTAGAAATGGGGATTAGAAGAGAAAGAGTGAGAAAAGGCGGAGATTTGATGTGATTTCGAATCAAATCAGGGGAGGGATGGAATATTGACATGTGAGAGAAGATTCACCATGAAATTCTATGCAAAGAAGCTAAACGTACTTGATATCATCATATCTTGGATAGAGAAACCCTAGGTCAACATCTCCACCACTTTTTCTTCTCAAAACCTTAGCTCTCGTCTCTCTCAAGAATTTCGTTTCTTTGACAGGAAGGACAAGTTATGAGAGCTCCTTGTGTGTTAGGTTAGTGATATAGATGAATTGAGGTGCTAAGAACATTTGCAAACAAGCCCCTCAATGTATTTTTATTTTGCTCAGACTGGTTGGTTGGCTGAGTTATAAACTCAACCGAAACCACATGTTTCAGAACTCAAACCTCATCCAAAAATTATGAAACTTTAACCCAATGTTTTCAATTGAGTTTTTAAGATACAGTAATTTTCTTGATCATCTGGCCTTACCAATAAATATTTAAAAATCAAATACTACACTGCTATATTGCAGTCAGCAACATGGTCGGTCGAGTTTGTCCTTCACAGAACTCGACCGACACCCCTCTTTGTAGGGATAAAAAATCATCCAAAAATTACACAAATTTAATAAGGTGTCTATAATGGAGTTTAACAAATAAATTTTAAATTTTAGATCAATTGGATATACCAATAAAAATATAAAATTCAATTACCACACTACTATTTCAATATGAAAATATGGTCGGTCGAGTTTGAAACTCGACCGACAAACATGTTAGATCATTATTCACAAATTATAATATTTTTCATGAGTATTCACATTTGAGATATACAAATCATATCCAAATTTTAATTAAATTAGAGTTACACATAAAATACTAAAAAAACATTTAGTGAGACACTATACTTATCAAATTCTATTTTCATATGTCATCAAAACCCTAATTTGGGCCGATTAGGGTTTCCAAATCTTAACCCTATTATGTAAATCAAAGTATAATTAAACCTTCTCATTATATTTAAAACATAAAAAATTAAGTACCATCACTAATCAAGCTTTAAACAATGATCAACTTAGTCAAGCATACAATCATCCAAGTAAACCCTAATTAGATGACTAATTTGAAAATGGGTCATTACAACAAGTGTGTTGAAGCCTTCAACTACTTGAAGGAAAAGCTAGTTTATTCTCCTATAATGCAGCCCCCAGACTTCTCTTTGCCGTTTGAGATCATGATTTATGCATCTGACATGGCAGTGGGGGTTGTGCTGGACCAAAGAGTTGGCCGGATTCCACATGCTATCTACTATGCCAACAAGACTCTAGATGAAGCCCAAAGAAACTACACAACTGTCAAGAAAGAGTTGCTTGCATTTATCTTTGCGCTTGACAAGTTTAGATCATATCATTTGAAAAACAAGGTGATTATATACAAAGACCATGCTGTTTTGAAATATCTAATGGTGAATAAAGACTCTAAGACAAGGTTGATTCATTGAATATTGTTGCTTCAAGAGTTCGATATTGAGATTGTAAACAAGAAGGGAGTAGAAAATTCAAGCGCCAACCATATTTCCCAAATTGAAGCACCTTTTTATGACACAAGTAGAATCAAAGAGACAATGCCGCATGAGTAGCTGTTCCTACTCTCATCCACTCAAACGCTATGGTATAAACACATAGCTAACTTTTTAACTAGTGGAAGGATACCAAGCACTTGGACGAGGGAGGAAAGCAAAAGGTTGTTTTCTATGGCCAAAAATTATGTTTGGGATGATCCTCACCTATTCAAGTATTGCCCCAACAACTTATTCCGAGATGTGTTCCAGAGATGGAGAAACAAGAAATTCTATCTATGTGCCATTCTAGAGTTTGTGGGGGTCATTTTGGTGGAAAACGCACTGCTGCCAAGATTCTCCAAAGTGAATTCTATTGGCCCTCCTTGTTCAAAGACTCTCATGAATTTTTCAAGTGCTATTTGAAGTGCAAAAGGTGAGAACTATCTCTAAGAGGGACATGATGCCTTTATCACCCATTCTTGTGGTGGAGGTATTTGATGTTTGGGGGATTGATTTTATGGGTCCTTTTCCCTCCTCTTTTGGATATGTCTATATTTTGGTTGCCTTTGATTACGTATCAAAGTGGATTGAGGCTGTTGTAACAAGGACAAATGATTACAAAGTGGCATGTAACTTCGTGAAGTCCAATATCTTTATCCACTTTGGTATTCCAAGAACTATGATTAGTGATGGAGGAAGTCACTTCATCCATCGCACCTTTGAAGGCTTGCTTAAGAAACATAGAGTGAATCATCATGTGGCTACTCCTTACCACCCCCAAACAAGTGGTCAAGATAAGTTGTCCAACCAGACTGCAAGGATTGGTCACTATGTCTCAATGAAGCTTTATGGGAGAATAGGAATGCATACAAAGCCCGGATTGGCACCACAACGTTCAAGCTTGTGTATGGCATAATCTGCTATTTGCCAGTTGAGATGCAACATAAGGCATTATGGGATTTGAAGGCCATGGACTTTGATGGAGAGAATGTCGGAATGAAAAGAAAGTTTCAGCTTAATGAATTAGAGGAGATGTGCCATTAAGCTTATGAAATGTCTAAGTGCTACAAAGAAAGAACAAAGTTTCTACATGACAAGATGATAAAGAAGAAAGACTTTGAACCCAGAAAGTGGGTATGGCTGTATAACTCAAGGATGAATTTCTTTCCCAGAAAACTCCAGTCTAGATGGGAAGGGCCTTATCTCATCAAAAAGGTGTATCCATTTAGAGCAGTGTTGATTTGTGAGAAAGAGGGAACTAAAGAATTCACCGTGAATGGTCAAAGTTTGAAATAAGTTGTGGAAGTAGGTCTAGACAAAGCAAATCAAAGTTTTGATATAGTGATACTAGTGGAAGAACATCAGGTTGATGAGGAGATGTGCTTGTATGCACATGAGAGAGACATTTACTTCAAAGATGCTTTGGGAATCCCACGAGGATGAATGGATTCAAGAATTAATAAGCCCAACTGAAGGCATAAAATTTAGTGCTAGTGGGAGGCAACCCAATTAGGTTTGGGAGCTTTTTCACCCAACCTTCTCTATAAGATACTTTTTCTTTCTTTTCCACAAAATACATACACATGTGTTTAATAGTTTTCTTTGAGTTTTGATAACATGGCAGGTGTTAGGAAATAAAGAGAGAGGTATCAGAGGTGAATCATGGTCACTAAGATCAACTTGTGGCAAAATCTTGAAGAAAAACAAAGTTCTTGAATTTGAGCTAAAAAAATTAAAGAAATGTCACCCGCCATGACCATGTGAATTATTTGTAGAAGAAATCAGAAAGATCAGGTTGATTGGCCAAGTTTTTACACGAATGGCCACGGACGTAACCAACCACCATGAACTTGTCAAGGACAGATATCTACGACTATGGCAGGAGACCACGACCGTGGGGAGGTTAGGTGGGTGTGCTCTTCATCGACAACATGACCATGGCACCGACCACAACCGTGCTATCAAAGCCCTCACCATGAACGTGGCCACCCGCCACGGTCGTGGCGTGCCCTGACCCCACAAAAAATATAGCTAAAAATCGTATCCAACCTAACCCTCCCCTCATTCTCTCATTCTCCTTCGCAAGTGAACAACCGTTGTGGTGCTCCGTGACCTCCAACTCCTCCAAGCTCCACCTCCAAGCCCCCAAATCACCTCCAATTCACCACCAATCACTCCCTAATCATCTCTCTACCATTACCCTTCCATTCCTACACCAAATAATCCATCAAGACGCCCTCCACCACCACTCCCACCTCCATTTCATCCTACAACCATCCCTACCCAAAATCTCCACCAAAACCTCCATTTCCAGTCCACACCCAAAAATAACCATTCACCCACCATCTAAACCTCCATGTCCTTCCATTCCACCCCTTAATCCACCTCCATCTCATCCTCTATCCACAAATCTGAATTTCACAGCCCTAGCACCTCCTCCACATCCAAAAAAATGAAGGGGATCACTAAGGAAGTGAAAAAGGGGCTCAAAAGGTCCTTGAGGTGATCATTGGAGGAAAGGCGTGCACCAAGAAAGCCTCCTTGTAGGTCTCCATACCTTCACACACCCCATCACCATCCAATTCCGTTGCCCAATCGCTCCCCCTCTCGATGTCCATGAGTGCATCCCACACACGGTCATCCGATAGCCATCACATCACCGACGAGACATATAGGGGAGAGGAGGAGGAGGCATCTGAGGACAACATCGAAGACTTGATCGATGAGGTCGAGCCGGTGGTTGCAAAAAGAAGACAAAGATCTAAAGCAGTCCCATCCTCATTACAACATCCTCCAAAGCCCGCTCCGAGCTACCATTCAATATCTTCCATGGCAGAGGGGCATGGGCAGTAGCCGCAAGCAAGGCGACAATTACATCCAGAAGAAGAGCAATTTACACAGTGGTAACCCGAACAAAGGGTACCACTCAATATTGATACAAGTTCTGAGTCCCAATCATACATGATGGATGAGGAAGAGGATGGCAATGCTGATGAAAAGATGGAATTGTCAGCTGAGGCAGAGGATATACTAGTATAACTGGATGATGACAGATTGAAGGCCTTGGGAAAGGCCCCCGCTGGAGAGTCCTTTGGAAGAGGACACAGACAAAGAAAAATTTCCCTCACATACCCTGAATGCATGAAAAGGAGAGTCATCTCCACCAGGTATGGATGTGAGAAGGTCATTGATGAGCTAGCAATCAAGGTGGTTGTGGAGAGTAGTTTGAAGAAAATTTGGTTGTGGAATGTTCTTTTCACTCCCCAAAAAACTTATACCGCATTGACTTAAGAATTCTTCGACATGCTTGAAAAGACAAAGGTGAGAGGTGATGACTCAATCAAAATTTCCATGATGACAAAAATGCACACTCTCACGGTAGCTGAATTGAATTGCATATTTGCTGCCAACCCCAAAGTGGCCAAGAAAATGGATGATGACCTACTTGAAAGAAAGGTGGATCTTTAATTATGTAATTTTCAGGTACCTCTTGATAGGAAGCAAGGTCTATTTTACAGGGAGGTCAAAAACTTCAACTATAAGCAATCCCCTATTCTATTATGTGCATAAGGTTTTGGCCAACACCTTTTTTGGCAATATGATAATTAAGGCACAATTTCTTAGAAAGACATGTTCGTCTTGATGGCAATGCACCACAAGTAGTATATTGACCTTGGAGTGCATTTGATTGATCATATGAGGTTTATACCCTCCAAAAGTAAAAACACGTTTTGTCATGGAAGGATTTTTAACCTAAATTGCTCTAGCTTTGGGGTATGGTGCTTCTAGGTTTGAAGGCATAGATGAACCTCAATTTATTGACTTGAACTATCTCACTCGCTCCCACACTATCATGATCAAGAACACAAAAATGATGTATCATGCGAGTAGTGTGTCAAAGATTGATCTTGAGCTACCATACCATGTTGTGCCACTTCTCTCTGTGTTGGGAATCCCCCATAAAGTGGAAGCAAAATTGCATGAATGGCATCAGAACAACCCAAGGGACTGCTGCACAAGAAGAAATTGTTGAGTCCAATGTGCAAGGGAAGAAGAAAGAAGCTGAAAGAGAAAGGAAGCCCCTAAAGTCAAGAAGAAGGGATGAAGGAATATCCCAACTGCAGCAGCCCTCAAAAAATGCCTATGATATATCTGCCATCCAGGAACAGCTTGAGAGCATTCAGCAGACACAGTACGACATGCAGTTGATACAACAATACATGTGACATGACCAACAATAGATGCACCACCAGGTCAACCACATGTACCATTATCACCATGCCCAAGCAGCAAGAAACCCCAAATGGGGTGGATACTTTTGGGGTGGTATTACGGGATACTCAGAGACGTACCCTCCACTCCAGGAAAACTACTGGGGGCACTACTACTAGCATCCTCCCTCAGGCTCAGCCCCTCCCTCAAGCCCAACTCCTCCTCAGGATCATCCTCATCCATCCTACCAGCTGCCACAACAGCCATGAAACTTCCCCTATCCACCGTAAGCTATAGTTTCATGATGAGGACATCATGATTCTAAAGTTTGGGGTGGGTAGGGTAGTATGCACCACCCTATCTCTATCTCTTTGTGATTTTTGTTCCACCTCTGCCATGCCATGGGTATCTATCTTAGTTTTTCTTATTCTTACTTTTTCTTGCATCCATGCATAGCACGTAGTTACTTTCATGCATTTTTGCGTAATTTTAAAATTTTTTGCTCTTTTTGCCATGCATTGCATATCATGTAGATTTTTGGTAATTTTTGCATGTTTTAGCTAGGATTTTCTTGTTCACTATTTTAAGTTCAATAATATAGGCTTAGATGTGATTGAAGGCAACTTGGCACCGTTTTGGCCAATTTTGCCCAAATTTGAGATTTCTTGTCTAAAAGTATGTTTCAACCCAATCTCTACATTTTGGATTAAAAATGATGACCTTTGATAAATGCAAGTGAATTATAATTGTTTCTTGCTAAATGGTATCAATTCTTGACTTTTTACATGTGCATCACCTCTCTTGGATTTGTGAATGTTTTGGTTGAATTATGACTTGAGCAAGCTATGAGCGCTTAGTGCCTATGAAATCACTTGATAGAAGTATCAATTTCAGGTTGTTCATTCATGTGGTGTGATATTGTTGGATGATGTGTTGGATAAATTTTCATGCAGGATACCTTATGTTGAGAATCACGCCAGTGACCCCTCTTTGACCCCATTCTTCACTCACCATCTTCTTACCCCCCGCCTCATGAAAGGATGCCAAAGTGCACATATCATCCATGGGCACCTGCAAAAGTTTGGGGTGGCCACATCTTCATCTCACCGCTTCATTCTCATCACTATATGCCCCATCTACTCCAATGGAAAAGAAAAAGAAAAGACAAAAAATGCAAAAAGAGAATAAAAGATGCTCATGTTTAAGAGCATCTAAATAAAGAAAAGATGAGTGCTCTATGTAATAGCACTCCAAAATCTTACCGAAATCCTTTCTTCCATTTTCATACCCATTGAGCAAGGAAACATCAAACCTAGATCATTTTCCCTTTTCCGTAGCTACGTGGGTCATTTAGTGTGATTTGAAACATAAGGTTGAAAGCATGAAGGTGAAACAAAATTCCTAGTCATCCTTGATTAACGCCATCATGAAACGGTCTACCCAAAACTACATGAAAGAAATATAGATAGCTTGTGTGTTTTATGCGCTATATTTGAAGTTCATATGCTTTGTGCTCTTTTCATGATTGGTTTGTGAAAGTAGGATAGGGGAGAGGTGGAATACATATACATAATCACTTTTGATCCCATTCAGTAATAATCATCCTTTGCAATGCATTTGTCATGTCTTGATTGTGGAAAAATTGCAGAGAGATTGAGTTGGAGCATACTTGAGGACAAGTATGTTTTAAGTTTGGGGTGGTGATGCAACCCTATTTTAGGGCTCCATCTTGTGCCATTTTGTACTTTATTCACATCTAAACATAGTAGAATGCAAGTTAAATCCCCCAATGTGAGTATTATTGTCAAATGCACTTATGGACATTCTTTGCATTATTTTCAGGTACTTGGACCATGCTTTGGATTGATGAGAGAGAAAGAAGGAGTTCTAGGGTTCTTTGCTCATGGAGGGGTCCAAAGAAGGCCCCAAAGCTCCCTCAACCTACCCCTAATGGCCAAGATTCGACATCAAGCAAAGAAGTCCAATTGATGATGAAGATTGAAGTTAATTTGGCCACTACAGATCCTAACACGGCTGTGTGCATCCACCACGATCGTGTAATTTATAGCCAAGAATCACATGGACATTAGTGTTTTTGCACCGAATGCACCACGGCCATGGCCATCAACACAAACGTGGCCAACTGAAGACATCACAGCTGTGGCCATCACCACGACTGTATCCAACTGAAGACATCACACCGGTGACCTCCCATAATGGTCGTTGGAATTATGCACAAAGCTCCCCGAAATGAACAGAGAGGTGGTCCATTTTTCACATGAATGACCACGATCATGGACATTCACCACGTCCGTGGCCCTTGAAGACCGCCTCGCCCGTGGCACTCCCCATGCCCTTAGCATATTGAAGACAAAGACAACCTCCAAGCTACCTCGCCCGCGACCTCCTACTCCATCATGGCCGTGGTACCTCAACACAGCCATAGTACCCCTTACCCAACACGACTGTGGCACCCCACCACGATCGTGGTCACCACATATACTTAGTATTTCCACTCCATTTTACACCTCGGCCGTTCCACACCCCCACGACCATGCCATGCAACCCCCACTATGGGTGTGACACCTCAACATGGGCGTGGTGACCAACTAACCCTACCCATTTTTTGCACTACTTTTCCTATTCTACCCCTACTTACCCTAGTGCTTACCCACCACCCATATATACATAGGTGGCAACTGGAGCATGAAGGTTACACTCCCCCCGACTGTCATTACTCCTCATCACCCTCTCTTGAGCATTCATTGCATGCCCCTTGCATTAATGCTCTCCACCCACCATCTCCACCATAGAAACCTAGTTTTATAGGTTTTCTACCATAACCCCCTCCATTTTCATACCCATCAACTATCTTGGCAGAAGGAGGATGCCCCACAATAGCTAGGAGGTGAAGAAGGAGGATCTACTTCGAGCTTCATGGAGTTCTATCCCATTCTTCTCATTTCTTTTTGTCTTTTCTTTGATTATGTCTAGATAAGCCCCTAGTGGTGGGTTGTTTGGGGTAAAAATGTGACTTTGATACCATGTTGGGGGAGAATAATTTATAATGAACATAATTTCATTCTATGATGATTGCCTTTGCTTCTGTCTCATTTCCCATTATCTTGCATGTGGGTTTTTTTCTTAAACATAAATTGCTTGCTTTGTGATGTTTGATGACACTTAGCTTCTAGGAGGAATTGGGGTGTATGTAGAAATGTTAGGAATGGATCTAGGTCCAATTAATGGATACCTAGCTATCCCCCTTTGTTCTTACGTACATATCCCTCCTTCTAGAAGTGAGTGTGAGATCTAAGTGGCTAGTGTAAGTGGGATTAGTGCAATTGCCTAGGACTTTCTAAAGGCTAGATGGCTAGTAGCATTAGGTGAAAGACCCTCATATCTACTCCCATTCCTACCCTTGGTTCTCAATTTCCCTAGTACCACTTACCCTAGAAACCTATACTTGACAAGTCCTACTAGAATTACACCTAACCCTAGCTCTCCAACTAGTAGAATAGGGTGCATTCTAATAGCACTTGCCTTGATGTTTGATTTGGTAATCTAGACTGAATTGTGATAATTGCGTGCCATGTTGACATCCCCCAACTAATATCAAATCACATTCCCAAACGGTCGACCTACCTAATCCATTGCTTGAAACCCACCTTAGCTTTCTTGCTTGTTAATGCTAGTGTAGCTTAGTTGTCTTTGTTCCTTCTAGTTAATTGCTTAATCTTGCTAGTTAGGGTTAATCTAGATCCTTGCTTGCTTTAGTGGTTAACTTAGTTCTTAGTTGATAATTACTTTTCTAGAGTAGAGTAGATCATTTTTTTCTTGCTTAGTTGACTACTTAATCTAGCTTCTTAGACTCAACTTGCTTAGGATAACCTAGTTTTTGATAATCTAGTTTTCATATTGCCTTTACTTGCTTGTTGCATAGTGTAATCAAACCAACACCCCTTTTAAACCCTTCAACCCTAGTCTCCAGTCTAGGAACATAACAAACGCTAACTAAGCTCTAGTGCCCCCTCTGTCCCTGAGGATCGACCCCTATATTTGCCTCTTATCTTTACTACAATAGTACCCCGTGCGCTTGCGGGTGACCTGTTTAGTATTGCGATTGAGTCTTTTTAGGGTTTCTATAAATATCAAAAGATCCCAGGTGTGTTCGAGTTCTGTGGGGCACATCTAATTAAACCCAATTGGTTAGTGTGTGCAGATCTAGCTCAGAAGAACCAATTAGTTTAGGTTTAAATAAGGTTACTACGTATTTAATGCACATACATTGACCTATGTGCTTGTTTTGATACCACTTATCACGGGTTAACAATCTGACCCCAATCCACAATTTAGACCAAATAAAGGAATGGTGTATAGAGGGGTTAAAATTACCCGCCCTGAGTGGATCAAACACACAAGTATATACATGCACCAAATAACAAAGCTTCCTTAAATAAACTTCAAGATTAGGGGGGTGCTGCAATGACTTTATCTTTATTTTTTTCTTTAGTTTGTTTTAGTTTTCTTATTTCAAAATTGTAGGATCCACATATATCTAGTGTAATTGTTTAGCTTAATTCATGATTTCTGCCATCTTCATGTGTGTGCCTTGTGTGCCTTTGCATTGTAATTTAAAAGAACTTTTTTTAAATGATCACATCTTTTAAGCTTGATTTGCAATTTAAGGAAACACCAACTAGAGGAAGTGTATGGGTTAGTCAACTTGAGGACACTTACTATGAATGAAAATCTTAATTTATCCAAGAATTGTGGATGACAATGGGTTTTGATCCCAAACTGACCAAATGAGTAACGAGGCCTTAAATGGCACTTTTAGAAAGAAACTCTAAGGTTACCTTGTACACAGGTTGGTAGGAGACAGACATATCATAGTTTAAGATAGACATTGTCTCTTAATCATGTGATTCCACCCGTTTTGTTGACATTTCATCCACCATAAGATGACCAAGTAACACGAATTGTTTCCTTTTGATTGCATTACATAGAATAATGGGTGTCATGATAGTTAGTCTTTTCATTGCACTAATTAGAAAAAATATATTTGCATATCACTTAGTTGCATAACCAATTTCATGTAGATTGCATTTTCTTTTACATCATTCTTTACATCATGTATCTATGTAGTTATTTTCCTCAAATATAAAGTGAAAGGATACACATCCATACCCCTATAAATGAAAAATAAAAAAAGAAAAAGCAATGATATGTTGAAGAAAAACCCAAGCATAATTCATAAATCATGCTAAAATAAGAGGGCATAGAGACAAAGAGAAATCAAATAAAGAGGGAGAAAAGGATGTGTTGAACTCAAATCTGAATTTTTCTTCAACTATAAGTGAAAAGAGCTACATGTATGCATTATCTATTTCACTATCATCAATCAGATGTAACCTTTACTGCATACATCATTCCACCAAATATTAGGCATTAGGATTCATCAATTTCTCATTTCCTTCTTGTTATAGTCATCATAATTTTTTTGCATAAATCATTTGGATGTTACTTATGATTCTTATTTATAGCCATGTACTTCATTCCACCCATTTCTCTTTATAGTAGGCCACATTTATGATTGACCCGCTCATTCACTTCTATATGGGGATCTTCTTCTAATGTAGTTGGTAGGTAGATAGGTGCAATGTAGATAGGGAATCACATGGTGCATCAAGTGAATGCCCTATTAACTATGATATTAACTGCTCTTTGAATAGTGTTTCATTGATCCAAGGGTGGACGTCATCAATGAACCTTTTTGGTCACTGTAGAGTAGTTATTTGTTTAGTGTCAGTAGGGCCAGTTCAAGACTGCTAGGTGGGGGTATCTGAGAAATTTAGTTCATGTTTATTGTCCTCTTGTTGACTTGTCTCAAACATATACATAGGTAGTGTTGCTCGAGGGTGATCGACATTTAAGCTTAGTGGATTTTGATGCACTTATTTTATCTGCTTTTCACAGGCTAGTTTGCCATGTATTATATGCATAATTGCTCATTTTTTAATATTATCTATACATTTTTTATCATTATTATCTTGTGAAATACTATTGCATCAATTTTTAAGTATTTTAACCGAAGTATGCCCATTTTCCATATTTTATCTGGACTTACTTTGGTTTTTCCATATTTTAGGAAATTGGAGCACTTATAAGGCAACTCGGTGCTACCAATCCCAAAGTCAGTGGTATCGATTTAAGGTGAAAATCCAACAAGTTGATTGAAGAAATGGCAGTGCTACTGAGAGGTGACTCGGTGCTACCGAGTTAGTGTTTGAGACCACAAAAATGACGAGTCTATGCAACTGAATCATGATCTAGATAGCAATAGGAAGTGAGTTTATCAACTTGGTGTTTCCCACCTTCTAGTCGGTAGTACTGAATTCAACAAGGGTTGTTAGAGACTCAGTGCCACTGACTTCCTGTCAGTGGTATCGACCCACAACGATCAGTGTGGCTTTCAGATTAAGTCAAATTCGATGGTCAGACTTAATGATGTCCAAAGTTGTACTTATTACCTAAGAGGAGTTTGTCCAAATGAAAATATCGTGTATAAGTTTACAGAAACCAAACACCGAGTAAGAAGAGGAGACAGTGAAGGAGACAATTACATTCTAGGTGATTTAGGCACTTCAAGAGAGTGTATTTTTAGTCAAAACACTGTAGATCAAAACTATAGCTACAATGGATCATCCATACAAGTTTCTCTACATTAGTTTTCTCATATTTCTCATGTTTTTCTTCTTTCCTTCCATAGATATGACAGTTGAAACTATGCGGCGATAAACCCCTTTGTTCCTTAGGACCTGGGAGTAGTCTGATTTTGCATTATAGTTGACTTCAAGGAATTAATACATATATTTTCCTGAATTTGGATATAATTCTTTGATATCTTAATGAATTGTATGTGGTTGATCACCACAATCAATTAGTTAGACTGTTAATTCCTCATGGGAGGGATCAAGGGTTGGATGAATCATAGAATTACATTGTCAATATCGTACTTTGTGAGAGGGAGTACAACTATGAAGGAAATAGTCGAGAGATATCGTTAATGAACCTATCTAACTCTTAAATCACTATGTGAGTAGGATTTGCTTTATTGTAGGTAGCGTATTACATCACATGAGCGATAATATTTTCCATAGGTCCCTTGTTCTAGGATTTAAGATAAATAATTATCAATGAATTGGAGTAAATTGAAGTGTAAGCTTGGTGAAATTAAATTCCTGTGGAATCCATCCAATATGTGATCATAATCCATTTAATTTTAACTTCAATTATTGCAATTAGTTTCATCAAACAATTGATCACTTTTTCACTAGGTCTAGTTCATCCATTTAAAGGTAGTTGTAATTTTTGGATTAATGTTTCCATAAGTTCAACATTTGGGACTCATAGTTCTATACTACTCTATGCATACACTTGCATTTTGCACGTATAGTTTGGGCGTGTCAAACATCATTTTCTTACTTCTTGGATTTTTTTACATTAGAATTCCAAATTTACTAACATTAGACAAATATTCCAAATTTCTTATTCTTCCTAATTTTTAGTTATGTATCCTATTAATCAATGTTTATGGTTCATTCTATATTACTATCCACATCCATAAGTTCCCTTTATAAAGAAGTTCATTTAGTGGACATAATTCTTAGTTCTCATATTTTTCTTATAGTTTAAGATTCATACTCATGTTTGAATTCATTAGAAATTATCTTCATAATCCATTAAATTTATTCATCTTTCTCATATGAAATTTCCTTCTTGTCTTAGTTTCCGTATTTTATTGATGATCCTTTATCCTACTCCGTTTTATCCTTTTATTACAATCACATATATTCTTATACTCCCAAATTTTCTTCATCTAAATGCTTGGTCAGGGCACCCAAAAGAAGTCTAGTCAACAGTTCCATACTATCTTATCTCAATACCCAAATACTTGACCAGAGTATCTAGATATTGAATTCAGTCAGCATGCATATCATTCAGGTAATGTTCAATATTCACATTTCATTAATCCCTGGATCATATTGTCCCTCGAAACTCATCTAACCTAAGCTCTGATACAACATTGTCAGACCTCTCTTTTTATCAGCATTAATGACAATCATTAGAGAGACCAAAAACCTAAACCCAAATTATGAAGCAAAACACCTAATTCTCAGCAAACACGATTAACACAATATATGAAAACACTTATAATTTTCTCCTTTTTCTTTCTTGTAAAACCTCATAAAAATATCAACCCAACATATTCATTCACCAAAAATTGTAGTTAACTCCATTAAAAATAGAATCAAGACTTATTCTCAGATGTGATTCTGTTTACATTAGTTACATGAATATGAAACAATAAAATCAATCTACAACCCATCATGTGAAAGAGAGAGTACAAGAACATTCTAGGATAGATTATTCTATTTACATCTTCTTTATCACGATCTCTCCATTGGATACT
This sequence comes from Alisma plantago-aquatica, assembly GCA_963693085.1. NCBI lineage: Eukaryota > Viridiplantae > Streptophyta > Magnoliopsida > Alismatales > Alismataceae > Alisma > Alisma plantago-aquatica. The sequence continues at coordinate 649,644,312 of OY856415.1, read as the reverse complement.
ATTATACCTACAAACATTTGAAAATACCTCATGAAACTCATATAGAGCCTAATGAGTGGATACCTCACACTCAAGTTGAGTACATGCATCAACATCAAATTAATTATAATGCACTTAAAAGAAACATGCAAATATGAAAAAGTCTAGCAGATAGTTCTAGTAACTACTCAAATCAAGTTTAATATAATAAGCTAACTAATCAGATAAGGTAATCACTTAGGACAAATCCAACTTTTAAACATCTTTTAGAGTATGTCTTACAACAAACCAATACATCTTATTTAATTCAGAATGATAGTACATTAGTATGAGTGACAGTCAATGTATAAACATTTAGAACCAATACATAACAATAACATCATCTATGTGACACTCCATCAGTCGAACCATGAAGACATCCTGCAGCCCTAAAGCTAAAGTACACATAAGACATGTCTACCAAACAAAACTATTCAAATGACAAGTAAATCTAGATCATATTCAAAAAATATATAAATATCAACGTCAGCCACATGTCAACATTTAGGATCATATTCCAAACCAGACAATTAATGATATAGAAATATATCATCTTGATAAAAGAATGATTTGTTTCATCAAAGAGGACCATATTCAACAATAGTAGATCTATCAGCTAGTACTATAGAGATGTAACAACTTTCAACTCATATTCTACATGGCTTATCATTATTTTATTCACTTATCCTGAAACTACTTATCTTGCACCTCAAGAAGTAGAAGTTGCCACGCCCGATTCTTGTGTCAAAAATTCACCATCACCATATTAGGGATTATCCGACCACCTTAGGATATCAACAACAGACCCTGGACAATCACAAGGTCACCTAAAGAGGCCCACATCCTCGTCTCTGGTACACGAGATAGGAACCAACAAAATAATATATCACATATCATCATATATCACATGTTTTATAATTTTCATTTCTTAAGAGTTTATTCCTCATGGACATGGACTTTCATAGAAAATGTTTTAGGTCCATATCCAAACTAAATGACTCACTCCTAAATCCATATGGACTAACCTTTAAGGTCTCGATCCACATTCTGGAAATCCTTCTCATAATTCTCTAATTACCACAAGGAGATATGTTTCATTTCCCCAGTGTGACACTCAGGGGAAACTCATGGTGTTCAGAGCACCTAACTAGATATGTTATCACTCCACTTGTTATCAATCCCTTTTACTCATCTTAAAGAATATTCAATAATCATTTATCATATGTGTATATTCTGATGTAACGAGAATACCTTGAATCAAATTAGGCTTATAAAAAAACTCAATTTTTAAAACAAGAAGCAAAACAAATGTGTAACCTTATAACACGTATGATTCTTTCCATTTTCACATTATATCATAGCCATCTTCATTAGAGAGCTTTCTTTCGAGATATAAAATCATTATCTGTCATTTACCCTAAATAAGGTTTCTCAAAAATAATAAAAGAATGTTAGTTCCATCTCAAAACATTTCTTATCATTTCATTGCATAGAATAATTCTCATCAAACATTCATAGATACATTAAAACTAGCAACCATACATGCATATATACATCTTGTGCTATTCATCATACTTAAAACATGTTCATCATGCAACATATACTTATCCCATTTTGTTTCTATATATATGAACAAATATCAAGCACAAATGTGCATAACACACTTAATACTCCTCGTTTACTACATTCCAATTTTCAATTAGGGTTATTGTCCATGACATGTGTAGTCTCATTTGAAATCCATCAAATTAGACCATTCTTAGGATACAAGTGTCTACAAAAAATTAGAATCCAAACGTGAATCCTTATGAATTAAATTGCACCCCAAAACTTCATTTTACAATTTAATTGGACTATACATCTCTACATTCCTAATTCCTCATTTTTGAACATAATTCATTATTTTCAGATAGCTCATTGTATTAGGGTTATGGTTTGGATATTAGATCCAACTATGAGTTTTCTTCCTTTTTCCTTCATTTGATAATCATTAGTCATCTCTTCTTTCCTATCATGTTCACCACTACTTTTGTAATAAATCATTCTAAATTTACTTACAGATAAAGTTTTTGTCCCATTTAAATCCATTATATTCTAATTTTAGTGTATTCCATTCATATTAGGTCAATCCAGATATATTGAAAGTAAAAAATCAAAGACTTTCTCATACATATCTTATTAATATTTTTATTCATTACATATCATCAAAATTAATATCACCCTTGTCCATTTCCTATTTTGCATCTACATACATGTACCATGTCATTTGACTCATAATGGTTTGGTACATAAAGGCAATCCTTCAGTTCCTTATTAAACTCTCAAATTAGAAGGAACCACAAATTAGGGTTTCTTCTTCTTAATCCTTAGTCTTTATTCATCTCTCAGTTCATCATTAAGTGACTTGTATAAAAGTCTAGAGTTCATGTGCGCTTTGCTCATATTCTATATATTATACTAGAATACACACATTAGGATTATATCATATCGATCAGAGTTATCATGTTTAATTGAAGTAATAACACCTACAATTGAGAATTTTAGGACATTTATAAGAGTATATACAACGTTGAGATTTATCTCTCATATTCAACTCAATACTAGTGGTTTAAGAAGTCATCTTAATTCAACACATCATAAGAGTCATATCATTCAGTAATCTCATCATGGTGCATAGGGGTTCATTAGGGCTTCACACTCATGGAAAGCCTACTTTCCATTTCCACTTATTTCATTCATAAATCATAAGTATACATTGATTCATTAACTCATTTGAATCAATCCCTCAACACAATGGAGAATATGACCACCTCATACTGATCCTTCTATATGTCATAATCGACATGTATAGAATCATATTTGAATTTTATTACAATGAATTACACAAGTATATCATCGATTCTAGGCAATATCCATATTACAATGAATTACACAAGTGTATATAATCATACTTGAATTGTATGGAATCCAAACATATCATTCAATAGTCAATTCTAGGCAATATTCGTATAAAACAAAATAATTATATTTCCATGAGATTACTCATAAAACTTAATTCAAAATATCAGAAATAGAAACTATATTAATCAATTAAAAATGATCTAAATCATCAGAGTTGATTTTCCCAAAATCATTCCAATTGATTATGCAATGGCATACATATACTAGTAATGATCTTGGTATTTTACCCAGATATAGTTACACTTTGAACATGACTAAAAAGGTTAATAGGTATATAAACACTCACCTAAGGTGACAAGAACCTTAAAAATGTAGGCCAAACACTGAATTTCTAGAAATCCACCAAGGATCTAGCTATTGAATACATTTCTTCCACCTCTCGACTCAAAAACCTAGACATGGGGAATATGACAGAAAGAGTGAGAAAAGAGATAGATTTGATATCATTTTGAATCAAATTAGAGGAGGGATGGTATCTTGACATATGAGAGAAGTACCACCAACAAAAACTATCTAACAATTACCAACTTACTTGATTTCATCAATTCTAGGTAGAGAAAATCTTAGATTGCCATCTTTGCTACTTTCTCCAAACAAACCCCAAATCTACCTAACGGTGTAGGATTTCATTTTATGGAATGAATCACGAAATAATGGAGCTCTTTGGGTGCTAGGTTACTCGTATAGATCAACTAATGTGCTTGGGTCAAATGAAAATTGACCCTACTTTACACTTTCTTTTGTTTCAGCATAATATTCTGTCATAAAAATGTAACTAAAAATAATTTACTGAATAGGTCAAGGATCCTCCAAATAATGAAATATTAGCATATTTTATGAAAAAATATTTCAGAGCTTCATTAAAACTTCCATATCATTCAGAGTTACCAATAAAAAGATACAAATTAAATACTAGATGGTATTTTTCAGCCAGAATGCATGGTCGACTGAATTTATCTTGGGGAAACTAGGCCGACAAATAGGTCATAAAATTATTCAAAAATTATAATATTTTGCACTAATACTTACATTATTATATCATACTTATATTTGAGTTTTCCAAACCACATCTAAATTTACACTAAATAAGAGTTGTAGATAAAATACTAAATCATTTATTAAACTACTATTTTTATCAAATTATGTTTTCATATGCTACCAAAAGTCTAATTTGCAATAAGAGTTTACACTTATCAAACCCTAATTATTCAAAGTAAAAGCACAACTAGAGTTTCTCAATAGGTTTAATGAATGAAAATTAGACTACCATCATTGATCAACCTTTGAACAATGATCAATCTAGTTAAGCATGCAATCATCCAAGTTAACACTAATTAGATGGCTAATCTGAAAATAGGTTGTTACACTGAGCTTGGATAAGATCCAAAAGCAATCTTGAAAATGGGTGTGTAATCCCCTGGAATATCTCAAAAAACCATAAGAGGTGGAGCTGCAAAACATGATACTTCATTACACAACCATAATCATGGAAAATCTTAGGGAGCCAAATGTTTTACATCAAGGGATGCCATAATAGAATCTATCTTGAAGTTTATCGTTCCCATCAGAGTAGATATATATTCATTCATGAAAATGAATAAGTCTTTATCTTTAATACAGAGGAGGCACCACATGTGTATGAATGGAATGCAAATAGAGAAGACTTTATGAATTAAAATTGTAACAATATTCAGACAATTTTTTTCAAAGTCTCTAGATTACTAACCAAGAAAATATTCATATAATGTATTCTGGTAAAGAGCTATCATTTGAGGTAAAATTGTGGTCAAAGCAATCCTCATTGTTGAAGAGTGAGTGGAAATACAATCATAGTTGCTACTATTTCCTTTATTCTTATAGAGAAATAAATGAAACTGTATAGCTATAGAAAATGAATAATCTAAGAGTATGTTATTATTATTCTTTTCATAAATACAAAAAAGGCATAAGGACTGCAGAAACACCTTACATTGCAAATTTGTGTTATATAAATTGTGATTTTTCCTATAAATCACAAACAAATATTTACTATTAAGGGACAATTTAACCTAAAAAAAATTACCATATGCAAAGTTATGAGAAGTGTATATGAAGAATTTCTATGGCCTATAACCGTACACAAATTTTCCCAAGGATAATATGTTTTATGCTTATTGTTGGACCTACATAACATGTTCATGAACCAGTGAATAAAAAAGCGGATGAAGCGGCCGCTTAAGCGCCCAAGCACATATGCCGATGTATGTTCATTGAAGCGGGATGTGAGGCGTTTTGCACTGAAGCGGCCGTTTTTTTCCGCTTTTTCCCGCTTCAGGCCGCTTTTCTGGGTCCGCTTAAGTGGCCGCTTCAGGGGGCTTCACAACATGTTTTCCTGGACTTGCCCAATTTCCTTCTAAATTTAAAAAGAATGAAAACTATGTATTGTAATAGGTGTAACAATCACTTTGGTAATTAGTATCTCTAATTAATTACTTCTATTTATACATTATGTACATCTATATATAAACTATGTACTTCATCTGCCATTTATAGAGTATGTAATATAATATTAGTAATAGTTGCAGGATTTCTTTGATGTTTCATCCCTGTTCCTTCTATATTTTAATTTAAATCATATAATATTAGTAATACATCATGTTTCTGGTTGAATTTGCATGATTTTTTTTATATTGCACAATCTCATAAGGTAACCTCCTATAGGAAAGCACATCATCCCATTACATATATACGATTGCTTTTGCTGTTGGTTGTTGTACAATTTCATCATGTCGGAAGAATCGATACATACCATCATGACACTTGTATATGATTGCATGATTCCATAATGAATAAAATATGCTGCAATGTCACATATTAATCACTGTAAAAACTAATATTATGATTAATTTATTTATTGTAAATTCAATAGTAATTGCTGCAATGTATCATTCATCAAGACTTAGCCTACATTGTTATATTTAAATTTTAATTGTATGCATTATGATTCTATGACTCTAAAATATACTTACTCAATTTGGAAATTAATCTACTAATTATTCTATTTTATATCACAATTAGTATGGATGAGGGTGAATAAAGTTTGGCTAAGACAAGTGATCCAAGGTGGAAGTAATGCACTATTCCAGATCCAGCGTGAAGGGAGAAAGTGAAATGCAAATTTGTCTAAATTTTGCTAAGTTCTTTAAAACAATGTGGACCGCTTTTTCAAAAAGCGCCCGCTTTAGTCCGCTTCAAAACCCGCTTCCCGCTTTCCGCTTCATGGGGGGCATTCCGCACGCTTCGCGCTTTGCGCTTTCCAAAACCTTGTCATGAACTATGTCCTAAAACTTGTAAGACTGAAGTCTACATGGTCTTTTGAGTAATTTATCACTTGAGGAGAAGAGAATCTTCAAAAATAGGTAAAAATGCATCAATCATCATTTTAGGAAATTTTTTAAAGTGTATGATATGCATATTTTTTTCTACAACCAATTAAATTACAAAATTTCCTATACATAAGCCCAAAAATAAATTGTGTTGTTAATGCTTTCTCGATGGCAAAGTTTGTATAAATTAAAAAATAATATTTTATGTATATAAGGACATAATATGATTCCTATTCATTACATTTTGAAGGCACTGAAGAAGATAAATGGCATCATCAACAAGCACGCCAAATGTATCATAGAGAAATAAAAAAATAATGTTAATTTGCATCACAAGATGGTTTGTGCTTATGATCCATTTGTCTTAGAGAGCTAGAAGACTTCCTGAATTGATTCTTTCTAAGGGAAAATTCTAGTGAGAAAAACACATGTGTATCTCCCATATATTCAATCATATAATATAATATTATTAGGTCTCTAGGAGTGAATATTATCAGACTAAGGGCCAAATAAGGTTACAATGGCTTCCTTTTGGATTTCTAACCAAGAATGAGAGGAAAGGTCAAACAGAGCATCACAAATGACATCATGAAAGAACTTGTAACCAGGTCATGTGTGGTAATGTACAACAGATATCTAAAGCTATCGAGATCTCCAATATCATAGAGTTGGTAATCATGAATATCATCATTAAAATATATGCTAATATAAAATAATTAATGAAAATAAATATAATTCATTCATAGATTTTAATCATCAAGTTTGCCTTCTAAAGATGCATGCAAAGCTTATATATGCATTTAAATCCAAATGACTACACATGTAGCCAATGTGGGACTGAACCGTAAGATTTACAATATCAAACTGATAAATTTCATACAACACCTAAAACACGTGAAACTAATTAAGCATGATGATAACTACTCAAATGAATAATTCAAAGGCTATGATCATCCAATCTCAACTCTCCTTTGATTTATAAGACTTCGCTCTGATAAGTCAAAACAACGATATGGTGTCCTATGAAGAAGAGGAAGTCTCTCAAGTTTCTTGTTAGTGAGATACTAAGAATCACACCAGAATACAAGGTAGTGGCACAATATATCCATAAAGAATATTATTTACACTTGCAAAGTAGTGTTACTGATTCTTGGAAGTCTTTGAGGAGGATCAAGCTCACAAATTTTGTCTAAAGGTTGTGAATGAGACCTAGGAAGAATGGGGTCAAGATAGTCATCATTATCATACAAGCTATTGAATTCCAAATCCTCACATATCTATAAAAAGTATTTAGACATCCTATCCATAAGGTTGAGTCCACTATTGGCATTGAGTTGAAGATAGTTCATGTAAGATAGACAACAAATTGAGCAAGGGCATTGAATGTGAAAGTAAAAATGTTATCTTTAGGTGTAGTAAACATTTTCTTCTCACCAAAGCATGTTTCTATGTTATCATCGTGAAGATTAAGCACAACTGATTCATATACATAAATTAGTACAACTTATGTACTATAAGGATTATTTAAGTTTCAACCTTGTCAATAAGTAATTGAGATTGAAAGCTGGCCAAAGAAGATTCATTGTCAACATTTTCATCTAGTGGCTAAATTTCCTTATGATATTTGACTATAATGATATCCATAAGAACTATCAATGCATGCCCATCTTCGTTGCTTGGTTTAGAGAGAACTTCTACTTGTGATTCATTGTGATCCAAACTTTCAACCTTGGTAGAATCCTCATACATTTTTTATAAGAGTATTTGGTTTACTATGTAGGTCTTGCTCTGTATCAATTCTTGCAAACAAGAATTTTGTAACAGAAGATATGATCTGAACAAGGTTGCAAAACATTAGGTTTTGGATTTATAATTGAAGCCATGAGCATCTAAAGCTGAAAAAGGTTAGGCTCTGCAATTGCAATTGAAGCTACATGCATTTGAATCTGCAAAACATCATGCTCTGATGTTGTAATTGAAGCCACATGCATCTAAAGCAGGAAATATTATGCTCTAGAGTTGTAACTGAAACCAATGACATCTAAATCTTCATATTCATAGTCGAATTTGATGTTATAGGAGAAGTTGTGAAAAAAGACCCCCCTCTGGAGGAGAGGAATGAAGCGCATGAAAAAGAAGGTAAGTATTGTAGATGATAACAAAGGAGATTCATGTAGGTATAGAGTTGACCTTTCACACAATATAGTATTGGAGTTCTTGGGTGTGGATCCAAGAGGAAACATGGGCAATGTTGTAAATATATGTAAAGACTTGATGTCCAAACCCCCAAGATGCATAGAAAGTGTGCCCGAACATCATTGTAGATCATAAGATCCCGAGTTGTCCCCGACCATATTGCCTACCCGATTACCATGAAGGCAATGGCCAAAATCATCTAATACAGGTGTGACAGAAGTAGGGGTTATTGCTAGAAAATCATATAACATCTTGGAATCCCAACACATGTCAATGAAAAAGAAGCTCACATTATGAGTCTTGAAGCACGACCAAGTGATCCAACATGTCAAGAGTTTTAGTTCTACGTTTCCAAAGAAGCTCATTTAGAAAATATGGGTCTATGGGAACATGACCTCCTGTCTTCACCCCATGCTCTAGGCGAGATATGTCAGTAGGGAACAAGCCAAGCTCTAGACCTCATCTTGGTCATAAAAAGAGTAGATAATGTTTGTCTTTTTAATATTGAGATGAATACAAAATGAAGTATCTTGGCTTGGGTAAGTGATAGAGTCTTAAAAACCTCCACAATGTCCTAAATGAGGATTCCATCATCAAGGCAGAAAGTAAGGAGGCTTAGGTGACATATATCTTTCAGGTGAAGCATAAGTGGATAGAGAACCAATAAAAAAAGTAGGGGTTCTTATGGATCACCATGCTGGACATCTGTTATGGGAAGATGAGGCTCACTTTGATCCATGTAAAGTGGAGTTGGAAAATTATAGTAAAATTAATCTCAACGCGTAACAGCTTACCGTGAAGACGAACAACCCAAAATATGTTAGATCTGTCAACTATGTTGAAAGTGTTGGTTAAATCAAGAAGGCCGTCATATATCACCCGAAATACTAGCACCAAATCAATAATCCTTAAGATTAAAATTGCATCTGGCATCCTTAAGTTGACAACCTTCACAATGACCTTGGAGACGAGACGATAGCAGATCGTACTGGCAGTTGTTGGCCGAATGTCATTGTTTGACTTAAGGAGAGAAGTCAAAAGGTAACCGTCACACTTTATCCTGAGAAGAATTAACGGTCAATGATAGAACAATAAATTTTGCTTTTTTAGCAACCATGTAGTACAGCAAGCAGTCGGGCAACGGCTACAGGTTCCCTACTTAATGTTTTCATCAAACTCTGAGTATGAAAGCAGAAACTTTGAAAGAATGTATTGTCTCGGTGAGGTGGTGTTCCATATTTTCTTATCTTTGATTTAGGGACAACTGAATCGGATGGTGTGAGTTGTAATTTACAAAGTCTTGTTATTTTAGTATTCTTTAGTTCTGCTCTCATATGGGGCATTTCCTTTTCAAGACCGCAGGACCGCGAAATTTAGCTGCCGCTCAACACGTTCTCACTTCCGCGCTGTGCGGAAAAGGCACCGTCTACGCAGCACTCATCTCGGCCTTACAGATCGGCCAAACCTAAAATTTGAGATTACAAGGATCTCTTAAACAGAAAATCTCTTCAGATTGCCGCATTTCTTCAGATCCAGTTGAATACAGCAAATATCCCCAACGTGGGAATGTTTTGACACCCGGTGTTTCCAGATTTGACCAGCATTCCCGTTTACATTATCATTTTGAGCTCTCTACGATGGGCATGAATTCATCAAAGGAGAAAGTCGTGGACCATTATATTAGACTCTGGAAAAACGAGAATTATGGATTTTCCATGCAATTATTTCTCTTTTAGCTAATATAAAATCTGAGTCTCTACTCTACTCTAGCTACGTGATCCACACGTTCAACCCATCACCTTCCCAACGCAATTTCCTTATGTCTTGACTAGTGTCGTGCGGTCTTTGATGGGACCTTTCATTCAACCAACTTTTAGGTTATCTATCAATTGCGCACTCTGAACGGCTGGAGAGTTGGTCAAGGGAAGATGGAGCCACATATATCTAACGAACCTTGCTACGCCGTGGCAGTTCAGGTTAGCTTATCCACCCTAAACCGATTTTGTTTTTTCCCTTGCAGTTGCATGTTGTCTATTCCACGCAACTCGATCACTTTTCCCGTGTCTAGACATGGCTTAGGGTTGAGTAACCCTACTCTGCCTCAGATATTTTCGTTTGGCCTTCAAAACGGCAATGTTCATGTATGGCGCTGACTACTTCAAATCTGCAGTGTGTACAAGTTTGTTGTGATATACGGTCTTCTGTTACACTCGATACAGTGCACCATCTGGTAGTCGCCCGCTTAATTAGAGGCATGCATAGTGCATCTGCAAAATTGTGGTCGATTAATGGCACGTATATCAATTTGATATAATAAAACTATATACCTCTAACCAATTTGGGAAATAGAAGGAAGAAAAAAGAAATGGCGCGACATGAGATGTCATTTTCAGCTTAGCATCCAGGAATGAATGCCACTTCATGCGGGTCTTTCTTATATAGTTAATAAAAACGCTCAATCAAGTGAGGACTTCACACAATAGTGACTTGAAAAACTCCACTTTCAGTGGAGGTTTTCCGCAAAAGTGTGCTATACCTGGAATGATTTATACAGAGGTGCTAATGAGGCTAACATTGCAGTACAGTGTACTGATTTGTATTCACATAACACTTATATGTCTTACATAGTTGTGATTGATGAAACTCAAACAAACTTTTCAAGGTTGTTATAGTAAATTATCGATAGCTACATGATTCTTCAAATTAATAGGCGTCTATGAGTACCCACTAGTTGACTAAATTAAAAGGTACACAGGTACAAACAAGTTGTTGTAAGGTGCGGATGGACTTTTATGATTTTTTGTCCCTTCTTCTGATGGAAATAAATCAAGATGCCTAGAGTCTTTCAACTTTATTTTAGACCTTCCTCAATTGAATAGCATTGACAAACGGATGAATTATTGTATTGATATGACAAAACATACATTTCATGTCTAGACATTACTTCCCTTTTACTTTTGTATTTACTTAGTAGATGGGTTTAAAGATGATTATCATACACTTAAGAAACAAATGCTCAAAGTTTGTATGCTAAATTATTTGACTAAATTTTCATGAATACCGTGTCGATGTATCTTAGCTTCTAATAAATGTGAGGTATAATGTGTGTAATGGACCTCAAGATCAATATGTATATATACATGTTCAGAGGAAAAATTCTATAGTATTTTGTGTTAAAATTGGGTTATTATGTTTAGAATGTTGAGATAAATTAAATAAGGGACAATAGAACCCCCAACTAGACATGGAGATAATGCCCACTAAGCCCATGCAATCTAAACCACTATGAAATGTAAGTTCCACTTGGGTTTGGAATAACATACATGCAACCTTATATTCTTCATGCAACTTCAAATGATGGGACGTAGTTATTATATTGTGATTGTTCAGGATGGCGTGCACTCGTTACATAATGAGTATTGCGCACATAGTAATGCACTATTTTTCTTCTTAACATAATAATTTGATTACTTTTCTTTGTTAACATAATAATTTGATTTTATCAGGATGAAACTTAATTTACCTTATAGATAAATACCTTAAAAATATAATAAGTTTTATAAAAAAAATCTTTGTGTCATATAAATAACATAACATAATTATGCATTTTGTTAGTACTTATCATGATAGGTAGTTGATATTGTTCTTGTATGATAATATATAGTTAAATAGAAATATTATGCCATCTTTCATGTAAATACAAATCATGGTAACTATAAGATCCAAAAACTATCTTAGCCATGTCAAATATAGTACCTAACATATTGTGTGTTTAAATATGGTTAGTTATTGATTTTTAAACCCCTCGGAAATAGGATAAATGAATTGGATAATTTCTGTAATTCATAGGCCTTGATTATGTGTGAGTAGAATTCTTGCTCAAGGTTTGGAAAGACAAGACCCTAATAAGAACTAAATTAAGGGTCAGGGCAATTTCGTTGCTTTGAATAGGAATTTATGTGATAAATGTGGATCAATAAATTAAAATGCATTCTTTAGTTTTGTGGGAAATATTTGGGTTAGATGGATCCCTAGAACAATTCAAAAAAATCTATAAGCAGTTCAAGGTGAAGTCAGCGTTATATCATGGAAGTGGCTGAATTTGGCATAACTTAGGATGACAATCAAACTTTATCCAAGTTAACTGGTGGGTGGCATGCCATCGACTAGATTTTATGAATAGTGATGTCAAGGGCTTGATGTCAAGTAGGTCAACAAACCTATGTGAGGCTGGTGCATGACTAGTTAAAATCATAACATGAAGAATTAACATCAGTAAAAAGTAAAATAACCAAGATTCTAAAGTGATTATGAAGGATAACACATGACATTAAGAACCTTAAATCATTATCCCAACCAGTCAAATTTGGACTCGAATGGGTGACTGGAGATTTGGAGTTTTGATGATGGATCTACCCTATCAGACTAGAACTTAGGTTTTCTAGTAGAATTCAGGTTTTTCATCCGAGTGAAGTTTGGAGCCATAAAATATTTTTGATATCAACAGAACATATATAACCTTGGCGGGAATTCTACTCAAGTTCCATTCCTAGAGCAAACAATATCCCTTTCCCAATTAACCATAAATGATCAAGAATGGAATCACATAAGTATCACTAATTGTAAAAATTGTTTTTGTAAAATTTGAAGATTGATTTGAGGTTGTTTGAATTCACTACATGTTATTATTTTATCCCCGTTTTATGCATATATATCATAATTAGAGCTCATTAACATCACTAGAATGGTAATTGTATGTGAATATTGAAACATTATGGTTTTGGTTGGATCTTGAGGAATGTGAATAGATATGCATGCGTACTTCCTTGGATCTAATTCTAACTAGTATTGTATATTTAATCATGCTTTGTGAAATAGAGTTCTTTAATGCAATTTACAAAAGCATACCACTTTTATGGTGAAAATGGTGAACACGACTTAATTTGACCATTCATCGAGTATATGTATTTATGATATAAAACATGTGTTTTATTCATTCCATATAATATTGTTTTTATTTTTAATCATGTTATGTAATTGATTATTATTTAGAAGATTTTATGTTTAATTATATCATTTTAGGGTAACTACTGACAAAATAGGATTAATTGAGTAGAATCAATGTCATTTCCTTAATATAATAAATTGAATACATTGCACGAATTGCTATGTGTCTATATAGAATGAATAGTATAACTCCATACATAATAAATATTTATAAGATTAGGGAATTATTAATGGTTAATGAATGTTTTTACACTAATCTAATTCTAAATAATCATAGAATCTCTTTTTGGGGAGAAATGAAAGACAAAGCCATAACTCAGAAATTAAAGTGGAAATAACAAGAGACATTGGAATTACTATATTTAATTATAAAAAATAATAAGAGCCGATGGGGAACCCTAGGGGGGTTGGGGGATTTGGCGATAATAGTAGTGATACAGGCGATTACCGGAGAAAGGATGCATCTATAATAGGAAATGGAGTCCAAGATGATTCTGGAGACCTACAAGGTGATTGGGAACTTGCAACTTAATACGGATAACACAAACATAGGTGTCAGGGATATCTATACTGGCTACTGGCATCATTTTTGAGTATGCAGGGATCAGAGGAAGTGCAATGGATAATAGGGGAACAACATACAACCATGTATCTGACTCTACTCAATCAAATCAAATGCAAATGGAGGACTCAGTATTAGGGGAAACGAGCCAGATACAAATCCCTGGCATGACTACCAATGGTGGTGGTGCTGCAAAAGGGGCAGGGGCAAAACTGAAGGCAGGTTCCTATAAGAAAGTGACTGCCAACTCATTGGGAAGGGCTTCAGACTCAGTAGAACAAATATAGGAGTTCTTTCTTTAAAACTTTTTGAAGATGATGTATCATTCGGTGCTATGAATCTACATGAAATCCAGGGAAAACTGGCACTGGAAATCAACCCAGATGCGGAAGAGAAACTTGCCTGGCCATGGAAATTAATATGCTGTAGTCGATAGACTAATAGGCGCTGATATTGGGTACATGACCCTAAGAGAAAGATTGAAGCTTCTATGGAATACTGCTGGGAGGTTTAACATGTTTGAATTGGAATTAGGGCACTTTGTAGTCCCACTTTCATGCGAAAGAGACTATGATACTGCATGGATAGGAGGACCTTAAGATTTTTAGTTGCAACCTGACAGTCTGGGACTGGTCACCAACTTATGTCCCAACTGATGCTCTGCTGGTGTACATGGTCACGTGGGTGAAAGTATAAAATTTACCACTCCATCTGTATGTCCCAACAATCTTTGACTACATAGGACTAGCCTTGGGTGGCCTCATAAAGGTGGATACCCATATTGCGAATTGCACGAGAAGTAAATTTGCAAGGCTTGTTGTAGAGATTGATACGAGAAAATATATGTGTTCATCAATACTGATAAATGGGATCGAGTATGAACTCAAATACAAGGGGTTTCCGTATGTTTGCTTGAACTATGGAAAAGAGGGGCATATATCAAAACACTGTATTGAATACCAGGTCCCAATAGCTAGAGAAGGCATGCAAATCCCAGATGGAGGACAGAAAGCAAAAACCACAACATCCTTGGGTGAAGAGGGTTGACAAGCACAATGGAAGAAGTCACATTCAAAGATAATATGCCACAATACCGAAGCTAGGAAAGGAGTGCATAGAAGCAACACGAACAAGTTTGTGAACCTTAATAATGAAGAGGTAGAGATCAACCTAGAGGAGGAAATTGTAAATAATGAGGATAGGGGAACTGGCCGGCAGCAACAAGCATGTCCAGTGAAGATATGGAAAAAGAAGAAATGCTAGACTACACATAAAGTAAATTAGGAAAGAGATGTCCTTGGAGAATTCCATAGTAATGTGGAGATAGGAAAAGCAAAAGAAGCTAGTCCAGTAGTAGCAAAAGTCAGGGAAACAGGTAAACACACAGTTGTGAATCTAGAGATTGACAAGGTAGTTGACATCATTGAGGAACATCATGTCGTGGAGCTAGAAAATCCAGAAGGCAATGTTACCCAGAACCTACCATTCAAAGTGCCCAAAAATAAAAAAAATCAAAGGCAGATAATAAGTTGGAGGAGAAAAAGAAAACCATAGGGAGAGTCATTAAGGGAAGCGGGACAAAAACGAAAAGAACTAGAAAATGGAGTACCAACCTGGAACCTAAGAGAAGGAGCCCCAGGTTTCAAGGAAGCATAACGGAGGAAATATCGTATGTTGTACAAGAGTTAGTAAGTGAGAAGGAAAAGGAGAACTAGGCGTCCAGTCAGGGGAAGCCGTGATTCTGCTTTTTTTGTGCTTATACATTATCTATATGGTTAATCTTCTATTTTGGAATACAAGAGGCATAGCCAGCCTGGATACTTGCTGAACATTGAAAGAATATATGGGACAACATAAATATGAAGTTGTTGGGATATTGGAGCTAAGAATTAGTGAACGGAGCGCCTTAGCAACCATACAATGGCTTGGATTTTCTAATACACAGATCAGAAGCTAGGGTTTTCGGGTGGCATATCGATATGTTGGAATGAAGAATGATGTAAAGTTAAAATCATCCAAACACATCAGCAGTTTGTCACCTGCAAGATCAATAATACACTTTATGCTACCTTTGTATATGCTAATTCCCACATCAATGTGTGTTCGCTATTATGGAAACACTTGATTGACATGGGACAAAGGTACATGGATCCATGGATAGGTTTGGAGGATTTCAACACTGCCATATCTCTAGAAGATAAAATTGGAGGGAAAACCTACAACTATTCTGAAGCAAGGCTATTAAGTGAGACACTTTTTGTTGCAGGCCTTACTGATTCGAGTTTCTCCGGGCAGAAATTCACTTATCGGTATGGAATCCTTCAAGAAAGGCTCAATCGGGCCATTGCCAATGATGCATTCATACTGAGTCATTCCAACTTAGTAGTCACTCATCTCCTTAAGGTTGAATCTGATCACTATCCTCTACTGATTACTTTGACGGGTACTAAAATGAGAAACTCATGCTTTCAGACTAAGGCCTATTGGAATGGTGGTACAAAATTCCATAGGGTTCTCAAGGAAAGTTGGATGGAAGGTGTTGACTTTTCTGAAGCACTCAACCAAGCCCAAAGCAGGCTGACTAGCTGGAACAAATACGTACAAAAGAAAAACCATCTCAACAAAGAAAGGCTCCTCAGAAACATTGATCTACTCTAAAATGCTCTAATAGAAAGGTATGACCATGTGACTGATAAGTTATGTATCAACATGCAAGCCAAGTTGTCCTTAATACTTAAAGAGGATGAGTGGAAGTTTCACAGACATATTAGTTGGCTAAAAAGTGGAGACTCAAACACCCATTTCTATCATGCCTTTGTTAATCAAAGAAAAAGAAGGAACACAATTACCATGCTCAAGGATGAATAGAATGAGTGGGTGACACACCATAACCAATTTATGGATATGATTACTTCATATTTCAAAAACATTCTTAGCACGCAACCTAGGCATGGGACCAACAACATGGATGATATCCTAGCCTCATTCTATGCCATTTTAGTAAACAAGAAACAAGCTATTGCCAAGACACCCACGAAGGAGGAGATTGTCATGATCTTGGAGGGTATGGAAGCGTACAAAGTGTCTAACCCTGATGAGGCTTCACCACTATTTATCAAGAAACATTGGGAGGTACTAGCAGATTCAATATGGAGGATAGTTTGAAATGCCCTTGATGGTAACACATTAGATGCAAACCTATGCAATGCAATAGTTGTCCTGATACCAAAGTGCCAGATACTAGAAATTTGTAAATAGTTTAGACCCATCTCTCTAAACAACGTTATCCTGGAAATCTATTCCAAAATCGTCGTTGAGAGGCTAAAAAAAATGGTTACTAGCTGGGTCTCACTAGCGCAAAGCAACTTTGTTCCCGACAGAAGAATCACATACAACATTGTCCTAGTACAAGAGATTATTCATGGCATGAAGAAGCCTAAGGGCACACAAACTATTGCGATCAAGGTGGACCTTACCAAGGCGTATGATATGATGAACTGGGATTTTATAACAGACACTCTAACTATGTTGGGAATCCCTATGAACATAAAGGAATTTATTATGAACTCTACTACAAGTGGTGAAATCGTCATCAACTGGAATGGTAAGCTATCTGAATCTTTTAAAGAAACACGAGGTTTGAGAAAAGGAGACCCGTTATCTCCATATCTCTTCGTGCTATGTCTCAAACTACTGATGCAGATGAGCAAAGGAAGGGTTGGCAGAAAAGAGTGGACCTCAGTCACCATATTGGGGAGTAGAATGAAAATTGCACACATGTGCTTTGTTGATGATCTTATCTTATTTGCTAAAGTGACTAAGGGGAACATGCAATACATCTTACAATGCTTTGGTGAATCTAAAGTTGCATCTGGTCAGGCTGTTTCTATCGATAAAACAAGAATCATGTTTGTCAACAATGTCCCTAGGGGAACCTAGAGAAGAGTTATGTAACATGAGCAACTTTGAAGAAACTACAGATCTGGGAAAATATCCAGGAGTGTCGATCATCCATTCAAGGGTCACTAAGCAAACTTACACTGAAATCCTCAGCCATGTGACTGGGAGAATCAATGCATGGGTGTCAAAATGCTTTTCTCTTGCTGGGAGCATTTGTATGGCCAAAGCTACACTCACTGCTATACCGACTTATGTCATGCAGACGATAGTTATCCCACCATCACTATAAGAAAAAGATGATATGGCTACAATTACCATGCCTACATATATGTTATGTATAGCTAAAATAAACTTTTCACTACAAATATTATATTTGTAAATAAAAAATGTAGTTAATTGCTATCACTTAATGTTTTCAAATTTACATATATTTTCTAAATGACAAAAATAAATATCTCCCTTGCCGCCGAACTTTTATGTTATCCCGCCCTCCTTTCACCTTCGACAATGATCTTCTATTTGAATTTTTTCGCAATGCCCGTGTTCTACTTTCTGATTCCGCCAATTTTTAGTCATCACCCCACTCCCACTCAACCCCCTCCACCCACCCACAGAAGTCCTACATAGTCGGGACACCTTATTCCACTCCTCAACACCAATTTGTGATGTTGCACCCATCCTTCTCCTCTCCGCCTTGTTCCCACTCATACGAAGGGCTAGACAATTTAAGGGCTAAGATGAAGGCTAGACACTGAGAGGACGGATGACCATGGCAAGCGCTTGAGGACCATGTGTAGAAATGAAGCATCTTGGTGTTTTAGGAATCAATCAGGATTTCATATTTATAGAGATAAGAACACGAATGACGGGCATGTCTCATCTGCACATGCCATATTCGGTCTAGATGGACTTTCCGGAGGACAATGTGTAAGTTTCTACTGTTATATTTTCTCCTAAGTTTTAACATTTATGTATAATTAATTTACTGGTTGTTCGATGCTCGATGTTACTGCCAATTTCCGCACTGTGATTGTGTGTGAGCGTATGGGTGGATTGCTACTTGTAAAAGAGCCACAATCTTAATAAAAACAATTATTTGTACCATGGATCCCAAAATCTAAAAGCAGTATTTTCTGTTATTTTTTGATTTCGAAACATCTTCTATTTTTTAATTCAACATAAAATGTTGTAGGTGGAATGATGCAAATGTATACATGAGAAGGTCGTAAGATCCAATAACTATAACCTCCTACTGACACCGGCATTCTAGACTGTCAGGCAACAACAAACAAAAGAATAAGTAAAATTTCAACAACTCTTCTTTATTCCTCAAATCATCACTTCTTAGTTATTACTTTCCATAGTCACATATTCAGATTCCGGATACTTCTAGCCAAGATTGCTTCTTAATTAACATCCACATGCGTTTAAAATGTAACCTTATAAATTTCAAATTCTCATCATTGAATTGGAAGATGTATAGATATATAAACATCATAATTTTATATTTTGACGAGGACAACTCTCAGAGTGTTCCCGTCATCTGTTTCCATACTATTAGAAAATCAGAAGATAAAATATTGTTATTTGTTGTATGTGTAAATTGGTGGTTCCTCTTTATTATTTGTCTGAAAAAATATAGATGAAGTGATGGCTGCGTTTCGACCAAAAACAAAGCTGATACGTTCTTTATCAGCTAAATATTTTGGCAACTATCTTGATACGCCATCTATCAACTATATATCTAGCTAGGAAATAAACAACATAACACAACCAATATTGAGTTTTTCTTAAATTGTTTGAATCATTCTATGAATTGGCATTACGAATTGTCACCTTGAACAGTGAAGATTTATATAATAATTAAATAGTTACCACTAACAAATTGAACATGGGAAAACTTGTGGTACAAAAGCGTCTAGAAAAATATCTGTACTTTCTTACAGTCAATGTCTTATTTGATATGAGTGAATATTTTAATGAAATTACACAGTAGCCAGTGTAGATTCACGCATGTCATCTAGCATTTAGTTTTGCCCATGTCTATTTCCTCCAGGTTGTTTCTTTTTTCTATTTCGATATGTTTACTTCTATGAGCTTACTATAAGCTTTAAGTACTCTTTTTCTTATTTGACTGTTATGATTTGTCTGAGAATAAGTTGTATCAATATGACTCTGGATTCATTTTTCCTATGAGGAAGTTGTGCAAATACAGTTGGCCACAGGTGCATCACCAATCCAGTGATAAAATCATATATCAATGTTTTTTTGTGGTTCTTTTGTTTCATCAAATAATATTACACACACATTGGAGGGTTTTACCTAACGTGAGACAAACTTAACAGGTAGTTTGACCCTGAAAAATTGGTCTTCGATTGTGAACTGTTTAATAACAATCCATGTCATTCTATGGGTTTATATATGATGCTTCTGAATCTTTTATTGTTTTCTTTCAAAGTGTTTCTTGTTTTCTTCAGATGGTAATTTCCACTTAAATGTTTTCTGAGGCCAAGATCATGGTTCATAATAAAAAACCCAATCGCTCCACAAATCCAGTCGTCATATTGGGTTAGCTGATCAATCATTCAGAATCTGACTTGTATAATATTCATTTTGTGTCGTATAATAGCAGTCCGGTGATTTAATATCTGGTTTTCTTGGTTTCTTTTATTCTGTAGTTTTGGAGATCGATATTTATAATCCAAACATGATATAAGCTGCAAGTAACGATCTCTGTAATTGAATTGTTTGTAAAAAAGTGTAAAGTGCTAATTTTTTATTACTTTATGAGGCAAAGTTTGTTACTTCTTAAATTACCTATTCATTACGATATGTTATTTTGGATTATATAGGCATGGAACAATGTATTTCCAGTGAGATTCCTTCTTACTCCTTGAATGTCTCTATAAAATTTGGAAGTATTTAAGCAGTCATGGTTATGGATGTTTGTTCAATTTCATATGGAAAGATGGCAGTTGTATATAGATCATGTAATACTAACTCACATGTGATGTTGTTGTGTCAGCTTGATTCCTTCATATATATCCATGGTTTTTTCTTCTAAAACTACCACCACGAGGGGCTCACATAACCATGTGAAGGTAGGACCAATTAAATGAAAAATGTTCACAGTCAACACTTCACCATGACCCACATTATAGTTTTTCAGCTCTTTTTGGATCATACATGCCAAATGCATTAGTTGAAGCTTTCATGCCATCATATGTTCTGACCATGTTCTCTCGGACCCTTAGAGCCATCATATCCATTGGCAACACCTCCACCAACAGCCATCCTTGCAGCATCATATCCATCTCCAGCTACATAAGATCTCGCAATATCATAACCCCTCAAAGTAGAAGTTGTTCGAGTTTCATCATATCCCCTAGCAGCTCACAGCTGGTCTAGCAGCATCATAGCCACCATTCAGGACACCTTACTGCCATCATAACCACCAAGACCCATGTTACCTTTGCCGACATCATATGCACGCCTTTGGGAACATCATGAGCACCGATGCTAGTAGTGCCTCTAGAAGCATCAAAAGAACTCGATGTAGCAACAAGCTATATTGTACCATCAAAGCATGCTATTGCAGTATCATAACCTCCAACACTTGTAGCTTTGTTCATATCAGAATTACTACCAGTAGAAACTGCTCCAGTGTATAAGATTGCCCCCAGTCCCACTGCAATGCTCCAATAGCCTGAGCTTGGCCCCTTCCATAAGGATCCATGAGTGGATGCTGATATCTTGTTCTCCACAAGAAGTCTCTTCATTTCTACACCTTGAGACACCTTGAGCACAGACCAGCCGCTGGTCAGCCAGAAAACACTCAACTGGGTCACATGATACAATTGATAAAACAAGGAGAATAAGAAATAGAGAGCAAAGAGTCATTCATCTAAGGTACGTCAAAATACAAAGGAAACCTAAACCATTATGTGATAGGACATAACCAATCACATCCTATTGTGTCAACTTCTCTGCTCTGCTACACGCCTTAACAAGAATCTGAGATAGTTCCCCACCTTGTTGTTGTTCAGATGTGAGTATTTATATAGAGTTCTCTTTTGTACTTGAGAGAATCTTTGACTTAAATCAATTGTTGTGATAAGATGGTATGATAGATACTCTAACTTTCTATTTGACTCCCAAAAGGTACCACACATGCACAAGGAGGGGGATTAAATTAACAATATGCTTTGACTTATTCTAGGAGACTGTTGAATGGCATGGATTCAAATTCTATTTGATGTTTATGTAATAATCGACAACTTTGGTAGTGTAACATGTCCTTTCATATCTAATATGGTTCTTGTCCAGTCGTAGATATACACAGAGTGTAACATGAACTAAAATTTGGCTGCACATTCCCACTCAGAGTGGCCAACAAACTGTAGGTAATGGACTTCCCAACATTGTTTCAGTTAGCTTGTTAGAAAAAAGCGTCAGTGTTCTCTGACCTTCCTGCTTTCATGGTTGAAGTTTTATTTAACACCATGTGGATCTCTAAGCTAGTTGGCATTTTTCTCAGCCTACTGATCTAATCTTCAATTCAATTTTAGGAACTCACTTGGCAAGCTATTGAGGCCTACAATCTCCAGAACACAGTCATCATTGAAAAGCTATTGGACTGACTACAGGTATATGTCTCTCCTTAAAACCAGTCATAGGACATTTCCTTTATACTTGGAGCAAGCATTTTCACCATAAGTGAAAATACTATAATTTAGTGTTTTTTACTATTATGGCGACTAAGCTGTAGTCGTTTTGTTCAGGATTGTGATAATCATTCCTCGTTTATTTGTTGTAGTTTGAAACAGTAAATAAAATCTATTATATTGGCTTCAATGGACCGGAGGATGAGAGGTCATCTACTGTATAGATTTTGTGTGGAGCTTCTCTCAGTTAATGGTGCTATAACAAAGTAGTATTTGAAGCTTCATAATTGCTCCCCCCGGTTGCTGAGTTTCTCTGTGCAAGTTAAAGTATTGAAGCCAATGCCTTGAAATATGCATGCAACTAGATTTGGGTTATGATTCTTAAATTGAAACCTCTAAGTACTTCCATGAATTTGCACTTTGTTTTTTGGATACTAGGTGGCCAGGTTTACCAAATCAAGCCATATAAGATCTGTATTGACAACTCCATGCATGGAACTCAAGGTTTTGATATAAAGGTCAACTAATTGTGCTGAAGAAAACACCGTAGATTTTAGGCACATGCATTATTTGGATAGCCGCAAAGGATTATTGTTCTATATGTTGCCTCTTTCTTTTTATCTATTCATTCTTTTTATTTCATTCTTCCGATGGATGGAAGAAGCTGAGGGATGGTAGCATGGTGTAGTTGGGTTGTAGTAGGTTAGTAGGGGCTTGCAGCTGGTGGTTCTCATGTTCTTTATTTCCTTTCCCTCTCTCTTATTGCTATTGCTAAGAAGGAAAGTAGGCTTGGCTATAAATGGAACCTGAAACTAGTTTGGCAGATATTTTCTTGAAATTTAATATTATGCTATTCCTTTAGTGTTTTATTCATCTAGTGAAGTAGCTTATTGGATCATCTTCTCAAAGACCAGATAATAAGGCCATTCATTGCCACAATGGGGTGATAGTCCAAGTAATGACTACTAAGATGTTAAATAAGAACATGCAGTGCTTAGTTAAATACAAGATAAGAACCAAGATGAGAAAGCGAACAACAAATTAGATAACCAAAGAATAGTTGAACAGTTATGGTCCTAGGTAAAGTTGAGTAGAATGATGCATCCACTTACTTGTATATAACATTTGATCTATTCTATTCTTGATGTATCACATGTATGATATACGAAGTTCAAACCTTTTTATGTATTCCTACTATCTACAAGAATACATTAGATTGGTTTTAACATGGCATGTTTTTTGCTAAAAAGAAAGTTTCTAAGTCTTGTTTTATCATGGCATGGGCCTGGATTAAAATAATACCTATGTTTGTGCTATTAGCTTTAGTTGTTGTAAGTATGAAACAAGATTCATATTTGGACTGTTGTTTTTATGGTTATTTTTTGGTTGATCTGTAGACACCATGTCATTAGTTGATACATGAACTAAATTCATTTTCTTTTTTGTCTTCATGCTTTTCATTAGATTGATTCTAACTTTTTTTTTCTGGAAGGTCTCTTATTGTTTATATCATACCCAGTCAGATCGTATAGGGGCATACTCTCTACCTTTTTTGTTGTCACTACTCTAATTGAACTGAACTATTTTGTTATAGGTGTATACTTCCCTAGGGGCAGACTCTCTACTGGAAGTCTCGTTGAAATGTTATGGCTTGCTTAATCAAGATCATTCATGTTTGTCTGGGGACCACACCTGCTCCGACATCAGCTATTATTTTAGATGCTACAATGTTTTGTTCTGATCTGACTACCACATTGCCACATCAGTTGTTGGTAAACAATGATGCCAGTATAACTCATATATAGATATGTTTTGTAGAAATTTTGATATGTATAACTTTTAGCAAGGCAACTTGATCACGCGCCATGACCTTTTTGCAGGTCAGGTTATTTGATGCCAAGAATGATTGTAGAGACGGCCTTCGAATCACATCTTCATCCTAGACAAAATAACTCATTGCATAACCTTGATTAGAGTATCATAAATTTGGTGTTCATGTACATGTGAAAGGTAAACTATGCAATAATTTCATTGGTTTGTTCCAATACATGTCATTTTCTCAAAATTAGAGTCATACTCTCTTACTTTCACCCGCATAACACAAATTATGTTACTTCAGGTTAAGTTATAGTTGGTTGCCATATGTCTTGTACAGGAACAACTGCCATAACAAAAGGAAGAGAGGACAAATGTATTATCCAATATATAGTCTCAGATTCACAAAATATGTGCTGAGATATATGGAAACCTCAAACTTGGGGACCGGGTGGAACTACCAGTTTTTGATGAGAATGATTTGTTTTTCAAAAATCTCCATGAACCAATATCGACTACAGGAGCTTCTTACGGCCATTCAGAAGAAGAGAACGTAAATGGAGAAGTTCTCTTATTTCAATCAAGAAGAGTAATACCTTAGTAGTCTTTCTCTTCTTATGAGTTTATCAATGTTATCATATTCGTTGACGATACAAGTAGAGGAATTAATACAAAAGAAAAATCAAGATAGAAGAAGATGCACATGATCATGTGTCATATAGAGTTTGCAGTGGATAGAGGCAATCAAAAGAAGATATTATATACATGTATCTTTTTTCCATGTATATTGTAAAACAGGGGCCAGGTTAATGTCTTCCCCATGTGTACTCATTATATAAATATAAATAAAAGTATCATTGATGATATTGTAAGCACAACTCGATCTTGATTAACATTCATCTTTTTTTCTTTATGAAAACTCCTCTATATTGGTAAGCGACTGACTGGATACATAATGTCTCTCACTACATATGTATGTGTAGTACATGGTGTCGTTCACTACACACTAGCTATAATTACATTTGTAGCAAGTGCTAATTTTTGCTATACATGAACTACATATACAAATTGTAACCAATGTCATCTCTCCCTACATATTATAGCTACAAATTGAATTATAGTCATATATTTAGCTACAATGGAAACTACATTTTTATGTGTAAGGACATTTTTTACCTACAATTAGGGTTACATATGAATTTGTAGCCAGAGGAATAACTAGCTACAACTTTGAAAAATGTAGCCTAAACAATTAGCTACACGAGTATTAGCTATATATTATAAATGTAAGGATAAATGTAGCCAATGCTTTTAGCTACAAATTTTGGGGTTTTTGCTACAAATTTTTTTTGTAGTTAAATACCATATTTTTCATAGTGCATGACTATGTGATCAGACTGATAGCTTGATTAGGTGGTTCATATGGGGAGGGAGTGAAAACCAAAAACCCATGTCTATGGTTGCTTGGGACAAGGTGACTAGTAAATAATCCCATGGAGGACTAGGGGTGAAAACTATGCGAGACTAGAATCATATGATGATACTTAAGAACACTTGGAACATTAGTAGCACAAGATCGTCTCTGGGTGTACAACTATGAAGAAGATATACGACAATTACCAAGGTGGAACTGGCACAAGCATGTCCATGCTAGGTAGAGCGGTGTTGATTAGGTGGTTCATATGGGGAGGGAGTGAAAACCAAAAACCCATCTCTATGGTTGCTTGGGACAAGGTGACTAGTAAATAATCCCATGGAGGACTAGGGGTGAAAACTATGCGAGACTAGAATCATATGATG
Source organism: Alisma plantago-aquatica (assembly GCA_963693085.1). Lineage (NCBI taxonomy): Eukaryota > Viridiplantae > Streptophyta > Magnoliopsida > Alismatales > Alismataceae > Alisma > Alisma plantago-aquatica. The sequence continues at coordinate 649,618,024 of OY856415.1, read as the reverse complement.
ATACTTAAGAACACTTGGAACATTAGTAGCACAAGATCATCTCTGGGTGTACAACTATAAAGAAGATATATGACAATTACCAAGGTGGAACTGGCACAAGCATGTCCATGCTAGGTAGAGTGGTGTTGCATGAAAAGGTGTTCATGGAATATAACTCATATATCACTTTGGTCAGTGGGAAAAATAAAAATCTATGGCTTGATGTCTGGGTACCTATAATTGGAAGGCTAGCAAACCTAGTCACAAAGCTAATTTTGGACGAACTACTTGACATGAAGGTGGCTAGTCTTGTGAAAGAGGATAGTTCTTGGGGCAAGGAATTCTTGAGGGATTGGTGGTTAGATGGGGTAGTCAAAGAGATTCTGAATGTTACAACACCATTATGCCAGGATCTCCCTGATGTACAAACCTGGAACCACTCTGTAATGGGTACTTCACCACCAAATATGCCTATTCGGTCATCAAGGCAGTTAAAGAGGTCAAACAGAATGGAGAATGGTGCATAATCTAGAAAGCACATGTGCTAGCAAGAATTAAGATGTTCGTGTGGCTTGTTTTCCATAACTTTAATACTGACCAATGCAAATTGGATGAGGAGAAAATAGGAGTGGATAGCCAGTGCAACAGATGTAACAACCAAGAGGAAACTACTCTACATTCTCTGAGGGACTGCGAAGAGGTAAAGATTATTTGTCCAGAGGTACTTAACAACACTGACTTGGTGAGATTTAACAACGAACATAATGTTTTAGATTGGCTCAGGTGGAACCTCAAAGCTGATTCAAACTATGTACGCACATTTCTTGTGACTTGCTGGTATATATGGAAAAGTCACAATGAATGGGTATTCAAAAAAAAGAAAATCCGGATGGGGCATCAAGTAAATTACATTATCAGGCAGTGAATACTCCTTGACAATCACTGGTCGATTCAATCTAATCAACCAAAGAGGAGAACATCCAACATATGGAGTAAGTCACCCAAGAATTGCCTCAAACTGAACGTGATGCTATAGTTTAAGGCAAGCAAGCTACGATTCCCATAGTGGTCAGAGGTAGCAATGACAACTGCATAGGAGGTGCAAGTCAGACCAGCTATTCTGGTGACGTCCTAGGAGCAGAGATGGAGGCGATAAATCTGGTCCTGATGGTAGCTACTGAGGAAAGGTATGCGTATATCAAAGTTTCTATGGATAGCCAGCTTGCAGCAAAGATGATCAAGGAGGACAGTAGACTAAACCCTCATTATAACCATTGGATGTCAAGCATACATGGCTTATTGAAAGATAATTGGGTAGTGCAGTATGAAAATAGAGACACCAACAGAGTGGCTGACTGGATGGCTAAGGATCACCTAAAAAACAAACCATGGTCTTAATATTTTATTAGACCACCTCAGCAAGGCTTGGACTTGTTTCCAAATGAAATGTGTAATGGTAGTAGTACTACCGGATTTACATTTTGCAAACATCATATTTTTGTAATGGTTTCTTGAAACTGTGTGCAAGAGGATGGTGCGATGAATAGATAGCCTCCTGGCTTCCAAAAAAACATAATATAAGAAGTGTTTCAAAGGTTTCATAACCTAAATTAACTTCTCATTGTCAAACAAGTACTAGTATAAATAGTCTCACATAAATGTATGAGTCTACTAACAAACCATAATATAATGAGCATAATGAGAATAATTGATAATGCATAAGTTTTAAATTAAAATGGACAATAATGAACACAGATACAAGATTCCACTAAATAAAAAATGTCATGGATTAAGTGGATCCAAACGTGATAGAAGTGGAGGGTAAAGTGTATTGAGTTAAATAAAGCATGAAATTAAACAATCCATGAATACACATTTAATTAAATGAACTTGATTTACTGAACTAACTCTAATGAAAAGGATGAGTAAGAAATCCAAGGTGTTAGATAACCTAGTTAGGGAGTAATATTACATACAGAGTGAAATAGAATACTGAGATTCAAATCATAACAATAAACTAGAAGCAATGATAGAAAAATAATTAATAATATGGAAGAAATGAATACGTTTAGAAATGTAGGTGAATGGAGTAAAGAACACAACCCTAATCCTTATATTTTATTTTTTGTTATTGAAATGAATAATACTCTTAATGATGAATCGTTTGATACAGTTGATTGAATATATAGGTAAAAAGGTTAATATTCATGAATGTATGATTCAAAATTGAAGTATGTGGTTTGTGGATATTTCACAGTGTTTGAATATGTAATACTCTGTTATACCCCAATTTCAATTGGTTACAAATAAGAATATTTTAGTATTGTTGTTAGTAGATTGTTGATCAAAGGATAATAATATGATTATTTTTATATTTATAGACTTTATATAACATTACTTCTATTTAAATTTTGATTTAACTTATCCTAACTTGTTTCCTAGTTACTATAAAACCCTAATATAACAATGTTGGAATCTCTACAATTTTGTTCTAATGATCACAACATAAACCTTTAATTTGATTATATAGTTTGGTAAGTTATAATGAAAATTCTACCGTTGAATGAATAATATTGTTATGCATGTGTTATGTAGTGAAAAATGTAAATCTTAACATGTTGTGCTAAGTACCGAGAAGTATGGTGGAAAATCTAAGTAAAAGAGGTGGAATAGAAATGCAATTAGGTGTTATCTTAGTATAAATGTTTTACATATAATGTACTACATGAAATATATATCATGCAAGACTAGAATCATTCATTTCATTTTAAAATAAAGTCAACTTTGTCAAAATTATTTCTACTTCATAAGATAACTCTTGACAAGTCATATCAACCTACTAGATAGGATAGGGACCTCGAATATAGTTATGAACTAGTTTCTTTTTGGCTTATGTTAGAGATATAATAGAAGATCATTAGTCAGAGAAACCATCCAATGAAGCTTTACTAGTGATCCATATTAGTGGTACATACATATCAATTTAATGGATATGGATGTAGCCCATCTTGCGATAGGTCGTTCGACCTGACTTATTAGGAGTTTGTTAGCTAACAGTTCTCCTATAGCTAATGGAATTTTTGTCAAATAACTATTTGTGTAGAGATTATATATTTGTATTATATTTACCTTCTCAACCCCATGAAAATATCCAGATGTCTTCCCATTGCTTTCCACCTTTCTACAACAAAATATACCTAAAGCTATTTCAAGTAATTTTCTAGTGAAAAGCAAGATTTCAGCTCAAGACAAATCTAGAGATAAAATGGAGATGAATAAACACTTAAGTGATGAATCCTAATAATTTTATATCCATTATTTTACTCTCCTACCTCTAAGATATCACCCATTGTTGTAGGAGAAAAGCCTAATGAAAAATCTTTGTTGTTTGGATCTTTTCCTCTAATTAGTGTTGGTTGGGAGGACTAAAGAAGTAACTTCTTACTATGGAAGGATTTGTATTTTTGTAAACAACGGTTAATGGAGGGGATAAACTTAGGATATTTTCTATGATGATATGTGAGTGGATATATTTTGATTTTATAAGAACTAAATAAGACCACTTAAATATCAAATGCATCTTATAATCATGCTAGTTAGGTATTGACAAAAAGGTTATCAATGTTCCACTAGTAAGCAAGTTGTTAATTCTTTATTAGGGTTTCTACCATTCATTGGCATACATGAGAAACAATCACTAGTTTCTTATGAAACCAACTACTAAATCATTTGATTGGATTATTATTATTTAAAGGATGAATCTTGAGAATAGAAAAGATATAATGAAACAAATGTAGTATTAACATTGTGAAAGAATGTGAGAATGCTGGAATTTTTCAATATCATAACGAGAAGAAACAAATTCTAATGTATGCCATTTTTATTCTAATTTGTCTTATTCATTTGTTCATTTATTTTGTAAGGTTGCATGCGATTAATATTATTTAATGAGAAAAATGTAATTGTTTATAGAACTTATTGACTTACAATTAGTGAGAAATATATATGACACTGAAGAAACTCTCAATTTACTTACTTAGGATCCTTGAACACCATCAACCTTACCGAATGTATAAGTTGTAGAAGCGAAATTCATTTATTATAAATTAGACTTTCATCGATAGGATGATACAAAATATTTATTTGTATCCCGAGGAACAAATCACTAGGGATTTAGAGGGAACCATAAGGAGTGGAGTGAATGCCCCAACTCAATAAGAGACTAGTAAATATATATTATTTGTAATGAGACCCCAATCCTACTATGGGAATGAAATAGGAATAATGTGATTGTGAAACTATATATGATATGTAGAATGGCTTCACTAGTACCAAGGAGTGGGAATGAGAGGGGATGATGCTAGAGGTATTAACTTATCCATGTGATAGGCCTAGGCTATGTTGTTGTCTTATATTAGTGTCTAAACTTTAAGCTATGGACTATGAGTCATACACTTATTCAAACAATGATTACTTCTACTTAGTTAGATAAAGCGAAGTAGTTTAAAGGTTTAATAAATTATGAGAATTCAGTAGTTGATTACATAATATTTTATCACCTTTCAATTTGAGATTCATATATTTATAATTTAGTACATGTTGTATTGAATTAAATGAGTAATGCTTCAACCTCATTATTTTTTCTTGTATCTTCTCACCTAGAAAATTGCTAATTATGTCATTGGTAAAATCTCAAGTGTTCAATTTAAGTATTCCATTAAGATTTTGTGCAAATCACCAAAATGACTCCACCATCCAAGGTGAAGTAGTTGTACAGTTTCTATTACACAATGTGAGTTAGTTCGTTCTTGTTGTGAAGGTTTTGGGGCTTATGATGTTAAAGTGATGGATGAACATCTTTTAAACCTATGGATTAATGTGTGGTTGAATGATAATATTATGATGTATGCTTGTAAGTAACTACTATGATGTTTGTATATATTTAAAAATGCATGCTTAAAGCATATGATGAGACTAATGTGTGTTGATATATGCTATTTTCATCGATTATTATTATAGAGTTTGATTGTGATAGCGTGTTAATATATTAATAATAGCTCTACTTTTAAATTTGGATGAGGATGTGCTTTGAGATGGAAATAGTATGCTCAAACCATGGTACCAAATGTTAGAAGAAATGTAAAATGGAATCCATAGTGGGGAATCTATACTATGAAAATGTGATATGCATATTGTAGTGACCTATAAACCGGATAAATTTTTATAAGGAAATTCTATTTTGGGAATTCATCTCACCGATGATAAATTCATATATAATATCTTGTATGGACGAAAATGGAATCCCTATGTCAAGTGTATAGTTATATTTTGTTGACCAATTTATTACTTACAATGTTATTGATGTAATCACAATGTTTATTTCATGAATATTTGTAACTTCCAATGTTGATCAAATTATTTCCTGCGTGCATCACATTACTGTTCAAGTGTCAAACTCTTCCAGTAAGGATTTGATAGACATCCACTTGTTTAACATTTGTATTTAAATAAAATATAAAAATATTATATTCTTCATAATTACATGTATACTTTAATCTCAATGATATTTCTAATTCTAGAAATGTTTAGATGTTAATTTTCTTTAAGTATGCACTCTTTATAGTTAATTACTTCCATCTTAAAAAAATAATATATTTAACTACAATAATCCTCAAATTAATGTAGGATGTCAAATTGGGTATATATACACTACCAGCCATGTCTCATACTTCTTTACTATTTCTAATTATTATATACATTTATTAAATTAGTGTTTTAATTAATTCTATCTCTAGATATTTGTAAAAGAATATATATTATTAATATAGTTGGTAAAATTGAGGTATAATGAGCTATTGTTCACCTTCCTATATATTTGTGATATTTTGGGGAATAATTTCCACTTTTTATCATAAGTCATAATCAAATTCAAGGAATCTTCATCTCATTTAGGGGGAAAATGTTAGGTTCCTGCATTCTACAAAATTGGATCATATTGTTTCTAAATATAAAAGAGTTAAATGTTGAATTATGAATATGGAGCAGGGTTTGACACATTATGAGAACATGTGGAGTTCATTATCATGTTGTTGTATATAATCTTTAGGTCACTACAAGCAACAACAAAAATTGCAATTATGTTAACAATTCTAGACCATATTGAGATAAAAAGTACGCAAAATAGATAGAGCAGGAGAATGGAGAAAAAAAATAGATTTGGAAACTCTAGATTAGATCATCTATTGAGTAATGAGACATATTACTTAAATAAATTAACAACTGCAATCCTCTTACATGAGTGTATTTCTTCAAGTTGAACTAGTCATGAACTTTCATAAGGTCCTCTGCTCACACTTTGATGGCAAACGACATGCTCTACCAGTGTAGACAATGATAGAAGATACCACCACCCGACAAATGGCGTATCTAAAGAAGGAAGGACAAACAAACCTCACACAAGAGAAAAATCTTTATGACACACTTATGGAGCAACTGTAGAGGCAAGTTTCTGGGGTTAGGGTTTTGTCACACTCTAATGATGAAGACTATTGTTTAGATGTGATAAATCCTAATGATCCGAGGCTTATTTATAACCCTCTCCCCCACTATGTCCTATCCTAGTAAGACATGATGCATGGTACCACTTGTAGACATAACATGAAGGATGAGTCAATAACTCTTCAATGTAGATTAATAAATTGATTTAGTAAAAGAAATTAATTAAATTAATAATTAATTAAGTAGTTGATTTCTTGTGTAAAAAGAAATGGAGGATGAAAGACAAATCCCACAACCCACAAGCCACAAGCCCAAACTTGACCCAGCCAAGTTAGGAGAGGTGAGGCATGGCGTTGAGCGAGTGCATGTGCGGGCATGTGTATTGTGTTCACCATACCAACACAAGGGTGAACATACTCTACAATAGATACCTTTGGGCACTAATGTCACATGAAGTCCTACATATAAGAACCACAAATCTTTGAGAGTGAGCAATGTGGGGCTAATACCTCTTAAAATTTGCACAAGAGACAAAACTACATTTTTCTCTCTATCATATATGTACTACTTGCACTACAATGGGATTAACCCATGTAGATAAATGGAATAAAACAATTATATCTAATAACTCCCCACAAATTATAACATATAGTGTGCTCAACCATTCAATCCTCTATACTATGCTTTTAGTTGGTACCTTTTGATTTGAACCATGACTGAGTTATCCAACTTTTACTCCTACATGAACTAGGTTAACAAAATTATTAAACCTGAACCTTGGGTGCAAGCGTAATAGTTGGTAACAACTTAATAAACACATGGTATACAAGGAAAATTGATGCATTTAAGATATACATCTAAAACATGTCATGATTTATGTTAGGGAAGAAACCATTTCTCTTGTTGTAAACTACACAACATTAATCAATTAGTTAGAGTATTTAGGGATATTGTTATCATTTCATCGTAGGACTTGATATCATTCATAGAGTATTCTTTTAGTAACTTGTAGTCATGAAACTGACATGTTTCCTAGGGGATAGACACATAGATTCTAGAAGCATAAATGAAAATTCATAGTATCATCAAATTCACTTGATAACTTTTTATTACCACATTGAACCTAATTTCTGGGATATCCAAAAGTTTGGGCTGAGTTGCTACTTACTGCAAATCATAAGGGGTTTTTGTCCCATCCTCAACCTATATTTCTCAACTAAGGCTAGGTTAGGACTTAGTCAAATGATCAACTATATTATCTTTGATACCTACATAGTCCAAAACTATTATACCATTAGATACTAATTCTCGTATAGACATAAATTTGACTTGAATGTCTCTATACTATTTTTTATTGTACTTGGAACTCTTTGTCTTAGAAATAGTTGTAGTGATATCACATTCAACTGAAGTACCAGGAAGCAACTTCTTTACCATAGGTAAATTGTACATAAGTCCATGCATCCATTAATTTTTCAACCCATTTTCATCTAAAGCATACAAGTCAGCCTCAAAAGTAGACTAAGACAATATGGTCTACTTAGACCTCTAGGAAACAACACCTCCTCCCAACAAGAATACATAACCTGAGATACCATTATTCCCTAATTTCATGGCGATCCAACTTACATTACTATATCCTTCGACTATAGAAGGATATTTGTCATAATGCATCCCAAGGAAAAAAATTCCCTTGACTTGTCTCACTACTCTGTCAATAGCTTTTTAATGGTCTTGTAAGGAAAACTAGTGTATCTACTTAAATTTCTCATAGGAAATGAAATGTCTGGTCGTGTCAAGTTTATAAGATACATCAAACATCTGGTCATTTGAGAGTACAATAATTGAAACACTATAACTCTAATATCATTATTAAAAAGGTCATGGATAAATCATATGGGGGTCTTAATAGGTATATAAGATGTGTACTCAAACCTCTCTAATACCTTCTCAACATAGTGAAATGATGAGAGAGTTATGCCATCAATAGACCTTATGATTTTAAGCCCTAAATCACATCAATGACACCCATTTCCTTTATCTCAAACTTGATACAAAAGAATGACTTTATCTCATTTACTACTTTCATACCAAAACAAAATAGTAGGATATCATCTATGCAAAATCATAACAGAATGAATCCACCATTCACAATTTTGTAGTAAAAACACGCTTACTGAAATCATTAGAAATAAATTCAAATGATTATATCATATAACCAAAGTTCTCATCATTTCCTAGGGGATTGTTTCAAGCCATATAATAATATAACAAGTTTACATAGTTTGGACTCATTCCCACGACCCACAAATCCCTTAGGTTGTTTCACATATATCTCCTCTTGAAGATCACCGTGAAAGAACATGGTTTCTACACCCTTCTAATGGATAGAGAGATTGTCCATGGAATCCAATGCTATAAGCACTCATATTGTGGTCATATGGTAAACAAGAGAACAAGTATCAAAATAATGTATTCCGTGCCTCTATGTGTAACCCTTAACAATAGATCTAGTTTTATACTTATTGATTGTCCTTTCTTCCTAAAGTTTCTTCTTAAAGATCCATTTTTATTCTACTACATAACAACTAAGAGGTAAATCGACTCATTCCCAAGTTCCATTTGAGAGAATTGATTGGATTTCATCTTTAAGTCTTCTTTGACAAAATTATCTTATGGAGAATCCATAGTTTGTTTGAAAGATATAGGACCATCCTCAATATGTAAGTGAGATTCTCACTCCCAAAATCCTTGGATATAATAGGTTGTATACTTCTCCTTAGTTAAACCATTTCTTCATATTCATTAGATTAAAAATTAGTATGTTCGGAGTCAACTCCCACATCTGTCGTCCTTTCCATGTGTTGGGGTATAAAACTTTTGGTTAATGGATCCTCTTGAGATACTTCTCTAGGAACACTAGATTTCATGGGAAGCAGATCCTCCAAGAATGTAGAATCACTTACTTCCACAATTGTATTAACATCATTGCTTGAGATTTTAGATTTTCCAGTCAAGAATCTATAGGACTAACTTGTCTCTACATAATCCAAGAAGATGGGATGAATCATTTTTAGTCCCAAAGTTTTCCATTTGTGTTTAGGGATAAGTAACTTAACAAGGCTCCCCATACTCAAAGATATTTGAGATTCAGTTTTCTCCCTCTCCATAACTCAAATGGACTACTTTCCTTATGTTAATGGGTAACTCTATTTATAATATGACATTCATATTCAAATCTCCCTCCATATAAAGTTGGGTAGACCTTAGATTTGGAGTAGAGTATTAATCATATCTATCAAGGTTAGGTTTTTGCATTTTGCAATCCCATTAGATTGTGGTGAATAGGGCGTGATAACCTCATGACCTACACCATGGAACTCATAAATTCCTAAAAACATGTTCAAGGTGTTCTCTCCTATCAGATCAGTCATTTAAGTACTTTACTAGTTTGAGTTTCAACATCTTTCCTAAATATTTTAAAATTTTCTAATGCCTCGTATTTACTTTCAAGTAAATAGACATAACGATATCTACTTGCATCATCACGAAATGTTATGAAATGATATTTTTTATCCCTAATAGAAATATCACTAAACTCAAAGATACCAGTGTGCTCCATCTCAATAATTTCAAAATTCATTTTCACAGAATGAAAATACCTTGAAGTTTAACTTGCACATAAATTTCAAATTTATATTATTCGTGTTGATTTAGGAATTAAACATAAATTTGATATTCATTTCATTGAGCCAATATTAACATGTCCCAAATGAATATGCCATATGTCAGTGTGGAAACCCACCACGCTAAATGAGATTACTCGAAACTAAAACATCAACCAAACACTAGTTAATCATATTACCAAAAGAATATATAAATAAGACCAAATAAAATATCCAAATATTTTAAAAGTAATATTTATAAAAAATTCCAACCTCACATATATTCATATCAAGTATCTTTACATGACTATGGTGGCCTCAACCACAACTTGTACAAAATGTGTTTTCCACAAAATTATAAAATTTACATGGATCGAGGCATATAATAAAAAAACTGAGTCAATATACATCATACGCAAATCCCCCTACCCAAACCTGAGAGTACATGGATGACTATAGGATTATACACAACCACACCATCCTCTTGAGCTCTATTGTTCTTCAAACTAAGCTTCCTTGCTGCTACGACTGTCACAATGTTGTTGGTCACTAAAAAAGGGTGAGAAACCCATGAGGTGAGACCCATGTCCCAACAATATATCATATAACTTCCAAGACCATTTATTGCTTACAAATAGACTTTGTAATTAAATCAATTAAAGTATATAGTATAAAAAATTATAATACTAAATAATGTATGTTCAATGATCACACATAGTCAAAGTTATAGGTACAATTAATTAGACATGACAAGATATGAATCACATAAAATGCTAGCAAGAAAAGCAAATCAATAGTTATAATCCAATGTGATTTGCCAAAAAATCCTAACAGATATAGTACACGAATGAATTACATATTTCATTAAGCCCTGGGTAGCTTGAGTCATACCATGCAAGCTACCAGCTGACCACTACGAAGTTCGAATCATCCTAGTATAAGATCTAGGATGATCATAGTCATAAAGATTTGTTCCCCTCGGCCAGTATGAGTAAGAACCATAGTGGCAATTGGATAATCTATTAGAGGCAATATGGTCTATTCTGGGTACACATGCCTCCATAACAGGAACCAAGGTAAAAACCGTCAATTTCAAGTTATAACTGCAACCACTCTCAATCACATCAAACTTGAGACACAACCTCAACTACTCTCTAAAACCTTGGAATATGGATGACATGGATATTCCTTCCCCTACACCTGCATATACTCAACAATACATGACTCTGAGCTCCTTTTGTATTACTCATTTCACTATCCAATAAGATTTGACACTGAGATAGTTCTATGGTCTCAGGACACTACATAATTATGGTTACACTTGATTAATTAAGTTATTTAAATATTTTTGAGAACATCAATCAAGACCTAACAGATTCTTATAAATTAAATCATGGATTACTGATTCAGTAGATATAAAATATATAAAGCCATTCCATTTTACTCCATCATGGTATATATTCCATCCTTGATCTTAAAGAGGACCAAGACTCAAACTAGGGCATATAAATGCCCAATGTGACCTTTAGTCCAAAGCATAATAACTCTATATAGGAATATCAATCATCATCAACAACTAAGTCCTAATCCCAACCTTGTTGGGGTCAGCTACATGTAACATTCATTTCCATTCAACTCTATCATTGGCATATTCTGGTCAAGATGTAAAGATTTAAAATCTCTCTTTTTAATATCTTACCATGTTAATTTAGGCCTTCCTCTTCTTCTATTAATTGTCCTTGACTGATATTCTAATCGAGGCATAAAGATTCAAAATCTCTCTTTATAATCTCTTCCCATGTTATTGAAGTCTTCCTCTTCTTCTATGGGAATATCTTTACCATTTGAAATTTTGCAGAGAGCTTAATGAGCCATAATCAAGTTAGCACCTAAATGTTTTTAGCTCAAAAATTCCATTGAATGTATAATTCATGATATTTATGAGAATTACGCAACCGTTTGTAGGAAGCCTATCATGGATGAGCTACCTTCATTACTAGAGTTTTGCTCAACAATCATTATAGCATCATAATAGTAGCTACATACCCTAAAATTTGCCTAATATAAATCAATCGGCAACAAATAATGCATAGGTCAGATTTCCTTTTATTGAATACCAAATCATCATAAGCATAAAATTTTTAGGAGTCATTACACTTGTATTTCAAATTTTGTTTTTGCATGCTCAAAATAAAGTTAATTGTATAGTAAAAATATGTTCAAGAAACTAAGAGAGACGTTGAGATTCATATCATTATCATACTTATGAAAAGTAGTGCATAAAAGACCATCCCTTGGCATGTCATGGATATTCTAGAATAAGATTAAAGTTGTGTAAATATTAAGTAGGCAAGAAATGCATTAAAAAGTTATATCTCTCCTTATGTGTGATGAAAGCTAACTTTAAAAAGAAGAATAATAAAAATAGTGACAAAGATCTGGTCTTCACTCTTCGAAAATTCCAACAAAAATCATAATATTCAAGATCTGAGTGTCTCTAGAGCAAGGAGAGAAGAAAAAAAAATTAGCCATGTCACAACTTTCCAACATGTAGTACCATGAATATCGTCCATGGTACAAGAGACAATGAAGAAACACCAAGAAAAATATCTAGAAAATGAGATCTTACATATATTGAGTATGATATCAAGTCAGAAGCCTTCGATCATGTAGAGAAGGGATCGGTTCAGAGCATGCATCCATGAGAAGAAGCTTCATATGCATACAAAAGATCCTCGTCGACCTCCCAAAACATAATAAGAAATCCGTAAAAAGATGGTAGAAGGAAAAGAGGATGTGTATTTACAAGTATTATGGTAGTTGAATGGTTTAAAGCCACATATTCGTCGGTCAAAGAGGACAGCAGACCTATTGCACAGCCGTCTAGAAACTATGTCAAAGGATTCATGCTGCCTGGTCGTCGGTCACTTTTTGGTCTATATGTCAGAAAAGCCATCAACCTATTTATCCCAGAAATCTCGTTGACCTAGTCTTCGTTGGGTTGTTGTTGCTAGTGTCGTGGTCTATCAAATAGAAATTCTAACAACACATTTTTAGGGTGTTTGGCGGTCTCCCTCAAACTGACCAACCATTAGAAACAATCATTAGTAGAGTTGTGTGTTCGTTGGCCAAACAAAACCTGGGGACTTATCGACTCTCTTTTTCTTGGTACTCAGACAGCGCATTAGAGGGGGAGTCCATGTATCATATGCTATAAGTCTCATTGGTCATAACTAATTCTTATATGTAAATCCATAGTTTCGTGCATGGTAGAGGTACCAATGAGTTTTTCATCAATTACCCTTGCAGCTTCATCGGTCTAGAGGCAAAAGCTAGTCTGTCAGATGTTATATGAATTCCTCGTCAACGTATTGTCAATGAGAAAACTACACCGCCGTCAGTCTTCTTACATGATCATTGTTCAACTAATAGCCCCAACAAATAAGATCCAATCGCATCGACCACTTAAGCTAATGGCATCCATGTTTCCTCAGACAACTGCATGCACGCATGGCCGTCGGAGGTGCAGATCCGCTCATCGACTCATGGGGAATCAAAATGACCATCTGGGCTCCAATCAGTTTGGGTTACCATCACCCTGATGGCTTACCAAGGCCTTGTAAACCCTTACTACTATTCGGTTATCGATCGACCAGAACAAGGGCGGAGTCAAAACTTAAGTGCAGGGGGGGAACTATGTGTTAAGAATAAATTTTTATTGTGAATTGTTAAATTTATCATAATTGAAAGTAAAAATTAAAAATGCCCAAGAGGATTGGAACTAGCAACATCATTTTCAAACAACTAGCTGTATAGCGCTGGGCAATTGACAAGTTTATGTCAATATATACGAGCACATATATATAGACATATATTTAGTCATTCACATGTGGAGAGAATAAATAAAACTTGCAACTGTGGTTATTCGAACCCACACTACAGTGCTCAGAGAACATGCCACATACCAATAGGTCAGACGAATTTCTTGATTGATAAAGCATCGACCTGCAATATATTATGACTAAAATTACAAATGTGTATGCATATCTATATGTATTAGATTTATTTTCATTTTTTTTGGTGGGGGGTGGCCCCTTCTTGCCCCTCCTAGCTCCGCCGTGGGGTCACCAAAACATAAGATATTACTAGCAACTAAATTAGCATTTATAGGAGAAAACTACCCCTTGCAAAAAAGATTAAAAGCATCCAAATGAAATGAAATTTTTTCAGATTGTTAATAATGCTATGTAAGATACTATGAATGCATACAAAATTATTTTTGGCCCCCCAAAAATTGGTAAAAATCTACAAAAGCTCACAAGTTACATAAAAATATATTACTTGCACAAACAAAATTCAGAATTAGCCTAAATCTTATTCATAGCTTTGTCAACTAGTGTTGGATGATAATCCAAAGTTAGATTTTCAAAACTAAGAATCCAAGTAAGCCAAATAATTGTTTTTATACATACAACAAGGTTTAGGGTTTTACAACCATAAACCCTAAACAAGTATTCTGGCCCCCAAGTTCTAAGCAAATAAAGACGGATACCTCCTATCTATTTCATCCTCTATTTTCCATGTGGCTTCCTATACCCTAGCATGATGCGACAACACCTTCACTAAAGCTATATCCTTTTTCATCATCTTCTACACATTTCTATCTAGGATAAAAAATAGATCCTCAACATAAGAGACATCCTCATCCAACTCCACATCTGTTGGATGTATGGTTTGCTCTATATCTGTGAGAAACTTCCTCAACATCAAAATGTGGAACATGTTGTGCAACATGTGCGGATTCAGTGGTCACTCTAACATGTAAGCTACCCTCCCAACTCAAGATATGATTGGGTAAGGTCCCATAAACCTAGGAGCCAACTTATCCTTCTTTCCAAACATCAGAACACTCTTCCATAGGGAGATTTTCAGGTATAGAAGGTCTCCAACTTGAAACTCCAGCGATCTATGGTGATTATTAGCATAAAACTTTTACCTATTATGCACTACCTTCAAATATTGCTGAATCACCTTGATATTCTATATAGTTTGTTATACCAACTTAGGACCCAACTATTGGTATGTATGCCCATAGATCCAATCATATGATGATTGGAATGACATATCTTGTAAATGATCTGATTGATAATAAAGGAAAATCTTCTAGTTTATTCTATTCTACTCAGTTTTTAGATAATGATGAAACATAATGAATGTATAAAGAATGATAATCCTCAATGATGTATGTATTTAGGTTGAGGACTTGAACAGTGAGATCATATGGATGATAAGAGCAAATACATTCTTGTTATGTCCCTAGTCAGACGTTGTTGTAGAAGGTTGATAGACAACAATAACACATAAGACTAGAGTGTGTGTTGGTTAATAAAAAAATATCATTAGTCATGATATATAATATAAATCCAAAGACATAGATAATTGTTGGAGAATAGTTTATAGGATAGACCCACCTTAAGAGTAATACATGGAAAGTATGATTGGTAATCAAAATAATCTCTTATAGTGACGATGGTGATTTAGGTTCTTAGATCTAAATTTTTTGCAGTCATTGCATGTCATTTGATATACCTAGAGATCATTCACCGTGACCTTGAATAAGGGTTGTTGTAAAGGTGATGCTCGGGTGCATCATAACACATGGGGATGACTATGAGTGATGTAGATGGAATTTATCCCTCCTATAGGAGTTTGATAAATAGAGAACTTGTGATGTCACAAATTATATGGTGCTAGATATCAATCATTGCTTGTGATGTCACAAATTAGTTGTGGACATTCACTTCCAATGTAACTTGGAACCTATAGGGTCACACACATTTAGAAGAGGAGTTTATTCATGAATATGAGTTAAACTTGATTACTAAGAATTAGGTATTCAATTTAAACAACATTGATTAAATATTGATTGACTGGATTGTGAACCTACCAATTCAAGTGTTGAACTAATCAATTCAAAGTGTTACGCCAATTGAACCAAGATTGGCAATAGGGTCCATGAGATGACTGGTTCAGGAAGTGAACCGATCGTCTTAGGTTCATGAACCGACCAGTTCAAGTTGTGAATTGTCCGTTTGGATGATCAATTTGATTGGATCAAGGATTAATGATGAAGCCATGTCGTGCATTAATCAAATATCAATTGTAAATACAAGTGTGATTGTAAAACATAGTGAAACGACCAATTTAAAGGGTTGAACTGACCGTCTGACATGCCAATCGACCGGTTCACACTTGAACTGATCATTTTGTCATTCACATGATATGAAATTTCTTGAAATTCCACCCCTTTGACTCCCACTCAGACTACAACTCCTAACCTTGACCCTCCTATAAATAGAGGGGTAGTCGAGGATTTCTAGAGACACACCAATAAGCTCTGACAATTGTTATCTTCTCTGGATGTTATAAATAAGAGAACCCTAGTAAGTCTTGTCCATCAAAGGGAGGGATAGCAAGGGAGAGACAATTGGGAGAGAAAGTTGGTGCTAGCACACCGACTAGAGGGGACAACTCCTTCTTGTCTGTTCTTTTAGAATGACAGGAGTTCCTGATGGTCCACGTGGACTACTATAGAGGTGAGGAGGATGTTGCATGCCGCTAGGACGAGGTCTACAGTTGTCTGTGGTGATCAACCAAGAAGCCGCCGCTGATGCTATCTAAGTGAAATTTGAAGAAAGGTGCACATTGCAATAAAAAAATTGTTCTTGGACATGCTCCAAGACTAGGATAACATTAAAAACCATCCTTCTCATTACATAGTTGTTGATGCGATCTGTTGTTCAAAGGGAAATATGACAGTTAAAATTTTATTTGCGCTACCTTATCTAATGCACTATTTTCCAATAGTGGTACCAGACCCACATCAATTTATTATGTTGTGGGATTTAATCAATGTGATCGGATTTTGGCTTTGTCATTTATTTATAACATACGATGTGAGTAATTAAAATCATTAATGTGGATATCCGATTAAATACCACATACAATCCCAACTAATATATATATATATATATACATATATATACATATATATATATGTATACACACACAACACTATATATATATATATATATATATGCCGTTTCTTTAGTACACGCGCGGGTAGCCTGGATTTCGCTACCCGACAGCTAAAAAAGTAACTATTCTGGACAGAAAAGTAACCCTGCTATAAAAAAAGTAACTATATTGATCAAAAAGTAACTATGCGACTAAAAAAGTAATCTTGTACAAAATACAGATCAGATATATATGTACCCGTGTTTTGAAATCTACTGTTGCAAACGTAACTATCTATGCACAAAACTTAGCAGTTTGCAAGGTAAAGTAACCCTCTACATGTCAAAAGTAACCAACTTAAAAAAAAGTGACCAAAATGGGGGGCGGGTAGTTACCCACGCGGGTATTAAAGATGGGTCCATATATATATATATATATATATATATATATATATATATATATATATATATATATATATATATATATATATATATATATATATATATATATATACATACATATATATATATACGTGTCGCCCGAAAAGTTGGTTTTAATGGTGGAAGTGAAGCATGATTTTAGTCAATAACCCTAGATGTTTGTGCATAGTTTTGGTTGTTTATTCATATTTATATCTTGGTTTGCATACTGAGCCTCTATCTTCTCTTCCATATGTAAAAGTATTAATTATCTCCTTCCTTTGCTCTCCTAAAATGTAACTTGAGGTTTCCCTATTACACTGTAATGTGTTAGGATAGTTTTAATTCTTTTTATATCGAGGAAGACATTCAACACTAGACGAACTACCCGTTTCAGATGACGAGCCAATCAGCTGGAGGACCAGGGACGACATACAATAGGAGGAGCCAAACCAATCTAGTGGTGGCACAAATGAATGACTGGAGGTGTCTAGACTTTGTTTGGACTGGAGGTAGATGATCGATCTGACAACCAATCGACCGACCAAGAGGTAAGGTGATTCGTTCAAGTGTTGAACCGATTAAACCGGAATGGTTCAAGGACAAACCTTCATCAACAATAGGTTGTTGCATGTGATGTAGACTTAGGTGGTAGTAATTCCTTATGGCTAGAAGGAATTATAATAGTATGTACATAACCATCATTTATATATTAATTGCATGTTTTAGTTTGTGGGACATAGCATGTATATGATACATATTATAAGTATGTGGTTATCAGATGAATATATGCATTCATAGATATGAAATCCCTCAATCAAATATATTAAGTCTAAGGCACTTTCTATTAGAAACAAACATGATAAGCTTGATCAACTAAGTGTGGAAACACCAAGCGTGGTGCGTTGTCCATCTCATGGAAGTATGATGGTATTCATGTGGTCCTCCCAAGTAGGGTGCATCACTATTGTGTTGATTTTTGAGTCAGACTTAAATAAGTGATCTTAATGATATTAAGAACTTAGAAGCATGCAGGTGACTATGGTAAAGAGATGTGCATACCATCTATCTACGAATTGCATAAGATACAATTAGCCAAAGTTGCCTACCTTAATGATTGATTAGGGATGTTGGCATTGGTCGAGTAATAACTCAATTGTTTTGGAACCTGGATTACCAGAATGGGATTTCCTTTGGGTCAAGTGTTCCCCACTGACATGATTCTGTAGTTAATTCCAGAGTCATACAATCAGTTTGTTATGAACTACAACATAAATGACTTCAAGAAGTTGTTGACATAGTTCTTTGGCATGTTGAGAACAGTTGAGGCACAAATGAAGAAAGACAATCCAAAGTATTGTTGGTATGTATGCCCTGAGATCCAATCATGGGATGATTGGTGGGATACATTAAGATTGATTTGATAAACATCAAAGGCAAGCTTCCAATTCTTTCTAGTTCAGTCATTTGAGATAGTGATAGAACAGATTGAATGTCTAGAGAATGACAGTACTCAATGACGTATGCTTTCAGGTTGAGGACCTGAACGATGAGATCATACAGATGCTAAGAGTTTGTACATTCTTGTTATGTCCCTAGTCGGATGTCATTGTGGAAGATAGATAGACAACAATGACACACAAGACTAGATTGTGGTGTTGGTTGATGATAGAATCTCATTAGTCATGATATAGAGATATCAAACCATACACATAGGTACTTGTTAGAGAAGAAGTGTACCGGACAGACCCACCGTGAGTTTGACACATGGAACCATGACATGGTAGTCACAGTTAGTACTCACAGTGGTGGTGGTGAGTGTGATTCTTTGACCTAAAATCACTAAACTCAACACATGTCGTTGGGCACACTTTGACATCATCAAACGAAGTCCTGAAACATGGGTTGTTATAAAGGTGATGATTGGGTGGCTTTGACACGCGGGGCTTTTGAGGGGTGAGTGATAGATATGGGATTTGTCCCTCCTGAGGGAGTTTGATATCCATGGCCACTTGATGAGTAGGATTGAGAAAGGCGTGCACGCATGTGTGAATCAGTATGTGATATTGATGTCATACATATCTCTTCCAATCTACTCTGAGATCAAGAAAGTGAATGAACGTTGACAGGATGATTGTTCTATGTCTCGAGTTCATTCAGGATATCAGTGACAAAGGAATTATACATTCAGTGTAACACCATTCACGGATTGTAGGATTGAAAGTTGTTCTCCAACTTTATATTTCACTTGGGTAGCATTGATGTGTGACTAGGCACCGCTCTTTGCTTGTGAAGTCATAAGTGTTATGGACTTTCACTACCAACGTGAAATGGACCTGTAGGGTCACACACATAGGATTTAACCTAGAAGAGGAGTTTTGTCCACAAACAATGTTTAGATTGATTACTAAAGGAGTTTAGTAGTTCAATTAAACACTCAATCAATTGATAGCTCAGTATCATAATGTTTAAGGTGTTGGACTGATTGATTAGAGTATCGGATTGATTGAAACTGCAATTGACTATTTCTACACAATCTGCACTCCCAACCGATCGGCTAATGTGATGAACTGATCGGCTCAAGTTGTGAGTCGATCGGCTCATGGATAGGGTGAAACGATTGCTTTAAGTGTTGAAATGATCGGTTCAACTGATGCAACCAAGAAAGTTGGGAAAGTAGGATTGGTGAGAAATTTCCTTTTGTTATACTTGCCCAATTTGATTGGAACAAGAATTGGTATTTGATACCAATTAGAAACAAAAGGAGAAAATTCAATCGGGAACTGACCAGGACCACGAACCGACCGGTTCAGAAGTGAACCGACCATTTCATGGGTCCCAACCGATCGATTGAGGTGTCAAACAACCGGTTCAGGTCCCCAACCGACCGTTTCAGAAATGAAACGATCGGTTCAGGTTGCGCAGTTGGTTGTTTTTGTGGAAAATCTCGAACCCTTCTACTCCTGCTTTAGTCCAGCATTGCCCGGCATAGAGAACCCTATCCGATGACCCTCCTATATATAGGGGTATTGGGGGCTTCTCAAAGAACAACTCAGTGCAACCAGTTGCTCTGTAAAGTTGTCGTTCTCTCTGGTTTTGGTAACTGAGAGAGCCCGAGCAAGTGCTACCCGATAAGGGAGGCACATCAAGGGAAAGACAGCTGCAGAAAGCGACTGGTGGCAGGAGAGTGTGTCAGTGACTAGTACGCTGACAGGAGGGTGTGACTCCTTCCAATTCCTTGTGGGACAAGGAGATTGGAGTTCCAGGTGGTCCGTGTGGACTACTTCAGAGGAGGGAGATTTTTGCTGCTCGGAGGACAGCTGTCAATCCCGACAGTCCCGGTGAGACCAGGAGTCGCCAGTCCCGGTGTGACCAGGAGCTGCACAGACACTGTCCAAGACCAGAGGTGAATACCGCGCAAGCCGTGAGGTATTGTCACCGAGCAAGCCTCGGGACAAGGTATGATTCCACAAACCATCCTTTCCTATTGTATAGACGTTGACGCGTTTCCTTGTTCTGGGTTTGGGGAGGAAATTTTTTGTTTCCACTGCCTTCTCTGCCTCCCCTAATACCCAAAAAGTATGTGAGATGATTAGTAGATCAAGAGGGAAGTCTAAGGGAAAAGGAAAATTTAAGAAGAGTTCTAAAGCTAGCCAGAAGCCCAAGTCTTCAACACTCAAAGAAAAGGGAGGGTGAATAAGGGAGGCAATTGTCACCACTGTCATCAGCCTGGAAACTAGAATAGGAATTCCGCTCTCTACCTAGAGTAATTAAAGAAGAAGAATGAGGGGATAGAGATATCTACTTCAAGTATATAAGTTATTGAGATAAATTTGACTACTTCATATTTCGTACTGGTTACTGGATGTAGATCTCCCATATGTTCGAAAATGCATGATTAGAAAAGAAATAAGCCTTTATGAAAGGGCTTGGTCAGACTGTGCATAAAAAATGGAGCAATAGTTGATGCCACTACAGTCAGAACCTATAATTTCTCTATCCACATGGTATTTAATAGAGTTAATGAACGAATATTTCATATCTGCCAATAATAGAAATATTTTACTTTATGCATCTTGTATGGACAAGGGTGAATATGGAAATCATATAAAGAATAGTCAATCTTCTATTTTAAAAGGATGAGATCTTTATGGATGTGCCCTAAATGTGTTATGATCATTTTGTTTACAGAATATAAATATAAAATCTTATAAAGTAAATACCAAAAGATTAAAGCTTAGCAACTTAAACAACAATTACCAATATCATTTTCATCTAGATCAAATAAATAAGAAATGCATTTATAAGATCCATAATGATGGTTTTCTGGACTCTTTTGGTTATCGAACCAATAGAGACATGCATCTTATCTATTGGGTGATATGACAAAAGCATATTTTAGTAGATGTAGTGGGAGAGTGAGTATTCTATTAGGGCTTGTACATATTGATGTATGTGGACCTTTTAGAATAAATACTATAGGTAGTTATTAGTAACTCATCATATTTACTGATGATTGAAGTAGGTATGGTGATTTGTATTTGGTGAAATACAAATATGAATCTCTTGAAGTGTTCAAGAAGACCATGAATGAAGTACATAACCAGCTTGGTAAATGTATTAAGACACTTCAATATGATTGATGTTGAAATATTTTACACTAAGAGTTTGAGGAACTTCTAGAGAGATTGTGATAGTTTATCACAATGAACTCCACCTAAAACATAATGATGCATCAGAATAAGGAATCACACCTTGTTAAGTCATGGTATGATTATCAATAAATCTATCAAATAGTCCAATTCCTTTTGGGATCACGCTTTACACTAAAATAATATATCATCTGAAATGGTTCAATAGACACCACATGAGGTATGGCATGCGAGGTGTCCTGATATGTCTTATATAAGGATTAGGATTGAAAGATTTTGTAAGAAAATAGTTTCTTGAAAATTTTTAACCACAAATTATATAAATGTTAGTTTTTTAATACTACTTTTATTCCAATCCAACAATTTTTTTTACTAGGATGGATGAATTCCTTAAGAGGAATTTAAATTCCAAAAGTATAAGTGTGAGTAAAGTAGAACTTGAAAAGTTCGAGAGAAACAAATAATTGAACCTAAAGAGGTATCATAGGAATAAAGAGAATAAAAAATTGTTGTGAAATCTCAAGTTCCTTATGTAACACATAACTTCATAGTTCTAGTAGAATGGGCCATGAGCTTGAAATATTATAATATCTTATAACTTAGAAAGGCAGTAAGTTAATCATAAGATGATGAGACAACAACCTATCTAGAATGTGACGTCCCAGGATTTCTAAAACTTAATCTAATGTGTGACGTCCAAATTGAAACCCTCACCTCAGTGAGAATCCCAATTTAAACATCCCACATAAGGCTAAGAAGAAGAAAATCAGAGGAAGTCAGAAGGAAACAATCAGTAGCACAAGTACATGAAAAATAATAAAACCATACACACATGTTCACCATTCAACATATAATTACAACATGAATTGTTACATCATTTGATATTACATATTGAACAACAAACTATACATATACATGTACTACCACTAAACTACATGATCTTAAGACAACAGGTCCACCTATACATCAGCTCGCTATACAACTCTCACTATCCTGGATCTTCAAGAGCATAACCACAACCTAAACAAAAGATTACATGCGGTACACGTCAGCACAACATACAAGAATATTGCACTGAGTACGCCTACGTGTCTTTTATATACCTCTCATCATATCTTGGCAATAAGATAAAACTAATACTTGGAAACATTAAACAAATATAAAGAAAAGCGTATACTAGCAAAAGATATTCATTAACAAGAAAGAGAACACATATATTTTAAGCACATTTCCATCATATATCTCGTGCGTCTGCCACCAAGTGGCTTTGACGTCTTCAGGCCTTATGATCTACGACCAAGTGGTTTGTGATCATTATACAAACATCATATGATCTACCACCAAGTGGTTTGTGATCATTATGCATGCGCTCTACCACCAAGTGGTTTATGAGCTATATTATGATGGAACATCTATATTATGTTTGCAGGTGTTCCTAGACATAAATATGGAAATCATGCAACATATCATACAAGAACAATTATTTCAATCAATATCATATGCCAAGTTTGTACTACCATATAACGCAAGCATATTGTATAATAAGCCAAGTAAGAGGTAATGGCGTACCTTCCAAAGAGACATCCTAATCACATATTCTTGATGTCATCTAAATCTTTGTTAAACCTGATTAAGATAAGATCATATACGATCATCAGGTTCTCATCATCTTACATCTCATCTTAACCCTAATTGTATCCATTTTAGGGTTTACCTTACCTCATTAGTATATTTCCATTATTACTTGCATTCTTGTCTTAGATTTATCTTAGTGATGTCATATTCCAGATTATAGTTCATTAACTGGATGTACTCGTGTCACATTATTATGTAAACATATTTAACATTATGTCACTTTCATTAACCATATTAGGGTTACATCACATGTATTAATGGTGCTCTTCATAAAACATCAATTTCGTTTACAAAACTGATCTCAGATCTACATATTATCTTCTAATTATAGATATGAGGGTTTTCTATAAATCTCATCATTTATTGAGCATGCATGTATTAATTGCATCATCTTTAGTGTTATTAGCCTTTATCTGACATATTAATCAAATTACATAAATTTGTACATCAACATGACTATAACTGACATCATATGCATTCTAAACATGATTATAGACTTAGTGACATATTATCATAATTTTAGGCCATCAAGTACTATTTATTAGACATGAAAAGACTATTTCACATCTTGCATGATATCACTAATATTCGTTCCTCAAAAGCCTGATATTATACTTTCATATTGTTCTTCACATTTTTCTGAACATTTTGGTATATTATATGTTATTTTATGATAGTCGAGGCAATTTCTATGAATTATACAAGAAATGTGAGTTATCTAAATTATTTACCTCTCTTGGCCAATCATTGGCCACCACGTGGCTCCTTGTATCAGTCATTGAGGGGGCTTGGACCCAGTTTGATTTGGGTTGATGTGTTTGGTTGGTCCCAGTTCAGGCTCTTCTTTCTTCTTCTTCCCTCGCGATCTCCTCCTCACGCGATCCATCCGCGTGAACCTGAAATAGAGTTGACGTCACGGCTGCGAGCTTCGGCGGTCAATCTACTACTCAGTAGCACACCTCATCTTCGTGATTGGGTCTCCGGTGTGTGGACAACCATCAACACTTCCTCCTCGTGTTGGGCGTCACTTCACCACGGTGAACTGCAGCAGATTTGCTGCCGTCAAGGGCCAGAACCCCGACATGGCAGCGTTTGCCACTGCTTCTTTGCGGAGACGCTGCTACACGGCTATCATATGATCCTTCCTCGTCTCCCGGCTTCTGGGTGAGCGATCAGTAGCAGGTCCTCCTCCTTAGAACTTCCGAGCCTACCTGCGTTCTCCATTCTGGGCGAGACTCCTGCTCAGCGCCGCCGTCAGGCGTGAGTCCGTGGGCAAGACGCCACCGCTCTGCGTGGGTTCTCAACCCTACTCAGGTCATCGCCGCCAAGGATGGCTCTGCGTGTGCGAATGCCACCGTTGTAGCAACAGTAACTGTCATCTCTGTAGCAATCTTCACTCGACGACCCCGTCCCCTGTAGTTCTCAGTGCACACGCGAGCAGCCGCCTCGGAGCCCAGATCCTACGGGGCTCGGTTCTCTTGATTCGACTCTATCTCACTGCCACCTCTTCAGGGTAGATTATTGGTGAGAGATCAGCCAAGATGCCTTCCTACTCGCCAACTTCTGGTGCTTCTGCAAGGTCCGCAGTACGTGGGAAGATTGAGGAAGCAAGGATCTGTGGCTTTGCAACTCGCCAGCCACAGCCCAGGCGGGCTCACCAGCGCTGCTCGGAGCCCGACACCTGTGTGCGTCTGCCGTCTGTTCTCCACACAAAACTGCCACCGCAGCTAGCGAGAGCCCATCCTCCTAGGCACAATCAGCCACTATTCTAAACTCGGTGTTGTTCGTCAGCATGTAGACAACTTGTCACCTAGGCTTGCTGTCGAAGTTGTGTCTCCTCCTCGAAGCATTGCTGATGGACCTTCCCTCTACTGCAATCCAACTTTCTTCTTTCTTAGTCCCCTACCTTGCACTCGCACCACCTGAAACCAGTGGAAAGGGGCAAGCGGCGATGCTAGGTAGAGATCTCGGTCTCCCTCATATCTACAAAAACTGACTCAGAGCATGGGTCTTTCAACTCCCCTATTTGAGATGAAAACAACTACTGCCACACACATACTTCACTATCATCCCACGTCCATAGATCGTGGTGAAGTGGATCCTCACCTGCCACACGGCTTAAAGGATCCAATAGACCAGGAACTTGAATATTATCTCACCAAAGGCTGACCAAGGCCCCACACCAAGCCAATATAAAATTCTGCCATAGCTTAACACGACACAAGCTACACTCTACTAAACTAGGTGTCACAACTCAATTGTTTGATCAATCAACTTAAATTCCTCAAACAGGCATAAACTTATGGATCTTGGTAACGATATCAACCACAATCAACACTCAAGCTTTACGAAACACTTAGGACTATCAAACAACTCAACATGCATGACCTCACTTATGTCATTGGACATTTAAGGATTCCAAAATTCCACTCCATCACATCCTACACACCTGAAAAGAAATTTCGTCCTTGAAATTAAACCATACTCATACTTCCACAGAAAACCTTATCTTGCCTTCATCCACATGTTCGACACCACTCTATATGCAACATATCCAAAAGTAAAGCTCCATAAACATTTCCAAACTGCTATTAGGAGGTTTTAAAGCATCTATGGTGAATTACCCCTTCATAAAAGATTGAAACAACGGCTTAGAAACTTTAGTTATGTCATGACATATCTCATATGTTAGGGTTTCATCCTTATCTTTACCCATGCATTGGGGTTCTCCCATCATATTACCATGTTCTAAAGGTGTTAATTAAGATTAACCCCATCATATCAAGGTGTCATCAACATTTTATTTAGCTCATTGTTAGAACATGTTCATCATTAACATATGCCTTTTTGGAGGGAGTTAACTATAATTAACCTGCGTTATCCCTCTAGATCACATAAGGTGTCATAAACATTATGTTGTGCCAACTGTTGAACTATATTTTTCATCTTTATTAAGCACTAAGATTAACACCTCATGTAACATATATCATTCATATGGTCTTATTTCATTGTTCATAATAAATTGTAGCATTTACTAGTGATTTCATCACAAGATTAGCCAGCAATTTCACATTATCATCATTATTCATGTATATGGTTAATCATTTATGCATCCATATCTATTAAACCATCACTAGGATTTCCAACATGTCATGTCTATATATCACGTCTCAAGATTAGATTACATCCTTACATATATTATATCATGGTTGTGCTAAACAAACTTATACAAGTGGCTAATCAAACATATATCCGAACTTTATCTAGTCCAACTGAGGTTATCCCAACCCTTATTCTGAGGGTGGTGTCATGCTCAATCTCTTTGAGCTCACTCATCTCAATGAGTATCTCATATGCATATACTTTATCTTTCCTCCCTTAGTCTAGGGTTCTCATAATACCTCATTGGTACTAGTGATAGCTTAAAGCTCTAGCCACATAGGCACAAGACAAAACATGCTACAACATACTCTTCATAGGTCTTGTACCCATGAAACATCTTACCCAAAACTCTCTTATACACCACTAGAGTCCTACATGGGGAACCACCAACCCGAGCATGAGGCTTCACATAAACTTAACATAGCTACCTCCTCCAGGGTCTTGGGCTCTCTCCCTCACCCAGATGGCAGGCACTCATATTCATATTCACATATGCACACATAACCAACGTCTCTCTGGCTCTAGGGTTTGGTCCTCCCAAGGACATATAGGGTTCAGCAAGACTATAGGAATCATGAATAAAGCGACTCAACTCAATCACTCAGGAGTAGTCCAGTTTAGGACATATCATAACACATATCTCAAAATTCTCATATCTTGGAGTTTAGGTTCTCTAACCTTCTCCCAATGGGTCTCACTCTCTCTGGAGTTAACCCAAAAACTAGTCCTAACACTAGAGTTCCTCCGTAAAAGAGATTGAGGCTCTTACTGATTCACAACTTGTCTCATCTTAACATATCTTATCTCATAAAAGCCTATTTACTTGCATCATTAAAACTTATCTCAAAACCTCAAAACTGAACTTAAGTCCTCGAAGACAAACATAGATCATCGTCCATCTATTGTCATCTATGTAAGACTTACATGATATCATCAAAACTTATATCATCTATTCCATCTAACATATATTCTAATAAGGCTCTAGACATCTAATCTAGAACTACTCTCTCTTCTAGACTGATGTCATTCACTTTCACTCAGGTTGCATGGTCACCTCCTACTCGTACAGGTGTGGGGACACATTTTTGTAATACATATACATAATAAAATATTATATAATTTTTCTCCGATAAAACAAACGTCAGAGAAAACTATCAAGGTTCGATCTGATTGGAATCAAAAACCAAATCCAGAAAATGAGTGTCCCACACATAGTAGAGAGTACAATGTCATGAAAACTAGTGAAAAGGGTGAGAACAGGGGGTAGACTAGTGTAGCTACTCTAGAAAACGTGCGCAATATGTCTAGGGTTTCTCTTCCCTTGATGCACGTCATTTCCAAATAATGCAACGTCCCATACCACTGCACCATAAGGAAAGAACGACATCTAAGGACTTGCCATACAACAAGCACTAGTCTAGACCTAGTTCTCAGACATCTAGGTGCTAACCTAGAGGCTAGGTCAGATCTAGTCTCTAAAAGACGACTAATCTAACCCTAAAGATATTTTATGTTCAAGGTTCTTTAGTTTTGAGTTGCATAATGAGCAAATGTCAGGCTTTGCTATTGTTCATGCTCTGATACCACCTGTGATGTCCCGGGATTTTCTAAAACTTAATCTAATGTGTGACGTCCAAATTGAAACCCTCACCTCAGTGAGAATCCCAATTTAAACATCCCACATAAGGCTAAGAAGAAGAAAATCAGAGGAAGTCAGAAGGAAACAATCAGTAGCACATGTACATGAACAATAATAAAACCATACACACATGTTCACCATTCAACATATAATTACAACATGAATTGATACAACATTTGATATAACATATTGAACAACAAACTATAAATATACATGTACTACCACTAAACTACAGGATCTTAAGACAACAGGTCCACCTGTACATCAGCTCGCTATACAACTCTCACTATCCTGGATCTTCAAGAGCATAACCACAACCTAAACAAAAGATTACATGCGGTACACGTCAGCACAATATTCAAGAATATTGCACTGAGTACGCCTATGTGTCTTTTATATACCTCTCATCATATCTTGGCAATAAGATAAAACTAATACTTGGCAGCATTAAACAAATATAAAGAAAAGCATATACTAGCAAAAGATATTCATTAACAAGAAAGAGAACACATATATTTTAAGCACATTTCCATCATATATCTCGTGCGTCTGCCACCAAGTGGCTTTGACATCTTCAGGCCTTATGATCTACCACCAAGTGGTTTGTGATCATTATACAAACATCATATGATCTACCACCAAGTGGTTTGTGATCATTATGCATGCGCTCTACCACCAAGTGGTTTATGAGCTATATTATGATGGAACATCTATATTATGTTTGCAGGTGTTCATAGACATAAATATGGAAATCATGCAACATATCATACAAGAACAATTATTTCAATCAATATCATATTCCAAGTTTGTACTACCATATAACGCAAGCATATTGTATAATAAGACAAGTAAGAGGTAATGGCGTACCTTCCAAAGAGACATCCTAATCACATATTCTTGATGTCATCTAAATCTTTGTTAAACCTGATCAAGACAAGATCATATACGATCATCAGGTTCTCATCATCTTACATCTCATCTTAACCCTAATTGTATCCATTTTAGGGTTTACCTTATCTCATTAGTATATTTCCATTATTAATTGCATTCTTGTCTTAGATTTATCTTAGTGATGTCATATTCCAGATTATAGTTCATTAACTAGATGTACTCGTGTCACATTATTATGTAAACATATTTAACATTATGTCATTTTCATTAACCATATTAGGGTTACATCACATGTATTAAGGGTGCTCTTCATAAAACATCAATTTCATTTACAAAACTGATCTCAGATCTACATATTATCTTCCAGTTATAGATATGAGGGTTTTCTGTAAATCTCATCATTTATTGAGCATGCATGTATTAATTGCATCATCTTTAGTGTTATTAGCCTTTATCTGACATATTAATCAAATTACATAAATTCGTACATCAACATGACTATAACTGACATCATATGCATTCTAAACATGATTATAGACTTAGTGACATATTCTCATAATTTTAGGCCATCAAGTACTATTTATTAGACATGAAAAGACTATTTCACATCTTGCATGATATCACTAATATTAGTTCCTCAAAAGCCTGATATTATACTTTCAAATTGTTCTTCACATTTTTCTGAACATTTTGGTATATTATATGTCATTTTCTAATAATCGAGGCAATTTCTATGAATTATACAAGAACTGTGAGTTATCTAAATTATTTACCTCCCTTGGCCAATCATTGGCCACCACGTGGCTCCTTGTATTAGTCATTGAGGGGGTTTGGACCCAGTTTGATTTGGGTTGATGTGTTTGGTTGGTCTCAGTTCAGGCTCTTCTTTCTTCTTCTTCCCTCGCGATCTCGTCCTCACGCGATCCATCCGCGTGAACTTGCAATAAAGTCGATGTCACGGCTGCGAGCTCCGGTGATCAATCTACTACTCAGTAGCACACCTCATCTTCGTGATTGGGTCTCCGGTGTGTGGACAGCCATCAACACTTCCTCCTCGTGTTGGGCGTCACTACACCACGGTGAACTGCAACAGATCTGTTGCCGTCAAGGGCCAGAACCCCGACATGGTAGCATTTGCCACTTATTCTATGCGGAGTCGCTGCCACACGGCTATCATCCGATCCTTCCTCATCTCCCAGCTTCTGGGCGAGCAATCAACAGTAGGTCCTCCTCCTTAGAACTTCCGAGCCTACCTGTGTTCTCCGTTCTGGGTGAGACTCCCGCTCAGCGCCACCGTCAGGCGTGAGTCCGTGGGCAAGCCGCCGCCGCTCTGCGTGGGTTCTCAACCCTGCTCAGGTCATCGCCGCCAAGGATGGCTCTGCGTGTGCGAACGCCACCGTCGTAGAAGCAGTAACTGCCATCTCTGCAGCAATCTTCGCTCGATGACCCTGTCCCCTGCAGTTCTCAGCGCACGCGCGAGCAGCCGCCTCTGAGCCCAGATCATACGGGGCTCGGTTCTCTTGATTTGACTCTATCTCACCGCCACCTCTTCAGGGTAGATCATTGGTGAGAGATCAGCCAAGATTCCTTCCTACTCGCCAACTTCTGGTGCTTCTACAAGGTCCACAGTACATGGGAATCTTGAGGAAGCAAGGATCTGTGGCTTTGCAACTCGCCAGCCACAGCCCAGGTGGGCTCACCGGCGCCGCTCGGAGCCCGACACCTGCATGCGTCTACCGTCTGTTCTCCACACAAAACTACCACCGTAGCTGGCGAGAGCCCATCCTCCTAGGCATGATTAGCCACTATTCTAAACTCGGTGCTGTTCGTCAGCGTGTAGACAACCTGCCGCCTAGGCTTGCTTCCGGAGCTGTGTCTCCTCCTCAAAGCATTGCTGATGGACCTTCCCTCTACTGCACTCCAACTTTCTTCTTTCTTAGTCCACTACCTTGCACTCGCACCACCTGAAACCAGTGGAAAGGGGCAAGCGGTGATGGTGGGTAGAGATCTCGGTCTCCCTCATATCTACAACAACTGACTCAGAGCATGGGTCTTTCAACTCCCCTATTTGAGATGAAAACAACTATTGCCACACACACACTTCACTATCATCCCACGTCCATAGATCATGGTGAAGTGGATCCTCACCTTCCACACGGCTTAAAGGCTCCAATAGACCAGGAACTTGAAGATTATCGCACCAAAGGCTGACCAAGGCCCCACACCAAGCCAATATAAAATTATGCCATAGCTTAACACGACACAAGCTACACTCTACTAAACTAGGTGTCACAACTCAATTGTTTTATCAATCAACTTAAATTCCTCAAATAGGCATAAACTTATGGATCTTGGTAATGATATCAACCACAATCAACACTCAAGCTTTACGAAACACTTAGGACTATCAAACAACTCAACATGCATGACCTCACTTATGTCATTGGACATTTAAGGATTCCAAAAGTCCACTCCATCACATAGAAGATATTGAGGGACCAAAATATGAGAAATGGATTGAGAGCTAGGGATCAATGATGGATTCCATGTACACCAACAACGTATGACCTTGGTGGATCCTCCTCAAGGGGTAAAACCCATAGGGTGCAATCGAGTTTTGAAGAAGAAAACCAACATGGATAGAAATGCATTAAACTATGAGAGCGTATTGGTTGATAAGGGTTTCAAACAAGTTCAAGGTGTTGAACATGATGGAATGTCTTCACCGTTTGCAATGGTTAAGTTATTCAAGATCATGCTTGTCATTACAGCTCATTACGTCTATGAGATTTGGCAAATGGATGTTGAAACTACATTACTTAATAAGGAGATTGTAGAGGATGTGTACATGACACAAACTAAAAGTTTTATAAATCCATACAATGCAAATAAAGTCTATAAGCTAAAAAAGTCAATCAATGTGATTGAAGCAAGAATCTCAGAGCTAAAATCTTAGTTTTAACAAGATAATCAAAGAGTTTGACTTTAGTCAACATGAAGATGAAATCTGTGATTACAAAAGATTTAGCGGGTACATATTTACATTTCACATAATGATGGGTAATAATATCCTCAAACTTTAAGTTTTAAAACTTGGAAAAGAATGCACCTTCATTGTGAAAGGTTTAGGTGAAGCATCCAATGTGATATGAATTGAGATCTATAGAGATATATTTTGAAAGCTTCTAGACCTAAGCAAGAGCACATACATTGGAAAAATGCTGAAAGTGTTCCGCATGAAGGATTCAATGAGAGAAAATATGTCCATATTTCAAGGGATCAGTCTCTCAAGAACCATGAATTCTAATATTTAGAAGAATGGGAAAATATGAGTAATGCCATATACATTCAAGATGATATATTGGATCCATACTATATGCAATATAATGTATTCGTCCCATTATCTTTTATGTATTGGACATAACAAGATGATATAAGTTAGATGCCAATGAAGGTCATGGGAATGCCATAAAGAACGCCCATAAGTTATTAAGAAGCACATATGAATAGTTCTTAGATTATGTCAATAAGGAAGAGTTGGGTGTAAAGAGCTACACCAATGCAAGTTTCAAAAATGACAAACAAAATTAATGATCACAATCTAAATTTTTGTTTGACCTGAAAATGTCGATTGTTGGCTGGAAAAATTGCGAGAAAGAGATAGTTATTTAACTCTACAATATAAGCCTAGTTAACTAGTGTTATGAACACACCATATGATAGTGTGTGCATCAAGAAGTTCATACATATGAACTCATGGGAGGTTCCAACCATTGATGGCATGGTAGAAATATTATGAAAACAATGTATCTATTGGATAGGAATCTCAAATAGCACACTATGGCAATTGCATATATTACAAGAGGTTGTATAGTGAAGACATGCAAAAAATTTCATATTGTCAACTTGAAGCATACATATGTTGCTAACCCGCTATATAAGAACTTTTGTAGTAGAAGCATGATGGTCATGATAGATCATTTGGGATAAGGTTCGTAGATGATTGGCCCTAAGTGCAAGTGGGATCCTGTTGGTATGTATACCCAGAGAGTCAATCATTTGATGATTGGAATGGCATATCTTGTATATGATTTGATTGATAATAATGGAAAATCTTCCAGTTTATTCTATTTTATTCAGTTATGAGATAATGATGAAACATAATGAATGTCTAAAGAATGATACTACTCAATGACGTGTGTCCTCAGGTTGATGAGCTGAATGATGAGATCATACAGATATTAAGAGTAAATAGATTCTTGTTATGTCCCAAAACAGATGTTGTTGTGGAAGGATGATAGAAAACAATAACACATAACACTAGAGTGTGTGCTGGTTAACGAGAGAATCTCTTTAGTTATGAAATATGATATCAAATAAACACATAGATACTTGTTGGAGACAATGTATCAGACAGATCCACCTTAAGAGTGATACATGGAAACCATGATTGGTAGTCATAATCATCTCTTTAGTGATGGTGGTGATTGAGGTTCTTAGACCTAAAATCACTACACTCATCACATGTCATTTGATGTACTTAGACATCATCCACAGTGACCTTGAATAACAGTTGCATAAATGTGATTCTTGGGTTCTTCATAACACGTGAGGATGACTATGAGTGATGTAGATGAGATTTTCCCCTCATACAAGAGTTTTATATCCAGGCCACTTGATAAGTGGGATAAAGAAAAGCACATGCATGCACATATGAATAAATATATGGCATTGAATTATATCTTAGACAATCTGCTCTAGTTCAAGGAACGTGGATTGAATGTTGAAGAGGATGACGATCCATGCCTTGAGCTCAATCTGGATATCAATGACAAAGGACCTTTACAATCACTGTAACACCAATCACATATTGTAGGTTGAAGTGGTTCTCCAAGTTTCCAATTACTTGGGTAGCAATGATGTCTTTCTAGATACCAATCATTGATTGTGATGTCATAAATTAGTTATGAACATTCATTGCCAATGTAACTTAGAACCTATAGGGTCCCACACATAGGATACACTTAGAATATGAGTTTATTCATGAATTTGGTTTAAACTTGATTACTAAAGAGTTAGGTATTAGATTTAAACAACATTGGTAAAATGTTGATTGACTAAACTGTGAACCGAGCAGTTCAAGTGTTGAACCAATCCATTCATACTGTCAGGTCAATTGAAACAACATTGGCAATCTGGTCTAGTAGACGACTGGTCCAAGAAGTAAATTGATCGAACTAGGTCCATGAATCGATCGATTCAGGTTGTGAATAGACCCTTTGGTTGATCAATTCGATTGGATCAAAGATTAGTGCTTAGGTCATATTGTGCATTTATCGAATATTCATTTCCAATACAATTATATTTGGGATAAACATAGCAAAATGACTGGTTCAAGGGTTAAACCGATTGACTCACATTCCAACCGATCGATTCACACTTGAACTAATCATTCTTCCATTTGTAGGATATGAAGATTCATGAAATTCTTTCCCATTTACATCCCACTCAGACTAGAACTCCTAGCCCTAAGCCTTCTATAAATAGAGGGGTAGTTTTTAGAGAGACAACAATAAGCTCTAAAAATTGTTATCTTCTCTAGTTGTGGTAACCAAGAGAACTTGAGCAAATCCTACCCATCAAAGGGGGGATACAAAGGGAGAGACAATTGGGAGAGTAAGCTGCTTCTAGCACACTGGTTAGAAGGGAAAACTCTTTCTTATCCATTCTTTTAGAATGATAGAAGTTCCCGATGGTCCGTGTGGACTACGATAGAGGCAAGGAGGATGTTTCCTATTGCTAGGTGGATGAGGTCAATTGTTGTCCATGGTGATCAACAACGAAGCCTCTGTAGATGTTGTCCAAGTGCAACTTGAAGAAAGGTGCATGATGCAACAAGGGAATTGTCACTGGACTTGCTCCCAGTCCGGGTATCACCTTACAAACCGTCCTTCCCATTACATATTTCTTGATGCTATATTCTTTTCAAAGGGGAATATTGTCATCAATTTTTTTCACTTCCTTATATGATGCCTTATTTCCCTATAGCAACAACTGATATCCATCTAATTCATAGAAACATAGAGGCAACCTAAAATGTCTACCATACAAAGCCTCATATGGTGCCATGTCTAAACTCCTCCACTAATTCTGGTTGTAGACAAATTCAATCATGGTCAGGTGGACATCCCAACTTCCAAGAAACTAGAGTACACATGTTCTTGACAGATCCTCTAACATATATGTTTCCCTTTCTGACTAAACAATTGGTATGAAGGTGAAAAGTTATAATGAACCTCAACTATGTTCCCGACATTGTATGTATATGTTCCAAGAACCTACTCGTGAACTGAGGACCTCTGTCTGAAACTATCATAGCCGGTATGTCGTGCAGATGTGCTATTATGTCAACACATATCCATGCCAACTTGTCTATGGTGTAGGTGATCTTGATAAAAAAGTGAGCTGAATTTTTCAACCGATAAACAATCACCCAAATGGAATCATGACCCTTGGATGTTTTAGGAAGACCAACTATATGATCCAATTTCTACTATGAAATTGGCAAGAGTTACAACATCCCCGCTGGCTTATAATGTTCTGCTTTGACTAGCTGATAGACTGATCACTTGGGAACAAACTCCACCACATCACTCTACAGACCCGACCACCAGTACATGCCTTTAACATTGTGATACATATATGTAGTGCCAAGATACATAGTGCACATGGAGGATTAATATTCCTCAAGTATCATCTTCCTTTAACCGTGAACGTTAGGTTCCACCATCTTATTGTGAAAAACACATTGTCCCATGATCTGTCACATGAAACCCATCATACTTCCCATTTCCAAACTCTGACATGATATTATGTATCACAATATCATCCTTCTGAGCATTCCTAATCATTTGTATCAATGTCAACTTTACATGTAATTGTGCCAACAAACCTGCTAACACAGAGACTTCCAACTTTACATTCATCTACCTAAATGACACCAACATGTCCCACTTATGAAAAGCCATAGAATAAAGTTGTACCTTACCAAAAGATGATGATTAACATGAGTTCCTACTCAACACGTCAACCACTACATTCACCTTTCCAGGATGATAGTCTATCATACAGTTGTAGTCCTTAATCAGCTCCATACTTCTCCTCTACCTCATGTTCAACTCTTGCTTCAAGAAGATGTATTGAAGATTCTTGTGATCTGTAAAGATTTGAAACTTCTCTCCATACAGATAGTACCTCCAAATCATCAAGACAAGTACGACCGCTACTAATTCTAGGTGATGGTTGGGTAGTTCTCCTCTTATTTCTAAAGTTGTTGGTAAGAAAAAGAAATAATGTTCTTGTCCTACTTCACCACACACCTGAACCCTTTATCCGAAGCATAACATAAAATGATAAAGCCCTTTTAAAGATCTAGCAGTAAATATACCAGATCACTTGTCAACTTATCCTTCAACAAATTGAAAGGAATGTTGACACTATCAACTCAAACAAAAGAAACACCTTTCCTAGGAAGCCTGGCCTACAATGAAGCTACTACACTAATGTTCTGGTGAACCTTTTGTAATAACTGACTAAACCTAGGAAGATTCAAAACTAAGTTAGGGTGTTAGGTTTCTCCCACTTCAACACTGACTCCACCTTCTTAGGGTCCACACAAAGACCCATTGCAAAGATGACATGACCAAGAAAAGAAACCTTAGTCAGCCAAAACTCACATTTGCTAAACTTCGCATATAGACGATGCAACCTCAACAACTACAACGTATGATGAAGATGTTACTCATATTGCTGACTGTTACTAGAATATATCATGATGCCATCTATAAAAACCACCAAAAACTGATGAAGGTAAATTTTGATAACTTTGTTCACGAGGTCCATAAATGTTGGTGGTGCATTAATTAGCCCAAACGACATGACCACAAACTCATAATGACCATACCTAGTCTTAAAAGTAGTCTTAGGTATGTCATCTTCCCCAATCTTCTATTGAATATATATTAACCTTAGGTCTATCTTGGAAAACATTGTAGCATCTCTAAATTGATCATATAAATAATTTTTCCTTGGCAAAAAATACTTGTTCTTCATTGTGACCTTGTTCAAATGCTAGTATTCTATCCTAAAACTCATAGAACCATCCTTCTTCTTCACAAACAACACTAGTGCACCCCAAGGGGAAATGGTAGTCCGTATGAAACCCTTCTCTAACAACTCATGTAGCTATTCTTCAACTCCTGCATCTCAATTGGTGACATCCTATAAGTTGCATATTCTATGGGTGGTGTGCTAGGAATTGGATTGATTTCAAAATCAATCTCTCTTGGGGAGCACCTAGAAATTCTTCAAGGAAAACATCCTCAAACACACTCACTGTAGGTACATCCTATATACTAGAACTCATGTAACGACCCTGTCTCCCAGTAACCCCCACTTAAGGGAGACCAAGAGATCAGAGCCGCTATCCAATAACCCGGATCAAAGGTTCGACAAATAATCATTAACAATTATTAAATTCTACCAACTATACTGAAATATGGTAAAAATAAAAACTTTGCATACCTTTTAAAACTGGGATTTCAAAACTTCTATCCACACAGATATTAATCTAGCTAATCCTCCTTTTCACTTTAATTCTCATTTAATTCTACATATGCCACTTTACTGTTTGTTCTTTTCATTGTACCTAAAACGCTGACAAATAAAACGTCAGTCAGTAAGAAGCTGGTATGTGGGGGAAACAATAATCATGCAACTATAATAATAATGTAATCATGCAATTAATCATTTAACAACCAAGATTATGTTTTAAGCCATACTACTCAATCCTTACATATCCCTTAACTCTGTGTTGTCCCTGCAGTGGACTTCATGCTACCTCTCTTTAGGTAGATTCTTACCCCCATGGTCCTACCTTACAGGTAGCCAATACATAGGGTAATAGAGTCGCATGGCACTACCCGAAGGTAGCCCAATATCTAACTCAATGTGACTTGATGGACCTACCCCATTGGTAGCCATGTACTAAGTCATCTAATGACCTGATGGACCTACCCCATAGGTAGCCATGTACTAGGTCAACTATTAAGCCACAGAGGGGACCAGGATCTGAGCTAGTAGGCACATATCTTATGTGATAGTCATATGCACATTATAGTTTGCATGAATTAAAATCATCCAACAATTAATTCATGACATCGATGAAAACTTCGGTAAACCTCAAAAAACTAATTCGAGATATTCATAAGCGTAACCACATACCTATCGAGTTGATGTGAGACAGAAATGTTCCAATCAACCAATAGGCAATCAAGCATTCAATAAGATCCTAAAACAATTATACAATTTCCTTTAATTACTCATGTCATTAAGATCTATCAAATCTAGCTCGTTTCCTAGGGTTTCTAGTCCACTTTTAGGGTTTCCATTCCAGTTAGGGTTTCCCTTCATCTTTTACTATTTCAAACCCTAATTTAACACAATTGATCACCAACCCTAATTATTTCAACATCTAATCCTCAGTTTCGGATTAAAGGCATATTTAACCATTAAATAAGTCCATTAATCCTCTTTTACATTAAAGCTACTATTTTCATCCTTTTAATATATAACAAGATCCTTATGCTCATTTATCGTCAATTCATAGTTCATTATGATTGAATTCACATACGAACTCTATTTGTCCTTAATTCCATCTTGATTCATTCAAAAACCCTAATTTCTATATTAAGGTTATTTATCCACAAATTAGGAACTTTACTACTTGAAATAGCTTATAATCATGAAAACTCAGTTCTATATATGAAATCGAATAATTAAAGCCATTACTAGTCCTAATTACCAACATTAGGGTTTCAAGGCCCATTAAAGCCTATTTATGCACATAAACTCTAAATTAAATGAATTACATGCAAAGTTCATCCTTTTTATTCTTAATGTTCCTTTTTATCATTAACATGTTAATATCAACTTTAATCATCCATTAAACCCTATTAAATATATTAATCAACTCAAAATAGGGTTCTTTAAACATTAAAGTATTAAAGTTGATATCTTCCATTACTTTTTGAAGTACAAGAGGAATTAGCTTCTAACTATATTTTTATTAGATTCCACTCATTTTTTTGAGCAAGATTCATGTATTATATGTCCCCAACCGAGCTACCGTTAAAAAGTTATGAATTTAATGAAATTCACTTACTCTGGACCAATCAGAGAGCGCCACGTTGCCATGTTCCCATGCATTGTGACCCACATTGAAATTATAACCAGATTACAAATATACCCCCAGATCGGCTATCATCTTCTTTGTATCTCAGAGGGTAGAAATGTACAACGCCCCCAAACCCTCTTTTGCAGCCCTAGTCATGTTCAGTGCGACGTCTGCTGCTCCTCCCTGGTCTCGACGGCCACCATGGTGCCCTCCCCTTCCTCTGTCATGCCCCCGCGCAGGCGAGGGTGCCTCCGACATGTGGCCAGGATGGCCGGGAACAACCCAGCTGGCTGCGGCCAACCTGCAGCCAACCTTCCGCCCTCTTGCAGGCGTCGCGCAGGTGTGAAGCGCCAAGAAAACGATCACCAAGTCCTCTCTGGCTTTGTAAGAGCGTCGCAAACTCCTCAAACCATGGTCGAAGTGGGTCGGGGTCAGGTTGCGGCTGCTCCTCCATCGCTAGCCTTGCAGTCACAATGTAGGTGGCTAGAGTGAGAGCAAGAACCACGGGATGATGGCCAAACCTCTCCTGGTCGTTGGAGAATCCGCACGCCGCCCTCGTATCCCATCACAGAGCCTGGACGTCCCCAAGATCGCTCCACTTTCTCCTAGCTAGGGTTAGTGCGGAAATAAGAAGAAACAGAGAGAGATATGCCCGAGATCTCTTTGGCTCGAGGCCCTGAATCCAACCCTTATATAGGGAAGGATGGCAAAGTCCCATTGTGCTTAACCATAGGGAAAACAAGTCCCCTTTATCCTACTTTCCTTGTTTAGGTGCAACCTCTCTCCTTTAATCTATTCCTTGTTTATTAGTATTCCTTGGTAACCCATATGCTTTGGTTATTAGGAAATTCGAGAATTACCTCTTTCCTTCTCTTTGTTCTTGGCTTTTTAAACCATTGGCACGAATTTATATTTTCCTTTAGCAGAAACTATTTCCTTTTTAACAATACCACATAATCCATTAATAATGTATTCAAATTATACTCCTATTTTCTTTTATAGGTATTTCCTCTTTCCTCTTTCTTTATTGGGACTCCTTGGATCCCAAGAAACTCTAATAATTCGAAATTCCTTTTTAAGGAATACTCATTATCCTTAAATGCATCAATATGCATTATTTCACACTTATCTTGTTTATTTCTCATTAAAATATCTCTTTTTGAGGTTTTCTCTTTATTTCTCTTTTATTTTCCTCATTGGTATTCCTTTAAACATTAGGAATCCTTGGGATACGAAATTCCACAAAGGATTACTCAATTATACCTCTTTTCACTTATTTTCCACATTTCATCAATATTTTCAATTTCTTTCTTAATAAAGAAATACTTAATTGATCTTTTCTTTTCTTATTGCTCTCTTTATGCAACTTTGGACTCCTTGGAACCCAAGGAACCAAAGAGACACGAAATCCCTCTTTTTATTTTCCTTCTAGAGGTTTCCACATTTTTCTTTCCTCAAATATTCAATTATTCATTCACTAATTGAATTTTCTTGTTATTTGGGCCCAATAGACAATAAAGGCCACAACACAAACATCAAGGCTATTGTCAACAAAATCCATTTATTCGAACCAAATTATATCATTATTTGTTCAAATATCCTTAATATGAGAAATTACATTCCTCACCAAATAAACCCAAAAAAAATTGGGGTTGTAACAACTCCTTATCGTGGTATCAAGTTTTACATACCTACCTCATCAACTTCTATTCTTCCACTAGTGATACTAGATAGGTAGGAAGAATCTTCCTATATACTTGGAAACTCCAAGAGATATCCCCATTACAATATTGCACAACTTTCAAAAGACAGTCCATAACAACCTCGTACTTCTCCAAGGTATCCATACCTAGGATTACATCAAATTCATGAATATCAAGTGGCATAAGATCTAATTGAATATTGTGTATTGGGAAAATCAAGAATGCAAGATGGACAATCTTCTTGTAACACGGTGGAACTAATCAAAAGGGTTTCAAGAAAGAGTTTATCAGTTATACTATAGACAAGCAAGTTACAACTATTTATTACCTCTCTGGTGATAAATGAGTGTGGCACTCCTAGGTCAACTAGAACATATATAAAGGTAGGTGTAGATAAGTCAAAATAAAAA
The DNA here is from genome assembly GCA_963693085.1 of Alisma plantago-aquatica. NCBI lineage: Eukaryota > Viridiplantae > Streptophyta > Magnoliopsida > Alismatales > Alismataceae > Alisma > Alisma plantago-aquatica. Next base: position 649,576,120 of record OY856415.1, on the reverse strand, counting down.
GTTTTTTCTGACATGTCATGACTCACGGGTTGACCACTCCTTTTGACTTACTCATCGCATAAAATCCAGCTATTTCGTGCTATCTTCCTCGAACTCTACTTTTTGGTCTTGAAGACACTACCTGTGACAACTTACCATGTCATATGTTTCCACCATACTACAATGCTATTACTATGAGCCCTCTTGGATCTGACTTGACTTCTGTATAACCTATTGGTTCTTCACAATGCAGGTCTATCTCACATCCCTAACCAACCCACACTCGAAACACATCCTTGTGTCATATAGTTTCTTAGACAACCCTATCATTGACATTGAAACAAAATTGTTTGCTCCAACTAGTGGAAAATTGTGGGCTCTTGACCGGCCTAAATCACGCGTCCAAAAGTGGAGGCGGATTTGAGGTAGTCGAGCTTTTACATTTATAAACTCGAATCCTTCTAGGCCCCCACAACTTTGTTTACAGGGTCGAAGTAGACATACGGGGTCGAACACAGGGACAAGGGTGGTAGTGTTGAGAATCCAGAATCGACACGCTACACTTCGACAGGTATAAAGAGATATAAATTCCCAAAAGGGAAACAACAAGATGTCACAAATAAAGCAAAGATAACTATCTCCAACTGAAGCTACAAGAGGAATTTAAGGTTTTAGTCATTTAGCAGTTTTTAGGGGTTTTTATGCAACAGAAATAGAAAGATAAAACCAGAGCTAGAGCAAGATGCGAAGGACAAGACTACAGTATAACAAGCGGCAGCGGTAACGTCCTGCACCCCTCCTCTCAGAGCGGGTACCTCTAACCAAGCATCAACACCCCTCTCGAGGTTGGTGGACTTAAGTTAGAGTGGAGTGTTATCGAAACAACTCCGTTCCAGGCACTCTCGTACTCTAAAATCGGACCAAACACTAGAGACATAACACAACTCTCGAAGTTGTTGCGACGGGAAGACACGATTCGATAGCTAAGCGAAACGCGATCCAAATATGCAAGCTAGAGTTCAGATATTAAACAAAGTAGTCATCCAACATTTTGCACCAAGCATAGAGCAACAAGTAAAGAAGCTATTCTGTTTCTATAAACATTAAAGGTCTTAATACATTGCGTAATTAAAGAATTAAATAATAGAAATAAAGATAGAGGTCGCCTTCTTGATGTAGAAGGGCGACAGACTACAGCGGCTCTCCCGCCCGATACCGGACAGGGGCCTAGCCCGATACAGCGGTGTCGGGCGACACACTCTCTCGAGCGGCACACCGTGACGGCCGACTGTATCGTTCAAGGACCTGGCCGATACGCTCAAGTCGGGCGACACACCCTCTCGGGCGGCACGCATGACGGGCGAAGCGTATTGGGTTCGATATCGTGTCGGGCTTGGAGCGACGCGTTCTACTATCGGGAACTTGTGTCGCTCGTCATCGTTGGCCGATATCGGCCCACAGTATCGCCCGGGACGGTTTTAAGTGAACCACCCCTCCCTCTCAAGACGAGGAAGGGCTCACCTAGTGTCGCCCGGCACGAGCACTGGGGCGCGATACTCCTGCTCTCGCAGTTTCCTCCGAAGATCACTCAAAGCTCCCAACTGTCCGAATTCCGAAGTATTTGAACCCTCCTTTTTTTCGGCTTCCTATAGCTGCTATTTATAGGCAGCGGTTGGGGGAAGTAATGGTGCTCGAAGCGCCACGTGTCCTCCTTATTCGCGGGTCGGTGGATGGCCGATACAGGTATTGCTCGGTGCAGGATTGTCGGCTATCGGTCACGGGACGGACGGTGCGCCTGCCGGTGGGTGGCTGTGTCGCCTGACAAGCTTTGGCTGTCGGGCGAGCTGGGCTCCCTGTCGGGTAGAAGGCGTGTCGTCCATCTGCTCCTTCTTGCGCGACATCCCTTTGTCGTGCGTCAATGTGTCGCTCCACCCTGTCGGGCAGAGGTTGTATTGGGCGTCAGGAAGGCCGAAACAGACTTGGACTTATTTTGTGGGCCGGGACGGCTTTATTGCACCAAAATGAGGAAAAACTCTGCCAAGGATGGAAAAATTAGATTAAGAGCATTGCTTGGCCAATTATTGCGAAAATGCTAATAAAAGAGAGGAAAATAGCAGAAAAGGGCAGTTTTGATAACAGAAAACAAGGCTAAAACATCACAAAAAATGGTGTTATCAACTCCCCCAAACTTAACGTTTTGATTGTCCTCAATCAATATTTAAACTTTATTTTGTGATGCTTCTTCTTGCTCGGTATGCTTTCAGGCCAAGAGGTAAAGAAAGTATAGTAATGCCTTTAGAGATAATGCTGCCCTACTACGAACAAAAGACCTTGTGTTTCCTGCCTTATTATTTCAGTAAAACTTTTCTCTACAGATTCAACGAGACTTTAGTGTATGATTCCTAAGTTGGCTTCCACACCAAACAGATTTATTTTCGGGGTAGAAAGTTGTGTAAAGGGTAGGCTAAGGCTTTTTGGATTTTTCATCTTGTTTCCCATCAATCCATCCAGGTAAGGGTCCGTTAACGAGCAAGTGGTCCCTGGAGTCCAAGCCAGTTGGCTTTAGAGCAGTGATTTCACATCCTACGTACCACTGCCCCGGATCTACCATGCCTAAAGATGGGTACTTTTGGAAAACAAGTGTGTGTATATATATATAGTTTTTCTTTTCTTTTATTGGGCACAACTCTCATGCTTTTATTCATTCTCATAAGGCTTCTCTCTCTTTTTTGGGATTTTTGTTGGGCAAAGGGGAAACAAAAAGATTCTTGCTGTTTGGGTAGCTTTTTCCTTCTCCATACTCGTCTCTTAGCTGTTTGCGAGATTATTATATTTTTCGAAAATTTTTGGCATGGAAAAATGTAATCTTCTGTTTGTTTGAAGCAGCATTATCAGAAAGATATAACAGAACTTGTATCACATTAAGCACATAGAAAACAAACTTTGCAAGAAGTCACAACATATTTTTATACCATTATAGAAACTTTGTACATATGTATGGGAATAATATAAACAAAATTTTTCAAAAAATTTTATATTGCATGGCATTTCGTGGGGGCATGGGTACATACAAATGATAAAGAGCAAGGACAAAATGGCACAAAGGGTGGAGGTGAAGAGACTTTTTATACCTCCTTCACTGGTACATGGGTACCCCCCCAAACTTACTCCACACTCTGTCCCAGAGTAGCGAAGTATATCGGGTGATGCCATGTTATCTCAATGAAGGTTGTGTAGCGGGCTCGCTTGTGCCTTCGAGAAGCTGCAATATGCTTCTCTGCTGTAGCCCTTTTATTTCCCCAGTTGGAAGCAGCCGGAACAAGTGCAAAGCTCTCAAGAAGGAAGCTCGAAGCTTGCGCAAGATAGACCGAGAGCTCTCGAAAACACTTGTGGACGCCCCCTCCTCCTTAAGAAGATGGAACCGGAGTGCCCAGCTGAGATCCGGAATCCATCCGGGCAAGACTTGTGATGTCTCTGAAGATGGTCCTAAACCACCACAGAAGACAGACTATAATAAGGAAGTACTCCTCTTTGGGGTAGTCACATTTCTGTCCGACAGTTGTTGCTTCAGCTGCGGTCGCAACTCTGATTCTTGTGCGATCCGTTCCTGTTATCAAGTTCATTAACCTTTTAAAAGTTAGGTAGGAAAAGCAAGAGAGATTCGATAAAACTTGACTTATTTCAGAATCCGGGTATCGTCCATCAAAAGAAATCTCGAGGCGATACAGGGTTGGACGATACGAGGAGGGCTGTGCGACACAACACTCTGCCCGACACAGATGTATCGGGTGATAAGGTCGCCAAAGATCGACTGCCTGTCCGGTCGTCACAAAAGAAAAATGTGTCGCCCGATAAGGCGTATCGGGCAAACACAATCGATCGTTATTTCATGCTTAACCGTGTCGGGCGATACAAAATCGACTAGGCTCGTAAAACCCGATAAGCAGCGTGATATGAAAACTCGTGTCGGGCGATATTCCTGTCGGGCTATACCTTTGCTCATAGGAGCCATCGCCCGATTCAAGAGTGAAGGCAAGCTGGCCGATACTGGAGCAAAAGTGGCTTACTAAGTAAAACAGGTGGCTAAAAGAGTAAGTGTGAGAGCCCGACACGGTAAAACTACCTGACTATATATAGCAACTTAGCTGGGGGTAAATCGGGCTGTTCTGGGGCATGCATCGGCCGTTTGAGACATGCCGTTCCTGAGATGACGGTCCCGTCAGTTAAATTAGGGCATTTATTCCCATCCACGATACGATGGTTGCTCGGGAATACCATCCGCCATGGCTCTTGTGGTGCCCCAGAAACTGCAGCCTAATACAAGCGTGACTGCGTGCCAGCTGAGCTGCTGCCCGACACGGCTTAAAACAGGCGGCCGAAAACCAAAGCTAGGAGAAGGAAAAACATCATCGGTTTAGGGTTAAGTCCCCGACCTTAGAAAGTATTACAACGATAGCCCATAAAATAGAGGAGCTGGTGCGCTCGGCGCGTGCACTGACTCGGGCCTTATTATAATTCATAAATTTTATTTTTACAGGTAATAAGAAAAATGCATCCTACTCTATGAACGAAAGAAAAACTCGGGCTACCTCCCGAGGAGCGCTGAAGTTGGCGTCACCAGCTCGACCGGTGTAGGATCATCTCGTTCAGCTCTTGACTGTACCCATATCTCGCAGGTTGATCTCTGCTCTCTTGACAAAGGCTTCATCCTCATAGAACCTTTTTACCCTGTGCCCATTTACTTGAAAGACTTTGGTCGGATCGTCCTTGTCGTAGAGCTCCATCATTCCTGATGGGTATATCTTTGACACAGTGAACGGTCCTGACCATCTCATTTGTAACTTCCCAGGGAAAAGACGAATAGAGGAATTGAATAACAAGACTTTATCCCCTTTGCTTATATCCTTTCTCCTGAGGTGGGTATCATGCCACAATTTTGTCCTCTGTTTGTAGATTTTTGCATTTTCGTAGGCGTTCATTCTCAGCTCTTTGAGCTCTTGAAGCTGCAAAAACCTCTTTTCTCCTGCTTTGTCAAGGTCCATATTTAGGAACTTGATTGCCCAAAGGGCCTTGTGTTCCAACTCCAAAGGCAGATGGCAGGACTTTCCGTAGATAAGCCGATAGGGGGTGGTTCCAATGGGCATTTTGTAAGCAGTTCGGTAGGCCCAAAGCACGTCGTCAAGCTTCATGGACCAGTCTTTCCTCGTTTGGTTGACAATTTTCTCCAAGATCTACTTGATTTGCCTGTTGGAAACCTCTACATGCCCTGATGTCTATGGGTGGTAGTGTGTAGCGATCTTGTGCCTCACTCCGTACTTGCGCAGAAGTGCTTCAAACTGTCTTTCTCCAAAGTGCGACCCTCTGTCGCTTATAACAGTGCGCGGTACACCGAAATGAGGGAAGATGGTCTTCTCGAAGAGCTTGATAACTGACTTGGCGTCGCAGGTTTGGGTGGCTACCTCTTCCACCCACTTCGATACATAATCTATTGCCACTAATATGTATTGATACCCCCGGGATGGGGGAAACGGTCCCATGTAGTCGATCCCCACACATCAAATATTTCCACTTCGATCCAGCTTGCCATTGGCATTTCATTCCTCGGCCCTATGTTCCCTGTAAACTGGCACTCTTTGCAAAACTTCACAAATTGTGCAGCGTCTTTAAACAAGGAGGGCCAGTAGAAACCTGACTGTAGTACCTTTGCAGCTATTCTTTCGCTACCCAGGTGACCACCATAGGGGGAGGCATGGCATTGCTTCAGGATGTCTGCGGTTTCTTCTTCTGGGATGCACCTCCTGTATAAGTTGTCAGCACATTTTCTGAATAGGAGAGGGTCATCCCAGTAGTAGTTTTTAGCATCCGCGAATAGCTTCTTTTTCCGATTGTACGTGATGTCAGGAGGTAGTTCTCCGCAAGCAAGATAATTGCAGATGTCTGCAAACCAGGGTAAGCTTTCTTCTTGGGCTTCGGCCAACATAAGAGCTTCGTCGGTGTAGTCGTCGTTGATTGGAGGCCCTCCTTGTCTCTCAGCCACGATCCTCGATAGGTGGTCTGCGACCACATTTTCTGCTCCCTTCTTGTCGATAATCTCGTGGTCAAACTCTTGGAGCAATAAGGCCCACCTCAACAGTCTGGGCTTTGCGTCTTTCTTTTGCATCAGGTATTTTATAGCCCCATGATCTGTGTATACTTTGACCTTAGCTCCGACGAGATACGAACTAAACTTATCGAACGCGAAGACGATCGCGAGCATCTCCTTCTCAGTTGTCGTGTAGTTTACTTGAGCCTCGTCCAACGTGCGACTAGCGTAGCAAATCACATGGTGCTTTTTGTCTTTCTTTTGCCCCAGGACTGCTCCAACCGCGTAGTCGCTAGCGTCGCACATCAGCTCAAAAGGTAAACCCCATTCTGGAACTTGAAGGATAGGTGGTGACTATGGGCACATGCAACTATTGCAATGAATTAGGTCATTATTCTAATTGTTGTCCTTTTAGGAAAGCACCCAAGAGCAATAGGATTTGGGTTGCTAAGCTAACTCCTCCGGACCCAAAAACATGATTGGGGACCAATTCATCTTTCTTCTTGTAGGTACTTGCAAATGGATTGACTTGAGGTATTGAATTGCAAATTGTCTTGTCAATCCACATGAAAGAAGAAAGGTGAGATGTGTAGAGGGTGACAACAAGTGGAAAAGCAATGGTAAGCACAAAGGTAATGGTTTTATTGCTTATAACCTATCCTAACTTGTTTTTGTCAAGTTAATGTGCACTATACATATGGTTTTTGAGTCAAAAGTGGTATTTTGTGTTTCTCTTCACACTCTTGCTCAAAAACTGTTTCTAATGATTATATAGTGCATTACTAACTTGCTTAGACATGTTTGGATATGGTTTGTATATTTATCATGCCTTTAAATATGTTTTTATGAGATATATGTGCTTTTTGACAGCTGCTCTGTCGGTCGAGTTTGCCCTATTGAAACTCGACCGATAGGCACCAATGGGTGTTGCCAGTAGTTGTCATCGGTCGAGTTGCCAATGCACAGAACTCGACCGGTTACACTGTGCATAGAATATAAATTTGGCTTATTGAATGAGAATTTCCCTCTCAACTAGATTTTCTCAACCAATAGCCTTATTCTTTGGCACTCCATTTGGTACCTTTATATATGCATATTGCCATGTTCTAAATTGCCTATCTTGCTTACAACTCTATCTCTCTAATTGCTCTAAATTGGTAAATCTATATGTTGCAATTACTTGCTTTGAGTTGTTTTGTAGGTTTTGAGGATGATCTCTTTGGATCTCTTGGTTGTGTCTAACAATTGCTTCCGCTGTACTCTAACTTGCTACATCTATCTAGGTGTATATCTTGTTTTGATACAACCTTGAGGTTCTTACTGGTAGTCATCTTATGGTAAGGATGCATATCTAGTGAGTTATATCCTTTCATGCGTCTAAAATTGCATATCTCTTTGTTTGGATATATCTCTACATCTACTCATAGCTTGCTCTTTGACTTGTGTATCTTTTGGTATCTCTTGCTATGATCTAGATCCTACTAGTAGTCCTAACTTGTGATATCATCTACTAGTAGTTCACATACATGTAGTTCTAACCTTGTTTATAATTGGAATATTTGCTCATCTATATGCTATGCTTGTATCTTGTCTCATATATGCTCAAGCATGTTCCTTGAATTGCATATCTACTATCTTGAGTTGCTTGCATAATATTGTGATGCAGGGCACATAGAGCTACATTATATGTAGAAATTGGAGTATTTTTAAATTTTATGCAACTTTTGCTCCAGTTTCAGTTTTTGCTGCAAGTATAGTGTTTTTAATGCAGAAACTACCTTCTGAGCAAGGCTCATCGCTTTTCCATGAGCCCTGATGGTTTTTGATCAAATTCCATCATCTTGAGGGTCAAAATTGCAATGTATTGTTTTTCTACAGCACTTTATCTTGCATCTTTGGGTTGTTCAAGTATATGCTTTAACTTGCTTTTCTTTATATGCTTGGACAAGCCCCTATCTGCGCTCTTCTACTCTCCTTATATAACTTTTGTTATCTTCTTTCTCTTAACAAGTGGTGTTTCTTAGTTTCTTCACACCCCACCTTTTTGAAATGACAAAGGGGGAGAAAGGTATGTCTTCTTTTGACAGCAGGGAGAAGGCGTGTCTTACATGAAGCAAAGAAGCGTGTCCATGTAAAGGGGAGAAGGTAAATGGGAGAAGGCATATATGTGTAGAACATATATGAGTAGAAGACATAGTTTCTATAAATGTTATGAAAGCTAACCATGCAGGAGAAATAGCATCAATTGAGGGGGAGTATGAGAACTCCATGCGCATCAATTGAGGGGGAGCATATGAGCTCAATCCTATTGAAACCCCTAGGTTTCTCCAAAGGTATGATTTTACTTTAAAGCTTTCAATACATTTATGGAATGGTTTGTCATCTTCAAAAAGGGGGAGAATGTTGACTCAAGGTCAATTAAGTCAATGTTAACTCACGTCTAAATTGACTAAACCCTTGTTTTGATGATGACTAACCATTCCACATATTGATGTCTAATGCTTCTACATTGAGTGATTTCAGATTAGGTTTAGACACACTCCAAATGCCCTAACTTGCGCATATCAAATTGGAGAAAAGACAAGTCAAAATAGCTACAAGTGTGCAATTTGGGATCTCTATGTAAATGACCTTATAATTGCTTTGTAATCACTTGTAATGATTGTATGACTTGTAATTAAGCTTAGAAAAATTATTGGGACTCAAAAATCCATCATTTGTACAGTTTTACGAAAATTCCAAAATACCCATAACAGGGATTTTGTCGGCCGAATTCCAAACTCGGCCGATCCAGTTATTCTGGAATTTTTGATGCAATCGGCCGAGTTTCCAACTCAGCCGATTCTCGTTCGGTCGAGTTTCTAGACCACGAAACTTGGCCGATCCACTGATCAGTCCAAGATGAAAGTCGACCGATCGGCCGAGTTTCTCCAAAGGAACTCGGCCGACAGTCTAGCTTTCAGCCTTGTCTTTTAGTGGTTCGGCCGAATTGCCTTTATAAAACGCGGCCGATCAGACTGTACTGGAATGCAGAAAAAGCATTTCCAACCGTTGGAGACTTTGTTGGGACCCAAAATAGATCCGTTGCAACTTGTAAAACGGCTATTTTTCGTTCACAAGTGTTCCCAAAGGCTAAGAGGCATCCCCAGCTATAAATAGGACCCCTTGGGCTTCATTCCAAGGTTGAGCATTCCATGCAAACTCTTTGAGAGGTTCCTATTCTATAGTTGAGTGCTTCCTACAGCCTCCTCTCTCTCTCTAAGCTTAATCACTTGGTACATCCATTAGAGTGAGTAGGAAATCTGTAAGAGAGCTAGTCATATTTGTATATCTTGTGAAGCTCTCACTTCCACCACCTCCCCATCTCTCATTTCCTATCTTGAAGATGAAGGTTCTCTCTCTTGTCCAAGAGAGGTGAAGAAGAACAAGGGAAGGAGTCCCTTGGTGAAGATCAAGGCCGAAGACTTGGAGCTAGAGTGGGTAAGCCCTTGGAGAAGGCAGAAGATTCACGCTCAAGTGGGTAAGTCCTTGGTGGAAAACTTCTCCGAGTGAAGGTGAAATCAAAGGCGGAAGATCCAAGAAGAGTGGGTAATTCCTACAAGGCTGAAGACTTGTGCTAGAGTGGGTAAGTCCTTGGAGAAGGCCGAAGACTCTTGCAAAGTGGGTAAGTCCTTGGTAAGGTTGAAGACTCTTTGTATTGGATAGGTAAGTCCTTTTTGGGTCATGTGTTGTATGTCTTATTAATGAATATAAGAGTGCAATTGTTTGAAGTCCTAGAGGTTGACCTCTCTAGGCAAGTGGACTGACACACTTCTAGTTTGAAGTGTGGAACCACTCTAAATAGCTTGTCTAATTGGTGCATGTTCAATCTCTCCCTCCCTTGCTATGCATGATTTAGTTGCACTCAAATTACCTATTTAGCAACCTTATCTTGTCATATATTTTGAAGGTTTGATGAATTTTGTTTATGTGCTTTCAGCTCTATTCACCCCCCCTCTAGAGCATCTAATCACCCATCTAGGATCCAACAAGTGGTATCAGAGCGGGTCTTCTCCAAGCATACTTCAACAAGTAGGAGAAGATGGGTGACTACCTAAGAGGGAGACTCTCGACTAGCCTTCCAATCTTTGATGGGAGCAACTTCCTCTATTGGAGAAGAAGACTTCAATTCTTCATCCAAGGATCAAGTCTCGAGATGTGGCAAATGGTGAACAACCCATACATTCTACCAAAGACAAACATTGAAGAATGGGATGAAGCCACCTTGATGAAAACAACCTTGAATGCTAGAGCCATGCACATTCTATATGCCTCCATGACCCCCACCGAGTTCAACCGGATTTCTTCTTGTGAGACGGCCTATGAGGTATGGAGAAAGCTTTGCATCACTTATGAAGGGACAGATCAAGTGAAGGAAAGCAAAGTCTACATGCTCAAAGGGTTGCTTGAGAACTTCAAGATGGGAAAGGAGGAGAGCATAGCCAACATTTACTCAAGGCTCAACACCATCTTGAATGGTCTTGCTGTTCTAGGACATCCTATGTCTAGTGGAGAGATCAACTCAAAGATACTTAGAACTCTCCCCAAGAGATGGGAATCCAAGGTGACTTCTATTGAAGAAGCAAGGTCGCTTAGGGATATTTCTATTGAAGAGCTCATTGGAAATCTTCAAGCACATGAAGCTACACTTGACAAGAGGGAGGAAGTAGAAAGACAAGAGAAGAAAGAGTTTAAGAGAATGAAGAAGGCTGAAATAAAGGCTCAAATTGAAGCAATCATGGAAAAAGTCTCTCCATCCTCTCAAGCTAAAGAAGATGCCATGTACTCCAAAGGTAGACTCTACAAAGGCAAGTCCTCCTCCATCCGGTGCTTCACATGTGGAAAGAAGGGTCACTACAAGGAAGATTGCCCACAAGGCAAAAAGACCCATCTTCACAAGAAGGAGAAATGGCACTCAAGCTCAAGCGGCTCCTCCAACTCAAGCTCAAGTGAAGATTCATGTGAAGGATCAAGCTCAAGCTCTAGTGATGAAGGAGAATGTCATTTTGCTCTTGTAGCATCAACAAGTTAAGACTCAAATGAGGTAAATCTAGACTCTTTAGATAAAGAATCCTTGATTGATCTCATTCATGATATTTGTGCATCTCTTAAGTCTTCTAAAAAGAAAAAGAAAAAGCTTGCTAAAATTGTTGATAATTTGCATATAGAACTAGATGATCTTGAATATGCAAATTCTTGCTTGCTTATTGATAAAAATGATTGTCTTAGCCAAGTAGACTCTCTTAAACTTGAAAATGCTAGTTTACTTGATAAGATTAAATTTCTAGAAGCTCAACCTCTCATGCCTAATTCTAATGAAGAACATACTTTAATTGTTGATTCTCTCATGCATGACATTGATGTTCTTAAATCTGAAAACAAAAACAAAGATTTTGTTTTGCATGAATTAGAACTAGAAAATGCCTCCTTGCTTGCTAAAATCAATGGGCATGAATCTTGTTCTAGTTCTACTAATAGAGAGAATGATGTTGCTGCTCTTCATATTGATAGAGATTCTTATTTAACTAAAACTCTTTGCCTAGAAAATGATCTTCTACATGCTAGAGATAACATTAATCAATTGTCTTCTACTATTGCTTCTCTTAAGCATGACAATGATAGTTTAAGATCTTCTTTGCAAAGATTCTTAGTTGGTAAAAAGAATCTTAATCAAATCCTAGACCATACTACTAAACAAATTGGTAGACATGGTTTAGGGTATGATAGTAGTCAAGGGAACAACAAAGATAAAGGACCTCCAATATTCCATGGAAAATCCTCTAGTTCCAAGACTATGGGCACATGCAACTATTGCAATGAATTAGGTAATTATTCTAATTGTTGTCCTTTTAGGAAAGCACCCAAGAGTAATAGGATTTGGGTTGCTAAGCTAACTCCTCCGGACCCAAAAACATGATTGGGGACCAATTCATCTTTCTTCTTGTAGGTACTTGCAAATGGATTGACTTGAGGTATTGAATTGCAAATTGTCTTGTCAATCCACATGAAAGATGAAAGGTGAGATGTGTAGAGGGTGACAACAAGTGGAAAAGCAATGGTAAGCACAAAGGTAATGGTTTTATTGCTTATAACCTATCCTAACTTGTTTTTGTCAAGTTAATGTGCACTATACATATGGTTTTTGAGTCAAAAGTGGTATTTTGTGTTTCTCTTCACACTCTTGCTCAAAACCTGTTTCTAATGATTATATAGTGCATTACTAACTTGCTTAGACATGTTTGGATATGGTTTGTATATTTATCATGCCTTTAAATATGTTTTTATGAGATATATGTGCTTTTTGACAGCTGCTCTGTCGGTCGAGTTTGCCCTATTGAAACTCGACCGATAGGCACCAATGGGTGTTGCCAGCAGTTGTCATCGGTCGAGTTGCCAATGCACAGAACTCGACCGGTTACACTGTGCATAGAATATAAATTTGGCTTATTGAATGAGAATTTCCCTCTCAACTAGATTTTCTCAACCAATAGCCTTATTATTTGGAACTCCATTTGGTACCTTTATATATGCATATTGCCATGTTCTAAATTGCCTATCTTGCTTACAACTCTATCTCTCTAATTGCTCTAAATTGGTAAATCTATATGTTGCAATTACTTGCTTTGAGTTGTTTTGCAGGTTTTGATGATGATCTCTTTGGATCTCTTGGTTGTGTCTAACAATTGCTTCCGCTGTACTCTAACTTGCTACATCTATCTAGGTGTATATCTTGTTTTGATACAACCTTGAGGTTCTTAGTGGTAGTCATCTTATGGTAAGGATGCATATCTAGTGAGTTATATCCTTTCATGCGTCTAAAATTGCATATCTCTTTGTTTGGATATATCTCTACATCTACTCATAGCTTGCTCTTTGACTTGTGTATCTTTTGGTATCTCTTGCTATGATCTAGATCCTACTAGTAGTCCTAACTTGTGATATCATCTACTAGTAGTTCACATACATGTAGTTCTAACCTTGTTTATAATTGGAATATTTGCTCATCTATATGCTATGCTTGTATCTTGTCTCATATATGCTCAAGCTTGTTCCTTGAATTGCATATCTACTATCTTGAGTTGCTTGCATAATATTGTGATGCAGGGCACATAGAGCTACATTATATGTAGAAATTGGAGTATTTTTAAAATTTTATGCAACTTTTGCTCTAGTTTCAGTTTTTGCTGCAAGTATAGTGTTTTTTATGCAGAAACTACCTTCTGAGCAAGGCTCATCGCTTTGCCATGAGCCCTGATGGTTTTTGATCAAATTCCATCATCTTGAGGGTCAAAATTGCAATTTATTGTTTTTCTGCAGCACTTTATCTTGAATCTTTGGGTTGTTCAAGTATATGCTTTAACTTGCTTTTCTTTCTATGCTTGGACAAGCCCCTATCTGTGCTCTTATACTCTCCTTATATAACTTTTGTTATCTTCTTTCTCTTAACAAGTGGTGTTTCTTAGTTTCTTCACACCCCCACCTTTTTGAAATGACAAAGGGGGAGAAAGGTATGTCTTCTTTTGACAACAGGGAGAAGGCATGTCTTACATGAAGCAAAGAAGTATGTCCATGTAAAGGGGAGAAGGTAAATGGGAGAAGGCATATATGTGTAGAACATATATGAGTAGAAGACATAGTTTCTATAAATGTTATGAAAGCTAACCATGTAGGAGAAATAGCATCAATTGAGGGGGAGTATGAGAACTCCATGCGCATCAATTGAGGGGGAGCATATGAGCTCAATCCTATTGAAACCCCTAGGTTTCTCCAAAGGTATGATTTTACTTTAAAGCTTTCAATACATTTATGGAATGGTTTGTCATCTTCAAAAAGGGGGAGAATGTTGACTCAAGGTCAATTAAATCAATGTTAACTCACGTCTAAATTGACTAAACCTTGTTTTGATGATGACTAACCATTCCACATATTGATGTCTAATGCTTCTACATTGAGTGATTTCAGATTAGGTTTAGACACACTCCAAATGCCCTAACTTGCGCATATCAAATTGGAGAAAAGACAAGTCAAAATAGCTACAAGTGTGAAATTTGGGATCTCTATGTAAATGACCTTATAATTGCTTTGTAATCACTTGTAATGATTGTATGACTTGTAATTAAGCTTAGAAAAATTATTGGGACTCAAAAATCCATCATTTGTACAGTTTTATGAAAATTCCAAAATACCCATAACAGGGATTTTGTCGGCCGAATTCCAAACTCGTCCGATCCAGTTATTATGGAATTTTTGATGCAATCGGCCGAGTTTCCAACTCAGTCGATTCCCGTTCGGTCGAGTTTCTAGACCACGAAACTCGGCCGATCCACTGATCGGTCCAAGATGAAAGTCGACCGATCGGCCGAGTTTCTCCAAAGGAACTCGGCCGACAGTCTAGCTTTCAGCCTTGTCTTTTAGTGGTTCGGCCGAATTGCCTTTATAGAAACTCGGCCGATCAGACTGTACTGGAATGCAGAAAAAACATTTCCAACCGTTGGAGACTTTGTTGGGACCCAAAATAGATCCGTTGCAACTTGTAAAACGGCTATTTTTCGTTCACAAGTGTTCCCAAAGGCTAAGAGGCATCCCCAGCTATAAATAGGACCCCTTGGGCTTCATTCCAAGGTTGAGCATTCCATGCAAACTCTTTGAGAGGTTCCTATTCTATAGTTGAGTGCTTCCTACAGCCTCCTCTCTCTCTCTAAGCTTAATCACTTGCTACATCCATTAGAGTGAGTAGGAAATCTGTAAGAGAGCTAGTCATATTTGTATATCTTGTGAAGCTCTCACTTCCACCACCTCCTCATCTCTCATTTCCTATCTTGAAGATGAAGGTTCTCTCTATTGTCCAAGAGAGGTGAAGAAGAACAAGGGAAGGAGTCCCTTGGTGAAGATCAAGGCCGAAGACTTGGAGCTAGAGTGGGTAAGCCCTTGGAGAAGGCAGAAGACTCACGCTCAAGTGGGTAAGTCCTTGGTGGAAAGCTTCTCCGAGTGAAGGTGAAATCAAAGGCGGAAGATCCAAGAAGAGTGGGTAATTCCTACAAGGCTGAAGACTTGTGCTAGAGTGGGTAAGTCCTTGGAGAAGGCCGAAGACTCTTGCAAAGTGGGTAAGTCCTTGGTAAGGTTGAAGACTCTTTGTATTGGATAGGTAAGTCCTTTGTGGGTCATGTGTTGTATGTCTTATTAATGAATATAAGAGTGCAATTGTTTGAAGTCCTAGAGGTTGACCTCTCTAGGCAAGTGGACTGACACACTTCTAGTTTGAAGTGTGGAACCACTCTAAATAGCTTGTCTAATTAGTGCATGTTCAATCTCTCCCTCCCTTGCTATGCATGATTTAGTTGCACTCAAATTACCTATTTAGCAACCTTATCTTGTCATATATTTTGAAGGTTTGATGAATTTTGTTTAAGTGCTTTCAGCTCTATTCACCCCCTCTAGAGCATCTAATCACCCATCTAGGATCCAACAAGTGGTATCAGAGCGGGTCTTCTCCAAGCATACTTCAACAAGTAGGAGAAGATGGGTGACTACCTAGGAGGGAGACTCTCGACTAGCCTTCCAATCTTTGATGGGAGCAACTTCCTCTATTGGAGAAGAAGACTTCAATTCTTCATCCAAGGATCAAGTCTCGAGATGTGGCAAATGGTGAACATCCCATACATTCTACCAAAGACAAACATTGAAGAATGGGATGAAGTCACCTTGATGAAAACAACCTTGAATGCTAGAGCCATGCACATTCTATATGCCTCCATGACCCCCACCGAGTTCAACCGGATTTCTTCTTGTGAGACGGCCTATGAGGTATGGAGAAAGCTTTGCATCACTTATGAAGGGACAGATCAAGTGAAGGAAAGCAAAGTCTACATGCTCAAAGGGTTGCTTGAGAACTTCAAGATGGGAAAGGAGGAGAGCATAGCCAACTTGTACTCAAGGCTCAACACCATCTTGAATGGTCTTGCTGTTCTAGGACATCCTATGTCTAGTAGAGAGATCAACTCAAAGATACTTAGAACTCTCCCCAAGAGATGGGAATCCAAGGTGACTTCTATTGAAGAAGCAAGGTCGCTTAGGGATATTCCTATTGAAGAGCTAATTGGAAATCTTCAAGCACTTGAAGCTACACTTGACAAGAGGGAGGAAGTAGAAAGACAAGAGAAGAAAGAGCTTAAGAGAATGAAGAAGGCTGAAATAAAGGCTCAAATTGAAGCTATCATGGAAAAAGTCTCTCCATCCTCTCAAGCTAAAGAAGATGCCATGTACTCCAAAGGTAGACTCTACAAAGGCAAGTCCTCCTCCATCCGGTGCTTCACATGTGGAAAGAAGGGTCACTACAAGGAAGATTGCCCACAAGGCAAAAAGACCAATCTTCACAAGAAGGAGAAATGGCACTCAAGCTCAAGCGGCTCCTCCAACTCAAGCTCAAGTGAAGATTCATGTGAAGGATCAAGCTCAAGCTCTAGTGATGAAGGAGAATGTCATTTTGCTCTTGTAGCATCAACAAGTGAAGACTCAAATGAGGTAAATCTAGACTCTTTAGATAAAGAATCCTTGATTGATCTCATTCATGATATGTGTGCATCTCTTAAGTCTTCTAAAAAGAAAAAGAAAAAGCTTGCTAAAATTGTTGATAATTTGCATATAGAACTAGATGATCTTGAATATGCAAATTCTTGCTTGCTTATTGATAAAAATGATTGTCTTAGCCAAGTAGACTCTCTTAAACTTGAAAATGCTAGTTTACTTGATAAGATTAAATTTCTAGAAGCTCAACCTCTCATGCCTAATTCTAATGAAGAACATACTTTAATTGTTGATTCTCTCATGCATGACATTTATGTTCTTAAATCTGAAAACAAAAACAAAGATTTTGTTTTGCATGAATTAGAACTAGAAAATGCCTCCTTGCTTGCTAAAATCAATGGGCATGAATCTTGTTCTAGTTATACTAATAGAGAGAATGATGTTGCTGCTCTTCATATTGATAGAGATTCTTATTTAACTAAAACTCTTTGCCTAGAAAATGATCTTCTACATGCTAGAGATAACATTAATCAATTGTCTTCTACTATTGCTTCTCTTAAGCATGACAATGATAGTTTAAGATCTTCTTTGCAAAGATTCTTAGTTGGTAAAAAGAATCTTAATCAAATCCTATACCATACTACTAAACAAATTGGTAGACATGGTTTAGGGTATGATAGTAGTCAAGGGAACAACAAAGATAAAGGACCTCCAATATTCCATGGAAAATCCTCTAGTTCCAAGACTATGGGCACATGCAACTATTGCAATGAATTAGGTAATTATTCTAATTGTTGTCCTTTTAGGAAAGCACCCAAGAGCAATAGGATTTGGGTTGCTAAGCTAACTCCTCCGGACCCAAAAACATGATTGGGGACCAATTCATCTTTCTTCTTGTAGGTACTTGCAAATGGATTGACTTGAGGTATTGAATTGCAAATTGTCTTGTCAATCCACATGAAAGAAGAAAGGTGAGATGTGTAGAGGGTGACAACAAGTGGAAAAGCAATGGTAAGCACAAAGGTAATGGTTTTATTGCTTATAACCTATCCTAACTTGTTTTTGTCAAGTTAATGTGCACTATACATATGGTTTTTGAGTCAAAAGTGGTATTTTGTGTTTCTCTTCACACTCTTGCTCAAAAAATGTTTCTAATGATTATATAGTGCATTACTAACTTGCTTAGACATGTTTGGATGTGGTTTGTATATTTATCATGCCTTTAGATATGTTTTTATGAGATATATGTGCTTTTTGACAGCTGCTCTGTCGGTCGAGTTTGCCCTATTGAAACTCGACCGATAGGCACCAATGGGTGTTTCCAGCAGTTGTCATCGGTCGAGTTGCCAATGCACAGAACTCGACCGGTTACACTGTGCATAGAATATAAATTTGGCTTATTGAATGAGAATTTCCCTCTCAACTAGATTTTCTCAACCAATAGCCTTATTCTTTGGCACTCCATTTGGTACCTTTATATATGCATATTGCCATGTTCTAAATTGCCTATCTTGCTTACAACTCTATCTCTCTAATTGCTCTAAATTGGTAAATCTATATGTTGCAATTACTTGCTTTGAGTTGTTTTGCAGGTTTTCATGATGATCTCTTTGGATCTCTTGGTTGTGTCTAACAATTGCTTCCACTGTACTCTAACTTGCTACATCTATCTAGGTGTATATCTTGTTTTGATACAACCTTGAGGTTCTTAGTGGTTGTCATCTTATGGTAAGGATGCATATCTAGTGAGTTATATCCTTTCATGCGTCTAAAATTGCATATCTCTTTGTTTGGATATATCTCTACATCTACTCATAGCTTGCTCTTTGACTTGTGTATCTTTTGGTATCTCTTGCTATGATCTAGATCCTACTAGTAGTCCTAACTTGTGATATCATCTACTAGTAGTTCGCATACATGTAGTTCGAACCTTGTTTATAATTGGAATATTTGCTCATCTATATGCTATGCTTGTATCTTGTCTCATATATGCTCAAGCCTGTTCCTTGAATTGCATATCTACTATCTTGAGTTGCTTGCATAATATTGTGATGCAGGGCACATAGAGCTACATTATATGTAGAAATTGGAGTATTTTTAAATTTTATGCAACTTTTGCTCCAGTTTCAGTTTTTGCTGCAAGTATAGTGTTTTTTATGCAGAAACTACCTTCTGAGCAAGGCTCATCGCTTTGCCATGAGCCCTGATGGTTTTTGATCAAATTCCATCATCTTGAGGGTCAAAATTGCAATTTATTGTTTTTCTGCAGCACTTTATCTTGCATCTTTGGGTTGTTCAAGTATATGCTTTAACTTGCTTTTCTTTCTATGCTTGGACAAGCCCCTATCTGCGCTCTTCTACTCTCCTTATATAACTTTTGTTATCTTCTTTCTCTTAACAAGTGGTGTTTCTTAGTTTCTTCACACCCCCACCTTTTTGAAATGACAAAGGGGGAGAAAGGTATGTCTTCTTTTGACAACAGGGAGAAGGCATGTCTTACATGAAGCAAAGAAGCGTGTCCATGTAAAGGGGAGAAGGTAAATGGGAGAAGGCATATATGTGTAGAACATATATGAGTAGAAGACATAGTTTCTATAAATGTTATGAAAGCTAACCATGCAGGAGAAATAGCATCAATTGAGGGAGAGTATGAGAACTCGATGCGCATCAATTGAGGGGGAGCATATGAGCTCAATCCTATTGAAACCCCTAGGTTTCTCCAAAGGTATGATTTTACTTTAAAGCTTTCAATACATTTATGGAATGGTTTGTCATCTTCAAAAAGGGGGAGAATGTTGACTCAAGGTCAATTAAGTCAATGTTAACTCACGTCTAAATTGACTAAACCCTTGTTTTGATGATGACTAACCATTCCACATATTGATGTCTAATGCTTCTACATTGAGTGATTTCAGATTAGGTTTAGACACACTCCAAATGCCCTAACTTGCGCATATCAAATTGGAGAAAAGACAAGTCAAAATAGCTACAAGTGTGCAATTTGGGATCTCTATGTAAATGACCTTATAATTGCTTTGTAATCACTTGTAATGATTGTATGACTTGTAATTAAGCTTAGAAAAATTATTGGGACTCAAAAATCCATCATTTGTACAGTTTTACGAAATTTCCAAAATACCCATAACAGGGATTTTGTCGGCCGAATTCCAAACTCGGCCGATCCAGTTATTCTGGAATTTTTGATGCAATCGGCCGAGTTTCCAACTCAGCCGATTCCCGTTCGGTCGAGTTTCTAGACCACGAAACTCGGCCGATCCACTGATCGGTCCAAGATGAAAGTCGACCGATCGGCCGAGTTTCTCCAAAGGAACTCGGCCGACAGTCTAGCTTTCAGCCTTGTCTTTTAGTGGTTCGGCCGAATTGCCTTTATAGAAACTCGGCCGATCAGACTGTACTGGAATGCAGAAAAAGCATTTCCAACCGTTGTAGACTTTGTTGGGACCCAAAATAGATCCGTTGCAACTTGTAAAATGGCTATTTTTTCGTTCACAAGTGTTCCCAAAGGCTAAGAGGCATCCCCAGCTATAAATAGGACCCCTTGGGCTTCATTCCAAGGTTGAGCATTCCATGCAAACTCTTTGAGAGGTTCCTATTCTATAGTTGAGTGCTTCCTACAGCCTCCTCTCTCTCTCTAAGCTTAATCACTTGCTACATCCATTAGAGTGAGTAGGAAATATGTAAGAGAGCTAGTCATAATTGTATATCTTGTGAAGCTCTCACTTCCACCACCTTCCCATCTCTCATTTCCTATCTTGAAGATGAAGGTTCTCTCTCTTGTCCAAGAGAGGTGAAGAAGAATAAGGGAAGGAGTCCCTTGGTGAAGATCAAGGCCGAAGACTTGGAGCTAGAGTGGGTAAGCCCTTGGAGAAGGCAGAAGACTCACGCTCAAGTGGGTAAGTCCTTGGTGGAAAGCTTCTCCGAGTGAAGGTGAAGTCAAAGGCGGAAGATCCAAGAAGAGTGGGTAATTCCTACAAGGCTGAAGACTTGTGCTAGAGTGGGTAAGTCCTTGGAGAAGGCCGAAGACTCTTGCAAAGTGGGTAAGTCCTTGGTAAGGTTGAAGACTCTTTGTATTGGATAGGTAAGTCCTTTGTGGGTCATGTGTTGTATGTCTTATTAATGAATATCAGAGTGCAATTGTTTGAAGTCCTAGAGGTTGACCTCTCTAGGAAAGTGGACTGACACACTTCTAGTTTGAAGTGTGGAACCACTCTAAATAGCTTGTCTAATTGGTGCATGTTCAATCTCTCCCTCCCTTGCTATGCATGATTTAGTTGCACTCAAATTACCTATTTAGCAACCTTATCTTGTCATATATTTTGAAGGTTTGATGAATTTTGTTTAAGTGCTTTCAGCTCTATTCACCCCCCCTCTAGAGCATCTAATCACCCATCTAGGATCCAACAAGTGGTATCAGAGCGGGTCTTCTCCAAGCATACTTCAACAAGTAGGAGAAGATGGGTGACTACCTAGGAGGGAGACTCTCGACTAGCCTTCCAATCTTTTATGGGAGCAACTTCCTCTATTGGAGAAAAGACTTCAATTCTTCATCCAAGGATCAAGTCTCGAGATGTGGCAAATGGTGAACAGCCCATACTTTCTACCAAAGACAAACATTGAAGAATGGGATGAAGCCACCTTGATGAAAGCAACCTTGAATGCTAGAACCATGCACATTCTATATGCCTCCATGACCCCCACCGAGTTCAACCGGATTTCTTCTTGTGAGACGGCCTATGAGGTATGGAGAAAGCTTTGCATCACTTATGAAGGGACAGATCAAGTGAAGGAAAGCAAAGTCTACATGCTCAAAGGGTTGCTTGAGAACTTCAAGATGGGAAAGGAGGAGAGCATAGCCAACTTGTACTCAAGGCTCAACACCATCTTGAATGGTCTTGCTGTTCTAGGACATCCTATGTCTAGTGGAGAGATCAACTCAAAGATACTTAGAACTCTCCCCAAGAGATGGGAATCCAAGGTGACTTCTATTGAAGAAGCAAGGTCGCTTAGGGATATTCCTATTGAAGAGCTCATTGGAAATCTTCAAGCACATGAAGCTACACTTGACAAGAGGGAGGAAGTAGAAAGACAAGAGAAGAAAGAGCTTAAGAGAATGAAGAAGGCTGAAATAAAGGCTCAAATTGAAGCTATCATGGAAAAAGTCTCTCCATCCTCTCAAGCTAAAGAAGATGCCATGTACTCCAAAGTTAGACTCTACAAAGGCAAGTCCTCCTCCATCCGGTGCTTCACATGTGGAAAGAAGGGTCACTACAAAGAAGATTGCCCACAAGGCAAAAAGGCCCATCTTCACAAGAAGGAGAAATGGCACTCAAGCTCAAGCGGCTCCTCCAACTCAAGCTCAAGTGAAGATTCATGTGAAGGATCAAGCTCAAGCTCTAGTGATGAAGGAGAATGTCATTTTGCTCTTGTAGCATCAACAAGTGAAGACTCAAATGAGGTAAATCTAGACTCTTTAGATAAAGAATCCTTGATTGATCTCATTCATGATATTTGTGCATCTCTTAAGTCTTCTAAAAAGAAAAAGCTTGCTAAAATTGTTGATAATTTGCATATAGAACTAGATGATCTTGAATATGCAAATTCTTGCTTGCTTATTGATAAAAATGATTGTCTTAGCCAAGTAGACTCTCTTAAACTTGAAAATGCTAGTTTACTTGATAAGATTAAATTTCTAGAAGCTCAACCTCTCATGCCTAATTCTAATGAAGAACATACTTTAATTGTTGATTCTCTCATGCATGACATTGATGTTCTTAAATCTGAAAACAAAAACAAAGATTTTCTTTTGCATGAATTAGAACTAGAAAATGCCTCCTTGCTTGCTAAAATCAATGGGCATGAATCTTGTTCTAGTTCTACTAATAGAGAGAATGATGTTGCTGCTCTTCATATTGATAGAGATTCTTATTTAACTAAAACTCTTTGCCTAGAAAATGATCTTCTACATGCTAGAGATAACATTAATCAATTGTCTTCTACTATTGCTTCTCTTAAGCATGAAAATGATAGTTTAAGATCTTCTTTGCAAAGATTCTTAGTTGGTAAAAAGAATCTTAATCAAATCCTAGACCATACTACTAAACAAATTGGTAGACATGGTTTAGGGTATGATAGTAGTCAAGGGAACAACAAAGATAAAGGACCTCCAATATTCCATGGAAAATCCTCTAGTTCCAAGACTATGGGCACATGAAACTATTGCAATGAATTAGGTCATTATTCTAATTGTTGTCCTTTTAGGAAAGCACCCAAGAGCAATAGGATTTGGGTTGCTAAGCTAACTCCTCCGGACCCAAAAACATGATTGGGGACCAATTCATCTTTCTTCTTGAAGGTACTTGCAAATGGATTGACTTGAGATATTGAATTGCAAATTGTCTTGTCAATCCACATGAAAGAAGAAAGGTGAGATGTGTAGAGGGTGACAACAAGTGGAAAAGCAATGGTAAACACAAAGGTAATGGTTTTATTGCTTATAACCTATCCTAACTTGTTTTTGTCAAGTTAATGTGCACTTAACATATGGTTTTTGAGTCAAAAGTGGTATTTTGTGTTTCTCTTCACACTCTTGCTCAAAAACTGTTTCTAATGATTATATAGTGCATTACTAACTTGCTTAGACATGTTTGGATATGGTTTGTATATTTATCATGCCTTTACATATGTTTTTATGAGATATATGTGCTTTTTGACAACTGCTCTGTCAGTCGAGTTTGCCCTATTGAAACTCGACCGATAGGCACCAATGGTTGTTGCCAACAGTTGTCATCGGTCGAGTTGCCAATGCACAGAACTCGACCGGTTACACTGTGCATAGAATATAAATTTGGCTTATTGAATGAGAATTTCCCTCTCAACTAGATTTTCTCAACCAATAGCCTTATTCTTTGGCACTCCATTTGGTAACTTTATATATGCATATTGCCATGTTCTAAATTTCCTATCTTGCTTACAACTCTATCTCTCTAATTGCTCTAAATTGGTAAATCTATATGTTGCAATTACTTGCTTTGAGTTGTTTTGCAGGTTTTGATGATGATCTCTTTGGATCTCTTGGTTGTGTCTAACAATTGCTTCCGATGTACTCTAACTTGCTACATCTATCTAGGTGTATATCTTGTTTTGATACAACCTTGAGGTTCTTAGTGGTAGTCATCTTATGGTAAGGATGCATATCTAGTGAGTTATATCCTTTCATGCGTCTAAAATTGCATATCTCTTTGTTTGGATATATCTCTACATCTACTCATAGCTTGCTCTTTGACTTGTGTATCTTTTGGTATCTCTTGCTATGATCTAGATCCTACTAGTAGTCCTAACTTGTGATATCATCTACTAGTAGTTCACATACATGTAGTTCTAACCTTGTTTATAATTGGAATATTTGCTCATCTATATGCTATGCTTGTATCTTGTCTCATATATGCTCAAGCCTGTTCCTTGAATTGCATATCTACTATCTTGAGTTGCTTGCATAATATTGTGATGCATGGCACATAGAGCTACATTATATGTAGAAATTGGAGTATTTTTAAAATTTATGCAACTTTTGCTCCAGTTTTAGTTTTTGCTGCAAGTATAGTGTTTTTTATGCAGAAACTACCTTCTGAGCAAGGCTCATTGCTTTGCCATGAGCCCTGATGGTTTTTGATCAAATTCCATCATCTTGAGGGTCAAAATTGCAATTTATTGTTTTGCTGCAGCACTTTATCTTGCATCTTTGGGTTGTTCAAGTATATGCTTTAACTTGCTTTTCTTTCTATGCTTGGACAAGCCCCTATCTGTGCTCTTCTACTCTCCTTATATAACTTTTGTTATCTTCTTTCTCTTAACAAGTGGTGTTTCTTAGTTTCTTCACACCCTCACCTTTTTGAAATGACAAAGGGGGAGAAAGTTATGTCTTCTTATGACAGCAGCGAGAAGGCGTGTCTTACATGAAGCAAAGAAGCGTGTCCATGTAAAGGGGAGAAGGTAAATGGGAGAAGGCATATATGTGTAGAACATATATGAGTAGAAGACATAGTTTCTATAAATGTTATGAAAGCTAACCATGCAGGAGAAATAGCATCAATTGAGGGGGAGTATGAGAACTCCATGCGCATCAATTGAGGGGGAGCATATGAGCTCAATCCTATTGAAACCCCTAGGTTTCTCCAAAGGTATGATTTTACTTTAAAGCTTTCAATACATTTATGGAATGGTTTGTCATCTTCAAAAAGGGGGAGAATGTTGACTCAAGGTCAATTAAGTCAATGTTAACTCACGTCTAAATTGACTAAACCCTTGTTTTGATGATGACTAACCATTCCACATATTGATGTCTAATGCTTCTACATTGAGTGATTTCAGATTAGGTTTAGACACACTCCAAATGCCCTAACTTGCGCATATCAAATTGGAGAAAAGACAAGTCAAAATAGCTACAAGTGTGCAATTTGGGATCTCTATGTAAATGACCTTATAATTGCTTTGTAATCACTTGTAATGATTGTATGACTTGTAATTAAGCTTAGAAAAATTATTGGGACTCAAAAATCCATCATTTGTATAGTTTTACGAAAATTCCAAAATACCCATAACAGGGATTTTGTCGGCCGAATTCCAAACTCGGCCGATCCAGTTATTCTGGAATTTTTGATGCAATCGGCCGAGTTTCCAACTCAGCCGATTCCCATTCGGTCGAGTTTCTAGACCACGAAACTCGGCCGATCCACTGATCGGTCCAAGATGAAAGTCGACCGATCGGCCGAGTTTCTCCAAAGGAACTCGGCCGACAGTCTAGCTTTCAGCCTTGTCTTTTAGTGGTTCGGCCGAATTGCCTTTATAGAAACTCGGCCGATCAGACTATACTGGAATGCAGAAAAAGCATTTCCAACCGTTGGAGACTTTGTTGGGACCCAAAATAGATATGTTGCAACTTGTAAAACGGCTATTTTTCGTTCACAAGTTTCCCAAAGGCTAAGAGGCATCCCCAACTATAAATAGGACCCCTTGGGCTTCATTCCAAGGTTGAGCATTCCATGCAAACTCTTTGAGAGGTTCCTATTCTATAGTTGAGTGCTTCCTACAGCCTCCTCTCTCTCTCTAAGCTTAATCACTTGCTACATCCATTAGAGTGAGTAGGAAATATGTAAGAGAGCTAGTCATATTTGTATATCTTGTGAAGCTCTCACTTCCACCACCTCCCCATCTCTCATTTCCTATCTTGAAGATGAAGGTTATCTCTCTTGTCCAAGAGAGGTGAAGAAGAACAAGGGAAGGAGTCCCTTGGTGAAGATCAAGGCCGAAGACTTGGAGCTAGAGTGGGTAAGCCCTTGGAGAAGGTAGAAGACTCACGCTCAAGTGGGTAAGTCCTTGGTGGAAAGCTTCTCCGAGTGAAGGTGAAGTCAAAGGCAGAAGATCCAAGAAGAGTGGGTAATTCCTACAAGGCTGAAGACTTGTGCTAGAGTGGGTAAGTCCTTGGAGAAGGCTGAAGACTCTTGCAAAGTGGGTAAGTCCTTGGTAAGGTTGAAGACTCTTTGTATTGGATAGGTAAGTCCTTTGTGGGTCATGTGTTGTATGTCTTATTAATGAATATAAGAGTGCAATTGTTTGAAGTCCTAGAGGTTGACCTCTCTAGGCAAGTGGACTGACACACTTCTAGTTTGAAGTGTGGAACCACTCTAAATAGCTTGTCTAATTGGTGCATGTTCTATCTCTCCCTCCCTTTCTATGCATGATTTAGTTGCACTCAAATTACCTATTTAGCAACCTTATCTTGTCATATATTTTGAAGGTTTGATGAATTTTGTTTAAGTGCTTTCAGCTCTATTCACCCCCCCTCTAGAGCATCTAATCACCCATATAGGATCCAACAAGTGGTATCAGAGCGGGTCTTCTTCAAGCATAATTCAACAACTGGAGAAGATGGGTGACTACCTAGGAGGGAGACTCTCGACTAGCCTTCCAATTTTTGATGGGAGCAACTTCCTCTATTGGAGAAGAAGACTTCAATTCTTCATCCAAGGATCAAGTCTCGAGATGTGGCAAATGGTGAACAACCCATACATTCTACCAAAGACAAACATTAAAGAATGGGATGAAGCCACCTTGATGAAAGCAACCTTGAATGCTAGAGCCATGCACATTCTATATGCCTCCATGACCCCCACCGAGTTCAACCGGATTTCTTCTTGTGAGACGGCCTATGAGGTATGGAGAAAGCTTTGCATCACTTATGAAGGGACAGATCAAGTGTAGGAAAGCAAAGTCTACATGCTCAAAGGGTTGCTTGAGAACTTCAAGATGGGAAAGGAGGAGAGCATAGCCAACATGTACTCAAGGCTCAACACCATCTTGAATGGTCTTGCTGTTCTAGTACATCCTATGTCTAGTGGAGAGATCAACTCAAAGATACTTAGAACTCTCCCCAAGAGATGGGAATCCAAGGTGACTTCTATTGAAGAAGCAAGGTCGCTTAGGGATATTCCTATTGAAGAGCTCATTGGAAATCTTCAAGCACATGAAGCTACACTTGACAAGAGGGAGGAAGTAGAAAGATAAGAGAAGAAAGAGCTTAAGAGAATGAAGAAGGCTGAAATAAAGGCTCAAATTGAAGCTATCATGGAAAAAGTCTCTCCATCCTCTCAAGCTAAAGAAGATGCCATGTACTCCAAAGGTAGACTCTACAAAGGCAAGTCCTCCTCCATCTGGTGCTTCACATGTGGAAAGAAGGGTCACTACAAGGAAGATTGCCCACAAGGCAAAAAGACCCATCTTCACAAGAAGGAGAAATGGCACTCAAGCTCAAGTGGCTCCTCCAACTCAAGCTCAAGTGAAGATTCATGTGAAGGATCAAGCTCAAGCTCTAGTGATGAAGGAGAATGTCATTTTGCTCTTGTAGCATCAACAAGTGAAGACTCAAATGAGGTAAATCTAGACTCTTTAGATAAAGAATCCTTGATTGATCTCATTCATGATATTTTTGCATCTCTTAAGTATTCTAAAAAGAAAAAGAAAAAGCTTGCTAAAATTGTTGATAATTTGCATATAGAACTAGATGATCTTGAATATGCAAATTCTTTCTTGCTTATTGATAAAAATGATTGTCTTAGCCAAGTAGACTCTCTTAAACTTGAAAATGCTAGTTTACTTGATAAGATTAAATTTCTAGAAGCTCAACCTCTCATGCCTAATTCTAATGAAGAACATACTTTAATTGTTGATTCTCTCATGCATGACATTGATGTTCTTAAATCTGAAAACAAAAACAAAGATTTTCTTTTGCATGAATTAGAACTAGAAAATGCCTCCTTGCTTGCTAAAATCAATGGGCATGAATCTTGTTCTAGTTCTACTAATAGAGAGAATGATGTTGCTGCTCTTCATATTGATAGAGATTCTTATTTAACTAAAACTCTTTGCCTAGAAAATGATCTTCTACATGCTAGAGATAACATTAATCAATTGTCTTCTACTATTGCTTCTCTTAAGCATGAAAATGATAGTTTAAGATCTTCTTTGCAAAGATTCTTAGTTGGTAAAAAGAATCTTAATCAAATCCTAGACCATACTACTAAACAAATTGGTAGACATGGTTTAGGGTATGATAGTAGTCAAGGGAACAACAAAGATAAAGGACCTCCAATATTCCATGGAAAATCCTCTAGTTCCAAGACTATGGGCACATGCAACTATTGCAATGAATTAGGTCATTATTCTAATTGTTGTCCTTTTAGGAAAGCACCCAAGAGCAATAGGATTTGGGTTGCTAAGCTAACTCCTCCGGACCCAAAAACATGATTGGGGACCAATTCATCTTTCTTCTTGTAGGTACTTGCAAATGGATTGACTTGAGGTATTGAATTGCAAATTGTCTTGTCAATCCACATGAAAGAAGAAAGGTGAGATGTGTAGAGGGTGACAACAAGTGGAAAAGCAATGGTAAGCACAAAGGTAATGGTTTTATTGCTTATAACCTATCCTAACTTGTTTTTGTCAAGTTAATGTGCACTATACATATGGTTTTTGAGTCAAAAGTGGTATTTTGTGTTTCTCTTCACACTCTTGCTCAAAAACTGTTTCTAATGATTATATAGTGCATTACTAACTTGCTTAAACATGTTTGGATATGGTTTGTATATTTATCATGCCTTTAAATATGTTTTTATGAGATATATGTGCTTTTTGACAACTGCTCTGTCAGTCGAGTTTGCCCTATTGAAACTCGACCGATAGGCACCAATGGGTGTTGCCAACAGTTGTCATCGGTCGAGTTGCCAATGCACAGAACTCGACCGGTTACACTGTGCATAGAATATAAATTTGGCTTATTGAATGAGAATTTCCCTCTCAACTAGATTTTCTCAACCAATAGCCTTTTTCTTTGGCACTCCATTTGGTACCTTTATATATGCATATTGCCATGTTCTAAATTTCCTATCTTGCTTACAACTCTATCTCTCTAATTGCTCTAAATTGGTAAATCTATATGTTGCAATTACTTGCTTTAAGTTGTTTTGCAGGTTTTGATGATGATCTCTTTGGATCTCTTGGTTGTGTCTAACAATTGCTTCCGCTGTACTCTAACTTGCTACATCTATCTAGGTGTATATCTTGTTTTGATACAACCTTGAGGTTCTTAGTGGTAGTCATCTTATGGTAAGGATGCATATCTAGTGAGTTATATCCTTTAATGCGTCTAAAATTGCATATCTCTTTGTTTGGATATATCTCTACATCTACTCATAGCTTGCTCTTTGACTTGTGTATCTTTTGGTATCTCTTGCTATGATCTAGATCCTACTAGTAGTCCTAACTTGTGATATCATCTACTAGTAGTTCACATACATGTAGTTCTAACCTTGTTTATAATTGGAATATTTGCTCATCTATATGATATGCTTGTATCTTGTCTCATATATGCTCAAGCCTGTTCCTTGAATTGCATATCTACTATCTTGAGTTGCTTGCATAATATTGTGATGCATGGCACATAGATCTACATTATATGTAGAAATTGGAGTATTTTTAAATTTTATGCAACTTTTTCTCCAGTTTCAGTTTTTTCTGCAAGTATAGTGTTTTTTATGCAGAAACTACCTTCTGAGCAAGGCTCATCGCTTTGCCATGAGCCCTAATGGTTTTTGATCAAATTCCATCATCTTGAGGGTCAAAATTGCAATTTATTGTTTTTCTGCAGCACCTTATCTTGCATCTTTGGGTTGTTCAAGTATATGCTTTAACTTGCTTTTCTTTCTATGCTTAGACAAGCCCCTATCCGCGCTCTTCTACTCTCCTTATATAACTTTTGTTATCTTCTTTCTCTTAACAAGTGGTGTTTCTTAGTTTCTTCACACCCCCACCTTTTTGAAATGACAAAGGGGGAGAAAGGTATGTCTTCTTTTGACAACAGGGAGAAGGCATGTCTTACATGAAGCAAAGAAGCGTGTCCATGTAAAGGGGAGAAGGTAAATGGGAGAAGGCATATATGTGTAGAACATATATGAGTAGAAGACATAGTTTCTATAAATGTTATGAAAGCTAACCATGCAGGAGAAATAGCATCAATTGAGGGGGAGTATGAGAACTCCATGCGCATCAATTGAGGGGGAGCATATGAGCTCAATCCTATTGTAACCCCAAGGTTTCTCCAAAGGTATGATTTTACTTTAAAGCTTTCAATACATTTATGGAATGGTTTGTCATCTTCAAAAAGGGGGAGAATGTTGACTCAAGGTCAATTAAGTCAATGTTAAATCACGTCTAAATTGACTAAACCCTTGTTTTGATGATGACTAACCATTCCACATATTGATGTCTAATGCTTCTACATTGAGTGATTTCAGATTAGGTTTAGACACACTCCAAATGCCCTAACTTGCGCATATCAAATTGGAGAAAAGACAAGTCAAAATAGCTACAAGTGTGCAATTTGGGATCTCTATGTAAATGACCTTATAATTGCTTTGTAATCTCTTGTAATGATTGTATGACTTGTAATTAAGCTTAGAAAAATTATTGGGACTCAAAAATCCATCATTTGTACAGTTTTCAAAAATTCCAAAATACCCATAACAGGGATTTTGTCGGCCGAATTCCAAACTCGGCCGATCCAGTTATTCTGGAATTTTTGATGCAATCGATCGAGTTTCCAACTCAGCCGATTCCCGTTCGGTCGAGTTTCTAGACCACGAAACTCGGCCGATCCACTGATCGGTCCAAGATGAAAGTCGACCGATCGGCCGAGTTTCTCCAAAGGAACTCGGCCGACAGTCTAGCTTTCAGCCTTGTCTTTTAGTGGTTCGGCCGAATTGCCTTTATAGAAACTCGGCCGATCAGACTGTACTGGAATGCAGAAAAAGCATTTCCAACCGTTGGAGACTTTGTTGGGACCCAAAATAGATCCGTTGCAACTTGTAAAACGGCTATTTTTCGTTCACAAGTGTTCCCAAAGGCTAAGAGGCATCCCCAGCTATAAATAGGACCCCTTGGGCTTCATTCCAAGGTTGAGCATTCCATGCAAACTCTTTGAGAGGTTCCTATTCTATAGTTGAGTGCTTCCTACAGCCTCCTCTCTCTCTCTAAGCTTAATCACTTGCTACATCCATTAGAGTGAGTAGGAAATCTGTAAGAGAGCTAGTCATATTTGTATATCTTGTGAAGCTCTCACTTCCACCACCTCCCCATCTCTCATTTCCTATCTTGAAGATGAAGGTTCTCTCTCTTGTCCAAGAGAGGTGAAGAAGAACAAGGGAAGGAGTCCCTTGGTGAAGATCAAGGCCGAAGACTTAGAGCTAGAGTGGGTAAGCCCTTGGAGAAGGCAGAAGACTCACGCTCAAGTGGGTAAGTCCTTGGTGGAAAGCTTCTCTGAGTGAAGGTGAAGTCAAAGGCGGAAGATCCAAGAAGAGTGGGTAAATCCTACAAGGCTGAAGACTTGTGCTAGAGTGGGTAAGTCCTTGGAGAAGGCCGAAGACTCTTGCAAAGTGGGTAAGTCCTTGGTAAGGTTGAAGACTCTTTGTATTGGATAGGTAAATCCTTTGTGGTTCATGTGTTGTATGTCTTATTAATGAATATAAGAGTGCAATTGTTTGAAGTCCTAGAGGTTGACCTCTCTAGGCAAGTGGACTGACACACTTCTAGTTTGAAGTGTGGAACCACTCTAAATAGCTTGTCTAATTGGTGCATGTTCAATCTCTCCCTCCCTTGCTATGCATGATTTAGTTGCACTCAAATTACCTATTTAGCAACCTTATGTTGTCATATATTTTGAAGGTTTGATGAATTTTGTTTAAGTGCTTTCAGCTCTATTCACCCCCCTCTAGAGCATCTAATCACCCATCTAGGATCCAACAAGTGGTATCATAGCGGGTCTTCTCCAAGCATACTTCAACAAGTAGGAGAAGATGGGTGACTACCTAGGAGGGAGACTCTCGACTAGCCTTCCAATCTTTGATGGGAGCAACTTCCTCTATTGGAGAAGAAGACTTCAATTCTTCATCCAAGGATCAAGTCTCGAGATGTGGCAAATGGTGAACAGCCCATACATTCTACCAAAGACAAACATTGAAGAATGGGATGAAGCCACCTTGATGAAAGCAACCTTGAATGCTAGAGCCATGCACATTCTATATGCCTCCATGACCCCCACCGAGTTCAACCGGATTTCTTCTTGTGAGACGGCCTATGAGGTATGGAGAAAGGTTTGCATCACTTATGAAGGGACAGATCAAGTGAAGGAAAGCAAAGTCTACATGCTCAAAGGGTTGCTTGAGAACTTCAAGATGGGAAAGGAGGAGAGCATAGCCAACATGTACTAAAGGCTCAACACCATCTTGAATGGTCTTGCTGTTCTAGGACATCCTATGTCTAGTGGAGAGATCAACTCAAAGATACTTAGAACTCTCCCCAAGAGATGGGAATCCAAGGTGACTTCTATTGAAGAAGCAAGGTCGCTTAGGGATATTCCTATTGAAGAGCTCATTGGAAATCTTCAAGCACATGAAGCTACACTTGACAAGAGGGAGGAAGTAGAAAGACAAGAGAAGAAAGAGCTTAAGAGAATGAAGAAGGCTGAAATAAAGGCTCAAATTGAAGCTATCATGGAAAAAGTCTCTCCATCCTCTCAAGCTAAACAAGATGCCATGTACTCCAAAGGTAGACTCTACAAAGGCAAGTCCTCCTCCATCCGGTGCTTCACATGTGGAAAGAAGGGTCACGACAAGGAAGATTGCCCACAAGGCAAAAAGACCCATCTTCACAAGAAGGAGAAATGGCACTCAAGCTCAAGCGGCTCCTCCAACTCAAGCTCAAGTGAAGATTCATGTGAAGGATCAAGCTCAAGCTCTAGTGATGAAGGAGAATGTCATTTTGCTCTTGTAGCATCAACAAGTGAAGACTCAAATGAGGTAAATCTAGACTCTTTAGATAAAGAATCCTTGATTGATCTCATTCATGATATTTGTGCATCTCTTAAGTCTTCTAAAAAGAAAAAGAAAAAGCTTGCTAAAATTGTTGATAATTTGCATATAGAACTAGATGATCTTGAATATCCAAATTCTTGCTTGCTTATTGATAAAAATGATTGTCTTAGCCAAGTAGACTCTCTTAAACTTGAAAATGCTAGTTTACTTGATAAGATTAAATTTCTAGAAGCTCAACCTCTCATGCCTAATTCTAATGAAGAACATACTTTAATTGTTGATTCTCTCATGCATGACATTGATGTTCTTAAATCTGAAAACAAAAACAAAGATTTTGTTTTGCATGAATTAGAACTAGAAAATGCCTCCTTGCTTGCTAAAATCAATGGGCATGAATCTTGTTCTAGTTCTACTAATAGAGAGAATGATGTTGCTGCTCTTCATATTGATAGAGATTCTTATTTAACTAAAACTCTTTGCCTAGAAAATGATCTTCTACATGCTAGAGATAACATTAATCAATTGTCTTCTACTATTGCTTCTCTTAAGCATGAAAATGATAGTTTAAGATCTTCTTTGCAAAGATTCTTAGTTGGTAAAAAGAATCTTAATCAAATCCTAGACCATACTACTAAACAAATTGGTAGACATGGTTTAGGGTATGATAGTAGGCAAGGGAACAACAAAGATAAAGGACCTCCAATATTCCATGGAAAATCCTCTAGTTCCAAGACTATGGGCACATGCAACTATTGCAATGAATTAGGTCATTATTCTAATTGTTGTCCTTTTAGGAAAGCACCCAAGAGCAATAGGATTTGGGTTGCTAAGCTAACTCCTCCGGACCCAAAAACATGATTGGGGACCAATTCATCTTTCTTCTTGTAGGTACTTGCAAATGGATTGACTTGAGGTATTGAATTGCAAATTGTCTTGTCAATCCACATGAAAGAAGAAAGGTGAGATGTGTAGAGGGTGACAACAAGTGGAAAAGTAATGGTAAGCACAAAGGTAATGGTTTTATTGCTTATAACCTATCCTAACTTGTTTTTGTCAAGTTAATGTGCACTATACATATGGTTTTTATGTCAAAAGTGGTATTTTGTGTTTCTCTTCACACTCTTGCTCAAAAACTGTTTCTAATGATTATATAGTGCATTACTAACTTGCTTAGACATGTTTGGATATGGTTTGTATATTTATCATGCCTTTAAATATGTTTTTATGAGATATATGTGCTTTTTGACAGCTGCTCTGTCGGTCGAGTTTGCCCTATTGAAACTCGACCGATAGGCACCAATGGGTGTTGCCAGCAGTTTTCATCGGTCGAGTTGCCAATGCACAGAACTCGACCTGTTACACTGTGCATAGAATATAAATTTGGCTTATTGAATGAGAATTTCCCTCTCAACTAGATTTTCTCAACCAATAGCCTTATTCTTTGGAACTCCATTTGGTACCTTTATATATGCATATTGCCATGTTCTAAATTGCCTATCTTGCTTACAACTCTATCTCTCTAATTGCTCTAAATTGGTAAATCTATATGTTGCAATTACCTGCTTTGAGTTGTTTTGCAGGTTTTGATGATGATCTCTTTGGATCTCTTGGTTGTGTCTAACAATTGCTTCCGCTGTACTCTAACTTGCTACATCTATCTAGGTGTATATCTTGTTTTGATACAACCTTGAGGTTCTTAGTGGTAGTCATCTTATGGTAAGGATGCATATCTAGTGAGTTATATCCTTTCATGTGTCTAAAATTGCATATCTCTTTGTTTGGATATATCTCTACATCTACTCATAGCTTGCTCTTTGACTTGTGTATCTTTTGGTATCTCTTGCTATGATCTAGATCCTACTAGTAGTCCTAACTTGTGATATCATCTACTAGTAGTTCACATACATGTAGTTCTAACCTTGTTTATAATTGGAATATTTGCTCATCTATATGCTATGCTTGTATCTTGTCTCATATATTCTCAAGCCTGTTCCTTGAATTGCATATCTACTATCTTGAGTTGCTTGCATAATATTGTGATGCTGGGCACATAGAGCTACATTATATGTAGAAATTGGAGTATTTTTAAATTTTATGCAACTTTTGCTCCAGTTTCAGTTTTTGCTGCAAGTATAGTGTTTTTTATGCAGAAACTACCTTCTGAGCAAGGCTCATCGCTTTGCCATGAGCCCTGATGGTTTTTGATCAAATTCCATCATCTTGAGGGTCAAAATTGCAATTTATTGTTTTTCTGCAACACTTTATCTTGCATCTTTGGGTTGTTCAAGTATATGCTTTAACTTGCTTTTCTTTCTATGCTTGGACAAGCCCCTATCTGCGCTCTTCTACTCTCCTTATATAACTTTTGTTATCTTCTTTCTCTTAACAAGTGGTGTTTCTTAGTTTCTTCACACCCCCACCTTTTTGAAATGACAAAGGGGGAGAAAGGTATGTCTTCTTTTGACAACAGGGAGAAGGCATGTCTTACATGAAGCAAAGAAGTGTGTCCATGTAAAGGGGAGAAGGTAAATGGGAGAAGGCATTTATGTGTAGAACATATATGAGTAGAAGACATAGTTTCTATAAATGTTATGAAAGCTAACCATGCAGGAGAAATAGCATCAATTGAGGGGGAGTATGAGAACTCCATGCGCATCAATTGAGGGGGAGCATATGAGCTCAATCCTATTGAAACCCCTAGGTTTCTCCAAAGGTATGATTTTACTTTAAAGCTTTCAATACATTTATGGAATGGTTTGTCATCTTCAAAAAGGGGGAGAATGTTGACTCAAGGTCAATTAAGTCAATGTTAACTCACGTATAAATTGACTAAACCCTTGTTTTGATGATGACTAACCATTCCACATATTGATGTCTAATGCTTCTACATTGAGTGATTTTAGATTAGGTTTAGACACACTCCAAATGCCCTAACTTGCGCATATCAAACTGGAGAAAAGACAAGTCAAAATAGCTACAAGTGTGCAATTTGGGATCTCTATGTAAATGACCTTATAATTGCTTTGTAATCACTTGTAATGATTGTATGACTTGTAATTAAGCTTAGAAAAATTATTGGGACTAAAAAATCCATCATTTGTACAGTTTTACGAAAATTCCAAAATACCCATAACAGGGATTTTGTCGGCCGAATTCCAAACTCGGCCGATCCAGTTATTCTAGAATTTTTGATGCAATCGGACGAGTTTCCAACTCAGCCGATTCCCGTTCGGTCGAGTTTCTAGACCACGAAACTCGGCCGATCCACTGATCGGTCCAAGATGAAAGTCGACCGATCGGCCGAGTTTCTCCAAAGGAACTCGGCCGACAGTCTAGCTTTCAGCCTTGTCTTTTAGTGGTTCGGCCGAATTGCCTTTATAGAAACTCGGCCGATCAGACTGTACTGGAATTCCGAAAAAGCATTTCCAACCGTTGGAGACTTTGTTGGGACCCAAAATAGATCCGTTGCAACTTGTAAAACGGCTATTTTTCGTTCACAAGTGTTCCCAAAGGCTAAGAGGCATCCCCAGCTATAAATAGGACCCCTTGGGCTTCATTCCAAGGTTGAGCATTCCATGCAAACTCTTTGAGAGGTTCCTATTCTATAGTTGAGTGCTTCCTACAGCCTCCTCTCTCTCTCTAAGCTTAATCACTTGCTACATCCATTAGAGTGAGTAGGAAATCTGTAAGAGAGCTAGTCATATTTGTATATCTTGTGAAGCTCTCACTTCCACCACCTCCCCATCTCTCATTTCCTATCTTGAAGATGAAGGTTCTCTCTCTTGTCCAAGAGAGGTGAAGAAGAATAAGGGAAGGAGTCCCTTGGTGAAGATCAAGGCCGAAGACTTGGAGCTAGAGTGGGTAAGCCCTTGGAGAAGGCAGAAGACTCACGCTCAAGTGGGTAAGTCCTTCGTGGAAAGCTTCTCCGAGTGAAGGTGAAGTCAAAGGCGGAAGATCCAAGAAGAGTGGGTAATTCCTACAAGGCTGAAGACTTGTGCTAGAGTGGGTAAGTCCTTGGAGAAGGCCGAAGACTCTTGCAAAGTGGGTAAGTCCTTGGTAAGGTTGAAGACTCTTTGTATTGGATAGGTAAGTCCTTTGTGGGTCATGTGTTGAATGTCTTATTAATGAATATAAGAGTGCATTTGTTTGAAGTCCTAGAGGTTGACCTCTCTAGGCAAGTGGACTGACACACTTCTAGTTTGAAGTGTGGAACCACTCTAAATAGCTTGTCTAATTGGTGCATGTTCAATCTCTCCCTCCCTTGCTATGCATGATTTAGTTGCACTCAAATTACCTATTTAGCAACCTTATCTTGTCTTATATTTTGAAGGTTTGATGAATTTTGTTTAAGTGTTTTCAGCTCTATTCACCCCCCCTCTAGAGCATCTAATCACCCATCTAGGATCCAACAAGTGGTATCAGAGCAGGTCTTCTCCAAGCATACTTCAACAAGTAGGAGAAGATGGGTGACTACCTAGGAGGGAGACTCTCGACTAGCCTTCCAATCTTTGATGGGAGCAACTTCCTCTATTGGAGAAGAAGACTTCAATTCTTCATCCAAGGATCAAGTCTCGAGATGTGGCAAATGGTGAACATCCCATACATTCTACCAAAGACAAACATTGAAGAATGGGATGAAGCCACCTTGATGAAAGCAACCTTGAATGCTAGAGCAATGCACATTCTATATGCCTCCATGACCCCCACCGAGTTCAACCGGATTTCTTCTTGTGAGACGGCCTATGAGGTATGGAGAAAGCTTTGCATCACTTATGAAGGGACAGATCAAGTGAAGGAAAGCAAAGTCTAATGCTCAAAGGGTTGCTTGAGAACTTCAAGATGGGAAAGGAGGAGAGCATAGCCAACATGTACTCAAGGCTCAACACCATCTTGAATGGTCTTGCTGTTCTAGGACATCCTATGTCTAGTGGAGAGATCAACTCAAAGATACTTAGAACTCTCCCCAAGAGATGGGAATCCAAGGTGACTTCTATTGAAGAAGCAAGGTCGCTTAGGGATATTCCTATTGAAGAGCTCATTGGAAATCTTCAAGCACATGAAGCTACACTTGACAAGAGGGAGGAAGTAGAAAGACAAGAGAAGAAAGAGCTTAAGAGAATGAAGAAGGCTGAAATAAAGGCTCAAATTGAAGCTATCATGGAAAAAGTCTCTCCATCCTCTCAAGCTAAAGAAGATGCCATGTACTCCAAAGGTAGACTCTACAAAGGCAAGTCCTCCTCCATCCGGTGCTTCACACGTGGAAAGAAGGGTCACTACATGGAAGATTTCCCACAAGGCAAAAAGACCCATCTTCACAAGAAGGAGAAATGGCACTCAAGCTCAAGCGGCTCCTCCAACTCAAGCTCAAGTGAAGATTCATGTGAAGGATCAAGCTCAAGCTCTAGTGATGAAGGAGAATGTCATTTTGCTCTTGTAGCATCAACAAGTGAAGACTCAAATGAGGTAAATCTAGACTCTTTAGATAAAGAATCCTTGATTGATCTCATTCATGATATTTGTGCATCTCTTAAGTCTTCTAAAAAGAAAAAGAAAAAGCTTGCTAAAATTGTTGATAATTTGCATATAGAACTAGATGATCTTGAATATGCAAATTCTTGCTTGCTTATTGATAAAAATGATTGTCTTAGCCAAGTAGACTCTCTTAAACTTGAAAATGCTAGTTTACTTGATAAGATTAAATTTCTAGAAGCTCAACCTCTCATGCCTAATTCTAATGAAGAACATACGTTAATTGTTGATTCTCTCATGCATGACATTGATGTTCTTAAATCTGAAAACAAAAACAAAGATTTTGTTTTGCATGAATTAGAACTAGAAAATGCCTCCTTGCTTGCTAAAATCAATGGGCATGAATCTTGTTCTAGTTCTACTAATAGAGAGAATGATGTTGCTGCTCTTCATATTGATAGAGATTCTTATTTAACTAAAACTTTTTGCCTAGAAAATGATCTTCTACATGCTAGAGATAACATTAATCAATTGTCTTCTACTATTGCTTCTCTTAAGCATGAAAATGATAGTTTAAGATCTTCTTTGCAAAGATTCTTAGTTGGTAAAAAGAATCTTAATCAAATCCTAGACCATACTACTAAACAAATTGGTAGACATGGTTTAGGGTATGATAGTAGTCAAGGGAACAACAAAGATAAAGGACCTCCAATATTCCATGGAAAATCCTCTAGTTCCAAGACTATGGGCACATGCAACTATTGCAATGAATTAGGTCATTATTCTAATTGTTGTCCTTTTAGGAAAGCACCCAAGAGAAATAGGATTTGGGTTGCTAAGCTAATTCCTCCGGACCCAAAAACATGATTGGGGACCAATTCATCTTTCTTCTTGTAGGTACTTGCAAATGGATTGACTTGAGGTATTGAATTGCAAATTGTCTTGTCAATCCACATGAAAGAAGAAAGGTGAGATGTGTAGAGGGTGACAACAAGTGGAAAAGCAATGGTAAGCACAAAGGTAATGGTTTTATTGCTTATAACCTATCCTAACTTGTTTTTGTCAAGTTAATGTGCACTATACATATGGTTTTTGAGTCAAAAGTGGTATTTTGTGTTTCTCTTCACACTCTTGCTCAAAAACTGTTTCTAATGATTATATAGTGCATTACTAACTTGCTTAGACATGTTTGGATATGGTTTGTATATTTATCATGCCTTTAAATATGTTTTTATGAGATATATGTGCTTTTTGACAGCTGCTCTGTCGGTCGAGTTTGCCCTATTGAAACTTGACCGATAGGCACCAATGGGTGTTGCCAGCAGTTGTCATCGGTCGAGTTGCCAATGCACAGAACTCGACCGGTTACACTGTGCATAGAATATAAATTTGGCTTATTGAATGAGAATTTCCCTCTCAACTAGATTTTCTCAACCAATAGCCTTATTCTTTGGCACTCCATTTGGTACCTTTATATATGCATATTGCCATGTTCTAAATTGCCTATCTTGCTTACAACTCTATCTCTCTAATTGCTCTAAATTGGTAAATCTATATGTTGCAATTACTTGCTTTGAGTTGTTTTGCAGGTTTTGATGATGATCTCTTTGGATCTCTTGGTTGTGTCTAACAATTGCTTCCGATGTACTCTAACTTGCTACATCTATCTAGGTGTATATCTTGTTTTGATACAACCTTGAGGTTCTTAGTGGTAGTCATCTTATGGTAAGGATGCATATCTAGTGAGTTATATCCTTTCATGCGTCTAAAATTGCATATCTCTTTGTTTGGATATATCTCTACATCTACTCATAGCTTGCTCTTTGACTTGTGTATCTTTCGGTATCTCTTGCTATGATCTAGATCCTACTAGTAGTCCTAACTTGTGATATCATCTACTAGTAGTTCACATACATGTAGTTCTAACCTTGTTTATAATTGGAATATTTGCTCATCTATATGCTATGCTTGTATCTTGTCTCATATATGCTCAAGCATGTTCCTTGAATTGCATATCTACTATCTTGAGTTGCTTGCATAATATTGTGATGCAGGGCACATAGAGCTACATTATATGTAGAAATTGGAGTATTTCTAAATTTTATGCAACTTTTGCTCCAGTTTCAGTTTTTGCTGCAAGTATAGTGTTTTTTATGCAGAAACTACCTTCTGAGCAAGCCTCATCGCTTTTCCATGAGCCCTGATGGTTTTTGATCAAATTCCATCATCTTGAGGGTCAAAATTGCAATTTATTGTTTTTCTGCAGCACTTTATCTTGCATCTTTGGGTTGTTCAAGTATATGCTTTAACTTGCTTTTCTTTCTATGCTTGGACAAGCCCCTATCTGCGCTCTTCTACTCTCCTTATATAACTTTTGTTATCTTCTTTCTCTTAACAAGTGGTGTTTCTTAGTTTCTTCACACCCCCACCTTTTTGAAATGACAAAGGGGGAGAAAGGTATGTCTTCTTTTGACAACAGGGAGAAGGCATGTCTTACATGAAGCAAAGAAGTGTGTCCATGTAAAGGGGAGAAGGTAAATGGGAGAAGGCATATATGTGTAGAACATATATGAGTAGAAGACATAGTTTCTATAAATGTTATGAAAGCTAACCATGCAGGAGAAATAGCATCAATTGAGAGGGAGTATGAGAACTCCATGTGCATCAATTGAGGGGAAGCATATGAGCTCAAT
The DNA here is from genome assembly GCA_963693085.1 of Alisma plantago-aquatica. NCBI lineage: Eukaryota > Viridiplantae > Streptophyta > Magnoliopsida > Alismatales > Alismataceae > Alisma > Alisma plantago-aquatica. The sequence goes on along the minus strand of OY856415.1, from coordinate 649,534,895 downwards.
CCTATTGAAACCCCTATGTTTCTCCAAAGGTATGATTTTACTTTAAAGCTTTCAATACATTTATGGAATGGTTTGTCATCTTCAAAAAGGGGGAGAATGTTGACTCAAGGTCAATTAAGTCAATGTTAACTCACGTCTAAATTGACTAAACCCTTGTTTTGATGATGACTAACCATTCCACATATTGATGTGTAATGCTTCTACATTGAGTGATTTCAGATTAGGTTTAGACACACTCCAAATGCCCTAACTTGCGCATATCAAATTGGAGAAAAGACAAGTCAAAATAGCTACAAGTGTGCAATTTGGGATCTCTATGTAAATGACCTTATAATTGCTTTGTAATCACTTGTAATGATTGTATGACTTGTAATTAAGCTTAGAAAAATTATTGGGACTCAAAAATCCATCATTTGTACAGTTTTACGAAAATTCCAAAATACCCATAACAGGGATTTTGTCGGCCGAATTCCAAACTCGGCCGATCTAGTTATTCTAGAATTTTTGATGCAATCGGCCGAGTTTCCAACTCAGCCGATTCCTGTTCGGTCGAGTTTCTAGACCACGAAACTCGGCCGATCCACTGATCGGTCCAAGATGAAAGTCGACCGATCGGCCGAGTTTCTCCAAAGGAACTCAGCCGACAGTCTAGCTTTCAGCCTTGTCTTTTAGTGGTTCGGCCGAATTGCCTTTATAGAAACTCGGCCGATCAGACTGTACTGGAATGCAGAAAAAGCATTTCCAACCGTTGGAGACTTTGTTGGGACCCAAAATAGATCTGTTGCAACTTGTAAAACGGCTATTTTTCGTTCACAAGTGTTCCCAAAGGCTAAGAGGCATCCCCAGCTATAAATAGGACCCCTTGGGCTTCATTCCAAGGTTGAGCATTCCATGCAAACTCTTTGAGAGGTTCCTATTCTATAGTTGAGTGCTTCCTACAGCCTCCTCTCTCTCTCTAAGCTTAATCACTTGCTACATCCATTAGAGTGAGTAGGAAATCTGTAAGAGAGCTAGTCATATTTGTATATCTTGTGAAGCTCTCACTTCCACCACCTCCCCATCTCTCATTTCCTATCTTGAAGATGAAGGTTCTCTCTCTTGTCCAAGAGAGGTGAAGAAGAACAAGGGAAGGAGTCCCTTGGTGAAGATCAAGGCCGAAGACTTGGAGCTAGAGTGGGTAAGCCCTTGGAGAAGGCAGAAGACTCACGCTCAAGTGAGTAAGTCCTTGGTGGAAAGCTTCTCCGAGTGAAGGTGAAGTAAAAGGCGGAAGATCCAAGAAGAGTGGGTAATTCCTACAAGGCTAAAGACTTGTGCTAGAGTGGGTAAGTCCTTGGAGAAGGCCGAAGACTCTTGCAAAGTGGGTAAGTCCTTGGTAAGGTTGAAGACTCTTTGTATTGGACAGGTAAGTCCTTTGTGGGTCATGTGTTGTATGTCTTATTAATGAATATAAGAGTGCAATTGTTTGAAGTCCTAGAGGTTGACCTCTCTAGGCAAGTGGACTGACACACTTCTAGTTTGAAGTGTGGAACCACTCTAAATAGCTTGTCTAATTGGTGCATGTTCAATCTCTCCCTCCCTTGCTATGCATGATTTAGTTGCAGTCAAATTACCTATTTAGCAACCTTATCTTGTCATATATTTTGAAGGTTTGATGAATTTTGTTTAAGTGCTTTCAGCTCTATTCACCCCCCTCTAGAGCATGTAATCACCCATCTAGGATCCAACAAGTGGTATCAGAGCGGGTCTTCTCCAAGCATACTTCAACAAGTAGGAGAAGATGGGTGACTACCTAAGAGGGAGACTCTCGACTAGCCTTCCAATCTTTGATGGGAGCAACTTCCTCTATTGGAGAAGAAGACTTCAATTCTTCATCCAAGGATCAAGTCTCGAGATGTGGCAAATGGTGAACAGCCCATACATTCTACCAAAGACAAACATTGATGAATGGGATGAAGCCACCTTGATGAAAGCAACCTTGAATGCTAGATCCATGCACATTCTATATGCCTCCATGACCCCCACCGAGTTCAACCGGATTTCTTCTTGTGAGACGGCCTATGAGGTATGGAGAAAGCTTTGCATCACTTATGAAGGGACAGATCAAGTGAAGGAAAGCAAAGTCTACATGTTCAAAGGGTTGCTTGAGAACTTCAAGATGGGAAAGGAGGAGAGCATAGCCAACTTGTACTCAAGGCTCAACACCATCTTGAATGGTCTTGCTGTTCTAGGACATCCTATGTCTAGTGGAGAGATCAACTCAAAGATACTTAGAACTCTCCCCAAGAGATGGGAATCCAAGGTGACTTCTATTGAAGAAGCAAGGTCGCTTAGGGATATTCCTATTGAAGAGCTCATTGGAAATTTTAAAGCACATGAAGCTACACTTGACAAGAGGGAGGAAGTAGAAAGACAAGAGAAGAAAGAGCTTAAGAGAATGAAGAAGGCTGAAATAAAGGCTCAAATTGAAGCTATCATGGAAAAAGTCTCTCCATCCTCTCAAGCTAAAGAAGATGCCATGTACTCTAAAGGTAGACTCTACAAAAGCAAGTCCTCCTCCATCCGGTGCTTCACATTTGGAAAGAAGGGTCACTACAAGGAAGATTTCCCACAAGGCAAAAAGATCCATCTTCACAAGAAGGAGAAATGGCACTCAAGCTCAAGCGGCTCCTCCAACTCAAGCTCAAGTGAAGATTCATGTGAAGGATCAAGCTCAAGCTCTAGTGATGAAGGAGAATGTCATTTTTCTCTTGTAGCATCAACAAGTGAAGACTCAAATGAGGTAAATCTAGACTCTTTAGATAAAGAATCCTTGATTGATCTCATTCATGATATTTTTGCATCTCTTAAGTCTTCTAAAAAGAAAACGAAAAAGCTTGCTAAAATTGTTGATAATTTGCATATAGAACTAGATGATCTTGAATATGCAAATTCTTGCTTGCTTATTGATAAAAATGATTGTCTTAGCCAAGTAGACTCTCTTAAACTTGAAAATGCTAGTTTACTTGATAAGATTAAATTTTTAGAAGCTCAACCTTTCATGCCTAATTCTAATGAAGAACATACTTTAATTGTTGATTCTCTCATGCATGACATTGATGTTCTTAAATCTGAAAACAAAAACAAAGATTTTGTTTTGCATGAATTAGAACTAGAAAATGCCTCCTTGCTTGCTAAAATCAATGGGCATGAATCTTGTTCTAGTTCTACTAATAGAGAGAATGATGTTGCTGCTCTTCATATTGATAGAGATTCTTATTTAACTAAAACTCTTTGCCTAGAAAATGATCTTCTACATGCTAGAGATAACATTAATCAATTGTCTTCTACTATTGCTTCTCTTAAGCATGAAAATGATAGTTTAAGATCTTCTTTGCAAAGATTCTTAGTTGGTAAAAAGAATCTTAATCAAATCCTAGACCATACTACTAAACAAATTGGTAGACATGGTTTAGGGTATGATAGTAGTCAAGGGAACAACAAAGATAAAGGACCTCCAATATTCCATGGAAAATCCTCTAGTTCCAAGACTATGGGCACATGCAACTATTGCAATGAATTAGGTCATTATTCTAATTGTTGTCCTTTTAGGAAAGCACCCAAGAACAATAGGATTTGGGTTGCTAAGCTAACTCCTCCGGACCCAAAAACATGATTGGGGACCAATTCATCTTTCTTCTTGTAGGTACTTGCAAATGGATTGACTTGAGGTATTGAATTGCAAATTGTCTTGTCAATCCACATGAAAGAAGAAAGGTGAGATGTGTAGAGGGTGACAACAAGTGGAAAAGCAATGGTAAGCACAAAGGTAATGGTTTTATTGCTTATAACCTATCCTAACTTGTTTTTGTCAGGTTAATGTGCACTATACATATGGTTTTTGAGTCAAAAGTGGTATTTTGTGTTTCTCTTCACACTCTTGCTCAAAAACTGTTTCTAATGATTATATAGTGCATTATTAACTTGCTTAGACATGTTTGGATATGGTTTGTATATTTATCATGCCTTTAAATATGTTTTTATGAGATATATGTGCTTTTTGACAGCTGCTCTGTCGGTCGAGTTTGCCCTATTGAAACTTGACCGATAGGCACCAATGGGTGTTGCCAGCAGTTGTCATCGGTCGAGTTGCCAATGCACAGAACTCGACCGGTTACACTGTGCATAGAATATAAATTTGGCTTATTGAATGAGAATTTCCCTCTCAACTAGATTTTCTCAACCAATAGCCTTATTCTTTGGCACTCCATTTGGTACCTTTATATATGCATATTGCCATGTTCTAAATTGCCTATCTTGCTTACAACTCTATCTCTCTAATTGCTCTAAATTGGTAAATCTATATGTTGCAATTACTTGCTTTTAGTTGTTTTGCAGGTTTTGATGATGATCTCTTTGGATCTCTTGGTTGTGTCTAACAATTGCTTCCGATGTACTCTAACTTGCTACATCTATCTAGGTGTATATCTTGTTTTGATACAACCTTGAGGTTCTTAGTGGTAGTCATCTTATGGTAAGGATGCATATCTAGTGAGTTATATCCTTTCATGCGTCTAAAATTGCATATCTCTTTGTTTGGATATATCTCTACATCTACTCATAGCTTGCTCTTTGACTTGTGTATCTTTTGGTATCTCTTGCTATGATCTAGATCCTACTAGTAGTCCTAACTTGTGATATCATCTACTAGTAGTTCACATACATGTAGTTCTAACCTTGTTTATAATTGGAATATTTGCTCATCTATATGCTATGCTTGTATCTTGTCACATATATGCTCAAGCCTGTTCCTTGAATTGCATATCTACTATCTTGAGTTGCTTGCATAATATTGTGATGCAGGGCACATAGAGCTACATTATATGTAGAAATTGGAGTATTTTTAAATTTTATGCAACTTTTGCTCCAGTTTCAGTTTTTGCTGCAAGTATAGTGTTTTTTATGCAGAAACTACCTTCTGAGCAAGGCTCATCGCTTTGCCATGAGCCCTGATGGTTTTTAATCAAATTCCATCATCTTGAGGGTCAAAATTGCAATTTATTGTTTTTCTGCAGCACTTTATCTTGCATCTTTGGGTTGTTCAAGTATATGCTTTAACTTGCTTTTCTTTCTATGCTTGGACAAGCCCCTATCTGCGCTCTTCTACTCTCCTTATATAACTTTTGTTATCTTCTTTCTCTTAACAAGTGGTGTTTCTTAGTTTCTTCACACCCCCACCTTTTTGAAATGACAAAGGGGGAGAAAGGTATGTCTTCTTTTGACAACAGGGAGAAGGCATGTCTTACATGAAGCAAAGAAGCGTGTCCATGTAAAGGGGAGAAGGTAAATGGGAGAAGGCATATATGTGTAGAACATATATGAGTAGAATACATAGTTTCTATTAATGTTATGAAAGCTAACCATGCAGGAGAAATAGCATCAATTGAGGGGGAGTATGAGAACTCCATGCGCATCAATTAAGGGGGAGCATATGAGCTCAATCCTATTGAAACCCCTAGGTTTCTCCAAAGGTATGATTTTACTTTAAAGCTTTCAATACATTTATGGAATGGTTTGTCATCTTCAAAAAGGGGGAGAATGTTGACTCAAGGTCAATTAAGTCAATGTTAACTCACGTCTAAATTGACTAAACCCTTGTTTTGATGATGACTAACCATTCCACATATTGATGTCTAATGCTTCTACATTGAGTGATTTCAGATTAGGTTTAGACACACTCCAAATGCCCTAACTTGCGCATATCAAATTGGAGAAAAGACAAGTCAAAATAGCTACAAGTGTGCAATTTGGGATCTCTATGTAAATGACCTTATAATTGCTTTGTAATCACTTGTAATGATTGTATGACTTGTAATTAAGATTAGAAAAATTATTGGGACTCAAAAATCCATCATTTGTACAGTTTTACAAAAATTCCAAAATACCCATAACAGGGATTTTGTCGGCCGAATTCCAAACTCGGCCGATCCAATTATTCTGGAATTTTTGATGCAATCGGCCGAGTTTCCAACTCAGCCAATTCCCGTTCGGTCGAGTTTCTAGACCACGAAACTCGGCCGATCCACTGATCGGTCCAAGATGAAAGTCGACCGATCGGCCGAGTTTCTCCAAAGGAACTCGGCCGACAGTCTAGCTTTCAGCCTTGTCTTTTAGTGGTTCGGCCGAATTGCCTTTATAGAAACTCGGCCGATCAGACTGTACTGGAATGCAGAAAAAGCATTTCCAACCGTTGGAGACTTTGTTGGGACCCAAAATAGATCCGTTGCAACTTGTAAAACGGCTATTTTTCGTTCACAAGTGTTCCCAAAGGCTAAGAGGCATCCCCAGCTATAAATAGGACCCCTTGGGCTTCATTCCAAGGTTGAGCATTCCATGCAAACTCTTTGAGAGGTTCCTATTCTATAGTTGAGTGCTTCCTACAGCCTCCTCTCTCTCTCTAAGCTTAATCACTTGCTACATCCATTAGAGTGAGTAGGAAATCTGTATGAGAGCTAGTCATATTTGTATATCTTGTGAAGCTCTCACTTCCACCACCTCCCCATCTCTCATTTCCTATCTTGAAGATGAAGGTTCTCTCTCTTGTCCAAGAGAGGTGAAGAAGAATAAGGGAAGGAGTCCCTTGGTGAAGATCAAGGCCGAAGACTTGGAGCTAGAGTGGGTAAGCCCTTGGAGAAGGCAGAAGACTCACGCTCAAGTGGGTAAGTCCTTGGTGGAAAGCTTCTCCGAGTGAAGGTGAAGTCAAAGGCGGAAGATCCAAGAAGAGTGGGTAATTCCTACAAGGCTGAAGACTTGTGCTAGAGTGGGTAAGTCCTTGGAGAAGGCCGAAGACTCTTGCAAAGTGGGTAAGTCCTTGGTAAGGTTGAAGACTCTTTGTATTGGATAGGTAAGTCCTTTGTGGGTCATGTGTTGTATGTCTTATTAATGAATATAAGAGTGCAATTGTTTGAAGTCCTAGAGGTTGACCTCTCTAGGCAAGTGGACTGACACACTTCTAGTTTGAAGTGTGGAACCACTCTAAATAGCTTGTCTAATTGGTGCATGTTCAATCTCTCCCTCCCTTGCTATGCATGATTTAGTTGCACTCAAATTACCTAATTAGCAACCTTATCTTGTCTTATATTTTGAAGGTTTGATGAATTTTGTTTAAGTGCTTTCAGCTCTATTCACCCCCCTCTAGAGCATCTAATCACCCATCTAGGATCCAACAAGTGGTATCAGAGCAGGTCTTCTCCAAGCATACTTCAACAAGTAGGAGAAGATGGGTGACTACCTAGGAGGGAGACTCTCGACTAGCCTTCCAATCTTTGATGGGAGCAACTTCCTCTATTGGAGAAGAAGACTTCAATTCTTCATCCAAGGATCAAGTCTCGAGATGTGGCAAATGGTGAACAGCCCATACATTCTACCAAAGACAAACATTGAAGAATGGGATGAAGCCACCTTGATGAAAGCAACCTTGAATGCTAGAGCCATGCACATTCTATATGCCTCCATGACCCCCACCGAGTTCAACCGGATTTCTTCTTGTGAGACGGCCTATGAGGTATGGAGAAAGCTTTGCATCACTTATGAAGGGACAGATCAAGTGAAGGAAAGCAAAGTCTACATGCTCAAAGGGTTGCTTGAGAACTTCAAGATGGGAAAGGAGGAGAGCATAGCCAACATGTACTCAAGGCTCAACACCATCTTGAATGGTCTTGCTGTTCTAGGACATCCTATGTCTAGTGGAGAGATCAACTCAAAGATACTTAGAACTCTCCCCAAGAGATGGGAATCCAAGGTGACTTCTATTGAAGAAGCAAGGTCGCTTAGGGATATTCCTATTGAAGAGCTCATTGGAAATCTTCAAGCACATGAAGCTACACTTGACAAGAGGGAGGAAGTAGAAAGACAAGAGAAGAAAGAGCTTAAGAGAATGAAGAAGGCTGAAATAAAGGCTCAAATTGAAGCTATCATGGAAAAAGTCTCTCCATCCTCTCAAGCTAAAGAAGATGCCATGTACTCCAAAGGTAGACTCTACAAAGGCAAGTCCTCCTCCATCCGGTGCTTCACATGTGGAAAGAAGGGTCACTACAAGGAAGATTTCCCACAAGGCAAAAAGAACCATCTTCACAAGAAGGAGAAATGGCACTCAAGCTCAAGCGGCTCCTCCAACTCAAGCTCAAGTGAAGATTCATGTGAAGGATCAAGCTCAAGCTCTAGTGATGAAGGAGAATGTCATTTTGCTCTTGTAGCATCAACAAGTGAAGACTCAAATGAGGTAAATCTAGACTCTTTAGATAAAGAATCCTTGATTGATCTCATTCATGATATTTGTGCATCTCTTAAGTCTTCTAAAAAGAAAAAGAAAAAGCTTGCTAAAATTGTTGATAATTTGCATATAGAACTAGATGATCTTGAATATGCAAATTCTTGCTTGCTTATTGATAAAAATGATTGTCTTAGCCAAGTAGACTCTCTTAAACTTGAAAATGCTAGTTTACTTGATAAGATTAAATTTCTAGAAGCTCAACCTCTCATGCCTAATTCTAATGAAGAACATACTTTAATTGTTGATTCTCTCATGCATGACATTGATGTTCTTAAATCTGAAAACAAAACAAAGATTTTGTTTTGCATGAATTAGAACTAGAAAATGCCTCCTTGCTTGCTAAAATCAATGGGCATGAATCTTGTTCTAGTTCTACTAATAGAGAGAATGATGTTGCTGCTCTTCATATTGATAGAGATTTTTATTTAACTAAAACTCTTTGCCTAGAAAATGATCTTCTACATGCTAGAGATAACATTAATCAATTGTCTTCTAGTATTGCTTCTCTTAAGCATGAAAATGATAGTTTAAGATCTTCTTTGCAAAGATTCTTAGTTGGTAAAAAGAATCTTAATCAAATCCTAGACCATACTACTAAACAAATTGGTAGACATGGTTTAGGGTATGATAGTAGTCAAGGGAACAACAAAGATAAAGGACCTCCAATATTCCATGGAAAATCCTCTAGTTCCAAGACTATGGGCACATGCAACTATTGCAATGAATTAGGTCATTATTCTAATTTTTGTCCTTTTAGGAAAGCACCCAAGAGCAATAGGATTTGGGTTGCTAAGCTAACTCCTCCGGACCCAAAAACATGATTGGGGACCAATTCATCTTTCTTCTTGTAGGTACTTGCAAATGGATTGACTTGAGGTATTGAATTGCAAATTGTCTTGTCAATCCACATGAAAGAAGAAAGGTGAGATGTGTAGAGGGTGACAATAAGTGGAAAAGCAATGGTAAGCACAAAGGTAATGGTTTTATTGCTTATAACCTATCCTAACTTGTTTTTGTCAAGTTAATGTGCACTATACATATGGTTTTTGAGTCAAAAGTGGTATTTTGTGTTTCTCTTCACACTCTTTCTCAAAAACTGTTTCTAATGATTATATAGTGCATTACTAACTTTCTTAGACATGTTTGGATATGGTTTGTATATTTATCATGCCTTTAAATATGTTTTTATGAGATATATGTGCTTTTTGACAGCTGCTCTGTCGGTCGAGTTTGCCCTATTGAAACTCGACCGATAGGCACCAATGGGTGTTTCCAGCAGTTGTCATCGGTCGAGTTGCCAATGCACAGAACTCGACCGGTTACACTGTGCATAGAATATAAATTTGGCTTATTGAATGAGAATTTCCCTCTCAACTAGATTTTCTCAACCAATAGCCTTATTCTTTGGCACTCCATTTGGTACCTTTATATATGCATATTGCCATGTTCTAAATTGCCTATCTTGCTTACAACTCTATCTCTCTAATTGCTCTAAATTGGTAAATCTATATGTTGCAATTACTTGCTTTGAGTTGTTTTGCAGGTTTTGATGATGATCTCTTTGGATCTCTTGGTTGTGTCTAACAATTGCTTCCGCTGTACTCTAACTTGCTACATCTATCTAGGTGTATATCTTGTTTTGATACAACCTTGAGGTTCTTAGTGGTAGTCATCTTATGGTAAGGATGCATATCTAGTGAGTTATATCCTTTCATGCGTCTAAAATTGCATATCTCTTTGTTTGGATATATCTCTACATCTACTCATAGATTGCTCTTTGACTTGTGTATCTTTTGGTATCTCTTGCTATGATCTAGATCCTACTAGTAGTCCTAACTTGTGATATCATCTACTAGTAGTTCACATACATGTAGTTCTAACCTTGTTTATAATTGGAATATTTGCTCATCTATATGCTATGCTTGTATCTTGTCTCATATATGCTCAAGCCTGTTCCTTGAATTGCATATCTACTATCTTGAGTTGCTTGCATAATATTGTGATGTAGGGCACATAGAGCTACATTATATGTAGAAATTGGAGTATTTTTTAATTTTATGCAACTTTTGCTCCAGTTTCAGTTTTTGCTGCAAGTATAGTGTTTTTTATGCAGAAACTACCTTCTGAGCAAGGCTCATCGCTTTGCCATGAGCCCTGATGGTTTTTGATCAAATTCCATCATCTTGAGGGTCAAAATTGCAATTTATTGTTTTTCTACAGCACTTTATCTTGCATCTTTGGGTTGTTCAAGTATATGCTTTAACTTGCTTTTCTTTCTATGCTTGGACAAGCCCCTATCTGTGCTCTTCTACTCTCCTTATATAACTTTTGTTATCTTCTTTCTCTTAACAAGTGGTGTTTCTTAGTTTCTTCACACCCCCACCTTTTTGAAATGACAAAGGGGGAGAAAGGTATGTCTTCTTTTGACAACAGGGAGAAGGAATGTCTTACATGAAGCAAAGAAGCGTGTCCATGTAAAGGGGAGAAGGTAAATGGGAGAAGGCATATATGTGTAGAACATATATGAGTAGAAGACATAGTTTCTATAAATGTTATGAAAGCTAACCATGCAGGAGAAATAGCATCAATTGAGGGGGAGTATGAGAACTCCATGCGCATCAATTGAGGGGGAGCATATGAGCTCAATCCTATTGAAACCCCTAGGTTTCTCCAAAGGTATGATTTTACTTTAAAGCTTTCAATACATTTATGGAATGGTTTGTCATCTTCAAAAAGGGGGAGAATGTTGACTCAAGGTCAATTAAGTCAATGTTAACTCACGTCTAAATTGACTAAACCCTTGTTTTGATGATGACTAACCATTCCACATATTGATGTCTAAAGCTTCTACATTGAGTGATTTCAGATTAGGTTTAGACACACTCCAAATGCCCTAACTTGCGCATATCAAATTGGAGAAAAGACAAGTCAAAATAGCTACAAGTGTGCAATTTGGGATCTCTATGTAAATGACCTTATAATTGCTTTGTAATCACTTGTAATGATTGTATGACTTGTAATTAAGCTTAGAAAAATTATTGGGACTAAAAAATCCATCATTTGTACAGTTTTACGAAAATTCCAAAATACCCATAACAGGGATTTTGTCGGCCGAATTCCAAACTCGGCCGATCTAGTTATTCTGGAATTTTTGATGCAATCGGCCGAGTTTCCAACTCAGCCGATTCCCGTTCGGTCGAGTTTCTAGACCACGAAACTCGGCCGATCCACTGATCGGTCCAAGATGAAAGTCGACCGATCGGCCGAGTTTCTCCAAAGGAACTCGGCCGACAGTCTAGCTTTCAGCCTTGTCTTTTAGTGGTTCGGCCGAATTGCCTTTATAGAAACTCGGCCGATCAGACTGTACTGGAATGCAGAAAAAGCATTTCCAACTGTTGGAGACTTTGTTGGGACCCAAAATAGATCCGTTGCAACTTGTAAAACGGCTATTTTTCGTTCACAAGTGTTCCCAAAGGCTAAGAGGCATCCCCAGCTATAAATAGGACCCCTTGGGCTTCATTCCAAGGTTGAGCATTCCATGCAAACTCTTTGAGAGGTTCCTATTCTATAGTTGAGTGCTTCCTACAGCCTCCTCTCTCTCTAAGCTTAATCACTTGCTACATCCATTAGAGTGAGTAGGAAATCTGTAAGAGAGCTAGTCATATTTGTATATCTTGTGAAGCTCTCACTTCCACCACCTCCCCATCTCTCATTTCCTATCTTGAAGATGAAGGTTCTCTCTCTTGTCCAAGAGAGGTGAACAAGAACAAGGGAAGGAGTCCCTTGGTGAAGATCAAGGCCGAAGACTTGGAGCTAGAGTGGGTAAGCCCTTGGAGAAGGCAGAAGACTCACGCTCAAGTGGGTAAGTCCTTGGTGGAAAGCTTCTCCGAGTGAAGGTGAAGTCAAAGGCGGAAGATCCAAGAAGAGTGGGTAATTCCTACAAGGTTGAAGACTTGTGCTAGAGTGGGTAAGTCCTTGGAGAAGGCCGAAGACTTTTGCAAAGTGGGTAAGTCCTTGGTAAGGTTGAAGACTCTTTGTATTGGATAGGTAAGTCCTTTGTGGGTCATGTGTTGTATGTCTTATTAATGAATATAAGAGTGCAATTGTTTGAAGTCCTAGAGGTTGACCTCTCTAGGCAAGTGGACTGACACACTTCTAGTTTGAAGTGTGGAACCACTCTAAATAGCTTGTCTAATTGGTGCATGTTCAATCTCTCCCTCCCTTGCTATGCATGATTTAGTTGCACTCAAATTACCTATTTAGCAACCTTATCTTGTCATATATTTTGAAGGTTTGATGAATTTTGTTTAAGTGCTTTCAGCTCTATTCACCCCCCTCTAGAGCATCTAATCACCCATCTAGGATCCAACAAGTGGTATCAGAGCGGGTCTTCTCCAAGCATACTTCAACAAGTAGGAGAAGATGGGTGACTACCTAGGAGGGAGACTCTCGACTAGCCTTCCAATCTTTGATGGGAGCAACTTCCTCTATTGGAGAAGAAGACTTCAATTCTTCATCCAAGGATCAAGTCTTGAGATGTGGCAAATGGTGAACAGCCCATACATTCTACCAAAGACAAACATTTAAGAATGGGATGAAGCCACCTTGATGAAAGCAACCTTGAATGCTAGAGCCATGCACATTCTATATGCCTTCATGACCCCCACTGAGCTCAACCGGATTTCTTCTTGTGAGACGGCCTATGAGGTATGGAGAAAGCTTTGCATCACTTATGAAGGGACAGATCAAGTGAAGGAAAGCAAAGTCTACATGCTCAAAGGGTTGCTTGAGAACTTCAAGATGGGAAAGGAGGAGAGCATAGCCAACATGTACTCAAGGCTCAACACCATCTTGAATGGTCTTGCTGTTCTAGGACATCCTATGTCTAGTGGAGAGATCAACTCAAAGATACTTAGAACTCTCCCCAAGAGATGGGAATCCAAGGTGACTTCTATTGAAGAAGCAAGGTCGCTTAGGGATATTCCTATTGAAGAGCTCATTGGAAATCTTCAAGTACATGAAGCTACACTTGAAAAGAGGGAGGAAGTAGAAAGACAAGAGAAGAAAGAGCTTAAGAGAATGAAGAAGGCTGAAATAAAGGCTCAAATTGAAGCTATAATGGAAAAAGTCTCTCCATCCTCTCAAGCTAAAGAAGATGTCATGTACTCCAAAGGTAGACTCTACAAAGGCAAGTCCTCCTTCATCCGGTGCTTCACATGTGGAAAGAAGGGTCACTACAAGGAAGATTGCCCACAAGGCAAAAAGACCCATCTTCACAAGAAGGAGAAATGGCACTCAAGCTCAAGCGGCTCCTCCAACTCAAGCTCAAGTGAAGATTCATGTGAAGGATCAAGCTCAAGCTCTAGTGATGAAGGAGAATGTCATTTTGCTCTTGTAGCATCAACAAGTGAAGACTCAAATGAGGTAAATCTAGACTCTTTAGATAAAGAATCCTTGATTGATCTCATTCATGATATTTGTGCATCTCTTAAGTCTTCTAAAAAGAAAAAGAAAAAGATTGCTAAAATTGTTGTTAATTTGCATATAGAACTAGATGATCTTGAATATGCAAATTCTTGCTTGCTTATTGATAAAAATGATTGTCTTAGCCAAGTAGACTCTCTTAAACTTGAAAATGCTAGTTTACTTGATAAGATTAAATTTCTAGAAGCTCAACCTCTCATGCCTAATTCTAATGAAGAACATACTTTAATTGTTGATTCTCTCATGCATGACATTGATGTTCTTAAATCTGAAAACAAAAACAAAGATTTTGTTTTGCATGAATTAGAACTAGAAAATGCCTCCTTGCTTGCTAAAATCAATGGGCATGAATCTTGTTCTAGTTCTACTAATAGAGAGAATGATGTTGCTGCTCTTCATATTGATAGATATTCTTATTTAACTAAAACTCTTTGCCTAGAAAATGATCTTCTACATGCTAGAGATAACATTAATCAATTGTCTTCTACTATTGCTTCTCTTAAGCATGACAATGATAGTTTAAGATCTTCTTTGCAAAGATTCTTAGTTGGTAAAAAGAATCTTAATCAAATCCTAGACCATACTACTGAACAAATTGGTAGACATGGTTTAGGGTATGATAGTAGTCAAGGGAACAACAAAGATAAAGGACCTCCAATTTTCCATAGAAAATCCTCTAGTTCCAAGACTATGGGCACATGCAACTATTGCAATGAATTAGGTCATTATTCTAATTGTTGTCCTTTTAGGAAAGTACCCAAGAGCAATAGGATTTGGGTTGCTAAGCTAACTCCTCCGGACCCAAAAACATGATTGGGGACCAATTCATCTTTCTTCTTGTAGGTACTTGCAAATGGATTGACTTGAGGTATTGAATTGCAAATTGTCTTGTCAATCCACATGAAAGAAGAAAGGTGAGATGTGTAGAGGGTGACAACAAGTGGAAAAGCAATGGTAAGCACAAAGGTAATGGTTTTATTGCTTATAACCTATCCTAACTTGTTTTTGTCAAGTTAATGTGCACTATACATATGGTTTTTGAGTCAAAAGTGGTATTTTGTGTTTCTCTTCACACTCTTGCTCAAAAACTGTTTCTAATGATTATATAGTGCATTACTAACTTGCTTAGACATGTTTGGATATGGTTTGTTTATTTATCATGCCTTTAAATATGTTTTTATGAGATATATGTGCTTTTTGACAGCTGCTCTGTCGGTCGAGTTTGCCCTATTGAAACTCGACCGATAGGCACCAATGGGTGTTGCCAGCAGTTGTCATCGGTCGAGTTGCCAATGCACAGAACTCGACCGGTTACATTGTGCATAGAATATAAATTTGGCTTATTGAATGAGAATTTCCCTCTCAACTAGATTTTCTCAACCAATAGCCTTATTCTTTGGCACTCCATTTGGTACCTTTATATATGCATATTGCCATGTTCTAAATTGCCTATCTTGCTTACAACTCTATCTCTCTAATTGCTCTAAATTGGTAAATCTATATGTTGCAATTACTTGCTTTGAGTTGTTTTGCAGGTTTTGATGATGATCTCTTTGGATCTCTTGGTTGTGTCTAACAATTGCTTCCGCTGTACTCTAACTTGCTACATCTATCTAGGTGTATATCTTGTTTTGATACAACCTTGAGGTTCTTAGTGGTAGTCATCTTATGGTAAGGATGCATATCTAGTGAGTTATATCCTTTCATGCGTCTAAAATTGCATATCTCTTTGTTTGGATATATCTCTACATCTACTCATAGCTTGCTCTTTGACTTTTGTATCTTTTGGTATCTCTTGCTATGATCTAGATCCTACTAGTAGTCCTAACTTGTGATATCATCTACTAGTAGTTCACATACATGTAGTTCTAACCTTGTTTATAATTGGAATATTTGTTCATCTATATGCTATGCTTGTATCTTGTCTCATATATGCTCAAGCCTGTTCCTTGAATTGCATATCTACTATCTTGAGTTGCTTGCATAATATTGTGATGCAGGGCACATAGAGCTACATTATATGTAGAAATTGGAGTATTTTTAAATTTTATGCAACTTTTGCTCCAGTTTCAGTTTTTGCTGCAAGTATAGTGTTTTTTATGCAGAAACTACCTTCTGAGCAAGGCTCATCGCTCTGCCATGAGCCCTGATGGTTTTTTATCAAATTCCATCATCTTGAGGGTCAAAATTGCAATTTATTGTTTTTCTGCAGCACTTTATCTTGCATCTTTGGGTTGTTCAAGTATATGCTTTAACTTACTTTTGTTTCTATGCTTGGACAAGCCCCTATCTGCGCTATTCTACTCTCCTTATATAACTTTTGTTATCTTCTTTCTCTTAACAAGTGGTGTTTCTTAGTTTCTTCACACCCCCACCTTTTTGAAATGACAAAGGGGGAGAAAGGTATGTCTTCTTTTGACAACAGGGAGAAGGAATGTCTTACATGAAGCAAAGAAGCGTGTCCATGTAAAGGGGAGAAGGTAAATGGGAGAAGGCATATATGTGTAGAACATATATGAGTAGAAGACATAGTTTTTATAAATGTTATGAAAGATAACCATGCAGGAGAAATAGCATCAATTGAGGGGGAGTATGAGAACTCCATGCGCATCAATTGAGGGGGAGCATATGAGCTCAATCCTATTGAAACCCCTAGGTTTCTCCAAAGGTATGATTTTACTTTAAAGCTTTCAATACATTTATGGAATGGTTTGTCATCTTCAAAAAGGGAGAGAATGTTGACTCAAGGTCAATTAAGTCAATGTTAACTCACGTCTAAATTGACTAAACCCTTGTTTTGATGATGACTAACCATTCCACATATTGATGTCTAATGCTTCTACATTGAGTGATTTCAGATTAGGTTTAGACACACTCCAAATGCCCTAACTTGCGCATATCAAATTGGAGAAAAGACAAGTCAAAATAGCTACAAGTGTGCAATTTGGGATCTCTATGTAAATGACCTTATAATTGCTTTGTAATCACTTGTAATGATTGTATGACTTGTAATTAAGCTTAGAAAAATTATTGGGACTCAAAAATCCATCATTTGTACAGTTTTATGAAAATTCCAAAATACCCATAACAGGGATTTTGTCGGCCGAATTCCAAACTCGGCCGATCCAGTTATTCTGGAATTTTTGATGCAATCGGCCGAGTTTCCAACTCAACCGATTCCCGTTCGGTCGAGTGTCTAGACCACGAAACTCGGCCGATCCACTGATCGGTCCAAGATGAAAGTCGACCGATCGGCCGAGTTTCTCCAAAGGAACTCGGCCGACAGTCTAGATTTCAGCCTTGTCTTTTAGTGGTTCGGCCGAATTGCCTTTATAGAAACTCGGCCGATCAGACTGTACTGGAATGCAGAAAAAGCATTTCCAACTGTTGGAGACTTTGTTGGGACCCAAAATAGATCAGTTGCAACTTGTAAAATGGCTATTTTTCGTTCACAAGTGTTCCCAAAGGCTAAGAGGCATCGCCAGCTATAAATAGGACCCCTTGGGCTTCATTCCAAGGTTGAGCATTCCATGCAAACTCTTTGAGAGGTTCCTATTCTATAGCTGAGTGCTTCCTACAGCCTCCTCTCTCTCTCTAAGCTTAATCACTTGCTACATCCATTAGAGTGAGTAGGAAATCTGTAAGAGAGCTAGTCATATTTGTATATCTTGTGAAGCTCTCACTTCCACCACCTCCCCATCTCTCATTTCCTATCTTGAAGATGAAGGTTCTCTCTCTTGTCCAAGAGAGGTGAAGAAGAACAAGGGAAGGAGTCCTTTGGTGAAGATCAAGGCCGAAGACTTGGAGCTAGAGTGGGTAAGCCCTTGGAGAAGGCAGAAGACTCACGCTCAAGTGGGTAAGTCCTTGGTGGAAAGCTTCTCCGAGTGAAGGTGAAGTCAAAGGCGGAAGATCCAAGAAGAGTGGGTAATTCCTACAAGGCTGAAGACTTGTGCTAGAGTGGGTAAGTCCTTGGAGAAGGCCGAAGACTTTTGCAAAGTGGGTAAGTCCTTGGTAAGGTTGAAGACTCTTTGTATTGGATAGGTAAGTCCTTTGTGGGTCATGTGTTGTATGTCTTATTAATGAATATAAGAGTGCAATTGTTTGAAGTCCTAGAGGTTGACCTCTCTAGGCAAGTGGACTGACACACTTCTAGTTTGAAGTGTGGAACCACTCTAAATAGCTTGTCTAATTGGTGCATGTTCAATCTCTCCCTCCCTTGCTATGCATGATTTAGTTGCACTCAAATTACCTATTTAGCAACCTTATCTTGTCATATATTTTGAAGGTTTGATGAATTTTTTTGTGTGCTTTCAGCTCTATTCACCCCCCCTCTAGAGCATCTAATCACCCATCTAGGATCCAACAAGTGGTATCAGAGCGGGTCTTCTCCAAGCATACTTCAACAAGTAGGAGAAGATGGGTGACTACCTAGGAGGGAGACTCTCGACTAGCCTTCCAATCTTTGATGGGAGCAACTTCCTCTATTGGAGAAGAAGACTTCAATTCTTCATCCAAGGATCAAGTCTCGAGATGTGGCAAATGGTGAACAGCCCATACATTCTACCAAAGACAAACATTGAAGAATGGGATGAAGCCACCTTGATGAAAGCAACCTTGAATGCTAGAGCCATGCACATTCTATATGCCTCCATGACCCCCACTGAGTTCAACCGGATTTCTTCTTGTGAGACGGCCTATGAGGTATGGAGAAAGCTTTGCATCACTTATGAAGGGACAGATCAAGTGAAGGAAAGCAAAGTCTACATGCTCAAAGGGTTGCTTGAGAACTTCAAGATGGGAAAGGAGGAGAGCATAGCCAACATGTACTCAAGGCTCAACACCATCTTGAATGGTCTTGCTGTTCTAGGACATCCTATGTCTAGTGGAGATATCAACTCAAAGATACTTAGAACTCTCCCCAAGAGATGGGAATCCAAGGTGACTTCTATTGAAGAAGCAAGGTCGCTTAGGGATATTCCTATTGAAGAGCTCATTGGAAATCTTCAAGCACATGAAGCTACACTTGAAAAGAGGGAGGAAGTAGAAAGACAAGAGAAGAAAGAGCTTAAGAGAATGAAGAAGGCTGAAATAAAGGCTCAAATTGAAGCTATCATGGAAAAGTCTCTCCATCCTCTCAAGCTAAAGAAGATGCCATGTACTCCAAAGGTAGACTCTACAAAGGCAAGTCCTCCTCCATCCGGTGCTTCACATGTGGAAAGAAGGGTCACTACAAGGAAGATTGCCCACAAGGCAAAAAGACCCATCTTCACAAGAAGGAGAAATGGCACTCAAGCTCAAGCGGCTCCTCCAACTCAAGCTCGAGTGAAGATTCATGTGAAAGATCAAGCTCAAGCTCTAGTGATGAAGGAGAATGTCATTTTGCTCTTGTAGCATCAACAAGTGAAGACTCAAATGAGGTAAATCTAGACTCTTTAGATAAAGAATCCTTGATTGATCTCATTCATGATATTTGTGCATCTCTTAAGTCTTCTAAAAAGAAAAAGAAAAAGCTTGCTAAAATTGTTGATAATTTGCATATAGAACTAGATGATCTTGAATATGCAAATTCTTGCTTGCTTATTGATAAAAATGATTGTCTTAGCCAAGTAGACTCTCTTAAACTTGAAAATGCTAGTTTACTTGATAAGATTAAATTTCTAGAAGCTCAACCTCTCATGCCTAATTCTAATGAAGAACATACTTTAATTGTTGATTCTCTCATGCATGACATTGATGTTCTTAAATCTGAAAACAAAAACAAAGATTTTGTTTTGCATGAATTAGAACTAGAAAATGCCTCCTTGCTTGCTAAAATCAATGGGCATGAATCTTGTTCTAGTTCTACTAATAGAGAGAATGATGTTGCTGCTCTTCATATTGATAGAGATTCTTATTTAACTAAAACTCTTTGCCTAGAAAATGATCTTCTACATGCTAGAGATAACATTAATCAATTGTCTTCTACTATTGCTTCTCTTAAGCATGACAATGATAGTTTAAGATCTTCTTTGCAAAGATTCTTAGTTGGTAAAAAGAATCTTAATCAAATCCTAGACCATACTACTGAACAAATTGGTAGACATGGTTTAGGGTATGATAGTAGTCAAGGGAACAACAAAGATAAAGGACCTCCAATATTCCATAGAAAATCCTCTAGTTCCAAGACTATGGGCACATGCAACTATTGCAATGAATTAGGTCATTATTCTAATTGTTGTCCTTTTAGGAAAGTACCCAAGAGCAATAGGATTTGGGTTGCTAAGCTAACTCCTCCGGACCCAAAAACATGATTGGGGACCAATTCATCTTTCTTCTTGTAGGTACTTGCAAATGGATTGACTTGAGGTATTGAATTGCAAATTGTCTTGTCAATCCACATGAAAGAAGAAAGGTGAGATGTGTAGAGGGTGACAACAAGTGGAAAAGCAATGGTAAGCACAAAGGTAATGGTTTTATTGCTTATAACCTATCCTAACTTGTTTTTGTCAAGTTAATGTGCACTATACATATGGTTTTTGAGTCAAAAGTGGTATTTTGTGTTTCTCTTCACACTCTTGCTCAAAAACTGTTTCTAATGATTATATAGTGCATTACTAACTTGCTTAGACATGTTTGGATATGGTTTGTTTATTTATCATGCCTTTAAATATGTTTTTATGAGATATATGTGCTTTTTGACAGCTGCTCTGTCGGTCGAGTTTGCCCTATTGAAACTCGACCGATAGGCACCAATGGGTGTTGCCAGCAGTTGTCATCGGTCGAGTTGCCAATGCACAGAACTCGACCGGTTACACTGTGCATAGAATATAAATTTGGCTTATTGAATGAGAATTTCCCTCTCAACTAGATTTTCTCAACCAATAGCCTTATTCTTTGGCACTCCATTTGGTACCTTTATATATGCATATTGCCATGTTCTAAATTGCCTATCTTGCTTACAACTCTATCTCTCTAATTGCTCTAAATTGGTAAATCTATATGTTGCAATTACTTGCTTTGAGTTGTTTTGCAGGTTTTGATGATGATCTCTTTGGATCTCTTGGTTGTGTCTAACAATTGCTTCCGCTGTACTCTAACTTGCTACATCTATCTAGGTGTATATCTTGTTTTGATACAACCTTGAGGTTCTTAGTGGTAGTCATCTTATGGTAAGGATGCATATCTAGTGAGTTATATCCTTTCATGCGTCTAAAATTGCATATCTCTTTGTTTGGATATATCTCTACATCTACTCATAGCTTGCTCTTTGACTTGTGTATCTTTTGGTATCTCTTTCTATGATCTAGATCCTACTAGTAGTCCTAACTTGTGATATCATCTACTAGTAGTTCACATACATGTAGTTCTAACCTTGTTTATAATTGGAATATTTGCTCATCTATATGCTATGCTTGTATCTTGTCTCATATATGCTCAAGCCTGTTCCTTGAATTGCATATCTACTATCTTGAGTTGCTTGCATAATATTGTGATGCAGGGCACATAGAGCTACATTATATGTAGAAATTGGAGTATTTTTAAATTTTATGCAACTTTTGCTCCAGTTTCAGTTTTTGCTGCAAGTATAGTGTTTTTTATGCAGAAACTACCTTCTGAGCAAGGCTCATCGCTTTGCCATGAGCCCTGATGGTTTTTGATCAAATTCCATCATCTTGAGGGTCAAAATTGCAATTTATTGTTTTTCTGCAGCACTTTATCTTGCATCTTTGGGTTGTTCAAGTATATGCTTTAACTTGCTTTTGTTTCTATGCTTGGACAAGCCCCTATCTGCGCTCTTCTACTCTCCTTATATAACTTTTGTTGTCTTCTTTCTCTTAACAAGTGGTGTTTCTTAGTTTCTTCACACCCCCACCTTTTTGAAATGACAAAGGGGGAGAAAGGTATGTCTTCTTTTGACAACAGGGAGAAGGAATGTCTTACATGAAGCAAAGAAGCGTGTCCATGTAAAGGGGAGAAGGTAAATGGGAGAAGGCATATATGTGTAGAACATATATGAGTAGAAGACATAGTTTTTATAAATGTTATGAAAGCTAACCATGCAGGAGAAATAGCATCAATTGAGGGGGAGTATGAGAACTTCATGCGCATCAATTGAGGGGGAGCATATGAGCTCAATCCTATTGAAACCCCTAGGTTTCTCCAAAGGTATGATTTTACTTTAAAGCTTTCAATACATTTATGGAATGGTTTGTCATCTTCAAAAAGGGGGAGAATGTTGACTCAAGGTCAATTAAGTCAATGTTAACTCACGTCTAAATTGACTAAACCCTTGTTTTGATGATGACTAACCATTCCACATATTGATGTGTAATGCTTCTACATTGAGTGATTTCAGATTAGGTTTAGACACACTCCAAATGCCCTAACTTGCGCATATCAAATTGGAGAAAAGACAAGTCAAAATAGCTACAAGTGTGCAATTTGGGATCTCTATGTAAATGACCTTATAATTGCTTTGTAATCACTTGTAATGATTGTATGACTTGTAATTAAGCTTAGAAAAATTATTGGGACTAAAAAATCCATCATTTGTACAGTTTTACGAAAATTCCAAAATACCCATAATAGGGATTTTGTCGGCCGAATTCCAAACTCGGCCGATCCAGTTATTCTGGAATTTTTGATGCAATCGGCCAAGTTTCCAACTCAGCCGATTCCCGTTCGGTCGAGTTTCTAGACCACGAAACTCGGCCGATCCACTGATCGGTCCAAGATGAAAGTCGACCGATCGGCCGAGTTTCTCCAAAGGAACTCGGCCGACAGTCTAGCTTTCAGCCTTGTCTTTTAGTGGTTCGGCCGAATTGCCTTTATAGAAACTCGGTCGATCAGACTGTACTGGAATGCAGAGAAAGCATTTCCAACTGTTGGAGACTTTGTTGGGACCCAAAATAGATCCGTTGCAACTTGTAAAACGGCTATTTTTCGTTCACAAGTGTTCCCAAAGGCTAAGAGGCATCCCCAGCTATAAATAGGACCCCTTGGGCTTCATTACAAGGTTGAGCATTCCATGCAAACTCTTTGAGAGGTTCCTATTCTATAGTTGAGTGCTTCCTACAGCCTCCTCTCTCTCTCTAAGCTTAATCACTTGCTACATCCATTAGAGTGAGTAGGAAATCTGTAAGAGAGCTAGTCATATTTGTATATCTTGTGAAGCTCTCACTTCCACCACCTCCCCATCTCTCATTTCCTATCTTGAAGATGAAGGTTCTTTCTCTTGTCCAAAAGAGGTGAAGAAGAACAAGGGAAGGAGTCCTTTGGTGAAGATCAAGGCCGAAGACTTGGAGCTAGAGTGGGTAAGCCCTTGGAGAAGGCAGAAGACTCACGCTCAAGTGGGTAAGTCCTTGGTGGAAAGCTTCTCCGAGTGAAGGTGAAGTCAAAGGCGGAAGATCCAAGAAGAGTGGGTAATTCCTACAAGGCTGAAGACTTGTGCTAGAGTGGGTAAGTCCTTGGAGAAGGCCGAAGACTTTTGCAAAGTGGGTAAGTCCTTGGTAAGGTTGAAGACTCTTTGTATTGGATAGGTAAGTCCTTTGTGGGTCATGTGTTGTATGTCTTATTAATGAATATAAGAGTGCAATTGTTTGAAGTCCTAGAGGTTGACCTCTCTAGGCAAGTGGACTGACACACTTCTAGTTTGAAGTGTGGAACCACTCTAAATAGCTTGTCTAATTGGTGCATGTTCAATCTCTCCCTCCCTTGCTATGCATGATTTAGTTGCACTCAAATTACCTATTTAGCAACCTTATCTTGTCATATATTTTGAAGGTTTTTTGAATTTTGTTTAAGTGCTTTCAGCTCTATTCACCCCCCTCTAGAGCATCTAATCACCCATCTAGGATCCAACAAGTGGTATCAGAGCGGGTCTTCTCCAAGCATACTTCAACAAGTAGGAGAAGATGGGTGACTACCTAGGAGGGAGACTCTCGACTAGCCTTCCAATCTTTGATGGGAGCAACTTCCTCTATTGGAGAAGAAGACTTCAATTCTTCATCCAAGGATCAAGTCTCGAGATGTGGCAAATGGTGAACAGCCCATACATTCTACCAAAGACAAACATTGAAGAATGGGATGAAGCCACCTTGATGAAAGCAACCTTGAATGCTAGAGCCATGCACATTCTATATGCCTCCATGACCCCCACTGAGTTCAACCGGATTTCTTCTTGTGAGACGGCCTATGAGGTATGGAGAAAGCTTTGCATCACTTATGAAGGGACAAATCAAGTGAAGGAAAGTAAAGTCTACATGCTCAAAGGGTTGCTTGAGAACTTCAAGATGGGAAAGGAGGAGAGCATAGCCAACATGTACTCAAGGCTCAACACCATCTTGAATGGTCTTGCTGTTCTAGGACATCCTATGTCTAGTGGAGAGATCAACTCAAAGATACTTAGAACTCTCCCCAAGAGATGGGAATCCAAGGTGACTTCTATTGAAGAAGCAAGGTCGCTTAGGGATATTCCTATTGAAGAGCTCATTGGAAATCTTCAAGCACATGAAGCTACACTTGAAAAGAGGGAGGAAGTAGAAAGACAAGAGAAGAAAGAGCTTAAGAGAATGAAGAAGGCTGAAATAAAGGCTCAAATTGAAGCTATCATGGAAAAAGTCTCTCCATCCTCTCAAGCTAAAGAAGATGCCATGTACTCCAAAGGTAGACTCTACAAAGGCAAGTCCTCCTCCATCCGATGCTTCACATGTGGAAAGAAGGGTCACTACAAGGAAGATTGCCCACAAGGCAAAAAGACCCATCTTCATAAGAAGGAGAAATGGCACTCAAGCTCAAGCGGCTCCTCCAACTCAAGCTCAAGTGAAGATTCATGTGAAGGATCAAGCTCAAGCTCTAGTGATGAAGGAGAATGTCATTTTGCTCTTGTAGCATCAACAAGTGAAGACTCAAATGAGGTAAATCTAGACTCTTTAGATAAAGAATCCTTGATTGATCTCATTCATGATATTTTTGCATCTCTTAAGTCTTCTAAAAAGAAAAAGAAAAAGCTTGCTAAAATTGTTGATAATTTTCATATAGAACTAGATGATCTTGAATATGCAAATTCTTGCTTGCTTATTGATAAAAATGATTGTCTTAGCCAAGTAGACTCTCTTAAACTTGAAAATGCTAGTTTACTTGATAAGATTCAATTTCTAGAAGCTCAACCTCTCATGCCTAATTCTAATGAAGAACATACTTTAATTGTTGATTCTCTCATGCATGACATTGATGTTCTTAAATCTGAAAACAAAAACAAAGATTTTGTTTTGCATGAATTAGAACTAGAAAATGTCTCCTTGCTTGCTAAAATCAATGGGCATGAATCTTGTTCTAGTTCTACTAATAGAGAGAATGATGTTGCTGCTCTTCATATTGATAGAGATTCTTATTTAACTAAAACTCTTTGCCTAGAAAATGATCTTCTACATGATAGAGATAACATTAATCAATTGTCTTCTACTATTGCTTCTCTTAAGCATGACAATGATAGTTTAAGATCTTCTTTGCAAAGATTCTTAGTTGGTAAAAAGAATCTTAATCAAATCCTAGACCATACTACTAAACAAATTGGTAGACATGGTTTAGGGTATGATAGTAGTCAAGGGAACAACAAAGATAAAGGACCTCCAATATTCCATAGAAAATCCTCTAGTTCCAAGACTATGGGCACATGCAACTATTGCAATGAATTAGGTCATTATTCTAATTGTTGTCCTTTTAGGAAAGTACCCAAGAGCAATAGGATTTGGGTTGCTAAGCTAACTCCTCCGGACCCAAAAAAATGATTGGGGACCAATTCATCTTTCTTCTTGTAGGTACTTGCAAATGGATTGACTTGAGGTATTGAATTGCAAATTGTCTTGTCAATCCACATGAAAGAAGAAAGGTGAGATGTGTAGAGGGTGACAACAAGTGGAAAAGCAATGGTAAGCACAAAGGTAATGGTTTTATTGCTTATAACCTATCCTAACTTGTTTTTGTCAAGTTAATGTGCACTATACATATGGTTTTTGAGTCAAAAGTGGTATTTTGTGTTTCTCTTCACACTCTTTCTCAAAAACTGTTTCTAATGATTATATAGTGCATTACTAACTTGCTTAGACATGTTTGGATATGGTTTGTTTATTTATCATGCCTTTAAATATGTTTTTATGAGATATATGTGCTTTTTGACAGCTGCTCTGTCGGTCGAGTTTGCCCTATTGAAACTCGACCGATAGGCACCAATGGGTGTTGCCAGCAGTTGTCATCGGTCGAGTTGCCAATGCACAGAACTCGACCGGTTACACTGTGCATAGAATATAAATTTGGCTTATTGAATGAGAATTTCCCTCTCAACTAGATTTTCTCAACCAATAGCCTTATTCTTTGGCACTCCATTTGGTACCTTTATATATGCATATTGCCATGTTCTAAATTGCCTATCTTGCTTACAACTCTATCTCTCTAATTGCTCTAAATTGGTAAATCTATATGTTGCAATTACTTGCTTTGAGTTGTTTTGCAGGTTTTGATGATGATCTCTTTGGATCTCTTGGTTGTGTCTAACAATTGCTTCCGCTGTACTCTAACTTGCTACATCTATCTAGGTGTATATCTTTTTTTAATACAACCTTGAGGTTCTTAGTGGTAGTCATCTTATGGTAAGGATGCATATCTAGTGAGTTATATCCTTTCATGCGTCTAAAATTGCATATCTCTTTGTTTGGATATATCTCTACATCTACTCATAGCTTGCTCTTTGACTTGTGTATCTTTTGGTATCTCTTGCTATGATCTAGATCCTACTAGTAGTCCTAACTTGTGATATCATCTACTAGTAGTTCACATACATGTAGTTCTAACCTTGTTTATAATTGGAATATTTGCTCATTTATATGCTATGCTTGTATCTTGTCTCATATATGCTCAAGCCTGTTCCTTGAATTGCATATCTACTATCTTGAGTTGCTTGCATAATATTGTGATGCAGGGCACATAGAGCTACATTATATGTAGAAATTGGAGTATTTTTAAATTTTATGCAACTTTTGCTCCAGTTTCAGTTTTTGCTGCAAGTATAGTGTTTTTTATGCAGAAACTACCTTCTGAGCAAGGCTCATCGCTTTGCCATGAGCCCTGATGGTTTTTGATCAAATTCCATCATCTTGAGGGTTAAAATTGTAATTTATTGTTTTTCTGCAGCACTTTATCTTGCATCTTTGGGTTGTTCAAGTATATGCTTTAACTTGCTTTTCTTTCTATGCTTGGACAAGCCCCTATCTGCGCTCTTCTACTCTCCTTATATAACTTTTGTTATCTTCTTTCTCTTAACAAGTGGTGTTTCTTAGTTTCTTCACACCCCCACCTTTTTGAAATGACAAAGGGGGAGAAAGGTATGTCTTCTTTTGACAACAGGGAGAAGGAATGTCTTACATGAAGCAAAGAAGCGTGTCCATGTAAAGGGGAGAAGGTAAATGGGAGAAGGCATATATGTGTAGAACATATATGAGTAGAAGACATAGTTTCTATAAATGTTATGAAAGCTAACCATGCATGAGAAATAGCATCAATTGAGGGGGAGTATGAGAACTCCATGCGCATCAATTGAGGGGGAGCATATGAGCTCAATCCTATTGAAACCCCTAGGTTTCTCCAAAGGTATGATTTTACTTTAAATCTTTCAATACATTTATGGAATGGTTTGTCATCTTCAAAAAGGGGGAGAATGTTGACTCAAGGTCAATTAAGTCAATGTTAACTCACGTCTAAATTGACTAAACCCTTGTTTTGATGATGACTAACCATTCCACATATTGATGTCTAATGCTTCTACATTGAGTGATTTCAGATTAGCTTTAGACACACTCCAAATGCCCTAACTTGCGCATATCAAATTGGAGAAAAGACAAGTCAAAATAGCTACAAGTGTGCAATTTGGGATCTCTATGTAAATGACCTTATAATTGCTTTGTAATCACTTGTAATGATTGTATGACTTGTAATTAAGCTTAGAAAAATTATTGGGACTCAAAAATCCATCATTTCTACAGTTTTACGAAAATTCCAAAATACCCATAACAGGGATTTTGTCGGCCGAATTCCAAACTCGGCCGATCCAGTTATTCTGAAATTTTTGATGCAATCGGCCGAGTTTCCAACTCTGCCGATTACCGTTCAGTCGAGTTTCTAGACCACGAAACTCGGCCGATCCACTGATCGGTCCAAGATGAAAGTCGACCGATCGGCCGAGTTTCTCCAAAGGAACTCGGCCGACAGTCTAGCTTTCAGCCTTGTCTTTTAGTGGTTCGGCCGAATTGCCTTTATAGAAACTCGGCCGATCAGACTGTACTGGAATGCAGAAAAAGCATTTCCAACTATTGGAGACTTTGTTGGGACCCAAAATAGATCTGTTGCAACTTGTAAAATGGCTATTTTTCGTTCACAAGTGTTCCCAAAGGCTAAGAGGCATCCCCAGCTATAAATAGGACCCCTTGGGCTTCATTCCAAGGTTGAGCATTCCATGCAAACTCTTTGAGAGGTTCCTATTCTATAGTTGAGTGCTTCCTACAGCCTCCTCTCTCTCTCTCTAAGCTTAATCACTTGCTACATCCATTAGAGTGAGTAGGAAATCTGTAAGAGAGCTAGTCATATTTGTATATCTTGTGAAACTCTCACTTCCACCACCTCCCCATCTCTCATTTCCTATCTTGAAGATGAAGGTTCTCTCTCTTGTCCAAGAGAGGTGAAGAAGAACAAGGGAAGGAGTCCCTTGGTGAAGATCAAGGCCGAAGACTTGGAGCTAGAGTGGGTAAGCCCTTGGAGAAGGCAGAAGACTCACTCTCAAGTGGGTAAGTCCTTGGTGGAAAGCTTCTCCGAGTGAAGGTGAAGTCAAAGGCGGAAGATCCAAGAAGAGTGGGTAATTCCTACAAGGCTGAAGACTTGTGCTACAGTGGGTAAGTCCTTGGAGAAGGCCGAAGACTCTTGCAAAGTGGGTAAGTCCTTAGTAAGGTTGAAGACTCTTTGTATTGGATAGGTAAGTCCTTTGTGGGTCATGTGCTGTATGTCTTATTAATGAATATAAGAGTGCAATTGTTTGAAGTCCTAGAGGTTGACCTCTCTAGGAAAGTGGACTGACACACTTCTAGTTTGAAGTGTGGAACCACTCTAAATAGCTTGTCTAATTGGTGCATGTTCAATCTCTCCCTCCCTTGCTATGAATGATTTAGTTGCACTCAAATTACCTATTTAGCAACCTTATCTTGTCATATATTTTGAAGGTTTGATGAATTTTGTTTAAGTGTTTTCAGCTCTATTCACCCCCCCTCTAGAGCATCTAATCACCCATCTAGGATCCAACAAGTGGTATCAGAGCGGGTCTTCTCCAAGCATACTTCAACAAGTAGGAGAAGATGGGTGACTACCTAGGAGGGAGACTCTCGACTAACCTTGCAATCTTTGATGGGAGCAACTTCCTCTATTGGAGAAGAAGACTTCAATTCTTCATCCAAGGATCAAGTCTCGAGATGTGGCAAATGGTGAACAGCCCATACATTCTACCAAAGACAAACATTGAAGAATGGGATGAAGCCACCTTGATGAAAGCAACCTTGAATGCTAGAGCCATGCACATTCTATATGCCTCCATGACCCCCACTGAGTTTAACCGGATTTCTTCTTGTGAGACGGCCTATGAGGTATGGAGAAAGCTTTGCATCACTTATGAAGGGACATATCAAGTGAAGGAAAGCAAAGTCTACATGCTCAAAGGGTTGCTTGAGAACTTCAAGATGGGAAAGGAGGAGAGCATAGCCAACATGTACTCAAGGCTCAACACCATCTTGAATGGTCTTGCTGTTCTAGGACATCCTATGTCTAGTGGAGAGATCAACTCAAAGATACTTAGAACTCTCCCCAAGAGATGGGAATCCAAGGTGACTTCTATTGAAGAAGCAAGGTCGCTTAGGGATATTCCTATTGAAGAGATCATTGGAAATCTTCAAGCACATGATGCTACACTTGAAAAGAGGGAGGAAGTAGAAAGACAGGAGAAGAAAGAGCTTAAGAGAATGAAGAAGGCTGAAATAAAGGCTCAAATTGAAGCTATCATGGAAAAAGTCTCTCCATCCTCTCAAGCTAAAGAAGATACCATGTACTCCAAAGGTAGACTCTACAAAGGCAAGTCTTCCTCCATCCGGTGCTTCACATGTGGAAAGAAGGGTCACTACAAGGAAGATTGCCCACAAGGCAAAAAGACCCATCTTCACAAGAAGGAGAAATGGCACTCAAGCTCAAGCGGCTCCTCCAACTCAAGCTCAAGTGAAGATTCATGTGAAGGATCAAGCTCAAGCTCTAGTGATGAAGGAGAATGTCATTTTGCTCTTGTAGCATCAACAAGTGAAGACTCAAATGAGGTAAATCTAGACTCTTTAGATAAAGAATCCTTGATTGATCTCATTCATGATATTTGTGCATCTCTTAAGTCTTCTAAAAAGAAAAAGAAAAAGCTTGCTAAAATTGTTGATAATTTGCATATAGAACTAGATGATCTTGAATATGCAAATTCTTGCTTGCTTATTGATAAAAATGATTGTCTTAGCCAAGTAGACTCTCTTAAACTTGAAAATGCTAGTTTACTTGATAAGATTAAATTTCTAGAAGCTCAACCTCTCATGCCTAATTCTAATGAAGAACATACTTTAATTGTTGATTCTCTCATGCATGACATTGATGTTCTTAAATCTGAAAACAAAAACAAAGATTTTGTTTTGCATGAATTAGAACTAGAAAATGCCTCCTTGCTTGCTAAAATCAATGGGCATGAATCTTGTTCTAGTTCTACTAATAGAGAGAATGATGTTGCTGCTCTTCATATTGATAGAGATTCTTATTTAACTAAAACTCTTTGCCTAGAAAATGATCTTCTACATGCTAGAGATAACATTAATCAATTGTCTTCTACTATTGCTTCTCTTAAGCATGACAATGATAGTTTAAGATCTTCTTTGCAAAGATTCTTAGTTGGTAAAAAGAATCTTAATCAAATCCTAGACCATACTACTAAACAAATTGGTAGACATGGTTTAGGGTATGATAGTAGTCAAGGGAACAACAAAGATAAAGGACCTCCAATATTCCATAGAAAATCCTCTAGTTTCAAGACTATGGGCAGATGCAACTATTGCAATGAATTAGGTCATTATTCTAATTGTTGTCCTTTTAGGAAAGTACCCAAGAGCAATAGGATTTGGGTTGCTAAGCTAACTACTCCGGACCCAAAAACATGATTGGGGACCAATTCATCTTTCTTCTTGTAGGTACTTGCAAATGGATTGACTTGAGGTATTGAATTGCAAATTGTCTTGTCAATCCACATGAAAGAAGAAAGGTGAGATGGGTAGAGGGTTACAACAAGTGGAAAAGCAATGGTAAGCACAAAGGTAATGGTTTTATTGCTTATAACCTATCCTAACTTGTTTTTATCAAGTTAATGTGCACTATACATATGGTTTTTGAGTCAAAAGTGGTATTTTGTGTTTCTCTTCACACTCTTGCTCAAAAACTATTTCTAATGATTATATAGTGCATTACTAACTTTCTTAGACATGTTTGGATATGGTTTGTTTATTTATCATGCCTTTAAATATGTTTTTATGAGATATATGTGCTTTTTGACAGCTGCTCTGTCGGTCGAGTTTGCCCTATTGAAACTCGACCGATAGGCACCAATGGGTGTTGCCAGCAGTTGTCATCGGTCGAGTTGCCAATGCACAGAACTCGACCGGTTACACTGTGCATAGAATATAAATTTGGCTTATTGAATGAGAATTTCCCTCTCAACTAGATTTTCTCAACCAATAGCCTTATTCTTTGGCACTCCATTTGGTACCTTTATATATGCATATTGCCATGTTCTAAATTGCCTATCTTGCTTACAACTCTATCTCTCTAATTGCTCTAAATTGGTAAATCTATATGTTGCAATTACTTGCTTTGAGTTGTTTTGCAGGTTTTGATGATGATCTCTTTGGATCTCTTGGTTGTGTCTAACAATTGCTTCCGCTGTACTCTAACTTGCTACATCTATCTAGGTGTATATCTTGTTTTGATACAACCTTGAGGTTCTTAGTGGTAGTCATCTTATGGTAAGGATGCATATCTAGTGAGTTATATCCTTTCATGCGTCTAAAATTGCATATCTCTTTGTTTGGATATATCTCTACATCTACTCATAGCTTGCTCTTTGACTTGTGTATCTTTTGGTATCTCTTGCTATGATCTAGATCCTACTAGTAGTCCTAACTTGTGATATCATCTACTAGTAGTTCACATACATGTAGTTCTAACCTTGTTTATAATTGGAATATTTGCTCATCTATATGCTATGCTTGTATCTTGTCTCATATATGCTCAAGCCTGTTCCTTGAATTGCATATCTACTATCTTGAGTTGCTTGCATAATATTGTGATGCAGGGCACATAGAGCTACATTATATGTAGAAATTGGAGTATTTTTAAATTTTATGCAACTTTTGCTCCAGTTTCAGTTTTTGCTGCAAGTATAGTGTTTTTTATGCAGAAACTACCTTCTGAGCAAGGCTCATCGCTTTGCCATGAGCCCTGATGGTTTTTGATCAAATTCCATCATCTTGAGGGTCAAAATTGCAATTTATTGTTTTTCTGCAGCACTTTATCTTGCATCTTTGGGTTGTTCAAGTATATGCTTTAACTTGCTTTTCTTTCTATGCTTGGACAAGCCCCTATCTGCGCTCTTCTACTCTCCTTATATAACTTTTGTTATCTTCTTTCTCTTAACAAGTGGTGTTTCTTAGTTTCTTCACACCCCCACCTTTTTGAAATGACAAAGGGGGAGAAAGGTATGTCTTCTTTTGACAACAGGGAGAAGGCATGTCTTACATGAAGCAAAGAAGCGTGTCCATGTAAAGGGGAGAAGGTAAATGGGAGAAGGCATATATGTGTAGAACATATATGAGTACAAGACATAGTTTCTATAAATGTTATGAAAGCTAACCATGCAGGAGAAATAGCATCAATTGAGGGGGAGTATGAGAACTCCATGCGTATCAATTGAGGGGGAGCATATGAGCTCAATCCTATTGAAACCCCTAGGTTTCTCCAAATGTATGATTTTACTTTAAAGCTTTAAATACATTTATGGAATGGTTTGTCATCTTCAAAAAGGGGGAGAATGTTGACTCAAGGTCAATTAAGTCAATGTTAACTCACGTCTAAATTGACTAAACCCTTGTTTTGATGATGACTAACCATTCCACATATTAATGTCTAATGCTTCTACATTGAGTGATTTCAGATTAGGTTTAGACACACTCCAAATGCCCTAACTTGCGCATATCAAATTGGAGAAAAGACAAGTCAAAATAGCTACAAGTGTGCAATTTGGGATCTCTATGTAAATGACCTTATAATTGCTTTGTAATCACTTGTAATGATTGTATGACTTGTAATTAAGCTTAGAAAAATTATTGGGACTCAAAAATCCATCATTTGTACAGTTTTACGAAAATTCCAAAATACCCATAACAGGGATTTTGTCGGCCGAATTCCAAACTCGGCCGATCCAGTTATTCTGGAATTTTTGATGCAATCGGCCGAGTTTCCAACTCAGCCGATTCCCGTTCGGTCGAGTTTCTAGACCACGAAACTCGGCCGATCCACTGATCGGTCCAAGATGAAAGTCGACCGATCGGCCGAGTTTCTCCAAAGGAACTCGGCCGACAGTCTAGCTTTCAGCCTTGTCTTTTAGTGGTTCGGCCGAATTGCCTTTATAGAAACTCGGCCGATCAGATTGTACTGGAATGCAGAAAAAGAATTTCCAACCATTGGAGACTTTGTTGGGACCCAAAATAGATCCGTTGCAACTTGTAAAACGGCTATTTTTCGTTCACAAGTGTTCCCAAAGGCTAAGAGGCATCCTCAGCTATAAATAGGACCCCTTGGGCTTCATTCCAAGGTTGAGCATTCCATGCAAACTCTTTGAGAGGTTCCTATTCTATAGTTGAGTGCTTCCTACAGCCTCCTCTCTCTCTCTAAGCTTAATCACTTGCTACATCCATTAGAGTGACTAGGAAATCTGTAAGAGAGCTAGTCATATTTGTATATCTTGTGAAGCTCTCACTTCCACCACCTCCCCATCTCTCATTTCCTATCTTGAAGATGAAGGTTCTCTCTCTTGTCCAAGAGAGGTGAAGAAGAATAAGGGAAGGAGTCCCTTGGTGAAGATCAAGGCCGAAGACTTGGAGCTAGAGTGGGTAAGCCCTTGGAGAAGGCAGAAGACTCACGCTCAAGTGGGTAAGTCATTGGTGGAAAGTTTCTCCGAGTGAAGGTGAAGTTAAAGGCGGAAGATCCAAGAAGAGTGGGTAATTCCTACAAGGCTGAAGACTTGTGCTAGAGTGGGTAAGTCCTTGGAGAAGGCCGAAGACTCTTGCAAAGTGGGTAAGTCCTTGGTAAGGTTGAAGACTCTTTGTATTGGATAGGTAAGTCCTTTGTGGGTCATGTGTTGTATGTCTTATTAATGAATATAAGAGTGCAATTGTTTGAAGTCCTAGAGGTTGACCTCTCTAGGCAAGTGGACTGACACACTTCTAGTTTGAAGTGTGGAACCACTCTAAATAGCTTTTCTAATTGGTGAATGTTCAATTTCTCCCTCCCTTGCTATGCATGATTTAGTTGCACTCAAATTACCTATTTAGCAACCTTATCTTGTCATATATTTTGAAGGTTTGATGAATTTTGTTTAAGTGCTTTCAGCTCTATTCACCCCCCCCCCTCTAGAGCATCTACTCACCCATCTAGGATCCAACAAGTGGTATCAGAGCGGGTCTTCTCCAAGCATACTTCAACAAGTAGGAGAAGATGGGTGACTACCTAGGAGGGTGACTCTCGACTAGCCTTCCAATCTTTGATGGGAGAAACTTCCTCTATTGGAGAAGAAGACTTCAATTCTTCATCCAAGGATCAAGTCTCGAGATGTGGAAAATGGTGAACAGCCCATACATTCTACCAAAGACAAACATTGAAGAATGGGATGAAGCCACCTTGATGAAAGCAACCTTGAATGCTAGAGCCATGCACATTCTATATGCCTCCATGACCCCCACCGAGTTCAACCGGATTTCTTCTTGTGAGACGGCCTATGAGGTATGGAGAAAGCTTTGCATCACTTATGAAGGGACAGATCAAGTGAAGGAAAGCAAAGTCTACATGCTCAAAGGGTTGCTTGAGAACTTCAAGATGGGAAAGGAGGAGAGCATAGCCAACATGTACTCAAGGCTCAACACCATCTTGAATGGTCTTGCTGTTCTAGGACATCCTATGTCTAGTGGAGAGATCAACTCAAAGATACTTAGAACTCTCCCCAAGAGATGGGAATCCAAGGTGACTTCTATTGAAGAAGCAAGGTCGCTTAGGGATATTCCTATTGAAGAGCTCATTGGAAATCTTCAAGCACATGAAGCTACACTTGAAAAGAGGGAGGAAGTAGAAAGACATGAGAAGAAAGAGCTTAAGAGAATGAAGAAGGCTGAAATAAAGGCTCAAATTGAAGCTATCATGGAAAAAGTCTCTCCATCCTCTCAAGCTAAAGAAGATGCCATGTACTCCAAAGGTAGACTCTACAAAGGCAAGTCCTCCTCCATCCGGTGCTTCACATGTGGAAAGAAGGGTCACTACAAGGAAGATTGCCCACAAGGCAAAAAGACCCATCTTCACAAGAAGGAGAAATGGCACTCAAGCTCAAGCGGCTCCTCCAACTCAAGCTCAAGTGAAGATTCATGTGAAGGATCAAGCTCAAGCTCTAGTGATGAAGGAGAATGTCATTTTGCTCTTATAGAATCAACAAGTGAAGACTCAAATGAGGTAAATCTAGACTCTTTAGATAAAGAATCCTTGATTGATCTCATTCATGATATTTGTGCATCTCTTAAGTCTTCTAAAAAGAAAAAGAAAAAGCTTGCTAAAATTGTTGATAATTTGCATATAGAACTAGATGATCTTGAATATGCAAATTCTTGCTTGCTTATTGATAAAAATGATTGTCTTAGCCAAGTAGACTCTCTTAAACTTGAAAATGCTAGTTTACTTGATAAGATTAAATTTCTAGAAGCTCAACCTCTCATGCCTAATTCTAATGAAGAACATACTTTAATTGTTGATTCTCTCATGCATGACATTGATGTTCTTAAATCTGAAAACAAAAACAAAGATTTTGTTTTGCATGAATTAGAACTAGAAAATGCCTCCTTGCTTGCTAAAATCAATGCGCATGAATCTTGTTCTAGTTCTACTAATAGAGAGAATGATGTTGCTGCTCTTCATATTGATAGAGATTCTTATTTAACTAAAACTCTTTGCCTAGAAAATGATCTTCTACATGCTAGAGATAACATTAATCAATTGTCTTCTACTATTGCTTCTCTTAAGCATGACAATGATAGTTTAAGATCTTCTTTGCAAAGATTCTTAGTTGGTAAAAAGAATCTTAATCAAATCCTAGACCATACTACTAAACAAATTGGTAGACATGGTTTAGGGTATGATAGTAGTCAAGGGAACAACAAAGATAAAGGACCTCCAATATTCCATGGAAAATCCTCTAGTTCCAAGACTATGGGCACATGCAACTATTGCAATGAATTAGTTCATTATTCTAATTGTTGTCCTTTTAGGAAAGCACCCAAGAGCAATAGGATTTGGGTTGCTAAGCTAACTCCTCCGGACCCAAAAACATGATTGGGGACCAATTCATCTTTCTTCTTGTAGGTACTTGCAAATGGATTGACTTGAGGTATTGAATTGCAAATTGTCTTGTCAATCCACATGAAAGAAGAAAGGTGAGATGTGTAGAGGGTGACAATAAGTGGAAAAGCAATGGTAAGCACAAAGGTAATGGTTTTATTGCTTATAACCTATCCTAACTTGTTTTTGTCAAGTTAATGTGCACTATACATATGGTTTTTGAGTCAAAAGTGGTATTTTGTGTTTCTCTTCACACTCTTGCTCAAAAACTATTTCTAATGATTATATAGTGCATTACTAACTTGCTTAGACATGTTTGGATATGGTTTGTATATTTATCATGCCTTTAAATATGTTTTTATGAGATATATGTGCTTTTTGACAGCTGCTCTGTCGGTCGAGTTTGCCCTATTGAAACTCGACCGATAGGCACCAATGGGTGTTGCCAGCAGTTGTCTTCGGTCGAGTTGCCAATGCACAGAACTCGACCCGTTACACTGTGCATAGAATATAAATTTGGCTTATTGAATGAGAATTTCCCTCTCAACTAGATTTTCTCAACCAATAGCCTTATTCTTTGGCACTCCATTTGGTACCTTTATATATGCATATTGCCATGTTCTAAATTTCCTATCTTGCTTACAACTCTATCTCTCTAATTGCTCTAAATTGGTAAATCTATATGTTGCAATTACTTGCTTTGAGTTGTTTTGCAGGTTTTGATGATGATCTCTTTGGATCTCTTGGTTGTGTCTAAGAATTGCTTCCGCTGTACTCTAACTTGCTACATCTATCTAGGTGTATATCTTGTTTTGATACAACCTTGAGGTTCTTAGTGGTAGTCATCTTATGGTAAGGATGCATATCTAGTGAGTTATATCCTTTCATGCGTCTAAAATTGCATATCTCTTTGTTTGGATATATCTCTACATCTACTCATAGCTTGCTCTTTGACTTGTGTATCTTTTGGTATCTCTTGCTATGATCTAGATCCTACTAGTAGTCCTAACTTGTGATATCATCTACTAGTAGTTCACATACATGTAGTTCTAACCTTGTTTATAATTGGAATATTTACTCATCTATATGCTATACCTGTATCTTGTCTCATATATGCTCAAGCCTGTTCCTTGAATTGCATATCTACTATCTTGAGTTGCTTGCATAATATTGTGATGCATGGCACATAGAGCTACATTATATGTAGAAATTGGAGTATTTTTAAATTTTATGCAACTTTTTCTCCAGTTTCAGTTTTTTCTGCAAGTATAGTGTTTTTTATGCAGAAACTACCTTCTGAGCAAGGCTCATCGCTTTGCCATGAGCCCTAATGGTTTTTGATCAAATTCCATCATCTTGAGGGTCAAAATTGCAATTTATTGTTTTTCTGCAGCACCTTATCTTGCATCTTTGGGTTGTTCAAGTATATATGCTTTAACTTGCTTTTCTTTCTATGCTTAGACAAGCCCCTATCCGCGCTCTTCTACTCTCCTTATATAACTTTTGTTATCTTCTTTCTCTTAACAAGTGGTGTTTCTTAGTTTCTTCACACCCCCACCTTTTTGATATGACAAAGGGGGAGAAAGGTATGTCTTCTTTTGACAACAGGGAGAAGGCATGTCTTACATGAAGCAAAGAAGCGTGTCCATGTAAAGGGGAGAAGGTAAATGGGAGAAGGCATATATGTGTAGAACATATATGAGTAGAAGACATAGTTTCTATAAATGTTATGAAATCTAACCATGCAGGAGAAATAGCATCAATTGAGGGGGAGTATGAGAACTCCATGCGCATCAATTGAGGGGGAGCATATGAGCTCAATCCTATTGTAACCCCAAGGTTTCTCCAAAGGTATGATTTTACTTTAAAGCTTTCAATACATTTATGGAATGGTTTGTCATCTTCAAAAAGGGGGAGAATGTTGACTCAAGGTCAATTAAGTCAATGTTAAATCACGTCTAAATTGACTAAACCCTTGTTTTGATGATGACTAACCATTCCACATATTGATGTCTAATGCTTCTACATTGAGTGATTTCAGATTAGGTTTAGACACACTCCAAATGCCCTAACTTGCGCATATCAAATTGGAGAAAAGACAAGTCAAAATAGCTACAAGTGTGTAATTTGGGATCTCTATGTAAATGACCTTATAATTGCTTTTTAATCACTTGTAATGATTGTATGACTTGTAATTAAGCTTAGAAAAATTATTGGGACTCAAAAATCCATCATTTGTACAGTTTTCAAAAATTCCAAAATACCCATAACAGGGATTTTGTCGGCCGAATTCCAAACTCGGCCGATCCAGTTATTCTGGAATTTTTGATGCAATCGGTCGAGTTTCCAACTCAGTCGATTCCCGTTCGGTCGAGTTTCTAGACCACGAAACTCGGCCGATCCACTGATCGGTCCAAGATGAAAGTCGACCGATCGGCCGAGTTTCTCCAAAGGAACTCGGCCGACAGTCTAGCTTTCAGCCTTGTCTTTTAGTGGTTCGGCCGAATTGCCTTTATAGAAACTCGGCCGATCAGACTGTACTGGAATGCAGAAAAAGCATTTCCAACCGTTGGAGACTTTGTTGGGACCCAAAATAGATCCGTTGCAACTTGTAAAACGGCTATTTTTCGTTCACAAGTGTTCCCAAAGGCTAAGAGGCATCCCCAGCTATAAATAGGACCCCTTGGGCTTCATTCCAAGGTTGAGCATTCCATGCAAACTCTTTGAGAGGTTCCTATTCTATAGTTGAGTGCTTCCTATAGCCTCCTCTCTCTCTCTAAGCTTAATCACTTGCTACATCCATTAGAGTGAGTAGGAAATCTGTAAGAGAGCTAGTCATATTTGTATATCTTGTGAAGCTCTCACTTCCACCACCTCCCCATCTCTCATTTCCTATCTTGAAGATGAAGGTTCTCTCTCTTGTCCAAGAGAGGTGAAGAAGAACAAGGGAAGGAGTCCCTTGGTGAAGATCAAGGCCGAAGACTTAGAGCTAGAGTGGGTAAGCCCTTGGAGAAGGCAGAAGACTCACGCTCAAGTGGGTAAGTCCTTGGTGGAAAGCTTCTCTGAGTGAAGGTGAAGTCAAAGGCGGAAGATCCAAGAAGAGTGGGTAAATCCTACAAGGCTGAAGACTTGTGCTAGAGTGGGTAAGTCCTTGGAGAAGGCCGAAGACTCTTGCAAAGTGGGTAAGTCCTTGGTAAGGTTGAAGACTCTTTGTATTGGATAGGTAAATCCTTTGTGGTTCATGTGTTGTATGTCTTATTAATGAATATAAGAGTGCAATTGTTTGAAGTCCTAGAGGTTGACCTCTCTAGGCAAGTGGACTGACACACTTCTAGTTTGAAGTGTGGAACCACTCTAAATAGCTTGTCTAATTGGTGCATGTTCAATCTCTCCCTCCCTTGCTATGCATGATTTAGTTGCACTCAAATTACCTATTTAGCAACCTTATCTTGTCATATATTTTGAAGGTTTGATGAATTTTGTTTAAGTGCTTTCAGCTCTATTCACCCCCCTCTAGAGCATCTAATCACCCATCTAGGATCCAACAAGTGGTATCATAGCGGGTCTTCTCCAAGCATACTTCAACAAGTAGGAGAAGATGGGTGACTACCTAGGAGGGAGACTCTCGACTAGCCTTCCAATCTTTGATGGGAGCAACTTCCTCTATTGGAGAAGAAGACTTCAATTCTTCATCCAAGGATCAAGTCTCGAGATGTGGCAAATGGTGAACAGCCCATACATTCTACCAAAGACAAACATTGAAGAATGGGATGAAGCCACCTTGATGAAAGCAACCTTGAATGCTAGAGCCATGCACATTCTATATGCCTCCATGACCCCCACCGAGTTCAACCGGATTTCTTCTTGTGAGACGGCCTATGAGGTATGGAGAAAGCTTTGCATCACTTATGAAGGGACATATCAAGTGAAGGAAAGCAAAGTCTACATGCTCAAAGGGTTGCTTGAGAACTTCAAGATGGGAAAGGAGGAGAGCATAGCCAACATGTACTAAAGGCTCAACACCATCTTGAATGGTCTTGCTGTTCTAGGACATCCTATGTCTAGTGGAGAGATCAACTCAAAGATACTTAGAACTCTCCCCAAGAGATGGGAATCCAAGGTGACTTCTATTGAAGAAGCAAGGTCGCTTAGGGATATTCCTATTGAAGAGCTCATTGGAAATCTTCAAGCACATGAAGCTACACTTGACAAGAGGGAGGAAGTAGAAAGACAAGAGAAGAAAGAGCTTAAGAGAATGAAGAAGGCTGAAATAAAGGCTCAAATTGAAGCTATCATGGAAAAAGTCTCTCCATCCTCTCAAGCTAAACAAGATGCCATGTACTCCAAAGGTAGACTCTACAAAGGCAAGTCCTCCTCCATCCGGTGCTTCACATGTGGAAAGAAGGGTCACGACAAGGAAGATTGCCCACAAGGCAAAAAGACCCATCTTCACAAGAAGGAGAAATGGCACTCAAGCTCAAGCGGCTCCTCCAACTCAAGCTCAAGTGAAGATTCATGTGAAGGATCAAGCTCAAGCTCTAGTGATGAAGGAGAATGTCATTTTGCTCTTGTAGCATCAACAAGTGAAGACTCAAATGAGGTAAATCTAGACTCTTTAGATAAAGAATCCTTGATTGATCTCATTCATGATATTTGTGCATCTCTTAAGTCTTCTAAAAAGAAAAAGAAAAAGCTTGCTAAAATTGTTGATAATTTGCATATAGAACTAGATGATCTTGAATATCCAAATTCTTGCTTGCTTATTGATAAAAATGATTGTCTTAGCCAAGTAGACTCTCTTAAACTTGAAAATTCTAGTTTACTTGATAAGATTAAATTTCTAGAAGCTCAACCTCTCATGCCTAATTCTAATGAAGAACATACTTTAATTGTTGATTCTCTCATGCATGACATTGATGTTCTTAAATCTGAAAACAAAAACAAAGATTTTGTTTTGCATGAATTAGAACTAGAAAATGCCTCCTTGCTTGCTAAAATCAATGGGCATGAATCTTGTTCTAGTTCTACTAATAGAGAGAATGATGTTGCTGCTCTTCATATTGATAGAGATTCTTATTTAACTAAAACTCTTTGCCTAGAAAATGATCTTCTACATGCTAGAGATAACATTAATCAATTGTCTTCTACTATTGCTTCTCTTAAGCATGACAATGATAGTTTAAGATCTTCTTTGCAAAGATTCTTAGTTGGTAAAAAGAATCTTAATCAAATCCTAGACCATACTACTAAACAAATTGGTAGACATGGTTTAGGGTATGATAGTAGTCAAGGGAACAACAAAGATAAAGGACCTCCAATATTCCATGGAAAATCCTCTAGTTCCAAGACTATGGGCACATGCAACTATTGCAATGAATTAGGTCATTATTCTAATTGTTGTCCTTTTTGGAAAGCACCCAAGAGCAATAGGATTTGGGTTGCTAAGCTAACTCCTCCGGACCCAAAAACATGATTGGGGACCAATTCATCTTTCTTCTTGTAGGTACTTGCAAATGGATTGACTTGAGGTATTGAATTGCAAATTGTCTTGTCAATCCACATGAAAGAAGAAAGGTGAGATGTGTAGAGGGTGACAACAAGTGGAAAAGCAATGGTAAGCACAAAGGTAATGGTTTTATTGCTTATAACCTATCCTAACTTGTTTTTGTCAAGTTAATGTGCACTATACATATGGTTTTTGAGTCAAAAGTGGTATTTTGTGTTTCTCTTCACACTCTTGCTCAAAAACTATTTCTAATGATTATATAGTGCATTACTAACTTGCTTAGACATGTTTGGATCTGGTTTGTATATTTATCATGCCTTTCAATATGTTTTTATGAGATATATGTGCTTTTTGACAGCTGCTCTGTCGGTCGAGTTTGCCCTATTGAAACTCGACCGATAGGCACCAATGGGTGTTGCCAGCAGTTGTCATCGGTCGAGTTGCCAATGCACAGAACTCGACCGGTTACACTGTGCATAGAATATAAATTTGGCTTATTGAATGAGAATTTCCCTCTCAACTAGATTTTCTCAACCAATAGCCTTATTCTTTGGCACTCCATTTGGTACCTTTATATATGCATATTGCCATGTTCTAAATTGCCTATCTTGCTTACAACTCTATCTCTCTAATTGCTCTAAATTGGTAAATCTATATGTTGCAATTACTTGCTTTGAGTTGTTTTGCAGGTTTTGATGATGATCTCTTTGGATCTCTTGGTTGTGTCTAACAATTGCTTCCGCTGTACTCTAACTTGCTACATCTATCTAGGTGTATATCTTGTTTTGATACAACCTTGAGGTTCTTAGTGGTAGTCATCTTATGGTAAGGATGCATATCTAGTGAGTTATATCCTTTCATGCGTCTAAAATTGCATATCTCTTTGTTTGGATATATCTCTACATCTACTCATAGCTTGCTCTTTGACTTGTGTATCTTTTGGTATCTCTTGCTATGATATAGATCCTACTAGTAGTCCTAACTTGTGATATCATCTACTAGTAGTTCACATACATGTAGTTCTAACCTTGTTTATAATTGGAATATTTACTCATCTATATGCTATGCCTGTATCTTGTCTCATATATGCTCAAGCCTGTTCCTTGAATTGCATATCTACTTTTGAGTTGCTTGCATAATATTGTGATGCATGGCACATAGAGCTACATTATATGTTGAAATTGGAGTATTTTTAAATTTTATGCAACTTTTGCTCCAGTTTCAGTTTTTGCTGCAAGTATAGTGTTTTTTATGCAGAAACTACCTTCTGAGCAAGGCTCATCGCTTTTGCCATGAGCCCTAATGGTTTTTGATCAAATTCCATCATCTTGAGGGTCAAAATTGCAATTTATTGTTTTTCTGCAGCACTTTATCTTGCATCTTTGGGTTGTTCAAGTATATGCTTTAACTTGCTTTTCTTTCTATGCTTAGACAAGCCCCTATCTGCGCTCTTCTACTCTCCTTATATAACTTTTGTTATCTTCTTTCTCTTAACAAGTGGTGTTTCTTAGTTTCTTCACACCCCCACCTTTTTGAAATGACAAAGGGGGAGAAAGGTATGTCTTCTTTTGACAACAGGGAGAAGGCATGTCTTACATGAAGCAAAGAAGCGTGTCCATGTAAAGGGGAGAAGGTAAATGGGAGAAGGCATATATGTGTAGAACATATATGAGTACAAGACATAGTTTCTATAAATGTTATGAAAGCTAACCATGCAGGAGAAATAGCATCAATTGAGGGGGAGTATGAGAACTCCATGCGCATCAATTGAGGGGGAGCATATGAGCTCAATCCTATTGAAACCCCTAGGTTTCTCCAAAGGTATGATTTTACTTTAAAGCTTTCAATACATTTATGGAATGGTTTGTCATCTTCAAAAAGGGGGAGAATGTTGACTCAAGGTCAATTAAGTCAATGTTAAATCACGTCTAAATTGACTAAACCCTTGTTTTGATGATGACTAACCATTCCACATATTGATGTCTAATGCTTCTACATTGAGTGATTTCAGATTAGGTTTAGACACACTCCAAATGCCCTAACTTGCGCATATCAAATTGGAGAAAAGACAAGTCAAAATAGCTACAAGTGTGCAATTTGGGATCTCTATGTAAATGACCTTATAATTGCTTTGTAATCACTTGTAATGATTGTATGACTTGTAATTAAGCTTAGAAAAATTATTGGGACTCAAAAATCCATCATTTGTACAGTTTTACGAAAATTCCAAAATACCCATAACAGGGATTTTGTCGGCCGAATTCCAAACTCGGCCGATCCAGTTATTCTGGAATTTTTGATGCAATCGGTCGAGTTTCCAACTCAGCCGATTCCCGTTCAGTTGAGTTTCTAGACCACGAAACTCGGCCGATCCACTGATCGGTCCAAGATGAAAGTCGACCGATCGACCGAGTTTCTCCAAAGGAACTCGGCCGACAGTCTAGCTTTCAGCCTTGTCTTTTAGTGGTTCGGCCGAATTGCCTTTATAGAAACTCGGCCGATCAGAATGTACTGGAATGCAGAAAAAGCATTTCCAACCGTTGGAGACTTTGTTGGGACCCAAAATAGATCCGTTGCAACTTGTAAAATGGCTATTTTTCATTCACAAGTGTTCCCAAAGGCTAAGAGGCATCCCCAGCTATAAATAGGACCCCTTGGGCTTCATTCCAAGGTTGAGCATTCCATGCAAACTCTTTGAGAGGTTCCTATTCTATAGTTGAGTGCTTCCTATAGCCTCCTCTCTCTCTCTAAGATTAATCACTTGCT
The DNA here is from genome assembly GCA_963693085.1 of Alisma plantago-aquatica. Classification (NCBI taxonomy): domain Eukaryota; kingdom Viridiplantae; phylum Streptophyta; class Magnoliopsida; order Alismatales; family Alismataceae; genus Alisma; species Alisma plantago-aquatica. The sequence goes on along the minus strand of OY856415.1, from coordinate 649,490,094 downwards.
ACATCCATTAGAGTGAGTAGGAAATCTGTAAGAGAGCTAGTCATATTTGTATATCTTGTGAAGCTCTCACTTCCACCACCTCCCCATCTCTCATTTCCTATCTTGAAGATGAAGGTTCTCTCTCTTGTCCAAGAGAGGTGAAGAAGAACAAGGGAAGGAGTCCCTTGGTGAAGATCAAGGCCGAAGACTTGGAGCTAGAGTGGGTAAGCCCTTGGAGAAGGCAGAAGACTCACGCTCAAGTGGGTAAGTCCTTGGTGGAAAGCTTCTCTGAGTGAAGGTGAAGTCAAAGGCGGAAGATCCAAGAAGAGTGGGTAATTCCTACAAGGCTGAAGACTTGTGCTAGAGTGGGTAAGTCCTTGGAGAAGGCCGAAGACTCTTTCAAAGTGGGTAAGTCCTTGGTAAGGTTGAAGACTCTTTGTATTGGATAGGTAAGTCCTTTGTGGGTCATGTGTTGTATGTCTTATTAATGAATATAAGAGTGCAATTGTTTGAAGTCCTAGAGATTGACCTCTCTAGGCAAGTGGACTGACACACTTCTAGTTTGAAGTGTGGAACCACTCTAAATAGCTTGTCTAATTGGTGCATGTTCAATCTCTCCCTCCCTTGCTATGCATGATTTAGTTGCACTCAAATTACCTATTTAGCAACCTTATCTTGTCATATATTTTGAAGGTTTGATGAATTTTGTTTAAGTGCTTTCAGCTCTATTCACCCCCCCTCTAGAGCATCTAATCACCCATCTAGGATCCAACAAAATGATCCCCGCATCCCTAAGCTTTATTACCTCTTTCTTGACTACCTCTTTGAGCATCTGGTTCAGCTTCCTCTAGGGTTGAGCCAGAGGCTTGGCAGATTCATCTAAGTTGATGTGATGCATGCATAGGGCGGGGCTAAGGCCTTTGATATCCTCTACTGAATATCATATAGCCCCCCTGTGGAGCCTTAACTCCTCAAGGAGTCGGTCTAGTTGATTGTTTGAAAGATTGGCATGTACGATGATAGGGTTCCTCTGCTCTTCATCCAAGAACTCGTACTTCAGGCCTTCTGGCAACACTTTTAACTCTGGCTTTGGTCTGGGTGCTTTCTCTTGAGGCTCCCCCTCGAGAGAGGCATACTTCGCAGACTCCACCACCTTATCTTTTCTTGCAAGTCTTCGTCAGAAAGGTTGAAAAGGTCGAGATACCTCGCGACTTCAGGATCTTCGAGGTCGGGGTCCTGACAGCTTATGGCCCTCGCAAGGGGGTCTACTGTCCGGACATCCTCCTCTATTTCCTCACAGAATTTATTGTAGCTATCTGCGAAACATGCTGATTCAGACAGGGACAGACTTCTCATGATCTTCTTCAACTTGAATTCCATATGGTCGTTTCCAACTCTTAAGGTGATCATCCCCTCAGAGACATCAATCAACGCTCTTCGTGTTGTCAAGAAAGGACGTCCAAAGATGATAGGGCATCGGGGGTCTTCAGCTGTATCGATGACGACTATGTCACAGGGGATAAAGAAATCGCCAACCCTGATCGGCACATCTTCGACAATGCCAATGGGTCTCTTAAAGGTGTGGTCTACCAGTTGAATCTACATGTTGGTTCGAACCATGTCGGTCAAACCCACCCTTTCCGTGAAACTTAGGGGCATGAGGCTGATGCTTGCCCGTAAGTCTGCTAGACCCTTCCGCTCGACATTGTCCCCGATGGCGAATGGGATTGTGAAAGCTCTGGGGTCCCTCCTCTTACTTGGCAAGTCGGGCTTCACGAAGGCAGAGGAAGCAAAAGCTAGGTGTACTGTCTCTATCCTTCCTCCCCTTCCTTTCTTTGTGATAAGATCCTTGAGGAACTTGGCGTATGTAGGCATCTCCTCCAAAGCGTCGAGGAAGGGCACTTCGAGATGCAGTTTCCTGATCAAATCCATGAACTTGTCATGACGTTTCTTCAGATTTGCCTTTATCAGCTTATACGGGAACAGAATCCTAGGAGCGTAAGCATTCCTTCCGCCAGGTAGCTCTTCAGGGAACCCTTGCGCAGACTCTCAAACGTCTGCCTGTCTTTCTTCCTCCTCTACTGGAGTTGCACCCTCAGGCCTTGGCTCGGGCTCAGGTCTGACTTCATCAGGGTGCTCCAGCGTTCTTCTAGACCTCAGTACTGCCATTCTAGCAGTTTCATGCTAGGGGAGTGCTTTTATTGCAGGATCCTTCATCAGAGCAGACATCTGGGTCAGCCGCTGATCGACCTCACGCTGGCGCATCTGCAAGCTTGCCATCTGGCGTTGCATGGAGTTCAGAGCTCCAGGGCTAGGAAGTGTGCCCTGCACCAGTTGGTTGATGATGGTGTCCTGTCTTTTTATGTAGGCGGAAAGCTGACCAACCAAGTTAGGCTGGCTCGCCCTCTCGCCTCGGCCCTGACATTCACCCTCAGAAAGAGACTTCTCACAACGAGACATGGTATCAAAGCTCGGTGGAACAGGTCACAACTTTCAGGGTTCCTGAAAGAGCATGAAAACTCAAGTTTAGAAAATTGAATTATTAATTTTTGGCAAAGAGTAATAATAAGGAAAAAGAAAAAGAAAAAGAGTGCTGTCAAACTCATTTCTAAGCTTGAGGCACGGGAGTGTAGTTAGTGGATTCAGATTCATCTACAGTACCGTTTTTGCCTTGTCCCCGACAATGACGCCAAAAAGTTGACCAGTCTAAATCGCGCGTCCAAAAGTGGAGGCGGATTTGAGGTAGTCGAGCTTTTACATTTATAAACCCGAATCCTTCTAGGCCCCCGCAACTTTGTTTACGGGGTTGAAGTAGACATACGGGGTCGGACACAGGGACAAGGGTGGTAGTGTTGAGAATCCAGAATCGACACGCTACACTTCGACAGGTATAAAGAGATATAAATTCCCAAAAGGGAAACAACAAGATGTCACAAATAAAGCAAAGATAACTATCTCCAACTGGAGCTACAAGAGGAATTTAAGGTTTTAATCATTTAGCAGTTTTTAGGGATTTTCATGCAACAGAAACAGAAAGATAAAACCAGACTAGAGAAACATGCGAAGGACAAGACTACAGTAAAACAAGCAGCAGCGGTAACGTCCTGCACCCCTCCTCTCAGAGCGGTTACCTCTAACCAAGCATCAACACCCCTCTCGAGGTTGCTGGACTTAAGTTAGAGTGGAGTATTATCGAAACAACTCCGTTCCGGGCACTCTCGTACTCCAGAGAATCGGACCAAACACTAGAGCCACAACACAACTCTCGAAGTTGTTGCGACGGGAAGACACGATTCGGTAGCTAAGCGAAACGCGATCCAAACATGCAAGCTAGAGTTCAGATATTAAACAAAGTAGTCATCCAACATTTTGCACCAAGCATAGAGCAACAAGTAAAGAAGCTATTCCGTTTCCATAAACATTAAAGATCTTAATACATTGCGTAATTAAATAATTAAATAATAGAAATAAAAATAGAGGTCGCCTTCTTGATGTAGAAGGGCGACAGACTACAGCGGCTCTCCCGCCCGATACCGGACAGGGGCCTAGCCCGATACAGCGGTGTCGGGCAACACACTCTCTCGAGCGACACACTCTCTCGAGCGGCACACCGTGACGGCCGACTGTATCGTTCAAGGACCTGGCCGATACGCTCAAGTCGAGTGACACACCCTCTCGGGCGGCACGCATGACGGGTTGTGACGTCCCCAGATTTTCTAAAACTTAATCTGATGTGTGACGTCCAAATTGAAACCCTCACCTCAGCGAGAATCCCAATTTAAACATCCCACACTAGGCTAAGAAGAAGAAACTCAAGGGAGTCAGAAGGAACATACATCAGTAGCACATGTACATGAACAATAATAAAACCACAACACTTGTTCACCATTCAACATATAATTACAACATGAATTGTTACAACATTTGATATTACATATTGAACAACAAACTACTAAACATATACATGTACTACATCTAAACTACAGGATCTTAAGACAACAGGTCCACCTGTACATCAGCTCGCTACTCAACTCTCTCTATCCTGGATCTTCAAGAGCATAACCACAACCTAAACAAAAGATTACATGTTGTACACGTCAGCACAATATTTCATGAATATTGTACTGAGTACGCCTACGTGTCTTTTATTTACCTCTCATCATATCTTGGCAATAAGATAAAACTAATACTTGGCAGTAACAGAAGAATATAAGAAAAGCGTATACTTGCACAAAGATATTCATTAACAAAAGAGAACACATATTTTAAGCTCATTTTCCATTATATGCTCGTGCATCCGCCTACCAATGGGATAGATGCATTCAGGCCTTATGATCCGCTTACCAAAGAGATAGATCATTGTACATGTGATTCCCTTACCAAAGAGATAGATCACTCACTAGCACTACGCTTACCAAAGAGATATAGTGCTTTCATATAATGGAACAGATATATTATGTTTCAAGTGTTCATAGCCATAGGTATGGAAAATCAAGAAAGATATCATACAAGAACAATCATTTCATCCAATATCATATGCCAAGTATTTTACTATGCATATAACATAAGCATATTGTATAATAAGCCAAGTAAGAGGTAATGGCGTACCTTCCAAAGAGACATTCTAATCATCACATATGCTCCTGATGTCATCTATATCTTGGTCAAACATGATTAAGATAAGATTACATACTATCATCAGATTCTCAACATCATACGTCTCATCTTAACCCTAAATGTGTTCATATTAGGGTTTGCTTATCTCATTAGGATATATACATTATTACTTGTCTTATCTTCATCCTTATGTGGGATTTATGTTACTGATATTATGTTCTAAATTAGGATACATAATCTAAATATCAGGTTCCATATCATTATTTATACATATTAACCCTAAGTTACATGTATTACTCAAATTAGGGTTTCATCACATTTTTCAAGGTTCATCTTCATATAACATGGATTTTATGCATAATCATGATCTCATAATTAAAACTGATGTTCTATATAATGATATATGATTACTCTGCAGATTTCATCATTTATTGATCATGCATGTATTTATTACATTTTCTTTAGTGTTATTAGCCCTAATTAACCATATAAATCAAATTATATGATTTAGTACATCATCATGACCATCCTTGATATCAGGTGCATTATAAACATTATTATGGAGTTACTGACATTTTCCATAATTTTATGTCATCATTTGCTATTTATTATCCACTAAACAAGCATTACACATATTACATGTTATCACTGAAATTAATGCATCAAAAGCCTGATATTATAGTTCGATGTTGTTCTACATATTTTTCTGAGAATTTCGGTACCTTATTTGTAATTTTCTGATCGTCAAGCTAATTATTGTAAATTATACAAGATCTGTAGATTATTCAGATTTCTTACCTTTTTGGACCAATCAGTGACTGCCACATGGCTACTAGGGCTGCTGCTCTTTTGCTGAGCCGTTCGGTTCAGTGGATCTGGTCTGCTCCATTTCCCTTCCTCATGTTCATGGTTCTATGTCCGTTCGATTGGGCGAGAGTCGCTGCTGTGGCCACGGTCTCCGTCCCGCGTATGAGTCCACGAGACTCGTTCTCACTGTCGTCACCTCATGGGAAACGCCAGTGATCAGCCAGCTATCGTGCGCTCCTCCTCCTCAGGCTGCGGCAAGGCCATTCTGTAGGGCGCCTCCCGTCTGCCTACCCTCAAGCGTCGCCACCTGCTTCAGCCTCGCCGCTAGGAGCCGTGCCGCCTATGGCTCTCTGCTCGGGCGTTGCTTCTCTGATTCCGTCTCATGGCCGCCGCCCCAACTCCTTTCCTCTATGGCTTGCTGCTAAGGTCCTCACCACCGATATCCCTTGTACACGCTGCCGCTGTGCTCCATGCCCCGTCCTCCTCACAAAGAACGTCGTCTCTCATCTACAGCGCTGCTCGCCTCAGTTTCGTGAGGGCACCGTCGCACGGCTCTTCTCCCATGATTGCACCTCTGAGATGCCACTATTACAGCCAACGCCTCCGATGAGAAAAGCACACACCTTCGGCCTATCAGGATGCTGCTATTCCATCTCCTCCTCGACACGAAACGCATGCTCCTTGATTGGGCGCTGCCGCAGAGCAGAACTCCAAGGGGGATTCAAGTATCCACCTCATTGGCTTCGACGGGACTCTCATCACCTAGCCACCAAGCTACCACCAGCGTTGCTTTGCTCCTCAGCTCCTCATCCACTTACCCTTCTTCTTAGCACTGCCCATCACTGCCTCCTTTCTTTTCCATTGCTTCCGTCCTGGTGGGATGCCGCAGGAGCCTCCTCTTTTCTTTCTCGTACCCAACTTCTTGCTGTAATGGAGAAGGGGAGGGAAAGAGGTCTATTCTTCCTTGCCAGTTACTCAGTGACCACCGGTAGTGGTGTTCATCTTGACGAGCCGAGACCAACAGATCATCCATCATCTATTCTCATCCCACGTTCTCCAAGCCACTACCTCCTGAATGATCGCTGCCTACGACCAAGCAACTAACCACTAGATATAGTACAACGTCCTGGCTCTTGATCCCTCATGTGTGGTTGAGATTTAGCCTCTACTGGTCTGGATCCGTAGCTTTAGAAAGGGATGCCTAGTTATTACTCATTGGAAGCGTGACTTCATAAGATATGGCTATAAGTCGTAAACCATATACCATACTTCTAATTATCAACCCTTCAATTACATACATTATTTTATCATCTAAAACCTCAACATCTCTATCTACGATCATCCCAATAAGATGAAACTCCAACCATAGTTTCAGAATCACTCTTTCTACATTTGGGTGCCAAGTTATCACAAATTGACCCATCGATTAACTATTCCAAAAAGATTAATAAAGTCTCATCGTATATAATATTCCCATGGAACAATTCTTAAACTCTTGCAAACTAAAGGAATCACCTTTTTATGATAAAAAAAGCACGTGTATATACTTTCAAACAATCATTCCAATATGAAATTCATGGACACGATTATCTAATTGAGTACTCCAAAACATCACAAGTTCACTCTATCACATCCTACACGCCTTAAGAGAAATTTCATCCTCAAAATTAAGCCAAGAAAATCCAATCCATCACATCATATACATCTTAAAAGAAATTTTGTCCTCAAAATTAACCGTCCTCTTACTTCAAGGAGAAACTAAAAGGTCTAAGTTCACTTGTAGGGACTAACATAGGTGCAACGTATCCAAAAGAAAAAGCTCCAAAACTATAACCAAACCACTATTAGGATGTATTAAAACATCTAAGGTGAAACACCCCTTCATAAAAGATTGGAACTAGGGTTTAGAACTAATGGTTATGCATATCCCATATGTTAGGGTTGTATCATTATCTTTACACATTCATTAGGGCTACCACATCATATTACTATGTTCTAAAGGAGTTAACCAAACTTAACCCATTGTATCAAGGTGTCATCAACCTATACTTTCATCTTTATTGGGCACTAAGATTAACACCTCACGTGACATGTTTCATTCGTATGATCTTATTTCATTGCTCAAAATAGATTGCAAGATTCACTAGTGATTTCATCACGAGATTAGCCAACACTTTCACATTATCATCACTATTCATGTGTATGGTTAACCATATATGTGTTAACATCTATTAAACCATCTCTAGGTTTCCATCATATCATGTCTACATATTACGTCTCGAGATTAGAACACATCCTTACATATATTATATTATGGTTGTGCTAACAAACTTATACAAGTGACTTGACAAAGATGTATAGAAACTTTATCTAGTCCAACTGAGGTCCTAACCCTTGTCATGAGAGTACTTCCATGCTCAGTCTCACTGAACTAACTCAACTCTATGAGTATCTCATATACATATACTTTATCTTTCCTCTCTTAGTCTAGGGTTCTCAGATATACCTCATTGGCACTCGTGTTAGCCTTACAAGCTCTAGCCACATTAGCACAACCCAAAACGTGCTACAACATCTTCTTCATAGGTCTCTACCCATGAGTTATTCTTACTCAACACTATCTTTTACACATGTCACTAGTGTCCTATGTGGGGAACCACCAACCCGAGCTCGAGGCTTCATTGAAACTAGCATAGCTACCTCCTCCAGGGTCTTGGGCTCTCTCCCTCACCCAGATGGTAGGCACTCATATTCATTTTCACATATGCACACATATAACGAGCCTCTCTCTATCTCTAGGGTTTGGTCCTCCCAAGGACATCTAGGGTTCAAGCAAACTACAGGAATCATGCATTAGGCAACTCAACTCATTCACTCAGGAGTAGTCTAGTTTAGGACATATCATATCACATATCTCAAAATTCTCATATCTTGGAGTCTAGGTTCTCTGACCTTCTCCCAATGGGTCTCACTCTCTCTGGAGTTAACCCTGAAACTGGTCCTAACACTAGAGGTCCTCCTTCACAAAAGAGATTGAGGCCCATGCTGACTCACAACCTGTCTTAACTTAACATATCTTATCTCATAAAATCCTATCTACTTGCATCATAAAACCTTATCTCAAATCCTCAAAACTTAACTTAAGTCCTCGAAGACAAACATAGATCATCATAAATCATCTTATATCATCTATATAATACTTACATCATATCATCAAAACTTATTTCATCTATTCCGTCTATCATATATACCAAACAAGGCTCTAGACATCTAATCTAGAACTACACTCTCTTCTAGACTGATGTCATCACTTTCACTTAGGTTGCATGAACACCTCTTACTCGTACATGTGTGGGGACACATTTTTGTAATACATATACATAATAAAATATTATATAGTTTTTCTCTGATAAAATAAGCGTTAGAGAAAACCAAATCTAGAAACGAGTGCCCCACACATAGTAGAGAGTACAGTGTCATGAAAACTAGTGAAAGGGGTGAGAACAAGGGGTAGACTAGTGTAGCTACTCTAGACAACGTGCACAATATGTCTAGGGTTTCTCTTCCCTTGATGCACGTCATTTCCAAATAGTGCAACGTCCCATACCGCTGCACTACAAGGAAAGAACGACATCTCAGGACTTGCTACTCAACAAGCACCAGTCTAGACCTAGTTCTCAGACATCTAGGTGCTAACCTAGAGGCTAGGTCAGATCTATTCTCTAAAAGATGACTAATCTAACCCTAAATATTATTAAGTTCAAGGTTCTTTGGTTTTGGGTTGCATAATGAGAAAATGTCAGGCTTTGCTATTGTTCATGCTCTGATACCACCTGTGACGTCCCCAGATTTTCTAAAACTTAATCTGATGTGTGACGTCCAAATTGAAACCCTCACCTCAGCGAGAATCCCAATTTAAACATCCCACACTAGGCTAAGAAGAAGAAACTCAAGGGAGTCAGAAGGAACATACATCAGTAGCACATGTACATGAACAATAATAAAACCACAACACTTGTTCACCATTCAACATATAATTACAACATGAATTGTTACAACATTTGATATTACATATTGAACAACAAACTACTAAACATATACATGTACTACATCTAAAATATAGGATCTTAAGACAACAGGTCCACCTGTACATCAGCTCGCTACTCAACTCTCTCTATCCTGGATCTTCAAGAGCATAACCACAACCTAAACAAAAGATTACATGTTGTACACGTCAGCACAATATTTCATGAATATTGTACTGAGTACGCCTACGTGTCTTTTATTTACCTCTCATCATATCTTGGCAATAAGATAAAACTAATACTTGGCAGTAACAGAAGAATATAAGAAAAGCGTATACTTGCACAAAGATATTCATTAACAAAAGAGAACACATATTTTAAGCTCATTTTCCATTATATGCTCGTGCATCCGCCTACCAATGGGATAGATGCATTCATGCCTTATGATCCGCTTACCAAAGAGATAGATCATTGTACATGTGATTCCCTTACCAAAGAGATAGATCACTCACTAGCACTACGCTTACCAAAGAGATATAGTGCTTTCATATAATGGAACAGATATATTATGTTTCAAGTGTTCATAGCCATAGGTATGGAAAATCAAGAAAGATATCATACAAGAACAATCATTTCATCCAATATCATATGCCAAGTATTTTACTATGCATATAACATAAGCATATTGTATAATAAGCCAAGTAAGAGGTAATGGCGTACCTTCCAAAGAGACATTCTAATCATCACATATACTCCTGATGTCATCTATATCTTGGTCAAACCTGATTAAGATAAGATTACATACTATCATCAGGTTCTCAACATCATACGTCTCATCTTAACCCTAAACGTGTTCATATTAGGGTTTGCTTATCTCATTAGGATATATACATTATTACTTGTCTTATCTTCATCCTTATGTGGGATTTATGTTACTGATATTATGTTCTAAATTAGGATACATAATCTAAATATCAGGTTCCATATCATTATTTATACATATTAACCCTAAGTTACATGTATTACTCAAATTAGGGTTTCATCACATTTTTCAAGGTTCATCTTCATATAACATGGATTTTATGCATAATCATGATCTCATAATTAAAACTGATGTTCTATATACTGATATATGATTACTCTGCAGATTTCATCATTTATTGATCATGCATGTATTTATTACATTTTCTTTAGGGTTATTAGCCCTAATTAACCATATAAATCAAATTATATGATTTAGTACATCATCATGACCATCCTTGATATCAGGTGCATTATAAACATTATTATGGAGTTACTGACATTTTCCATAATTTTATGTCATCATTTGCTATTTATTATCCACTAAACAAGCATTACACATATTACATGTTATCACTGAAATTAATGCATCAAAAGCCTGATATTATAGTTCTATGTTGTGCTACATATTTTTCTGAGAATTTCGGTACCTTATTTGTAATTTTCTGATCGTCAAGCTAATTATTGTAAATTATACAAGATCTGTAGATTATTCAGATTTCTTACCTTTTTGGACCAATCAGTGACTGCCACATGGCTACTAGGGCTGCTGCTCTTTTGCTGAGCCGTTCGGTTCAGTGGATCTGGTCTGCTCCGTTTCCCTTCCTCACGTTCATGGTTCTATGTCCGTTCGATTGGGCGAGAGTCGCTGCTGTGGCCACGGTCTCCGTCCCGCGTATGAGTCCACGAGACTCGTTCTCACTGTCGTCGCCTCATGGGAAACGCCAGTGATCAGCTGGCTGTCGTGCGCTCCTCCTCCTCAGGCTGCGGCAAGGCCATTCTGTAGGGCGCCTCCCGTCTGCCTACCCTCAAGCGTCGCCACCTGCTTCAGCCTCGCCGCTAGGAGTCGTGCCGCCTATGGCTCTCTGCTCGGGCGTTGCTTCTCTGATTCCGTCTCATGGCCGCCGCCCCAGCTCCTTTCCTCTATGGCTTGCTGCTAAGGTCCTCACCACCGATATCCCTTGTACACGCTGCCGCTGCGCTCCATGCGCCATCCTCCTCACAAAGAACGTCGTCTCTCGTCTACAGCGCTGCTCGCCTCAGTTTCGTGAGGGCACCGTCGCACGGCTCTTCTCCCATGATTGCACCTCTGAGATGCCACTATTGCAGCCAACGCCTCCGATGAGAAAAGCACACACCTTCGGCCTATCAGGCTACTGCTATTCCATCTCCTCCTCGACACGAAACGCATGCTCCTTGATTGGGCGCTGCCGCAGAGCAGAACTCCAAGGGGGATTCAAGTATCCACCTCATTGGCTTCGACGGGACTCTCATCACCTAGCCAGCAAGCTACCACCAGCGTTGCTTTGCTTCTCGGCTCCTCATCCACTTACCCTTCTTCTTAGCACTGCCCATCACTGCCTCCTTTCTTTTCCATTGCTTCCGTCGTGGTGGGCTGCCGCAGGAGCCTCCTCTTTTCTTTCTCGTACCCAACTTCTTGCTGTAATGGAGAAGGGGATGGAAAGAGGTCTATTCTTCCTTGCCAGTTACTCAGTGACCACCGGTAGTGGTGTTCATCTTGACGAGCCGAGACCAACGGATCATCCATCATCTATTCTCATCCCACGTTCTCCAAGACACTACCTCCTGAACGATCGCTGCCTACGACCAAGCAACTAACCACTAGGTATAGTACAACGTCCTGGCTCTTGATCCCTCATGTGTGGTTGAGATTTAGCCTCTACTGGTCTGGATCCGTAGCTTTAGAAAGGGATGCCTAGTTATTACTCATTGGAAGCGTGACTTCATAAGATATGGCTATAAGTCGTAAACCATATACCATACTTCTAATTATCAACCCTTCAATCACATACATTATTTTATCATCTAAAACCTCAACATCTCTATCTACGATCATCCCAATAAGATGAAACTCCAACCATAGTTTCAGAATCACTCTTTCTACATTTGGGTGCCAAGTTATCACAAATTGACCCATCGATTAACTATTCCAAAAAGATTAATAAAGTCTCATCGTATATAATATTCCCATGGAACAATTCTTAAACTCTTGCAAACTAAAGGAATCACCTTTTTATGATAAAAAAAGCACGTGTATATACTTTCAAACAATCATTCCAATATGAAATTCATGGACACGATTATCTAATTGAGTACTCCAAAACATCACAAGTTCACTCTATCACATCCTACACGCCTTAAGAGAAATTTCATCCTCAAAATTAAGCCAAGAAAATCCAATCCATCACACGGGTGAAGCGTATCGGGTTCGATTTCGTGTCGGGCATGGAGCGACGCGTTCTACTGTCGGGCACTTGTGTCGCTCGTCATCGTTGGCCGATATCGGCCCACAGTGTCACCCAGGACGGTTCTAAGTGAACCACCCCCTCCCTCTTGGGACGAGGAAGGGCTCACTTAGTGTCGCCCGACACGAGAACTGGGGCGCGATACTCCTGCTCTCACAGTTTCCTCCGAAGATCACTCAAAGCTCCCAACTGTCCAAATTCCGAAGTATCTGAACCCTCCTTTTTTCAGCTTCCTGTAGCTGCTATTTATAGGCAGCAGTTGAGGGAAGTTATGGTGCTCGAAGCGCCACGTGTCCTCCTTATTCGTGGGTCGGTGGACGGCCGATACAGGTATTGATCGGCGCAGGAGTGTCGGCTATCGGTCACGGGACGGACGGCGCGCCTGCCGGTGGGTGGCTGTGTCGCGTGACAAGCTTTGGCTGTCGGGGAGCTGGGCTCCCTGTCGGGTAGAAGGCGTGTCGTCCATCTGCTCCTTCTTGCGCGACATCCCTTTGTCGTGCGTCATTGTGTCGCTCCACCCTGTCGGGCAGAGGTTGTATCGGGCGTCAAGAAGGCCGAAACAGACTTGGACTTATTTTGTGGGCCAGGACAGCCTTATTGCACCAAAATGAGGAAAAACTCTGCCAAGGATGGAAAAATTAGAGTAAGAGCATTGCTTGGCCAATTATTGCGAAAATGCTAATAAAAGAGAGGAAAATAGCAGAAAAGGGTAGTTTTGATAACAGAAAACAAGGCTAAAACATCACAAAAATTGGTGTTATCAGCTCTCCCCTTTCTAGGAGACCATTGCAACTATACTTGTGTCCTTAGATCAGAAATTGTCAAACTCTATTATGACTGTTGACACTCTGGGGTGAAAACCTCTACTTCTTGAAACTTTCAAACAATTGTTCTTGAAATTGGGTTGACCTCATTCTTGTACTATATTCTCGCTACTCCATAGTTGTCCTCTTTGTCCTCCTCACAGACTCGACAAAGGTGGAAAACTTCTCTCTCGGGGCTTGAAGTCAGATGTTGTCCTTGCCAACTTGGCGTTCAATACATTCTCAAGCCATCTAATTTTCTCCTTCTTTGTCACTTTCCTGTGAGGACAGAACCTCAACAATTCCATAAACTTCACCTTGTAGTCATTCACATACCACAATTCATAGCATAGGTGCTCAAACTAAGCCTTCTTCTCTTCCATATTTATATCCAAGAAGTAACAAATGACAAAATCTCACCACAAGTCCTCCCAACTTATCACCTCACCTGGCCACTTATCCTTCTTGGAGATATTTAAGATCCTAAATGCCTTCTCCAAACCCCTTAGCCACGTATATGTGTCTACTAGGTTGGCAGTGCTTGCATACTGGATTGCTTCCACTTGCTTCATCCTCCTAAAGGTCTTATCTGGACCCTAGATTCAACATTTGGGACAAGTGTCCTAGTTTAAGGTGTAGGCGCCCTATCTTCCAGATTTGTGATTGTTGCCATAAGTTGTTCAAAAACTAATTGGAAGGTTGGATCATTTAGGGTTTTTGTGTCAAATAGATGAGGGATGGGATGTTCAGGCCCTGTCTTGGGTACTCTTCCTTCTTGTACCCATCCTCTAACATCACATCCAGGCACTACATTACTATCCTAAGTATGTTCTTCACATTTCCAGACATATCTACATAACCATAAACCATGGTTATATATGATGGATACATTACAACAAACACAACTTTCTAAGTCTCAAATGCCTATAGATGTAGTGAACCTAAAACTTTAATACCATCATATGTGGAAACCCGCCACGCTAAATGAGATTACTCAAAACTAAAATGTTGATCAAATATTGATTAATCATATTACTAAGAAGATATGTAATTAAAACAATAATAAAGTTCCCAAACATTTCTAAGGAATATTTAAACAAAATTCCAACATTAAATATATTTAAATAAGATATCTTCACATGAGTGTTGTGGCCTCAACAACAACTTGCATACACAAGTTTTGTACACACAATTACAATGTTTCCATGGATTGAGGCAAACAACAATAAATACAAGTCGATGTACATGATACACAAATCTCCTTTTCCATGCCTCCGAGTCTAGGGATGACTCTAAGAATCTACACAACCACATCAACCGCTTGAGCTCTACGGTTCTCCAAAGTGAGCCTCCTCACTGCCATGGGTCTAATAATGTTGTTGATCACCTAAAAAGGGTGCAACAACCCACCAGGTGAGACCCGTGTCTGAGCACTATGATACAATTTCCATAAATATTTATTACTTACAATCAGATTTTGTAATTAAATCGGTTAAAGAATATAGTATAGAAAATTAGAATATTGAACAATATATAATGATCAAACATAATTAAAGTTACAAGTACAATTAATCACACATGACAAGATATGAATCACATATAATGCTAGTAGGAAAAGCAAATCAATATTTATCATCCAATGTGATATGCCAAACAGCCTAATAGATACACTACATTACTTAATTGCATATTTTATTAAGCCCTTGATAGCTTGAGGTGTACCGTTCAAGCTACAAGTTGACCACTGTGAGGTCACAATCAGTCTCATACTAAGATCTACGATGATCAGAATCCTAAAGATCTCATTCCCTCGGTCAGTACAAGTAACAACTATTGTGAGACATCGGTCCAACTATTTAAAACATCCTTGTCCATCCTAGGTACATAGACCATGACACTAGAAATTAGGGTACATACCCTCAATTTCAAGGCACGACCACACTCGCTTACAATCACATCAGAACTGAGACACGGCCTAACATCTCTCTGTAACCTTAGAATAAGGAGGACAAATGATATACCCTCAACAATATATGCCTTTGAGTTCCTTTAGGATTACTCATTTCACAATCCAACAAGCTCTAACACTGAGATAGTTTTATGATATAAGGACACTATATGGTTATGGTTGCACTTGACTAATTAATCCATTTAGTATTTTCAAATGCATCAATGAAGTTACATATAAGAAGATAAATGATTCTTATAAAATAAATTGAAAATTGCAACTTCAGAATATAAAAATGTATAGAACCATTTAACGTTACTCCATCATGGTATATGTATTTCCTCTTTGGTTATAAAGAGGATTAAGCCTCAAACTTGGGCATATAAAAGCCCAATTTGACCTTTACTTTAAAATGATAATACTCTCTACATGAATATCATTGACATCCAAAAATTTTCAGAGAGATGAATGAGCAATAAACTAGGTAGAACCCAAAATTTCAACTTAAAAATTCCATTGGATGTAAAGGTCATGCTTTTTCTGAAAGTTAGACGATCATATGCTCAAAACACATCATAGATGAGCTACCTTCATTACTAGAGTTTCCTCCAACAATAATTGCAGCATCATAACAATGATTACAAACCCTAATATTAACATAGGATAACCCTCATTCAATAAGGAATAGCATATGGGTTGGATTTTCTTTTCTTAAGTACAAAAGCACCATGAGAATAATACATTTAGGAGTCATTACACTTGTATTTCAAATTTTAGTTCTTGCATGTTTGATGTTTGAAATAAAGTTCATTGTACAACAAAAAGATGTTTAAGAAACAAAGAGAGACCTTGGGATTCATATTATCATTATACTTATGAAAAATTGTGTACAAAAGACCATCTCTTGGCATGTCACATATATTCTTAAACAATATTAAAGCTGTATAAATATTGAATAGGTAAGAAATAGATTAATAAGTTTTATCACTCACCTTGTGGGTTATGGAATCCAAATCCAAGAAGAAGAACCACACAATTAGTAACAAAGATCATGTTTTTGTTCTTTAAAAACTCTAAGGAAGTACCTAATATCCAAAATATGGGTGTCTTCAGAGCAAGGAGAGAAGACATAATAGTTCTTTAGTCATGTGCACAAGTTTTCAACTTGTAGAAACATGGATCTTGGTCATGGTAGAAGAGTGGGTGAAGAAATACCAAGAAAAAAGTTTATAAAATGGGATCTTACATGTATGGAGAAGGAAAATGGATTTGTAGTCTTAGATCCTTCCTAGAAGGGGTCAGTTCGAAGCATGCATCCATGAGCAGAAGTTTTGTCCACCTCTGAAAGATCCTCTCCTATCTCAAAAAATGTAGCGAGAAATCTGCCAATTGATGTAGAAGGAAAAGAGGAGGTATATTTATAGGTAGGGTGATAATTAAATGGTCTAGAGTCATATTTTTATTGGTTAAAGGGGGCTGAAAACTCACCGGGAAACTGTCTAGAAACTCTATAGGAGGATACATGTTGTCTGAGTGTCGCTCATTTGTTCATCAGTCTATGTATTAAGAAAATTGTGCCCTATCTATGCTAAAAATCCCATTGATGAGATCTTTGTTAGTCTATTGTCAATAGTGTCATCAGTCTATCTAATAAAATTTCTAACAACATCTTTTTAGGGTGTTTGTCAGACTCCCTCAAACTAACCAACCATAAGACACAATTGTTAAGTTGTGTCTGTCAGCCAAATAAAACTCAGGGTCTCATGTTAAGTTTTCAAATGAGAGAATACAATGAGTTCATGTAGAATAACAAGAAAAGAATAAAGAGAAAAATCACACAACTAGACAATGCAAGATTTACATGGTTTAGTCGGGATGACATAATCCACAGAAGTAGAATACACGTTGGAGTACGGTGGTTGCCGTCTCGTAAATAGAATATATGATAGCTAAAACCCTAAGCAGGACGCATATACTTATAAATGTAGAACCGTAATCAGATTTCTATTCGGATATCAAATTTACACTGTACCTAAGGCCCGCAAAATACCCTTTAATCAGGTCGGAAAAAATCAATTTAATTTTAGACCGGATCTACAATTGGATCAACATTATTCTTTGAAGCACACAACATTTTTCAGACTCTATTTTATTTGATACTCAGACCTAATATTAGAGGAGAAGTTCACACATCATATGCTATAAGTCACGTTAGTCATAACTAATTGTTGCATGTAAATCCAAAGTCTCATGCATGGAAGAGCCACCAATGAGTTTTCCATTTGTTACCTTTGTAGCTTTGTCAGTTTGGAGGCAGGTTACGTGTGTCCATTGCTAAATGAATTCCTCGTCAAATAACTATCGACAGAAAAACTACTCGGCCATTAATCTTCCAACCATGATCACTGTTGAAGAAATAGCCCTACACATCAACGGAAAATGCATTAATCACATTAGCTAATGGCATCACCTTTGGTCGGACAACTACATGCATGCATGGACTTCATCGGCGTAGGTCCGCTCGTCGACTCGTGGGTAATCAAATGACCATCAGGGATCTAGTCACTTGGGGATACCATCATCCTGACGACTTACCAAGGGTAGGCATGTATACCCTTACTCAGTGGCGGCGAGAGGGAGGGTCAAGTAGGGGCACATGCACCTTCCAGTTTCAAATTTTTTTAACATATATATATTTTATATATTTAACATGGTATTAAGTTAATATTTATTTTTATGTGTTATCTACATTACACATTCTTAATATGTTTTCAAAGTATGTAAACTTTTTTTCACAAATAATCTCATTACCATTACAACTTTAAGTAAAGAATCACAAATAAAAATACATTAAAATAGATTTAATTTCATAAAATCATTGAAATATTTTTATTTTACAAATATGTCTCAATATTTCATAATTAAAAAATTGTACTTTTTTATTAAACATATTAAAAATTGTATCCAAAACACATACTTTAATGTCAATCTGTTAACTATTACTTTACACCTACTTTTATAATGAGTAAATAAAAAAGTCGATATCTATAATTAATAGTACACTTTATGAAATATCAAGTATTTTTTATAAATAAACCAATTAAATGTATAAAACATATAACAACTAAAAGTTGTATGGATAATTAGGAAAAAATAATATCTATAATTAATTCTATATTTAATAAATACCAAATACTTTATATAATGTATAAATATTTTAGTGTGTAACAAATATAGTAAGTACATAGGTAATTAAAAAACAAAAAAGTGATATCTATACTTAACGATACACTCCATGAAATATCAAATATTATTATATTATTTATAAATAATTAAATATATAATAAATATAACAAGTACATTTTCCTATGAGTGTATGTCAATTCGTTTCTATTATGGTTGTAATATATACAAGGAAAGATAAAGTCAAATGAAATATGATACTTTCTTAGTATTATATAATGTCATGATAAATTTGCTAATAATATTTTTAAAATTTGTGTATTGGTTTAAATTTTTATACATCAATATATTTTTGTTAAAATAATGTAATATCATGTATTGTTATGGAATTAACTATAAAATTCAACTTCTATCAACAAGTTATGCTTTTGAACTACAAATGATATTTCATCATAATGGCAAAGATAACATGTTTTATTTGTTTCCAACATAACATAGAAATATCTATTTTTATATCTCAGTGAATAATAAATTATTGTAATATTTATTTGTTTACCTGGCCCTCATCGACCACGGCATGGCTTCCTCGACTGAAGTCAGCAATGATCTCTGGACAAAGGGATTTTCAAGCAAGTTTCCAGTTGCTATCGTTTGGGGTTGATCACGACAAGGAATGAGGAGGAGACGTGATGCGCAACGCTGAAGCCAGGACCCGGGTTGATTTCGGCAGCATCGATATTGTCGATTCCATCCCATTTAAGAGGGACGGACGGAGAGGAGTTGTCTCCTGCTAGATCTGGTTTCTGGCACAGCTGCTCCATCGTCACATGCGTAGTAAGGGAGTCCCTCGACTTCCCTCTCTGACTCCTATCCCTCCTTATTCTGAGCCAGAACCTGGCCTCGTCCAGTCCAACAGTAGCCCCAAGACATCGACCGGTTCTACTTTAGTGACTTTTGCGGCGGCCGAGCATTCATATTGGGCGGTTTGGGCATCGTGTCCCTTCCCTGTCCGGCTGGCGACGCTTCCTGCTTGGCGGCGCCTCCAGTTCTGGGATTCCCGACATAGCAGAGGATACCTCCTCTGTCATCACGCTGGTAGTTTCACTACTGGCTGAAGGGTGGATGAGGTGCTGCGGTGCTAACCTGCAATGGGTGTCTTCCCCGACATTGTATGGCGATGCGGGTCGCTAGTCAGTGATGCCAACTTCCCTCCACGGGGTTCTCATCAACAGAAACCATGGCGTAAGCATGTTGACCCCTCTACTGCTGTGTGATGGAACACTCTCAAAGTGTTCGTTGCAGTGCCTCTGTGCAAACAGGGGCATCGGGTCCAGGCTGGGTTCCTCATCTAGAGTTGACCTCTGGCCACTTGATGATCGTGAGTGTGGTTGGTTCTATGGGGTGCAGAACGTCCTTGTTCCTTCCCCCCTAGTTCCCTCTACCATTGTGAAAAGGCAACACCATTCAGGTGTTTGTTGTGGTGTTGTTGTGCAAACAACAACATTCAGAGTATGTTCCATCCTGTGATGCTTCATTGGACCTCAAGTTGGAGCTAGCCATGGAGTAGGGGATGATGATGATGTTTGATCTCAGTCCCCTCTCGTCACAATTTGTGGGTGAACCTCAGATTCATCTATTCTTTGCTGCTCTAATGATTGATTCTGTTAAGTAAGCAGTATGTCCTCGTGCTTCCCGTTGCTGACTTGGACTACGTCTTAGTCCTGGATATCTTACAAAGCCTAGGATTGTAGTGTAGGTGTTGATTCCCTAGAGATCTTGGTCTGATGGGGTGTGACCTGCCTGCATCGTCTTTGTGCTCATACTTTGTGGGTGTCCTTTTTGCTATTGAGTGCTTGTCTATGCATAAGGCTTCGTGTCATTAGGTCGAGTTGTTTAGGGTTAAAGCCTTATGTATAGTTTCTTAGGTCTTTATGGTCTTTTGCCCTTGATTACCATCTTGTTGGTATCAAGGTTTTTTTTAGCTCTTGTTGTAATGTAGTACTTCGTGCCCAAAGTTTTTGGTATTATAGTAACACATTTTTTTGACCGACCAAAAGAAAAAAGTTTAACGCCATCATAAATGTCTTCATTTAATCTTATATTACTATAGTATTATTTTATGAATTATATATAATATTAGTAATTGGCACGTGATACTACTTATATATTCAATTTTCTTAACTTTATATTACATTTAATTAGTTGTCTTGTCAAAACATCATGTAGACAATTACTTGGACAATCTTACAAAATAAATAAAAATCCACACAATCAATATTGAACAAAAACTTTTGGTCTTTCCAAAACGCGAATTAATTTCAAATAATAGTTTATCTTATATATATTTTTAAATCTTTTCCCTATTAGTGGTCACTATTTTAAACTCATCTTAAATGTAAAAAAAACATAAATGTCTGTAGAATGTTTTAGTCTACATAATCCTACACAATAATACATATACATTGAAAATTATTTTAATCAAATTTTAGATTAAGTACTCCACAATGTGGTGAGCTAAACTATTTTTAAAATTATCTAAAATACATCTATTTTTCTCTTTGTATCTGAGTAAATAGGTCAAAAACATGTCTTTGAGAAATATGGACATTTCATTTATCTCATAGTGATAATTGAATTCGTATTTACTTCTTATGTAAAATAAAAATAATATCTATATCACATAAATATTTAACATTATTTCTATATGTGTCCCCATCCATCATGGGGCTGGCTCAGCCACTCATTACTATTATATGGCAATTAGTCAAGAAAAATATTAGGTATTGTATTAACTAGATTAATATTTATAGGAGAAAGTAACCCATGAAATAAAGTTCAAAATCATATAAATGAAATAAAATTTTACAGTTTTGAATAACACCATGTAACAAATTATGGTTGTGTTGAAAATATTTTTAAACCCCCCAAAATGGGTAAAATTGCACAAAAGTCCACAAGTTACATAAAATTGTATAACTTGAGAAAAGGCAGTCGGAATTGGCTCAAATTTTAACCAAAGATTTATCAACTAGTGTTACATATTAATATGAAGTTAAATTTCAAAACGAAACATCTAACTAATACAAATAATTATGTATGCATAGACAACAAGGTTTGTAGTCTTACAAATCATAAATCCTAAAGGATTTTGTCCCCAAATCCTAAGAAAACAAACAAGGATACATCCTACACATATCATCCTCTAACTCCCGTATGGCTTCCTCGACCAACGATGATTCTACAATGCCTTAACGAAGTCTATGTCTTATTCTTCATCTTTTGCACACGCTTATCTGGGATCAAAATTGGACCCTTACTTAAGAGACACCCTCATCCAAATCTGGCTGTATTGGTTGTATTGTTTGTTCTATATATCCGGTGGCACTTCCTCAATATCAAAATGTGGAACACATTGTATAACATGTAAAACTATGGGGTTAACTCCAACTGGTAAGCTACCATCCCAACTCCATCTATGATTGGGTAAGTTCTCATAAACCTAGCATCCAACTTACCCTCTTCCCAAAGCTCAAAATGCCCTTCTAAGGGGAGACACTGAGATACACAAGGCCTCTAACTTAAAACTCCAAGTGTCAATGATGATTGTCTATATACAAATTCTTCCAGTCCTATGCTTCCTTCAACTATTGATGAATCACCTTGATCTTCTCTATCATTTGTTGTACCAGCTCATGACCCAACAAAAGATATTAACTTATTTTGTATCAGCAAAGAGATGACCTACAACATTTACCATATAAATCCTCATATGGTGTCATATCTATACTCTTCTTCTAACTATAATTGTAGGCAAACTCAATCAGGCTCAGGTGAATATCCTAACTTCTAAGAAAATGAAGTACACATACACTCAATAGATCATCTAATGCGTGTATGGTCCTTTATGACTAACCATCTATCTTAGGATAAAAAGTTGTACAAAACCTCAACTATGTTCTCAACACTATATGTTGATGTTCCTAAAATCATCTTGCTAACTAAGGACCTCTATATGAAACCATCATAACTGGTATGTCATGAAGATGTGAAATCTCATAAACATATATATGTGCCAACTTCATATTTGTGTAGGTGGTCTTGATTGACAAAAAGTGAGCTAACTTTGTCAATCAATTAATGATCACCCAAATGGAATCATAACCCTTGATTGTCATAAGAAGATCAACCACAAAGTCTATGGTTAGATTATCCCATATCCACATTGAAATTGGCAAGGGTTGCAATGTCTTTGTAGGTTTCTGATGTTCTGCTTTGACTTGTTGAGAGATTGGACATTTGGCAATAAGCGTTGCCACATTACGCTTCAAATCTGGCTACTAGTACATGATGTTAATATTGTGATACATCTTTTTCTTGCCAAGATGCATCACGTTCATTAAGAAATGAGATTCCTCAAGAACTATCTTCCTTAGACCGTCAACATCAAGAACCACCATCATGTTGTGAAAATACATTGTCCCATCATCTATCTAATAAAACCAATCATGATTTATGTTGTTGAATTCTGACCTAATATGTAGTTGTTTTCTTATACAAAATGATAGAAGATAGAAGACAATTCCCACAAGCCATAAGCCACTAGTCCGAGCCCAAGCTCAAGCCCAACCTCATTAGACCAGGCCAGGCCAGGCGAGGTGAGGCATGGCTTGATGGGGGGCGCTCATGTGCGTACATATGTATTGTGGTCACTATACCAACAACAAGGGTGAGCATACTCTCCCCTAGAATCATTTGGACACTAGTGTAACATGCAGTCCTACATATAAGGATCAGAAAAACTTTAGGAGTGACAAATATGGGACTAAAATTTCTTCCCATTTGCACAAGAGACATAAATTCATTGTCCTCTATATCCACTATGTAGTACTGTCACTACATTAGGCTTAAACCATGTAGATAAATAGCCTGAAGGCATTATATCTAATAACCCCCCACAAAGTCCAATGTGTAGTGTGCTATGTCATTTAGCCCTCCATACGATGCTTTCAAACGGTACCTTTTGGTTTGAACCATGTATGAGATATTCGGCTTTGACTTACACAGGAACTAGGTGAACAAATGTATTGGACATGAACCTTGGATGCCAGAGTACCAGATGGTAACAACATAGTAAAGGCATGGCATAAAAGGGAAAAAATATGCATTAAAAGCATGCATACAATATGTCATGATCAATATCAGGGAACAACCAAATATCCCTATTGCGACCTATATAACATAAATCATTTAGTCAAGATCTACAACTAGAATCCTATCCCAAGACTTGACACTACTCAGAGATGAATCTCTTACTAACTTGTAGTCATGAACCTAATATGTTTCTCAATGGATAGACACTCAGACGGAAGAAGCATCAATTAAAATTCATAATGGCATCTAGTTCACCTAACATCTTGTTGTTACCACATTTAACCCAATTTTTGGGAGGTCTACTCTTTCAGATGGGGATGCTACCGTCTTTAATTATAAGTGGTTTGAGTCCCATCCCCAACCTATATTTCTCAACTAAATTCAGGTTAAGACCTATAGTCAAAGGATCATTAATACATATTCGGTACATATGTAGTCCATAGCCACCACCCCATTAGACACTAATTTCCTTACATACTTGAGTCTGACATGGATGTATCTATGATTTTTTTTTGTACTTAGAACTTGTTATCTTGGAAGTGGTTGCATTTCTATCATAATGAATTAAAATCACATGAAGTAGCTTATTTACCATAGGTGAACTGGACAAAGTTCATACAACCATTCAACTTCCAATCTAGTTTCATCTAAAGCACAAAACTCAACCTCATTAGTAAACTAAGATAATATAGTCTATTTCTTATCCCTCTAGATAACAACATCTCCTCCCAATAAGAATACATATCATGAGACACCATTACTTTCATAGTTCATGAAAATCCAACTTGCAACATTATACCCTTCGACAAGAGAAGGATATTTGTCATAATGCAACCATACCTCCGTACTCTGTTATGAACTTCCCAATGGGTCTTGTCGAGGCAACTAGTGTATCTATTTAACTTGCTCATGCAAAAAGCAATGTCAAGTCATGTTTATTTCATAAGAATGTCACACTTCCCATAATTTGATAGTATTGTAATGTAGACACTAGAACTCTAGTATCATTCTTGAACAAGTCCTTAGATGAATCATATGGAATATAACAATTTTGTGTGATGTATAGTCAAACCTCTCCAGTAACTTCTCAACATAGTGAGAGCGTGAGAGAGTTATGATTTTAAGCACTAAATTAATATCAAATATTCCCATATCAAATATGCTCATATCCTTCATCTCAAACTTGCTACACAAGAATGACTTTGTCTCGTGTACTACTTTCATATCAGTTGCAAAAGCCAGGATATCATATATATATAAGCATAATAGAATGAATCTAATACTGACAAATTTGTAGCAAACAAACTTGTAAAATCATTAGAAATAAATACAAAGGATGATATAAAAGGATCAATCTTCTGATGCCATTTCTTAGGGGCTTATTTGAATCCATATAATGAATTAAGAGATTTACACACTTTGGATTCATTCCCACGATCCACAAATCCCTTATGTTGTTCCATATATATCTCCTCTTTAGGATTACTATGTAAGAATGCAGTCTTCACATCCATCTGATGGATAGAGAGACTATAAGTGTAAGCTAATGTTATAAGCACTTAGATTATGCTCATACGTGAAAAAGGAGGATATGTATCAAGATAATCTATTCCTGCCTTGGTGTGTAACCCTTAGCAATAACTTTAGATTAATACTTATTGATTGACCCTTTTGCATTAAGTTTCTTCTTAAATATTTATTTGCATCCAAATGCGGAACAACCAGGAGGTAAATATACTATTTCTTAAGTTTCATTTAAGAGAATTGATTGGATTTCCTTGTTAATAGTTTCTTTCTTAAACTTAACTTATGGAGAATCCATAGCTTGTTTGAAAAATATATGATCATCCTTAATATTGTAAGTGACAAACTCACTTCCTAAATCCTTAGATGTCCTAGGCTGTTTATATCTCATTGCTTAAACCATTTCTTCTAATTCATTATATTTGGAAATAGTATGTTCTAAGTCACCCCCATGTTTGTTATCCTTTCCATGTACTAAAAAATGGATCATGTGGTCAATGGATCCTCATGCGATACTTCTTTGGGCACACCAAATTTTATGAGAAACACATCCTCAAAAGTATAGAATCACATAGTTCATAATCATATTGACATCCATGCCTGAGATTTTAGATTTTAAAATCAAGAATCTATAGGCATAACTTATTTCCACATAACCTAAGAAGATGTTATCAACTATTTTTTGTCCAATTTTTTTTCACAAACAAGAACCTTTGCAAAGCACCCCACACTCAAAGATATTTAAAACTAAGATTTCTCCCTCACTGTGACTCAAATCGACTACTTTCTTTACGTTTACATTGAACTCCACTTAGAATATGACAAGTCATATTCAGTTCTTCCCCCACATAAAGATGGGTATATCTGAGGTTTGGAGTAAGGTATTAATCATATCTATCAGGGTTTGTTTCTTATGTTTTGTAATCCCTTTAAATTGTGGTGGATAAGGAATATTAACCTCACTAAATACACCATGAAATTGACAAAATTCCAAAAATAAGTTCAAGATGTAGTCTCCTCCCCTATTGGACCATAATCATTTAAGTACTTTACTTGTTTGGGTTTCATCTTCTTTCTTAAATATTTTGATTTTTCTAATGCCCCGTATTTACTTTTAGGTAAATATATATAAAAAATATCTACTTGCATCATTAACAAAAGTTATGAAATAAAAGGTTTGATTCCTAGTAGACATCCCATTAAACTAGCTAATATCGGTGTATATAGAGCAAGAATTTAAGAATACCTAGGAACAAAATAAAATTTCAGTATAAGTAGTTTATCTTGCACAAAAATATTACATTCACTATTATTATTGTAAAATTTATTAATTATATCTAGATTCATCATTCATTCCATTAACCCAACATTAGCATGTCCTAAATGACTACAACATACATTAGAAGATACATGATTCATGCAAACACAACTAATATCATTCAAACTTAAAACCGAATCTTAAACATGTTCTATATGTCACGCAAATACCCCTTACCCAAAAATATAGAGTTACAAAGGCATGCAATTGCTTTATAAACATATATCCATCATTGAGGTTAGGAATTAGTCATCATATTGACTACAATCTTGTCAACTATAGGTAGGGTAGCTTTTTTCTTTCTTGTAGGAAAGTCCCTATTTCATTGGCGAGCTGGTCCACATGTCCAACAAGGTTATTTCTTCAAGTTCTTCTGGATCTTAGCCTTAGGTTTATGTGCATTCTTTGATTTCTCATATTTATTCTTAGTAACTGTGAAATTGAGACTGGGGTTTACATCAGTAGGTAACTTGGCATTCTTCTCTTTCAAGTGCTCAACATGTTTGTGCAAATCCATCATAAGGTCGTGAATTTCCATGTATCCTTTGTGATGCTTAAGACTTTTGCCAAATGACTCCCAAGATTTAGGGAATTTCTCAATAATGGACTCAAAAACAAACTTATCAAGCGATTCTATGCCTACAACCAGGAGCTTGTGACACGAGAGTTGAAAGTCATGAGTTTTGTCAAAACTAGGTTTACCCTCATCTAAAACTTTAGAAACTTAGAAGCATAGTACTTTTTAGCACCCTGATTTTTCGTATTATATTTCTCCCTCGAAAGACCTCCACAAAACCTTATAAGTGGTTATAGTCAGCCTAATTATGAATCATACAGTTTTTTATTTAAAAAAACAAGATTAGCTCTTAGAAGATTCTATCAACTTTCTTCCAATTCAAAATGATTTTCTCATTCTTAGGATGGCTTTCATCTAGTAAATGTTCATTCTCTTTTATCAATTGATCATAACCCACCATATTCAGTCAAATTTATGTTCTACTTTACGAATAGGTAAAGTTAGAATCAGTAAATTTATCAGGTGTGTTCATCATGTCAATTTTAGTACCAAAACCATGGCCAACCATTGTTAACTAATGATATCAATATGATTTGTTTAAGATTGTTAAAAAAATTTAGCTAGTTACATACATTAACTATACCTACAACTAAGTTAATAATTTCAAGACATCCAAATAAGAATTATGCAGACTAAAAAGAGCAGGAGAATTGAAAATAAATAGAGTTAAAAACTCATAATCAGATCATCTGTTGAGCAATGGGACATAATACTTAAAGAAATCAGTGGTTGGCAATCCTTTTGGATGAGCATTTTCATTCTAGTCGATCCAGTCACAAACCTCTGGCAGAAGGTTGTCTAGCTCGCACTTTGACAATAAATAACGTAGACTACTAATGCAGTCCAGCGATTGTAGCTACAACCACCCGACAGACCACATCTCTAGAGATGGAAGGATGAAGAAACTTTGTATAGGAGAAGAACCTCCGTGAGGCACTTCTGGAGTGACGACAAAGGCATGTTTCTGGGGCTAGGGTTTTCTCACACTGGAGTGACGGTGTTTGTTCTTCTAATGTGATTAATCCTATGGCCAGGGACTTATTTATAACCCTCTCATCCCACTACGCACTTTCTCATTAAGACATGATCATACTTTGTACATGTAACAGAAAGTATGAGGCAATCACGCCCAAATTTGGACTAATTGATCCGTTGAGAAAAGAGACAATTGATTAAATTAGTAATACTTTATGTAGTTGTTTTTTCTTATAAGAAAACGAAATAGAAGACAATTCCTACAAACCGAGCCTGGCCCAACCTAGAGAGCCATGATGTGTGCGTGCATGTGTGTTGTGGTCACCATACCCACCAAAAAGGAGAACATATTCTCCTCTAAAGATCATTGGACGCCAGTGTCGCATGCAATTTTATATATAAGGACCAAAAAAGCTTTAGGAGTGACAGATGTGGAACTAAAACCTCTTCGAATTCATACAAGAGATAAAACTATTCTTTCATCTCTATCCACTATGTAATAGCTACACTCTATTGGGTATGTAGATAAATTGGCATAAAGCCATATTATGTCCAACACAGGGTTGAAAACGGAATCTCCTTGATTGATGCTCCGTAATAAAGGTGGCGGTATTGTGCCGCATTCACGTGTGGCAGTGGAGAGCTGAAAATATCGTGTCACAAGGCGTCTACTAATGAGAATAACACTAATTTAAACTAAGCAGAAAATTTCGCGATAACTGCATCCACCTTGACTGCTTAAGTAATCATTGTATCAGATGCTGTAGAATACACTTATGCTGACGACCAAAATTATTTTTTCCGGGCTGTGTGTCAACGCGTGTCGCTTAAAGAAGTTAGATGACCTTCGATTATATGTCATGATGTTGGCTCTAAGAACTTCGGTACGATAGGCTAGTATCACGATGCTTAAACACAAGTATCATACTCTTTTAAATACTATATATACGTGTCATTTATATGCAACGTCGTAATATTCATTCAATTTTAAAAAATAATACAAATTCATGTACCAAATCCTTGGCTGCACCTCGCTCTACTAAACATTTCTGGTTACAACAGTGGCAGATGTCTTTGAACGAGTTACGGGGATTAACAGTGGCAGATGTCTTTGACGTGTCTATAGCTCTAGGCTTTAGGCGCCTCTAAGCTGTTCTTGGAGCGCATGGCAAGGAGAACGATGGTGGTGTACACTGACGTCGAGACCGTATTGGCAATCAGCGCACCCATGTTTTGATGACAGAACCTCGGGATCCTGTTGCACACTGGATACCACCCGGCATGAGGGCTGCCCTTCTTCGCTACGAACGCTATTGACCCGGCTGCGGAGATGCTCGACGTCAGGAACAAAGCTGCCAGCTGAAACAACGAGTGAAACGATAGTTTGGATCAGGTTGACTGGTTGAGGGATGAAAGAAGCAGAGGCACATCGATGTGCGAGAACTCTGAGTTTTTCATTTGATTCAAGTTGGTGAGGGGGTCGTTATTGGATTGAATAATCATAGAAGCATATGATGAAGTCTGCGTACCAGATCAGCTACGGGGATGATGGTGTAGACGAAGTTGCCCGGAGGGACGAAGAGAATGATGAGGCTATAGATAGCCACAACGGAGTTGACCGCTACCAGGAACCTGTATGTTTAGAATCTCAAGTCAAGCACATGTACAACGCAAGTGATGATGTTCACTATGTTTTAGTTCGCAAGAAATAATGGAATCAACAACTTCTTGATCCGATAAACACAGTTGAAATGAGAGAGATCAGCTGCCTCTCTGGTAAACCCACATGGTGCATGATTTTATCAAGGTCTATGGACGTCAATCGAATATATACCTGAAGGCAGGTGTATACTGGTACTTGGCGTCGAAGGTGAGCCCGAGGATGCTAACAGACTCGTGGCTGGTGACCATGATAATGGCCGCGGAGAAACAGGACGCCGAGGCAAGCAGACGAAGCACGGTGACGGCAGGCGACGTCTTCAACACTGCGGGAATCTGCATGGCTGGTGCTGAGAGATGCAGCTGGTAGTAGCAGATAGAAGTCTGGGAGATGGGAGTATGCGTAACTTTGGAATGTCCGAGTGGGCGATAAATGATCTTCTTTTCCTTCAGCACAGCGCTGTGACGAAGAAGACAAATCAGAACGTCTTAAGCTGTCGCTGTAGGCTTCCCGAGTACAGTGCAAGTTAGGCCAAAGTAGATAGGAGAAGGTGAGCGTTTTCTTCCTGCATCCTTCCTACTCCACTGCCTTTTATCTTGGCGCCGCCGCGTGGCATGCATTCGGTTCTGTGGGTTTGTTTTGAAAATCACAATTATTCAATTGCTTGTGACTGCGATTTCAATCACTCCGTGGGCCTGCGATTTCAATCACTCCGTGGGCCGGCACACTGGTTTGTTATCATCTAAAAAATGAAAAGCGATTTCCTAGCAACGTCCATAAATTTTAACCCCTAATGTCAGCGTGACATCCCTAATTTTGTTTTCTTAATATAAGAATACAAGATAAAGTTATCGTACGAATTGATCAATAAAACCATTACTACAACCACCAAATGTTATACTGACCCAAAAGATTGATATTAGGGATTGTGATAACCATTGCTTGACAAGTAGAATTTAATCTTCATTGGACAATATATTGTTCTAAGAAATCATTTTTTATATGCATTGTATGATATTCTTAAAGATCTCACATAATTTTCTTCTTGTTATGCGATTCTAAGTTCTTGTCTTCTTAACTAAGTCTGAATAATTATTTGTTTGTGTGCTTATTGTCAATTATCGACCATTTTCAACAAAGTTGGCAACATGATAATATGAAACAATATGAGGTTGTACGATGGTAGGTATAGTTGTCTAGATTATTGGGTAAAATGTCTTATAGGTAAGGCATCATATGTATTGATGACTTCAACTCAAGCATATGCAATTCAAACTATGCTTGGGGTGGTGGCACAAGGAAGCAATGGAAGATGACATGATACGTACTAATGTTAGATGCAACATGTAAGTTTATTTCATTATCAAAATATTGTTGATAACAAGGATAATCCACAATGGCATGGATTTTTACAAGGAGATATGAGTCCTTCATGCTGATCATTCTAGGAGTAGGTAGCTTTCCTGATTTTGGAGTCCCTGATGGGATGGCTAGGGGTCCTACATTTTCCATAGGAGACTTCTATATTTTGTATAATAATGCTTCGTTTAATGAGTCTATTGAAGATATTGCAGATGACTAAACACTCTCCAATTTTTCCAGAATTGCAAAATCTAAGAACTAAGATCATGGAAAAGACAAGCATAGAGATCAACAAGTATACGAGTTGGTAGATTTATGTTTAGATGTTTGATGTAATCACATAATTTTTGTATGACTTTTAACTGATCTCAAGTATAACAAAATGTGATGAATGTAACATAGCAAGGGTACTCACATAATTCATAGACATGTATGTGAGTCATCCAAATATATTATATAGATTATCACTTGGCCATCCTTCAATGTTTCAACGATATACCTACATTGGTTGAAGGTCCTTTTAGATATTCAACTGACCACATAACCCCCTAAAGAGAAAAGTCTAATCAGAAGACGATCCTCAAAAGATCTTTGTGATAAATATTTTTTCTTAAAATTAAAAATTCTGGTCTTCCTTGACAAACAACTATCTTAAGGAGATACTTCCTATAATTTTTTTTCATATGCAGATAGATGCTAGAATTGTACATGAACTGGAGGAATATGCTCTTATGATAATCATTTGGTCACCCTTCAATGTTTTTTCTGATATATCGACATCATTTGGAGAATCCTCTTGGATATTTCTCTGCCCACATCTTCCAACTCAGACATTAAGTCTCATTGGTTGAAGATCCTCAAAAGATCTTACGTGATAAACATTAGCTTGACATGAAAACCACCAATCTTCCATGACCAAACAAATATATTAAGAAATAACTCTATAGTTATTTTGAGATTCTTGAATATCTTGTTGGGTTTTAGGGGAGACAGAGAAGGCAGCGGAAACAAAAAAAAAATTCTCTCCAAACCCATACCGAGGAAACGCGTCAACGTCTATATAATAGGAAAGGATGGTTTGCGGAATCATACCTTGTCCCGATGCTTGCTCGGCGACAATACCTCGCGCAATGCGCGGTCTTCAACTCCGGACTTCGACGGTGTCTGTGCAGCTCCTGGTCGCACCGGGACTGATGACTCCTACTCGAACCGGACTGTCGGATGACAGTTGTCCTCCTAAGCGGCAGTGTCCTCCCGCCTTTGTAGTAGTCCACACGGACCACCTGGAACTCCACTCTCCTTGTCCCACAAGGAAGTGGAAGGAGTCGCACCCTCCTGTTGACGTACTAGTCGCCAACACGCTCTCCTGCCTCCTGTTGCAACTGCAGTTGTCCTTCCCTTGCTGCACCTCCCTTTTGCGGGAAGCACTTGCTCGGGCTCTCTCACGGTTACCAAAACCAGAGAGAACGACAACTTGCAGAGCAACTGGTTGCACTGAGCTGTACTTTGAGAAGCCCCCAATACCCCTATATATATAGGAGAATCATGGGACAGGGTTCTCCATCCCGGGCAATGCGGGACTAAAAAGCAGGAGTAGAAGGGTTCAGGATTTTCCACAAAAAGCAACCATCTCGCAACCTGAACTGATCGGTTCACTGCTGAATCGATCGGTTCGGCCATTGAGCCGATCGGTTGGACCTGAGCCGACCGTTTGGGGCACTCCAACCGATCGGTTGGTGCCCTGAACCGATCGGTTCATGGTCCTAATCCGGCTCAAAAAGACTTTCCTTGTTTCTTTCCCAATTGGTATCGAATACCAATTATATTCCCAATCGAATTGGGCAATTTGAAATGAAAGGAAAATTCTCACCAATTCTACTTTCCCGAGTTGCTCGATTGCACCAGTTGAACCGATCGGTTCAACATTTGAACCAGTAGTTTCACTCTATGCATGAGCCGATCGGTTCAACAATTGAACCGACCGGTTCAGCAACCTCAGCCGACCGGTTCATCACATGAACCGATCGGTTGGGAGTGCAGATTGTGCAGAATCAGTCAAATGTGATTTCAATCAATCCGATACTCCAATCAATGCGTCCAACACCTTGAACCATATGATATTGAGCCATCGACTGATTGAGTGTTTAATTGAACTACCAAACTCTTTTAGTAATCAATCTAAACATTGCTTTGTGGACAAAACTCCTCTTCCAGGTTAAATCCTATGTGTGTGACCCTGCAGGTCCATTTCACGTTGGCAGTGAAAGTTCATAACGCTCATGACTTCACAAGCAAAGAGCGGTGCCTAGTCACACATCAGTGCTACCCAAGTGAAAGTAGAAAGTTGGAGAACAACTTTCATCCTACAATCCGTGAATGGTGTTACAACGATTGTATAATTCCTTTGTCACTGATATCCTGAATGAACTCGAGGCATGGAACAGTCATCCTGTCAACGTTCATTCACTTCCTTGATCTCAGAGTAGACTGGAAGAGATATGTATGACATCAGTATCACATACTGACTCACACATGCGTGCACGCCTTTCTCAATCCTACTCATCAAGTGGCCATGGATATCAAACTCCCTCAGGAGGGACAAATCCCATATCTATCACTCACCCCTCAAAAGCCCCATGTGTCAAAGCTACCCAATCATCACCTTTTTAACAACCCATGTTTCAGGACTGCGTTTGATGATGTCAAAGTGTACCCAACGACATGTGTTGAGTGTAGTGATTTCAGGTCTAAGAATCACACTCACCACCATCACTGTGAGTACTGACTGTGACTACCATCTCATGGTTCCATGTGTCAAACTCACGGTGGGTCTGTCCGGTACACTTGTTCTCTAACAAGTACCTATGTGTTTGGTTTGATATCTCTATATCATGACTAATGAGATTCTGTCATCAACCAACACCACAATCTAGTCTTGTGTGTCATTGTTGTCTATCTACCTTCCACAATGACATCCGACTAGGGACATAACAAGAATGTACAAACTCTTAGCATCCGTATGATCTCATCGTTCAGGTCCTCAACCTGAAAGCATACGTCATTGAGTTCTGTCATTCTTTAGACATTCAATCTGTTCTATCACTATCTCATATGACTGAACCAGAATGAATTGGAAGCTTGCCTTTGATGTTTATCAAATCCATCTTAATGTATCCCACCAATCATCCCATGATTGGCTCTCAGGGCATACATACCAACATATCTCACATTATTTTCATCCTACTAAGTGATTCAAAGTTTGATATTTATTTTACTTCATATTTTTGTAGGTTATTTTTCTTTTTATTTTTATGTGCATTTATTTTCAATGACAACGAGTTGGAAACATACTAATATTTAATAATATGAGGTTGTATGATGGCAGTTTTAGATCACAAAAAAGGGTGAAAAGTTTTACGAAAGGCATCAGGTGTGATAAAGAGTGAAATACAACGATTGGTAGTACATGTAGTTGAATTGAGCACCTAGGTGATGAGAACGAGGAAGTAATTCTTTAATGGTGATTATTTTTATATTGTAATGAAAGATTTTCTTCACTCGTTATTGTTTTTATAAGATTGTGTAGAAGTCTTCTTAGCTAGACAAATTCACATGCAACATTGGCTATATATGATTCTATTTAAGAAGGGCGTATACATTTCTTAATATAAGACTTCATATGCTATCTAGAAGACATTATGGTGATTTATATATCATGAATTGGGCCATACAAACCACTATAAAAATAGAACATAGAGGATCCATCTTCCACAAAATTATATCTAACACTATAGTATGTGTCACTTATTGGTGTATGAAAATTATGTTGGAGACTATGTAATTATATTTAGGCTCAATACTTAATAAGGAGATAATGATTACACAATGAACCATATTTCACCTTGTACTTTAGAGATACATAGGAATTCTAACAACAATTCTTTACAGTGATGTATCATACTTTTCAGCCTTATCATCCTTTTTCTCTATTCCCCTTCATGGTCAAAGGTATAGAAATAGACTTACACAATTACATTTATAGTTCCTTTATCATATTTACAGCATGTTTCTCTGTGGAGAAAAATATATTTTGCCTTTTTAAGACTTTATTTAAATGGAAGAAAAATATAATTTGTAGAATAAGATATCTTATCACATAATCATTCATTATGACCTTTTTAAAAGTCCATTACCATATGCTTAAAGTTACTCATGTATAGAAAAACATTTGCACATAATTAAATAAAAAAATGTATGACTTAATGACTAGCATGTATGCTTCCAACTTTTTTAACCAACTAATTTTGATATTGAATAGTTTCCATACAAGCAACATAAGAAGAAGGTGAATGAAATTCAATATTTGTATGTTAAAATAATTGCACACAAGTCAATAATTGTATCAGTGAATAGATCCTTCTTGTATTTGATGTTCTATGCCCACTTTGATCCATGTACTTCTTCATTATTAGATTTTCCAAGCATGATATGTGTATCATTTATTGTTGTGTCAGTCTGTTGTCATATCCAAAATCAGTTTCTATCAACTTACAAGAAATTTGGTTGTTCAAAAGCATATAAATAAACCACTTTAGATCCATAAGTTTTCAAATACGGAGTGTACCTTTAATGGAGGTTAAAAAGAGTCCATGGAAGAAATCCATGTTTTTATGTTTCAACAACATGAGAAGAGTTGCTTCTCAATGTAGCTTTAATATTTTAAAAGATACTTTATCTTGATGAGATATATGAAATGGATTAAAGTTGCTTTACATTTTTAATATGATATTTTATCAAATTATACATTTCAAAATTTTTATTTTTTTGGTCAAATATAGAAACGGATAAAATTTTGAATAAATATCTAAAGTAAATGAAATCATAAGTTTGACGTATTCCACCAATTTTGATATTTTTAATGACATGTAATGTGAACATGGAAAATGCAACCAAAGACTTTTAAATATCAACTTTTCATATATTTCTCAACCGTAGTTCGTATGTTGTCTTATTTTGTAGGTCGGGTATGATAGAGATTGATTACATGGATAACAATACTCACTGGATAAACTCAAAGTGGGTTAGGAAGGCTTTTTCCCTGTAAGCATACATCTTAAAACTATGCTAGACTCTTGTTTCTTTGTAGTGTCACTCCTTTTGTTGTGGTTATATTTACATGTAAGCTTATACTGGTTTGATTATCAATTGAGATGCATTCATCAACATAGTCTACTTGTATTGGTTTCAAGTAAACTTGATCTTTTTAGCATATGCTTTGAATCATTAGTGGTGTGACATATTTTGGTACTTTTACAAGGATATAGAGCAACATCATTGTTTATAACCATACAAATAGTGAGAATACCTCCTACTATGGCCAAATTGAGACAATTTAGTTGGACCACATAGGTATGCATGCATGAATGTTTGTGGAGATCTTTCTCTCCAATTCTATTTATAGAAAAGAACATTGTGTACCTTTATTATAAATTTATACTTCACAGACTTGAGTTTTTCATTTTATTTAAGAATGTCAAAGAGCTATGATGTAACTTGTATATAGAGAGGGAACCATATAACTTTAATTCATATCTTATATTAGATATGTATACATATATTCTTTGTATATTTGGAATAGTCCTACATTGTAAATTTGAACTATTGCCAGCTATCCTTATTCCTATAATTTAATAGCCCACCTAATAATTTAACACAAAATATTATTCCATATCTCATTCAGTTAATGCATGGCATTTAAAAATCAAGATCAATCCTCATTGATAAAGTGATATAATAGAAAACAACTATCATCTAGCTTAGAAGGATAGTGTACCTTGATGAATGATTCTATTTATCGTGTCCCTCTCTTCCAGCTTCATGTTGATGTTGATTTTTTTTACGAATCGCAAAGGAAACCATCTCCTCCAACAAGAAGACTCACATCATGTAGGAACATGATCACATCGATGGAAGATCTTCACTGGAGAGCCCGCCTTATCTTTGACACCATCACCCCAGGTATGATGTGATTCTTCCCCTATGTCCCTTTATTCACATCATAAAATTCCAATGGAGGGAGTGTTGGGTGACATCAATTTGCAATGTGTCTTTTAGTCGACATTTCATGTCATCATTAACTAAAATACAACTATTTTTGGAGTTAGACATGATGTTTCCATCATATGACACTATGTGTAGGTCATTCAGATTAGAGTATGTTCATGACCATATACATTCATTTTGGGGTGTGATAGGTAGCATGTCTTGCCTGTAGTTTAACACAACATGTCACCTCCTCCCACTTGGCATCTATGAAATTCAACACACCATGTAATTTGACAGAAACTATATTCAATTCAATGAAGGAAAACATGATGTGTCTGTCACTCTACCTATTGTATTTGTTGTTGTTAAAACTCATTGTCTGTGGAACATGAAAATAATAAGCCTAAACTCTCTCCTCTTTTAAAAAAGAAACTTCTTCATACTTTTATCAAACAATTTTAAAAAAATTATAGTTAGTGGATCCATAAAGTCACCATACAGTTCAAGGGCCTAGGCAAGCGAAAACACTTCATGTAAGCACCTCTAACCAATGATTCTCTTTCCCGATGGGATAATCATGATGCCATCATCCTTTTTTCTTTATAGATCTCCAAGAGCCCCATATAGCAGACATAAATTATCATTTGACAATAGGCTATCTAGGTCTCCAACATATACTCCACCAATATCTCGAGGATGTATGATATGACCATGTATATGTACATTTTCACCATGAGGATGATAGTCTGCAAAAATATTTTGAAGATGTTACACACATCATTGAGGATCTGAATATCCTCCTTCCAATATCCATTTATTCAATCAACCTTTACAAATAAGGAGATCATGTGTATGTTTCCAGGTTCCTTTTTAGTCTTTTCAATGACATGAAAGAGTTAGAAATCATATTCTTTTAGGAACATATTTCAAACTGTACCAAAGTCATATCAATGTGTCTTATGTGCCTTTCATAAATATAAATCTCTAAGGAATATTGTGGCAGAACGGTCAACCCTTGTCTTTCTGAATGCCACCAACATATCCTCTAAACATGGATGTGTCCATGGTGGAAGGGGAGGCACACATTCAACTAGAGGAAGGGGGTGACTTGAATATACCCATAATGGAAAGAAGGGGGACTACAAAAAGACATGCAATGACATTCATAGATACCATTTAGAGTCCTCCTCTAAAAACCTTATCTCTATTGATGAATATTATAAACAATTCACTAAAAATCATGACATCAGATGCAGAGTATAGTCAACTTCTTGAATTCTATGAATCCTAACATGCATTTTCCTCCCTTTAATTATATAAACCGATTCTTTAGCCTTTTCTTCATGAACCACAGGTTCCATAACTGCAAAAAACTAAGATTTGTACTATCTATTTAGTCATCCTAGCCATCTTCGAGTTTTCTAATTCGCAATAGAATTCTAAAATAAGAATTTGGACATATATGATAAAATTTGATTCGTCATCGACCAACCTGGTCCTGGTCCCATTCAGAGACTCCCTCTCATCCTAAATCTGTTTGATATCAGGTCCCTGCATCCTTCTCTCTCTATACTCTTCATTTGAAAACCATGATCTGACTCTACTACAAGCCTCATCCTCCGACCAGGGATCATGTGAAGGGGTTCTATTCCTACAATGAAAATGGTAATCTCATGATGGTTCATCACACTCCCTCCTCGTATATCTCGATGATTTTCATGAGTTGTTATGCAGTACTAATTTGCCACCAACAAAGTCACTTAGACAATGATATTTTAGAAGCTTTCGTCATCCCTCCTGATTAGTTATCCACCTTCTTCTATGATTGCTTATCTCCCTATGTTTTTGACCTTGATGATATTCTTCCCTATCATCGGATGTAGGGGTATCATGCGAAGTAGCTTGCACCAGCCTGTCTCGATGAGCTTGTTGGTATGCTTGTGGCATGTGCTCTATCTACATGCTATCACCTGTTATCAGTTCATCTTCAGACTAGTTCATGATAGTTATAGAGGGATTCTAGGCCATCACTTCCATCATGATGGCAAGTATTATCTCCCATCTCAGTAGGTTTACACTAGTGATAGCTCCCCACTAGTACAGTCACTTTAGATAGTTTGATGTGGAATCAGAAGTCTCCTACTTTGACTCCAATAGATGCTAGAATATCTTCATTAAAAGCTTCAACCACTTCTAGGATTCCTTCCTCATCTCTTTCTCCTCTCTCCCATCGACTGGTCTCAATCATCTTCCCAAACACACCTATAATATCCTTCAAAGGATCATCATCCCTACATGACACCGATAAATCCTCAATCCAGAACCAAGATTTATCCTTCTTTATGCATATGATGAATCCCTACATCCTTCTTGTTTCCACATTACAACCTTTAAATAGACTCAGTTCTTTAATGTACATGTGCAACAATTGTATACAAATTATTTATTCCCAATTTATAATATGTACTAGTTAATTGAGTATGTGTGATGTGTTACTTACTACATGTTAAAGAAGTTGGTTAGCATTTGATCTAAAAATGAGTAACAACTTAACAAAGCCTTTGCGGTTGATTTACCTTCCAATGTATGAGTAAAGGGTAAGAAAGCTTCTCTTGACCCATACTCCTATGAGTGTGTCACATAAATGATATCTATATCTTAGAAGACTTCAACTGACATGTACATATATGATGTATCAATAGCATATTCTTTATTAGGGGGGAAGAGAAAATGAGAGGACATGATCAATTGTCACTTCCCCTTATAGTTCTACATATATTACAAATCAAGAGAATTTATAGGACATATACATCATAATTACATGATTACAATACCCCACAATAGGTGAGCATATACATGAGAAGGAAAACATTGATACTTGTGGTTCTCCTAGTACAACTTTTATCTTGGAGCTATCATCGTTGGAGATCGGTTTTTGGTTCACTGCATCAAACAACTATGTGATTCTTTCAATTATTTGTGGCCGATCACTAAAAGTACAATAATTTATGTGTAATCTTTTATAAAATTGATATGTTGGGTAAGGCTTTTGTTGAGATAACATTTCTTATTATCTACTCTTTTTTTTCTTATCTTTTGTTTTCTTATTCATTAGTCCCACATCTATTAGTAAGATCTCTATGATTCCCTCTCTCCCTATATGATAACACCCAAATTCAGGCATTTATGCTAAGCATTTATTTATAGTTTTGTGTCATTATAGCCTTAATATGCCCAAAATAATCCTTGGTCTGTATCTTTTAGTAATTTGTAGATAGAGTTGCTCAACTAGCCAATTTTGGAACCTGCAGGAACCGGACTCAATAAGATTTAATTTCTCCATATCGTACCCCACAAACGTCACACTTTGTGCACAAGCTTAGGAGACAGTGGTCCCGCTAATCATACCCTATTTTCGATGGCCAGTCCTTTATCAGAATTCATCCTCATCAATCAGAAGGTTCATCGAAGCGGGCCCATTGACCACCAGAAATACCCCCCCACAGGGGTTAGTTTTGTTCCATGAGGGTCGTGACGATGACCAAGAAGGATATCACAACTGTAACCAAGAAGACAATGTTGTGACCGTGACACTCAACACGACAGGGTCCATCTTGGTATTGTCGAGCTGAGGCCTAGGTGTAGCTACCACTACAAGGGTCGCGACCGACACCCCAGCCTCGACCGCAACATCTGTCTCGACCATGGTATTTGCCTCTATCGCGGTGTCATCGTCGACCGCGACCCCCGACATGACCGTGCCCGACCTGGCACGGTCGTACCAAGACCAGGGTAGTGATCGAGGCAGGTGTCACGACCATCTTCTACCTTCACCTATAAATACTCACCCCTCATGACCTCGAGGGGGGTTCGAAGATTTTTCTGGCTCCACATTTTGGTTCCACACATTATTGGTTCCCAGAGCCCCGTGGGAGAGTTTCGAGGTCTGAAAAGGCTGAAGTGCTCATCATACATATGTCTCTTTGGTTTCTTCCATCCACCATCATTTTCCATCACCATTCATCCATTTCCTACCATTCCCAACCATCTTCCATCTCCATACACCCACCAAGCTATTGTTTGTGGTAGAATTAAAGAGAAAGGAGGCCAAGGAGTCTAGAAGACCAAGGAGGACAACCCAAAGATGAGATCTGACCCATTCTGAGGCTAAGGAGTGAGAGACACATCTCTTCTACGGGCTAAATCTCTTCTTCTTCTTCTTCTTTCTTCTACTGTTCTCCTTTGTTTTTATACAAATGATGTTCTTCCATCTTTGTTCGGTTCCAACTATACTTGTCTATGGCTAGTTGAGCTCGTTCTTGGCTATGTAGCCCATTTTGGGCATGTTTATGCACTTTTACCTTAAGCAAGCAATTTTATTTTAGATCTAGTATGTTTTCTGTTCTATCTTCTCCTTCTGGTTATGATTGCTAGTTTGGTTGATCTCTTTCTTGATTGAACTTCTATTTCTACCTATATCGAGAGATTCATTGTAGAAATAGATAAGAGAAGATAGTTTCAATTGGAATTTAAAAAGAGGATGGTTCAAGGTAATTTATGCAGAACCATAGACCTAGGCACGGCAGGGCCCAACCTAGCATGGTCAGGCCCACTACCAGGTTTTGCCCAGATCACACTTGTTCCTAGCACCTCAGAATATTCTAGACCTGAGAGGGTATCTAGAATATTCTAGGGTGTTGATTTGTAGTCCTCGAGAGAGGCTTCATGTCATTGATGAGTTTTAGTCACGCTACGTGAAAGCGAGTGGAATGACCCCACATGAACATATACCACAATACATACTATGTTTGGATGTAGGTTGCTTTCTGGGGTGTTCGAGGGTAGATGTGAATGTGTTTCTTATGGAAGATATTTTCC
Organism: Alisma plantago-aquatica; assembly: GCA_963693085.1. Lineage (NCBI taxonomy): Eukaryota > Viridiplantae > Streptophyta > Magnoliopsida > Alismatales > Alismataceae > Alisma > Alisma plantago-aquatica. Next base: position 649,447,955 of record OY856415.1, on the reverse strand, counting down.
AAGGATTCACTTTTATCATTTATTGTGAAATGCTTGTGGAATTATTCAAAAGAATAGATACAATTAATTCTTGATCATAACAAGAAGATTTGGGGCATTGCGGTTCTAGATCATACATCAGCAATAATCCCCATATCCAAGAGTGCACTAAATAATGTGAGAGAGAGGCTTACCTACTGCTTCATGTGCTAGCCCTACGTTGGAGGTAGTTAGGCAAGAGAGAAAGAGGAGGTAGTGGAAAATGAGGGAGAGAGAGGGTTGACTAGGGTTGATTGTTCTTAGCATTTCCTTGGGATCTCCTACCCTGATTCCATTTTTACTAGAGTAAATTTCATTAAAAATAAATATGGAAAGATACACATGACTCTCTCTTATATAGTGATATGGCCTAAATCGCACGTCCAAAAGGAGGAAGACTCAGAAGGATCAAACTTTAAATTTATAACACGAAACCTTCAAGGACCCTAGGAACTTTATTACGGGGTCGAAGTAGATATGCAGGGTCGAATACGGGGATGTGGGGACATTTAAGACACTTAAGGTCTCACTCTTAAGTAAGTTAAGACAATCCTATAGTTGATAAAAGTATGGAGATAGAACTAGTCTAGCAGATTGTCATGAAGTAAAATAAAACAAAGAAAAGAAAACAAAACAGAGTTTGTAGGATTCTACTAATCAAAGAGAAGCAGTTCCTGTATATGAAGTTTCTTAGAGAAACAAATTCATCCTCACAAAAGACACACAAGCCCTAGTGATGGGAGACTGGGACAAAGAGAATGAGTGGGTAACCTCTTCTATGTTGAATAGCACAAAGGAAGTTGTGGAGTTGACAAGTAATGGTATATATTTGCAAAGCTTATGTGGGGAATGTTGGGGAAATTTCATTCTCATACAAGAAATATCTCTCATCAATGCTCTTGAGGATATTCAATCTTATAAAAAGGGAAATCTAAGCTTGGTATATTATCATGGCTCCCTACCAATCTGTGGAATGAGTAAGATATTTATCAACCATCAACGTACTACCTCCAATCATCCAATACTTATCCTACATACTACTCTACATACATATCCCTATAGCTCCACCACCGCATGGATGTTCTGGTATTATTGTGGTTTGTCAAAATTTTATAGACATATGCATCTGAGTCTCTAGTGTGAAGTGTGTCAACTTGTCAAGGATCATAAGTCCATTTTTTCCTCATTATAAGGAAAATGTTCACATAGTGCTTTTAATTTGGTTTATGCTCATGTTTGGAAACCATATCATGTCAAAAATCATAGGATTTTTATGTGTTTTCTTGTTCTACTTCATCAATTTTCTCTTATTCCTTAGATATTTTTCTTAAAGACAAGTCTGAAACTATTCTTATCACTAAGAAATTCTTTTTAGAAATAAAGATACATGTTTCTTCTCTTAAGATTTTTTTGTAGTGAAATGGCCTAGAATTTGTGAATAATGAGTTATACACCTTTTTAAAATATGTGGGAAAAATTAACCAAACTTCATATATAAAGACTTCACCACTAAATGGAGTTTCCAAAATAAAAATATGACATGTTCTTGATATTACACGCACCATAACATTTCAAATGAGTGTTGCCTTGTATTATCATGTTGATGCAATGTGAACTGTTGGGATCCTCATAAATAGAGTTTCTTCCTCTATCTTACAAAAAACCGTCTTGTATACTAGTGTTCCATTTCTTAAAAAAACTTTGTGTTTGGTACCACCAAGAGTCACTGGTTGTGTATTATTTGTACCTCTCTTTCAAGAAAATAAGTTGTTACCCATGGTTGTGAATTTGTTTTTCTAAGTGACTCAAACACTCAAAAGGGGGTGACTATTTTTACCCATCTAACCAATTCTCCTACGTCAATGTGAAATTTTCACCTTCTTTGAATATTTATCATACTTCTTCCCCAAAATTATGTGTTCCACTATGCTTAAGACATTGATTTAGAAGCACTCCCAATCCATTTATGCCAATCACTCCACCTAGACCACCTCTACCAGAGCATGACATTGAACCAGTGAATACTATCGCTAAGTAGGAGCCTCCCACCATCTTTGGTTCATTTGATGAAGATCTAATCAAATGCCTCCTTCTAACCTGGATCTCCCTATTTCTCTCTATAAAGGCACATGTTCTATGAAACTCCTTGCTAGATGGGCTTTTTTAGTTTTATGAAGCTTGATCACTTGTCATGCATAGTAAAGATTGTTGTCTTTTCATGGAATCCTATTAATTACAGAAGGACCTTAATGAAGTATTATAGTTTTCATCTTGGAAGTCATTCATGGATGAGGAAAAATGTGTGCACTTACTTCTAGGCAGACACGAGACTTGGTGATTTACCTTTTGGTATTTTTTTGGTTGCTTTTTGGAGGATTTACATATTGATATATATACCTAATGAAAAGATAACTTAATATTAAACATGAATTGTAGCAAAGGGGTACACTTAGACATTTGGTGTTGACTATTTTGAGACTTTTTCCATTGTTGAGCTACTCAATTCCATTTGGGCTCTTCTCTCAAGGACCATTGATTCTGAGTGGCCTATTCATTTGTTGGATATTAAAAATGCCTTCCTATATGTGTATCATTTGAAGAAACTATATATGAAGCAACCTACTAGGTATGTTGTGAAGGGGGGTGTTCTAAAGTTTGAAGATTGACCAAGTATATCTATGACCTTGTACAAAGTCCACATGAATGGTTTGAAAATTTTAGTAGTGTAATTCAAAATTTTGGATTGTCCTGTTCTTCGTCGGATTACTCTATATTCACCCTATACTCACATCCAATTGTTAGTTTTGATATGTCAATAATATTCATATTTCTTGAAATGACCAGGTCTCGCATCCAATGCACCAAACAGTTCCTCCATTCAAAATTTATCACCAAGAATGTTGGATCCATCAACTATTTCTTGGGTATTGGAGTTACTCATGTTGGAACTCGTCTTATGTTCTCTTGAAGAAAGTATCTTGTAGATCTTCTTAACAATACATGAATAACAAGCTACAAAAAAATGTATTGCTATGGATCCAGAAGTTCCTCTTGACACCTCTGATAGTTCCGAATATGTTGAAGTCATAAAGTATAACACTATTATTGAATATTTAACTAGAATGCATCCAAATATATCATATGTGGGACGCCTAAGGAAATATATTTAACAACCACATCAAATTCATGAGGTTGGTATTTTTTAAGTCCTAAGATATCTTAAGTCCTCTCTTGTTTAAGGACTTCACTACAAAAATCGTGGGCATCTTCACTTTGGAAGTATTTGGATGCTTCTTATGCTGGCACTCATGAGAATAGACACTCAACCATAGGTTTTTTTAGATTCCAGTAAAAATATGAATATAGTGTTATGTCCCATACTATGTGTGAAGTCTACGGGTAGTCTTCCTTCTCAAGGATTTTGACATTTTTACATCTTTGTATGTGCCCATGTATTATGATCACAAGACTGCTACTTATGTTACAAGTAATCCAATCTCTATATGAGCACATTAAATATATTGAGACTGATTGTCATTATGTTGTATATAATATGTGTACACCTTACATTCCTACATATGGTCACTCAGCGGATGTCTTCATGATACCTATTTGAAGAAAGCATTTTCATATGATATGTTCCAAGTTGATCTAACACGATATATATGATCCACTTGAAGGGAAGTGTTGAGATAGCGTTTCTAATATATTTCTTTTTTGTTTCCTTGTTTTTCATTTTCTTATTCATTACTCCACATCTATTAGTTAGTGATATGTCGTTCTCTCTATATGTAAGACAAACTCTCATTATCTTTCCGTATTGATTATTGAATATAATTACTCTACTCAAAAGCTTTTAATCAGATCAGATAAAAGACATACATGAATCTGCCAAGTAATTGATGTAAACCAATAATGAAAAGAAAAGGAAACCTTTGGACTTGATCTTTATAATCGTATCTATTTCGATCGCCAATTTGAACACTGGCACAAACATAAACCTTGACACAACTAGAGGTGATTAATTTATAGTTAACAAAATATAATTAATATGGTTGTAGTAAAATATTTGACAAAATGAGTTTTTTGGAGTTTAAGATGGAATTAGGAGACTTGTTCATTTGAATTGATTGTACTACTAGATGCTTGGCAAAAAATTCTGCTCTTCCTTGACTTGGGATTTGTTATAAAGTATGTGATTTTTTATTGATCAACATTCATACAGATCTCGCTTGATTTTCTTCCAATTATGTGATTGAAATTTTACTTTTTTCTGGTGGGATTCAGAATTTAGGACTATAACTTATTTCATCTCTTGTGTGCCATTACCTTCCCTTTTTCGACGAAGTTGGTTACACAGTACAAATTAATCACAATGCAAGGTGCTATGTTATGCGTGTGATTATGCGGAATATCGGATAAAGAGGAGATGCAAGGAATCTGGTTTTACAAGAGTCGAGCACAGCAATTACTAGTATACATTACTTCGACGGTACGACAGGGGCTGCGACATATTTAAATCTTCGGCAATAGAACTTGTCAGCACATACGTGCCCTTAGAAGCACCAATGCATCTTGGATTTCCTTGTGCACACTCGATCGTTACAACCTATAATAAGCAATCGAAGTGTCTTGTATCAACCAAGTTGCTAGAAAAAAGATTGGTTTTAAGGTTTTATTATAGATATAAGAAGCTTGTGGTACTGGTAACGAGATTCCAACTTACAAAATTTCAGTGAATAGTTAGTTATCAACTTTACTAAGGAAGACGCTATGTAGAGCTGTTAGTGGAGTGGGCGTGACTAGAGTACGGATTTAACCTAAGGTTACCCACCACTTTGGAATTCCCTGTTGCTGCTTGTTGTTTAGATACATTTCTGCCATCCGCTGCACCTGTAGTTAGGCGTTATTTCTTTTCTCCAGATGTACATGGTCGAAATGTATTCAGAACATCATCGTCGGAACAGTATTTGATCCCACATTAGTGTAGCAGATAAAGCTAATGGTAATTTCCCATCTCATTATTTCCTTCATGATTCTTACTTTTACCTGTATACCAAGTTGGCAAACTTGAAGGTTATGGGTAAAATGGGTAATCCTCTATAAAATAGTTAAGTATTAAATATATCGTGTGGTCAGTTATTATTCCTCCATAAATAGTATTCAGTGGAATCTCCTATTGCGTACCAGCACGTGTTACACTTACAAGCATATATGAAACTTACGGATATCAACTTCTTTTACAAATTAGAAAATTGAGGATCAGCCTTGTGAATTTGGAAAGAATAAAATAAGTACCGTTATTGACGTTTTAGTACATATTACAATGATAATATAAAAGTATATTGAAGCATCACGCATATGCATGGGCAAACTTCACAAGAAACTGCTTGATAGATTAGCCGCATACAAGCTATTGAACAGGACTTCCGGAAAGGGAATCTCTACGGGACACATTTACGTTATCAATCTTGCGGTCTGATGCTGGAGAACATATCAAGACTTGTTGCCTAACGACGGAAATCGTGCGCACGGCATATGGATCTAAGAAATAGAAGGACTACTTAATTATTGTTGCATTCGAAGTTTCTACGCATCAGCATGAGTCGGCGTGACACCCTATTTCTCCCGTGTACATTTGGAGTTTCAGTAGAACTACTTAATTATTTCGAGGTGTTATGTATGCTTTACGTAAAGAAGTTGGTGGGCGAGAGAGGGGGTAAGTGGTAGAATGACAAATTTTTCACCCTTACCTTACCTTACCTTACATGGTATGGACAAAAAATAAAGAAGCTTACTCTTACTTAAAATACTACAGCTACATTAGGGAAAAAAATATGCCAACGGCAGACCATATTTAGAAGTAATTTAACTATAAACACATGAGGACCATTCACTTCGTGTGTATCATTTTTGGAAAATTACTGAGTATGGATTCCGTCAACAAAATTTCTCGATAATCATTTACAACAAGATTTACAAAGTAGTCTTATCCTCCATTTGACAAGGCGGTCGACACAACTAGCAAGCAAAGATGGGTGTTTGCTCAGATATTCACAACACATATTTGTCTGGTAGAGCGGGGTCGATCGCTCAATCACCCATCTCCCTTCACACCAACATGTTGGGCTACGGTAAGTGTAACACCCCCTCCCCCCTATTATCTCCAATTAAAATGGACTGAGAGGATAAAAGTCATTATTATATTTATAGGATTGAGATTTATCAATTAACTAAAACTAATTATAAATTTCATTCAATGGAAATGAATTTGATACAATATGAAAGATGAACTCTCCACTAAGGAGGTACATAATATGGGAATTTATTATTTTGTAATTTGAAATAACAAATATCTAACTAAATCCTTCATAGTAACTTCAAGCGTTATTCCTTTTGATGCCTTCTTCTCAGAATGTCCATTTTGCATATTAGTAGCAGTTCAACCTAAAACACCTTGAAATAAAACAACAGTTAGTATATCAAGATATATTGGTATGTGGAAGAAACAAAATCACATGTAGGTGTAAGAATATAATCTTCCATAGAAACAATTATGATTACAAAGTTGAACAACATTTTCTTATTTTAACCTCGCCACCCTTATCCTATTTTCTCTATGGTGTGCCCTCTCTATAATAGAGACTCTTTATGAGGAACCCTCTCTTTAGGGGTTTGGTCTCTGCAATGGACATTTCATAACCTTCTCTCACCCAGACTTAGTTTTCATACATAGACCTTCCTTTCCGGGCTTGACTTGAGCTGATCTTCCTTTCTAGGCGTGATTTGCCAGACATTATAACTTTATTCTCCCCGTGCTCTTTAACACAACAAAGATGATTCAGGGTTTGAACATGTTTCATTTATATAAGATGATATCTCTAGTGACTTTATAGCTTGTAGAAAGTAAATAAACATGCAAGCATTTAATTGCAATCCAACCGAGAAAACTCTAAGAAAACACAGAAGTCGGTTAAGGCGATTAGCCATTGGCATAACCAAATATCTTTTTCAGAAGTCATCAAAAGTCCAAGCAAATAAGTACAGTTGAGATTAAGCAAGCAATCATCCTAAAATTAATGCATAACACCCGAGTATCACTATTGTGTTCATAAATGCACATTAAGACTGACTTGGATTCCAAGTTAGGGTTTTGGGATCAAATTAGGGTTTCATTAGAGTTTTGGCTTTCCAAACCCTAATTGTCACATTTAATGCCTTTTAACTCACAAATCCTAATTCTGATTTTATATGCATAATTTAATCTCAAATTAAGTCAAAGATATCCATTTTCATCCAAAAAGACTCAACTTTGTCCATCAAAGTTATTTTGAGCATGTTATGATCATTAAAATCAAGAAATTAGGGTTTCTATGCTTTTAATACATTAAAGTTAGAAACTTTAGGAACTTTTAGAATTTAGGCCAAAATTTAGTCTTGAAACTAAATTTATTGACATTTTTGCATTTTTTATCAGCTTTCAAGTATTATTTTCATTATCGGATAATCCTATAATTTTCTACAATTTTAGCAAATTAAATAATTTTGATCAATCATAGGTTGTCACCTAGCGTCTGACTAGGTATTGCCAGCACGACGTTGGGCCACGACCAAACCAATCAGCTTGCATTATGTTAGCACCCACGCTCGCGGGGCTATGACAAGTGAGGAGCATGAGAAAAAGGGTGAAAAGACGGGTTTAGGCCCTACCTTTCAGTTGACTGATCAGGGGTAGAGTGGTAAAGCTTCCCTTGGTCTTCTTCTTCCTTTGCTCACCATGTGCTAGTCCTAGTGAGTCAACGAGTAGGCTGATCTCAAGCTTCACTGTCCATGGATGACTAGTAATGGTTCCCTCATCTTTGACTTGGCTCGTCTAACCTGCCGTGAGCTTCAATTATCATGGAGGTGGTTGGGGCTGGTAGGACGATGAAGAGGTAATTTTGATAAGGTCTAGGGAGGTTAAGGGGTGAAGGACATGACAAGGAGAAGAATTAGAGACAGTGAGAGAATCGTGGAGTCAAGTGCAGTCTTGTGATGTTGTTTTTGCACTTAAAGGGGATGACTATCCCTATATATAGTCCTAGTTATGGTGGATTGGATGGAGAAGGGTCAGAGAAAATAGTGAAAATCTTAATAACCTTCAAATGGGAGTGAAATATAGGGTGAGTCAGTTTCTAATCACCTCCTGAATCCACAGGAGGGGTTTTCATATATGTTTCATCATTGATGAGGGAGAGAAGAGCATAATGAAAAGTCAGATTACTATTCTAACTTTCCTTTCTTGCCTGAGGTAGATGATGACCCATTCATTGTTGGATTTTGATCCAATGTCTGTCATGCCACGCAAATAAGTAAAGGGAGTGATATTATTTCTAAATCAAATTGTGAATTTAATATATATCTCATAATCCTCTTCACTTTAGGAAATATAGTAAATTCGGTATCTCTCTCATCTTTGATCCTTTTAATCCCAAATTTTGATGTAAATTCCTTAACACTTATATCTAGGTGTGGGGGAGATTTGGGATTAAAATATAAAAGATAAAGATAATTTTATTTGACCCCAAGTCTTCCTTTTTATTCCATATATTTAAGGCATCAATTAAATTCTTTTATCTTCCCAACTTGGTCATATTTCTTATATTGATGACTTTTATCATTAAAACAATATGGAAACAAATCAATCCATTAGTTTTCTTTAACACAACTTTTATAGATACTTCCACTTATTTCCATGTGTAATTCATTAACTGTCCATTACTTTTGGTAATTCACTTAATATTGCATTTTTTCTCTTTCTTTTCCCCATATCTATTATTGGATTATTTTAAAAAAATCCATGAAACCATTGCAAAGAAGAAGTTGCAAATCCAATCTATACTTTTAGAAAAAAAGCATACCAAGATTCAAAGATATACTCAATTTTCAAATATTTGCATTTCAAATATGTAAATACATGTGAAAAACCATGTCATAAAATCCTTTCCCTATAATAGGAATTTTGTCCTCAAAATTCAATTAATGATACAAAAAGGTCAGGATGAGAATTATCCATGTCTGTCTTTAGCTCCCATGTGGCTTCATCATTGCCATGGTTCTTCCAAAGAACCTTTACCATTTCTATCATTTTATCTCTGAGTTCTTTCACCTTGGAGTCTATTGTCTACATTGGAGACTCAAGGTATGTCAGTTTCCCTTAGAGTTCCATAGGCTCAATTTTCAACACATGGGCAAGATCCTTCATATAGCACTTCAGATTGGACACATAGAACACATCATGCATCATACTATACTGTGGAGGTAAGGCTAAACAATAAGAGGACTCTCCAAACCGTTCTAGAATCTTAATTGGACCCACATATTAGGGACTCTATTTTCCTCTATTTTTAGCTACAACTCGAAGGGGTCAAATTTCCAAAAACACATGGTCACCTACATTAAAGCGCAAATTTGTACGCTTAGCATCAACATACGATTTATGTCAATCATAGGCTCTCTTTAGCCTTTGATTGATCAAAACGACCTTGTCATCATACAACTATAGTTCCCCTAAGTATTGTCCTCTCACTGACATCATCCCAATGAAGTGGTGACTGACATGACCTCCTATAATGAGCTTCATACGGAGGCATGCCGATATTGTCTTGGTAACTGTTATTATAGGAAAACTCAGATAATGGCAGGTATTGCTCCCATTATCCACCTCGGTCGAGCACACATGCTCTCAACATATCTTCTAGGGTCCGGATTGTTGTGTTGAATTTCAGCCTCATATTGAGTTCCTCTTGAAATTGTTCCCATAACTTTGAAGTGAGCTTAGGGTCATGATCAGAGATGATTGAGCTCGCAACAATGTGCAAATGAACTATCTCTCTAATGTACAAATCTTCTAAGTCTGACACCTTGGAAAAGAGTTTGAGGTAAAGTAAGTGTGATGACTTGGTTAGGCGGTCCACCACAACTCATATTGCATCATGACCTTTTCTTGTCTTAGGAAGATCCACCACAAAATCCATGGTGATTAGGTCCCATTTCCACTCAAGAATCTCAATCAATTGCAGTAAGCCACCGAGTTGCTGGTCCTCAACCTTCACCATTTGGCATATGAGACAACTAGCCACATACAGATCTACATCTTTCTTCATTCTCGACCACCAAAAGTACCATTGTAGATCCTTAAACATCTTAGTGGTATCAGTGTGTACTATATACTTTGATCCATGAGCCTCTTTCAAGATATGAGTCTTTAAGGGTGAAACTTTAGGAACCCAAATACAATTTTTATATTAGATTCCACCATCCACATCATTGAGAGATGTGTTTGAGGCTTCTCCATCAAACCCTTCATCTTTTCTAATTCTCTGCTGGCTAATTGGGTTGCTACAAGCTTGATCTACAAGTCAGGCTTGATCTGGATATTTGCAAGACAAATGCTATCTGCCAATGACTGTGATGCCCATCAAGCAAACTCTTGTAGTCTCTTCCACTAGTTAACCAAACTAGCTTTCCCAACTAAGATATTTTCTACTAAGGGCATTGACAACCATGTTGGCCTTACGGGGATGGTAGGATACGGTGAAGTCAAAGTCCTTCAGATATTCCATCCAATGCATTTGTTGTGAGTTTAGGTCCTTCTGAGTCAACAAGTACTTCAAGCTCTTATGGTCGGTGAGGATGCCAAAGGTATCTCCATACATGTAGTGTTGCCAAATCATCACGGCATAGACAATAGGTTCAAGTTTTTGATTGTGGGTCAGATAATTCAACTCATTGGACCTGAGCTTTCTGGAAGAAAAGGAGACTACATGCTAGTTTTTTTCTAACATGCATCCTAAACCCATCTTCGATACATAGGTGAAGATGATAAAACCTTCATTTTTCAAGAGTACGATCAAGATAGGGGATGAGGTGAGATTTTCCTTCAACTCCTGAAATTGTGCTTCACATAGATCAGAACAAATAAACTTCTCGTCATTCCAAGTGAGCTTGGTCAAGGGCAAAATAGTGTTTTAGAAATCCTTAATGAATCGCCGGTAGTAGCCAATTAATTTCAGGAAGCTACGAATCTTGATGCCTTCTTTGGGGTTGGCCATTCTCAAATAACTGCTATCTTGGTAGGGTCCACCGAAAGGGTTCCTCCAGATGTAATGTACTGGAGGAACATGAATCGATCTATCCAAAACTCGCACTTTGAGAATTTCCCATAAAACGTTTTCTTTCTCAGGTTATCAAGGGCCTTAGATAATTGTTCATGGTGTTGTTCTAGGTCATCAAAGTAAACTAGGATGTCATCTATTAATACTATGACAAAGGTATCAAGGAAAGGTTGGAACACATTATTTATAATGTTCATGAACACACTTGGAGCATTGGATAACTCAAAAGGCATAACTAAAAAAGAAAAATGGTCATAGAGGGTTTGAAAAGTGATGTTGGGGATATCCTCACTCTTAAATCACAATTGGTGATAACCAAATCTCAGGTCAATTTGAAGAAGACTCGAGCAGTTATGAGATGGTCAACATGTCATCTATATGGGGTAGAGGGTACTTGTTCTTAGCGGTAGCCAGATTTATCATTCTATAGTCTATGTACATACAGAGCAATCAATCCTTCTTCTTCACAAAAAGGACTAGTGCTCCCCATGTGTATGTTCTAGGTCAGATGAAGCCCTTATCCATTAGTTCCTACAATTGATTCTTTAACTCTAGCAATTCGACAGGAGACATCTTGTAAGGTGTCTTGGAAATTGGGTTTGTCTCGAGAGCTAGTTCTATTGAGAAGTCTACTTCTCTCTCCAGAGGTATTCCTGAAAAATCATCCAGGAACACATCAACATAGTCCCTAACTACCTATATTTCCTCTAAGGGTTGCACCTTTTGCTCCAACTCAGTCACTATAGCTAGGAACATTAGACAACCTTTAGCTACCATCTGTTCTGCTTTCACAGCTAACACATACAGGATGGTGGTAGCATCTTTCCTACCTCTAATGGTAAAGGGTGCTTGACCTGATCTCTTTATTCTTATTTTTGTTTCCCTACAGTCTATTTTTTTAGTATAGTTATAAAGGCAATCCATTCCTATAATGGTATTGAAATAATTCATATCAAACAGGATAAAGTCAGTAGGAAGTTCATTGTTCGTATATTTAACAAGTATGACCGGTGTCTTAATGAGGGTGGAGAAGATTCGACTAGTAGGGGTAGTGAAATCTAAGACATATCCTCAATCTTAAGGAGGGATGAGAAGATTTGACCACTAGGGGTAGTGACAGGTAAGACATATCCTAAATCCTTGAAGTCCAAACAAAATATAGTTGTGAGATTTCTCAAGATGAAAGTATTCGTAGAACCAGAGTCGAATAAAGCTTTAACATTACGACCAATTATATCAAGCATGCCTACATCATATTGAAACAGTCAAACTATGCACTACATAATAAATGATAGGAAACATAATTCTTGGGATGGTTACCTTCTATAAGGTGGTTCGCAATGGCATGTGCCTTGTCATTGTCAATGGCAAAGACTCGGACCTGGTGACATTCTCCTTCATGTGGGGCTGCTTCTTGGGGTGCTTTAGCTATAGGTTGAGACTTCAATGGACTTGGACCTTGAGGGTCCAGAAGAGGATAGTTGGACCTAATATGTCCTTCTTTCTACCAATGGTAGCACACCTTCTTCTCACGGTAACACCTACCAAGGTGATTCTTCCAACAGGTGCGGCACTCAGGGTGACGGTTTTCCTGACAAGGCTTTCCCTTTCCTCCATTCCTACCCTTCCCATTGTTACGTCCTTGCCCCTTTTTGTTATAATTCCTTGGGGCAGATGTGCCTTCAGTGAACCCTAGATATCCCTTATGTGGGTTGTGAGCAGGCAAGATGGTCTTGTCCATGTCTTAGGCAAAGTTAAGGGCCTTGGTGAAGTCTGGGGGTTTACTCCCCATCATGTGAGGTTTTATATGGGTGTGTAGGAACTCCACAAAATGTTCTACTCGTCATTCAGTCATCATATAGCAAAAATGCTCTAGGAGGAAGAACTTCCGAGTGTAGTCCTCCACTGACATGTTATCATCGTAAAGGAGCATGAACCACTTTTCCTTCTCCTTCTTAGCAGAGCTATGAATGAATCTTGTAGAGAAGATGGTACAGAAGTGCATCCAAGCCATTAGTTCTTCATTCAGGTCTTGGCCTATGATATAATTTTCCCACCATATATTTACTACTTCTTCAAGAAGGTGAGAAAAGAAGAGAACTTTTTTGTTTGATTGCACCTATAGAATGCAAAAACCATTTTCTACGGCAAGAAGCTAGGAATCCTCCTTATCAACCACCTCAGTCTTGTCTTCAACCCAAAATTTCTCTATATTCATCATGATGAAGTCGAGGATGGTGGCTCCTAGATGAGGGAGGATGGGTAGGGGTTCACCATTTTCATCTCTGGAAACATCATTGAGTCCCGGTGTGGTGTTTTGGGACCCACCTTTGTACATGTTGTGAAGAAATAAAGAGGGTGACACGCTTGCTTGAGCGAAAAAAAAACATCATTGAGTTCTAGGGCACAAATGGACTCAGTGAGCTTCTTTTTTTGCTCCAGCCAGAGCACATCAGGGGTATGAACAACTACTTATTTAATTGTCAGTGCAGAGATGGAAACATGGTTAGGGTTATTCCTAGGATCATCTTCCATCATAGGTTCACCGTTGGGGTCAGGACCATCTTTAGGTTTTGACATGCTAAAGGGGACAACATCATGCTCGGGACCTCTCTTAGTAGAGGCCTCATCATCCCTCTTCTTCTTCTTGGAGGACTCACCCTCCATGGACCTCCTCTTCTTCTTTGTGGACAGTCTCTTCTTGCAAGAGGGCCTCCCCTCTAGATAGTCCCTAGGTGTGTCCTTGGGGATGTCAATGTTCTTGATGGGGGGCATGTTGGTATACATATATATAAATATAAAACATCATAAAATTATGTCCATGACATCTTGTTTACATGCATTTTATTATTTGGTGGAGGATGCCTTGATTCCTAATATCCATAGCCCTAAAACTCGTAAGTATAGAGAGAGAAGTTATCAAGTCCCTAGGGTTGTAGTGAGTGAAGCAAGGGTGTAGAGAAGTAATGAAATCGGATGAGAAGAAATCCTAGAGGTTTTATTTTGAGACAAATCCTCTGACTTCGGCCAAGCGGGATGATGGGCACATGAGTGTAAGCCGACTAGCGATGTGGAGGAAAGTTTTGCCAACATCGGGCCATTGTCCCTTCTAGACACCATTGTCTTTAGAAAATGCTCTAATAATTCCCTTGGGCTCTCTAGATATCTTAAAATTTAATAAATATTAAAGATTAAATGGTAAACCAGGATCTGATACCAAATGTAAAAACCACCATGTTATCCCCAATCAAGGCGGTCCGATAGGGAAAGTGTCATTATCATATTTACAAGATCGAGGTTTATCAATTAACCAAAAATAATTAAAATTTTCTTTCAATGGAAAAGAGTTTTATTCAATATGAAAGATGAACTCACCACAAGGAGTTACATAATATGGGAATCTATTATTTGTCAACTTAAAATAGAAACTATCTAACTCAATCCTCCATGGTAACTTCAAGCATTATTCCTTTTGGTGCCTTCTTCTGAGGATGACCATTTTGTAGATTAGAAGTAGTTTAACCTAAAACGTCATGAAATGAAACAATGATTAGTATATCTAGATTTATTAGTATGTCAAGGGAACAAAATATTCACATGTAGGTGTAATAATATAACCAGCCATAGCAATAATCATAATTACAGAATTGAACAAGCATTTTCTTGTTTTAACCTTGTCACCCGTATCCTCTTTTCTTTATGGTGTGCCCTCTTTGTAGGGAGCCCATTTATGGGGAACACTCTTTTGAGGTTTGGTCCCTACAGTTGACATTTAATAACCTTCCTTCATTGGGGCTTGGCTTTCATACATAGATATTCCTTTCTGGGCTTGGCCTGAGGTATCTTCCTTTTCAGGATTGATCCCCAATCATTCCCATAATGACTTTATTCACCCCATGCTCTTCAACATAGCAGAGATGATTTGGAGTTTGAGAAGGTTTCATTTATATAAGATGATATCCATAGTGACTTTATAGATTGTAGGAAGTCAATAAACATGCAAAAATTTAGTTGTAATCCAATTAGGATAACTCTAAGAAACCATAGAAGTTGGTTAAGGTGAGTAGTCATAGGCGTACCCACATACCTGTCTTGGAAGTGATCAAAAGACCAAGAAAATAAGTCATTTGAGATTAAGCAAGAAATCACCATGAAATTAATGCATAACACCCAATTCTAACTATTTTGTTCATAAACGCACATTAAGACTGACTTGGGTTCCAAGATAGAGTTTTAGGGTCAAATTAGGGCTTCATTAGGGTTTTGGCATTCCAAATCGTAATTGTCATTTAATGCCTTTTTAACTTGCAAACCCTAATTTTGATGTTATATGCATTATTAATCTCAATTAAGTCAATGATATCACTTTTTAACCAAAAAGATTCAACTTTATCCATCAAAGTTATTTGAGCATGTTATGATCATTAAAACCAAGAAATTAAGGTTTCCATGCTTTTGATACATAAAAGTTAGTAAATTTAGCCTTTAGGCACTTTTATAATTTGGGAAATAATTATCTCTTGAAACTAATTTTGTTGAAATCCTTGCATTTTTCTAATCAACTTTCATAAATTTTTCATTATCGGATAATCCTATAATTTTATAAGATTTTAGAAAAATTATATAATTCTGACCAGTCATAGGCTATCACCTTGCGGCTGAATAGGTAATGTCAGTGTGGCACAGGGCCACGACTGAGCCAATAGACTTGTGCCACATCATCTCCTGTACTTGCATGGATAAGGCAAGAGAGCGGTGTAAGAAAAAGGGTGAAAAGATGGGGTTATCCCTTACCTCTCAGTAGACTGATCATGGGAAGGATGGTAAAAACCTCCCTTGATCTTGTTCTTCCTTTACTTGTTGCAAGCTAGTCCAAACGAGTCAATGACGAGGTTGACTCCAAGCTCCTCCGTCCCTGGATGACAAGCGATGGTTCCCTCACCTTTGCCTTGGCTTGTCGAACCTACCTAGAGATTCAATTTCCCTAGAGGTGGTCAGGGGTGATAGGACAATGAAGAGGTAGTTCTAGAGATGTCTAGGGAGGTTGAGGGGTGACAGACAAGATGAGTAGAAGAATTGTAGGCAAGGAGAGAATCATGGAGTCGACTGGAGTCCTGTGGTGTTGCTTGTGCACTTGCAAGGGACGACTTTCCCTATATATAGTCTCAGTTATTGTGGATTCTTTGGAGAAGGGTCAAACAAATTAGGGAAAATCTTAGTAAACTTCCAATGGAGGTGAAATCTAGGGCAGTTCAGTTTGTAATCACCTCCTGAATCCACTAGAGGGGTTTCCATATATTCTTGATCATTGATGAGGGAGAGAAGAACAAAAGGAAAAGTCAGATTACCATTCTAACTTTCCTTTCTTGCACAACATAGACGATGACTCGCTCATCATTGGACCTCAATCCAGTGTATTTCATGTCACACAAATAAGTAAGGGGCCGGTATTATTTACAAATCAAAATTGTGACATTTAATATAAATCTCATAATCCTCTTCACCTTAGGAAATCTAGTAAATTCCATCTCTCTCTCTCCTTTAATCCTTTAAATCCCAAATTTTTAAGGAAAGTCATTAACAATTACATCTAGGTCTGGACAAGATTTTGGATCCAAATACAAAAGTTAAAGATACTTTTCTGTCTCCAAGTCTCCCTTTTTATTCCGTCCATAAGGCATCAATTAATTTCTTTTCTCTTCCCAATTTGGACTTTTCTCATTATAACAATATGGAACAAAATCAATTCATTGGTTGTCTTTACCACCAATTTTCTAGAAAATTCCACTTAATTCCATATGTAAGTCATTAATTATCCATTACTTTTCATAATTCACTTAATATAGGATTTTCTCACTTTATTTTCGCCATATCTATTATCAAATTATTACAACAATAAAATCCACAAAAACCATTGTAAAGGAGAAGTTACAAATAAAATCCATACCTTTAGAAACAAGGCACACCAAGTTTCTAATATATCCTTATTATTCAAATATTTGCATTTCAAATATGTAAATACATGTGAAAAACCATGTTATAACAGTGAGGTAGAGAAAACAAATAAGTTTGGACATACAAGCATACTTTTTCATGCTAAATCAAACCAAAAATTAACAAATCGAACAAGTTTTGGGATAAATTTTTCTAGTTTAGTGTTTGCATTAACAAATCAATTCTCAAGTACAAGATTAAAAAACATCCATATATTTTCTAGGTATATGTTTGAAATGTATTTTAATCCTTTTGCTAATAATTAATAATTTATTGTGTTCTAGACACTTGACATAAAAATTTGCATAACCCAGCATGTGGTTATTTTACTATTGAATAAATAAAGGCATGTGGACAAAAAATAATTTATTATGATTGTCATGTTGTGTATATTTGTATATCAGTATTGTAACTAATATTAAGATAATCAACTTAATTCATGAAGAGTAAAGAAAAGTTAGAAACTCCATCATGTTTTTCCCCAAGCCTATTCAGATAAATGATCACTCCTATATGTGATTACAATGCAAAAAGTATAGAATATTGAGATAAGACATTAGAAGTAGATGATATGAATAACAAAATATAAGAAATGTGTTGTAGAGAGGGAGATAATACCTCATTTCCACCTATTTTGGCTAGTAGAGAATATACAAATTTGTCTATTTTTTCCTCATTTTTCTCTAATGTTTTTCTTCTCTCGAGCACTTCCTCCTAACTACAAGATGTGGAACCCCACTCCTTGTAGTCAAGAGAAAGTAACTACAAGTTATAGAGGCTTGAATTTCAAGTAATCATGTGCTTGGAGGCAACTTGAATTGACATTTATGTTGACTATTAACCCTATCGATCAATTGATAGTCCAAGTGAAGATTTATTTTTGTAAGGTGTATACAAACGTTCTAGTCCATTGAGTGTCTTGTGAGTCAATCAATTACATGTCTCTAGAAGGTTTGCTATCGGTTTAGTGAATATAACATAAATCTAGTCCATCAACTACTAGCTCTAGGTTGTTTCTACTACTCTAAGAGTCCTACAGTTGACCCACAGAGCCTCATGTTAATTCAGTAGTGGTGTAGTGAGTCCTTGATGTGTCCTCAAAGGTATTTGTTAAATTCAAAATGTTTGGAATATTTATATACTTTATTCCTATTGGATGTTTTGGGAACTCTAGTTTGGCGTAAATGAAGATTGGTTTAAGAGTTTTTCACATCTTCCATGAATTTCTATATCATTCCACCTTAAAATAACACAAAATAGAGTGAATAGGTATCACAAATATAAAACCTAAATAATAGTGTGAAAGATAGTAATAATGCATGACCCAACTACCAATATTATGTATCAAATACTACCTCAAATGGATGACTTGACCATATAACATAGTCCCCCAAATATGGATTATCAATTGTCTCAAGAAAGATAAAGACATCATTACCATTGCCATCATTTTAACTAAAATGCAAATCGTCTCCAAAAATATTCTATTTTTGACCCATTTGGTGAGTTGAACCGATGGTGCTAGGGTTAGGGAGAGGTGGAAGAGGCTCAGGCGACAAAGGAATATATGAAGGGTGAGGTTTCCATCCACCAGAAATAGGATATGTAGCAATAGTAACAGATGTTGATAGCATGGAAGGGATATCAAGCATCCCCAAGTTAGTTACTCAAGAGTGGGGACAATACGAGGTGTGGGACCTTGATGCAACACATGTGTAAGGTCTAAGGGACATTGGAATGTTCCTAGATTACTCCAATCCAAATGGCAGGAACCAATACAACCCCTCAACTAAGAAGGAATATTATGAACATGGAAACTAATGGATTGAACGCCATTGACATATCCTTCCCTTCGTTGAGCAAGAATAGTCCATAGGGATAACTGCCACCTCTAAGCCCTCATTGTCTGATTTTCTACAAAGACATTTCCTCTAGAGGAGGAAGAAAAGAAATGAAATCAATCATGGGATTCAAAGATCTGAACATAGATTTGTCTAAAGCAGACATTGAGATAATGGAGATCCATAAAACTCCAAGCTTTGAAATCATTGAAGGGAAGTACATGGAACTGATGAATCTATGGTGATACACAATGATAGTGAAGATTCTTTGAAGGGAGGTTGGGTTCATGATGCTGGAAAAACTACATCAAGGCTATGTTGAGCCCCATCGGGAACTTTTGACTGATAGATTCGGAAAATAACTACTTTTTAGTTCAACTTCTCTGGCAAGATGCCTATTTGAATGCCTTGACAGGAGGCATGTGGAAGATGATGGGATCCTATTTGAGTGCTCAATGATGGGATCATGGGTTCTTACCTTCTATGGGGAACCCTAGATACATCATTGCATGGGTACACATCCTTATGTTGCCTATCTTCCAATACCAATGGACATTATTAGAGGAAGTTGGAGACCATGTTGGTGCCACTGTGAGAGTCAAAGAAGACACTGAATTGAATAGGAGGGGGAAATTTGCATGGATTGCCATAAAAATGGACTCCACATAGACACATATTCCCTCCATCTACATCTAGGGTGGAAGGTACAACCTTGAGTATAAAAATATGCTAGTCATCTATATGCACTATGGGTGGCTAGGCTACACCAATAAATGCAGGGTGAGAATTGAAGACGAGAGGGAGAAGCAAGAAAGTGGAGAGACACAATAGGAAGAACCTCTCGAGTCATTGGGTGATTTCACCACTTCTATTCATCCTAAACCATTCTAGTACCCTCTAAGGAAACCGCAAGAAGTTGCAAGCCACACAAATGTAGGGATAGAAATACATTCAGTAACTTGTAGATTGAGGAAGAGGAAAAGGGCGATGTCAACCCAGCCACATCTCTACCTAGGTCATAGGTTGGATTGGATGAAGTGGAAGGAAAGCAACAAGAAGAACAATTAGCAATAGGTGATGTGCATCCACATACCATTGCAGGGGATACACAATTAGCAAAAGGAGGAAATTCACATTAGGGTGAGCAAATGAGCAGTAGGGAAAGAAAAGAAACATGTGGCAATAGAGATCCCCAAGGATGATATGATGGTCATGATAGAGGAGCAAGTAAAATTTAACCCATCAATGAGATTCTATTTTGGATCAAATCAGAATTCTAAGCCTTCAGGTGGCCCACCAACATCGATGGGTAGTTGTGGGTGAGGGGTACACTTGAGGAATGGGAAGATTTATGATTGATAATTGTTTACAACACACATGATCCAAGAAGAGGGGTAGAAAGAACCATAATAATGTCCAAAGCGCATGTGGTGAGGGCAAGACAAGTCTTCCAGCTGAAATCCCAACTGTCTTATGATCTTGGAATATTGGAATGTGCAGGGCATCTGCTAGATGGATGTCATGAAACAATAAAAAATTAGACTTGTAGCTACAACATTGATATCTTGGGTATTGTGGAACCACAAAATAGTTTTTCTATTGTTGACTCTATTATACTACTTCTAGGCTTTGATGCTTCTCATCATGTCAACGTAGTTGCTTTCTGTGGATGCATCTAGGTTCTCTGGAAGTCTACATTTGGGGGAGTGGAGATGTTAGCTCTCCATCATATGTCTAACCACAGTTTGGTTAATAAGATGTTCCTAATCACTTTTTTCTATGCCAGCACTAAAGAAGGGAAGAGAAGCATCTCGTGGAACCAACTGAGTACAATTGTGGCTAACACCAGGTTGTTGTGGATGGTTGTAGGTGATTCCAACATTATCATGAATCCTTTGAAAAAATTGAGAGGGATAATCTCAATATCAGTAGTTGTAGAAAGTTTGCATAAGCTCTGAAGGACTTGGGTATGGATGACTTGGGGGCTTTAGGACCCATCATGACTCTCAGTGAGGGATCCTGTAAGAGAGGCTTGACATGGTGGTTGCTAATGAGGCCTAGCTATATTTAATATACCAAAAAAGGTAGATGTCCTTCCTTAAAATTCTTCTAATCATTCCCTTCTTATAGTACAAACTATGTTGAGGAAAGGGTCTCACATGTTTCATTTGGAGACATTGTCTCGAGTAACTCTCGACTAACTTTCCAAGGATTCGTTTCTCAAAACTAGAAGGGGGAGTTGGATTTCATCTCTACTATCATTGATTTCATGAAAAAAGAGGGTCAATGGGATGGGGATGAATGGAGGAAAGAACAAAAGAGGAAGTATTGTATTCTAAAGACTATTGGAAGGAAACATGAGGGGTTGAGTCATGCCTACTCAAAGGATGTGGACCAGGAGCTAAATTTGTCTCATATACAATACCTTGAAGTCCAGAATAATGAGGAAGTCACTTGGCAACAAAAGGTGAGATGCAAATGGATTAGATTAGGAGACTCTAATACTAAGTATTTCCATTCTTTGATGAAATATAAAAGAAGGATGAATACTATTACCAAGTTGAAGGACTCTAATGGCAATTTGGTGGAAAAGAAAGAAGCCCTCAAAAATTGTATTACCTCTCACTTTACTACTCTGTTCATAGGGATTCTTAAGGGGAGTTTCATTACCATTGTTTCCAACCACCTAGGGTCTTTGTATTCTCTACATCAACATCTCACAATCCAGCTCGTAGTGACACCTTCTGAGGAGATTCACGATACCATGAGGAAGATGAGTGCCATCATAGCTCATGGCCCTGATGGGGACGATATCAGGGTTCTCTAAAGGAATAGGAATGAGCTCAAAAAGTCAATTTTTCTAACCATAAATCAGTGTTTTGTAGAGCAACCTGTCTGTATCAACATGGAGGATACCACTTTGGTGTTGATTCTGAAGACTCCTTTGCCTGAGGTTTATGACCACCTACAACCTATAGTTCTCAACAACATGAGTCCCAAGATAAAGTCTAAGATCAATTTTAAATGGAACAAATCATTTATCAATGAGTGCATCTCACCCTTCCAAAGTAGTTTCCTCCATAGACAATGCATTGCTGATAACATCATCCTCGTCTAAGAGATGTATCCTAGGATGAGAACCAAGACCACTTCCCTACCTTGCATCGCTATCAAATTGGACCTGACCAAGGTGTATGATCGCATAGAGTGGATCTATATTCATGGCACTATGTTAAGGACAACCATCCCTGACTATCTCATCATGCTCATCATGAACATCATTAATTCTGGGGAGATCACCATAGCCTGGCAAGGAGATATTCTTCCACTGTTCAAAGCTACTAGAGGGGTTTGTTAACATGACCCTATGTCTCCCTATGTCTTTGTGCTCTTCTTATAGAGGTTCAGTCGAGTAGTTGCAAAAGAACAAGCCCAATGGAGGTGGTAACATATTTTGATTCCCAAGTGTGGACCTACATTCACCCACATCTATTTTGTGGATGATATCATTCTCTTTGGTGAAGCATCTACCTCTCAAGATCATACAATGAAGAATTGTTTATACACATTTGGACTAGCTTCTGGGAAATCTCTTTCCTAAGAAAAATCTACACTTTTGTTCTCATAGAACACAACCTACCGTTCTAGAAGACAGATAAGTAGAAGGACAAGCATCACCTAGACTAAAAACAGGGGATGTCATATGGTGTGTTGATTCTACATACCCATGCAAACAATCCCCTATTCCTTAATGTTTTGCATGTGGTGGAGAGAAAAGTTGCAACATGGGCAAATTGTACTCTATCCCTTGTCAGTAGAGTCACCCTGGGCTGATCTATCCTCAATTCTATACTGACATATTTGATTCAAACCACTCAACTCCCCATTTCTATCTGCACGAGTTAGATAGGATCATATGAAACTTCATTTGGGTTAGTACAATTGATCAAAGGAAAATGAGCATGCTTTCTTAGAAACAGGTGACTCTTGTGAAAACCCATCACACTACACAAGATTACTCATAACTCAATGTATGATCAATCACTAATTAATCCACATAGCAGAAAAAGGGGATAATTAAAACCATGGTATTCCACCAGCAGAAACTAGAACATTTACAAAAAGGCCCAACATTTTGCATGTAATCATATATTATGCCAAGTATATCATACAATTGTTTCATGGCCTCAAACGCTACATATATATATATATATATATATATATATATATATATATATATATATATATATATATAGAGAGAGAGAGAGAGAGAGAGAGAGAGAGAGAGAGAGAGAAGAATGTTAGACACATATACCACATGTACTTACATCAGAATGTGACCAAAATCTCGAGTCGATTGAAACATCGTATACAACTTTCTACCCGGAACTAAGAGTACAAGGACGTCTCTTCCTTCTCTAAGCTTTGATTATGGAAGAAGGAATCGAGAAGGAGATATCAACATCAACTGGTTTTATTACAGGACAACTCATGATGTTCACATTGATCTATTATGTGCCACTCCATCTAGCATTGGGTAGACCCCATACAATAATTGTCCTAGTTCTACCCTATCTTTAATATTAATATATGAAATATTGATATTTGTAATAATTTATAGTTTTGTAAGAATTTTTAAATACTTTTATATTTATAATTTATATTTATTATTGTATAATTGTATATATATACATAAGAATGTTATCCACATATACCACATGTATAAACATCATAATGCGACCAAAAGCTTGAGTCGATTGAAACATCGTATACAACTTTCCACTTGGACCTGAGAGTACAAGGACGACTCTAGGACACACTAGACATCTAACAACCTTCTCTAAGGTCGATCACCACAACTCCTCCTCGCTGCCACTGGTCTGTTGCCATTGCTACTGATCACCCAAAAAGATGTGGTGACCCACACGGTTAGACCCATGTCCCAACAAGAGATATAACTCTCAACAATGCTAATTGATTACAATAGACAATGTAATTGAGCATGTTAAGCAGATTAAGCAGATGAAATAGATAGAGCAGATTATATAATAGAATAGACATACCAAATATAAAACTTCTTGAGAACAGTTCTAATTAGAGTTTTATTTGTAACATTGAAATGTAAGCATTATTATGAGGAGAATAAGTAGTTAACATCATGGGCATAACTATCATGTTAGGTCTGACTAGCATCATTTATATAGCTAATAGTTATTAGCATGTTTAATAGGATAAGCAAATCTATATCATAAGTAGAGCTAACAACATAAGCACAACTATTTGCATAAGCATAAATAGTAGTATAAGCATGGCTAGTAGTATAAGAATAGCTAACAACATGAGATAACTACCATCATAAACATAACCAATATTATTTGTCTATCTAAGAACATAAGCATGGATACTTCTGTTATTGCACTATACATCATGTATATTGGAAAAGAGAAAACAAGGGTTATCATCCAATGTGAAGCATTGTGTATAACCCTAATAGATATGATACATGGCTCTGTTACATCTTTTATTAAGCCCTGGGGAATTTGAGGTGTACCACTCAAATTCCAACTGACCACTACTTGGTCATAATCAATTTTGTACACGATATAGGAGATCTAGAATCCTAAGATCTCACCCCCTCAGTCAGTACGAGTCAATTGCAGTGACATATGAGTCAAATTGTGAACAACCTAATCCACCCTTGGTATACAGGTCATGGAACTAGTAACCAGGGTATACAAACCCTAACATCTGAGGTACAACTACAGATGTCCTCAATTACATCATCTATACAAATATCAAGATATGATTGTTGTCATTCTCCTATCGAGGTATATATGACTGCAACCATCCTAAAAAATCTTATAATCAGGATATAAGGACACATAGTCTCATGGATCCTCTCATACTCAACGGTTATGGATGTGACCAAGCTTCCGTTAGGAACACTCATTTCCCCATTCAGCAAGTCCTGACACTGGAATGGTTCTACAATCTGATTAGGGTTTCACTTAATTAGTTATGTCAATTGGGTGAACTAAGGCAACATCAAACAAGTGGACATACAAACCCTAATTCATTTCTAACAAGTATTGATATATAAAAACTCTAGAAGATATAAAACATATGAGCCTCACATGAACATCACATGGTACTATATCATTGCCATTCATGAGACTATACTTGGGATCATATCATCACATGATATAAATCCTTATCACATTATTCCAAGGTATCAACCCTTGTTAATAATAAAGTGGATTACACCTCCATTAGGTCCCAAACCATGACCAAAGTTCATTAAGACCATCTCATCATTCCCGACAAGAACAACATTATCTTTCCATGCCTTACAAAGGCTCAACGAACCATCACCATACTTGTGATAGACATATTCAACATAACATTACATTAAAGAGCTAAAAAATGTTCACAAGATAACGTAGTAGGGTTATCTTAACATTAAGAGCATTCCTTCATCATATTAACATATAAGGAAACTAAGTATGATTAACCACCATCATTTATTGTATTAGGATAAGATTCAATAAAGAAAGTTGAGCTAGCACTACAAATCAACACTTTACAACAACAACCTTAGGTTTGTATTCATTAGAGGGAAAAGGTAAGACTACAAACTCATGGGCTTAATACCATTGATTAGAAATCATTAAACCCCCACCATCAGATCAAGTGCAACAAGCACAAACCATCAAACCATAGACCACGCATAAGAATATTGAGTTCAAGGAAAACAAAACCATTGCATAATGTGCATGAATCACCACCATTAGATCATGAGAAGCCATAGGATTATACACCCAGAAGGACCATTAAATCTCAACCTCACCCAAGATCATCAGATGTTGGATAGGTAAAACCACCATATGAAATACAAATAAAACCTTGAACTATATGTCAAGTAAAACCATCGATTTGTGACCTAGATAAGCCATCTAACTTGACTAGTCAGACCCTTGGTTGTTGACATAAAAGACACCACCATTTGCTGACCTCAAAGAAGCCATTGATTGTGGACCATAGGACCACCATCGGACTGCGAAGCCCAAGGAATCATTGGTTGAAACCATAGGCTAAATATACCATCGACCTAAGTGTCAGTAAATCCATCGAGTTTGGAGCCCAGGAAAACCATTGGTTGATGACCTAGTGAGACCATCAAGTATGGCACCCAGTGAGACCATCAGATGCAGACAATAGGTGGAGAAACAACTCTCAAACACTAAGTAAAACCATCAGTTATATTAGGAAGGTAAACCATCATATTACACAACTTGTGGGAGCACTAAAAACATTGTTCCTGGAGCACAAAAAGGTCCAAAATAAAAGTTAAGTATAGGACATCAGTTGGCACAAGAAAGTTAACCACAAAAACATCGTAACCCAAACCAACGAGTTGCAACATATGGAGTGAAATCAGCTCAAAACTCTAAGAAGAACTATTGTTTCATGGTAAGACAAGACCATCTGTTGGTGAAGAAGCATAACCATCATTTCTAGAAGCAAGAAGGTCCTTTAAAATAGAACTAAGTCCACACCATAGGTTCTTGCAAGGAGGCACACCATCAGATCATGCACAACATAGCAAACAGACCCAAAACCCTAAACAAAATCCCATCGTTTGAGAGAGCAAAAGCCATCATTTTCCACTTGAAAGAAATTTATAGAGATACCATTACCAAATAAGGATCTTTCACAAGGTTTAATGTTCATACAAGAAGATAAAGAACTCAATTATTATCACTTAAACTCAAACCCTAGGCAAAGATGGCATCATTATACTTACAACTACATTTTTAAGCAAGATCTAGTACATGCAAGCTAGGAATAAGAAATAAACATGGAAAAGTTATATAACTCACCTCTATGTTGAAGATAAGGCTCCAAACAATAAGGTAGATTGAGAACATAGGAAGAAACCCTAGCTTGAGCACTCCACTCAGCCAAGCTAGCTCCTTCTCCAAAAAGGAAGCAAACCCTAGGTTAAGGAAGTAAGAAAGAAATGTTCTTTAAGCTCTAGCGAAAGCCCCACCATGAAACACCATAGCTCGTCCAAGAAGAAAGAGAAAAGAAGGTAAGGAAGCAAGGAAAATGAAGGAAAGAAGGGAGATCTTACTTGCTTAGGTCAAGAACAAGCTAAGGAAGCACCACAAGCTTAAAGGGAGGGAGCCCTAGGTGCACATGCAAGCAAGATCGACCAATATTATTCTACCTTGGTTCCTTCTTCTACACCAAGAAAGAGGGATGAGCTCCAAGCAGAAAGGAGGAAGAGAGAGAGAGCCTAAATGGTACGTTTGGGTGGAAGGTGAGGGGCATATAAAGCTATGGGTAAGAGAGGAGAGAAGGTAGAGGTCTCTAGCTATGTTTGTCAAGTGTCCATGGCCAAAATCATCATGTCCATGCAACACAATAGGTCCATAAGTTTTGGGAGTCCAAAGGACCATCAAAATCTTGACTTCCAGGCCAGAAAACCTCCACAGTAGGGGAACCATCGATTTTGGACCCCTTGGTTACTAGGGTGAAAAACCATTAGTTGAGAACCTCTCTAGGTAAACCATCAATCCAGGGAGCTCAAGGGGGAGAAACATCAACCCTCACGCCTAAATGAATCTCCATTGGTTCAAAACACACAAGGAGAGCCATCAGATCAACAAATTAGGAGAACCATCGAGCTCAAGCACTCAAGGTAGCTCATCCATGAGAGGAAACCCTAAGTTCAACACGATATAGATGTCACCACCAAAACTAAGGTGCATCTAGGTGCCCCAAGGTATAACTAACTCAATCATGATATGAAAACATGTCAGGCACAACAAGCCTAAGAAAAATTACAAAAAACTCTAGATATGGGTAAATTGCATAAAATTCGAAAACAAGTACTAATATGCATAACTTACTCAAACAGTGTCCAAATTGGACCAAACTTGAAACTTAGGTTTTCAAATGATATTAAAACACATCTTAGGGTTAGAGTAAGGTTTTAAGAATCTTGTTAAGGTAGGAAAGCATGTTCAACCAAAAAACAAGGTTAGAGGTCCTACAACCATAAACCCCTAATAGGGATCCCCCCCCAAATCCAAGGCAATAAATATGGGTACCTCCTATGCAGCTCATCCACTAACTTAGAGATGGTTACTTCCATCCCATGGTGATGTTACAACACTCTCATAGAATTCTTGTTCTTCTCCCTCATCTCCTGCATGTGTCATCTTGGGTCAACATAGAAACCCCTACATAAGAAACATCCTCATCCAACTCCATCCCCATTATCTGTATCTCTTGTCATGTACCAGGGAGATGCTTCCCCAACATGAAGCATAGAAACTACTATGTAAACTATGTCACTCAGGTGAAATTGATTGAAACTTTACCCATTTGTTTTGTATTGTTTCCATTTGTTGCTGAGTCACTATGTCCTTACTGTAGTCTGTTATCTCAACACATCACTCAAAAGATGATACCTTGATTGTTTCTATCCAAAAAGAGTGTCGTGTATCTCTTGCCATATGCAGCTTCACAGAGTGTTCTGTATATGCCCCTTTGGTGATTATTGTTGTTAAAAATACTTGATTAAACTGAGGTGAACACCCTTTATCTGCCAAGAACTATAGGACATACATTCTTATAAGATTCTCCAATCCTCTACATGGTTCTTTCTGACTATGCATCTATCTAAGGTTGTATTAAACCTCCATGGTATCCTTCTTTCTGTAGGCTTATAATGTTTCTCATTGACTTTTTGACAACTATACACTTGACCATACCTGTGTCATACTATGTTTCACACTTGGATGTCATTGCATGCTCTTCAACTTATGACACATCTATGTATTTGTTGGATACATCATATGTGCTGCAAATGAGCCACCCCAAATACTATCTTACTCAAGTCATCAGTGTCTAGAATCATTGTCTAGTGGGGGATGCATATGGTCTTGTTACCTGACTCATGGGAGTCATCATGCTTCTGATGTGAAGCTCTTATCTGATGTCCTTTACCATAGTATCCCCTATATGTATACCTTTGATCTACTATAGCAAGTATCAGTTTGACATGTACCTGTGTCAACAATCCTGTCAACAATCCTAACAATAGAGATACCTCCAGCTATACATCCTTATGTTCAAGAACTTTCCTATTTCATGATATGTCAAAGAGCATAACTACGCCTTGTTTGCAATTGCTGACGAAGATAACTTCTTATGCAGTGGATCAACTTCCATGTCCTGTATCAACACGTATCCCAGACCGTTCGTCGAAGTATTATAGATGACAATGAATCCTTTCCTTAGTTCTGGCAACACTTATTACTGGAACACTTGTCAACTTCTCCTTCAGCATATGGAAAGAACGTTGACACCAACATTGACACATGTCATTCCATACCAAATAGGAACACCATTCCTAGTTAGCCTTGTTAGGTGTAAATCAATAGGACTGTCATTTTGAATGAACTTCTTATAGTACCCTGCTAGGCTTAAGAATCTTGGATCTCAGTCAGTGTCTGGGGCTGCTCCCACTTCAACATTATCTATTCCTTATTTGGATTCACACAACATCCTTATCCAATATACTATAACTCTGAGGAGACACTTTAGTCAACCCTAAACTCACTCTTGTTGAACTTGACACACACTTATCGTTGCTTCCCATCTCTGAAGTATGTTGAGATGTTATCAGCAAAACTTGTCACAACTCAAATGGACATGACCTAAGCGCTATGTTCATCAAGTCTATAAACATTGTTGATCCATTGATTAGTCTAAGCTACACAAACATGAACTCATAGTGAACATAAAACTTATGTCATCCTATCTCATTCTCATCTATGATATCCTATGCTCAGGTCTATCTGAAGGAACATTGTGACACCTATTGTTTGACCAATAACCCATCTATCCTTGGTAGTGGTCACTCATTCCTTGTTGTGACCTTTTCCAACTGTTGGTATCCCATGTAAAGCATCATGAGAAGTACTCCTCTTCTTTCCGAACAACACTTGGAGGATCTCATCATCAAACTCTCCCTTTCTAAGGGAAAGGAACACCAGGAAACTTATCTAATAGAAACCTCCAAACTTGCATACTACTAGTACATCCTGGATACTAGGACTCGTCACCTTGTATCCACCACATGCACCAAGAAGAACTCACACCCTGGTCTTATCAACTTCTCCACCATGATGACCAACTCAAAACATATAGGAGTCTTCCTAATCCTTGGAAGGCTCAAAAAAGCATTCCCATCACAACACATCATGATCTTGGAACTATAGTCCAAGGCAACCACATACTATATCAAGATATCCACCCCCAGGATTACGATAAATCCACATGTACCAAGTGGCATAAGATCCACTTGAAAGTTACACTCCAAAAAGAAATAAGGCAAAGGAAAACACACTTCCCACAAAACAACAACACTGTCTAGGGTTACTAGCAAGGGGTTAACAATTCTACCTTCATCATGCATATTACAACTTTTATGTATCATTTTACCTTTTTCACTTAGTTTCCTAGCATCAACATAGGAATTATCATGATTATCGTACTTTCATTGCTTTTTCTTTTTTATTACTTATTGTTATTATGTATGTATACATTCATGTTATCTTGTTTATCCCTTATTTACCAAGGGGTATCTCATTATATTTCACATTTCTCATTAATTTCTTTTATATGTCATTATAATTTTACTTTAACACTTTCTTACACACATAGGTTGGTCTGAGATTTACTCAGGTTCCACTTTATCCATCTGTCATTTTTCTTATTCATATTCTCATATCACGCTTATCTCAGGAGTCCTCTTCTTCTTACATGAATTTTATACCATGAATCGTTACATTAGCACAAATTTATCTCTTTTTTACTTCATTATCTTCTAGAATTACAGCCTTAGGAACTCCTCTTTAGCTTATTTGTATTTAGATTTAGGTTCCATGGTGTCGTCTCTTTCTCTTTAGTTACCAAACTTTCAATTTCTTTATAGGTTATGATGTGATTTTAATCATTCTTTAGGGTAAAATTAAGATATTTTCACCATGGTTTCTTATTTATTATGCTTTATAAGATTCTTTCCAACCAACTACTTGATCATGGTAAATAAAAAGATAACAATGTAAGAGTTCCACACTTACCTATTATTCAATAATGGAATACCTAGACAAGGCATCCAAGTATTGAGACTAGACATTATGCATCATGTTCACATGTCATATTCCTGACTTAGTCATCATCCTAATCCCAAGTCCTAGTGTGCCTGTTGACTCAGCAAACCTAAAGCTCTGATACCAATTGTGAGAGCTCATCACACTAAAAGAGATTACTCCAAAGTCAAAACATGATAGATCACTAATTAATCAACATAGCAGAAAGAGGGGATACTAAACCAAATTATTCCACAAACAAAAACAAGAACATTTACAAAAAGGCCCAACATTTTGCATGTATTCATATATTCTGCCAAGTGTCATTTACAATTGTTTTGTGATCTCAACCACAACACACACACATATATATATATATATATATATATATATATATATATATACATACACACAGAACACATATAGCACATGTACAAGCATCAGAATGCTACCAAAAGCTCGAGTCGATTGAAACATCATATACAACTTTCTTGCCTCGACCTGAGAGTACATGGATGACTCTAGGGCACACGAGATATCTAACAACCTTCTCTAAGGTTCATCATCATAGCTCCTCCTGCTACCACAGGTCTGTTGCTACTTCTACCGATAACCTAAAAAGATGTGGTGACCCACGAGGTGAGACCCATGCCCCAACAAGATATATAACCCTCGACAACGCTTATTGATCACAACATATAATATAATTAAATAGGTTAAGTAGATTAAGAAAATCAAATAGATAGAGCAGATTATAGGACATAATAGACTTACCAGATATAAAACTTCTTGAGAACAATTCTAATTAGAGTTTTATTTGCAACATTTAAAGGTTAGCATCATTCTCAGAAGATCAAGTGTAGTTAACATCATGGGCATAACTATCATATTAGGTATGATTAGCATCATGAATATAGATAATAGTTATTAGCATATTTAACAAGATAAGCATATCTACATCATATGTAGAGCTAACAACAAAAGCAAAAATATTAGCATAAGCATAACTAGAAGTATTATCATATCTAACGACATAGGTATGGCCAACAATATAAGCATAGATAATAACATGAGATAACTAACATCATAAACATAACCAACAATATATGTATATCTAATAACATAAGCATGGCTACTTCTCTTACTGCACTACACATCATCTATATGTGAAAAGAGAATACAAGGTTTATCCTTCAATGTGAAGCACTATGTTTAACCCTAACAGATATGCTACATGGGTGTATTACATCTTTTATTAAGCCCTAGGGAATTTGAGGTATACCACTCAAATTCCAACTGACCACGGCTTGGTCACAATTAGTTTTGTACAAGATCTAGGAGAGTCATACTCCTAAGATCTCACCCCTCAGTCAATATGAGTCAAATGTAGTGACATACTAGTCAAAGTGTGAATAGGAAAGTATGCCCTTAGTATATAGGTCATGACCCTAGTAACTAGGGTACACAAACCCTAACATCCAAGGTACAACAACAATTGTCCTCAAATACATCATATTAACAAATATCAAGATACAACTGCATCTATTCTCCTACCGAGGTATGACCATAACCATCCTCAAAAGCCTTGGAATTAGGATGAAAAGGACACACAGACTCATGCACCTGTGCATAATCAATGGTTATTTATGAGACTCTGAGCTTTCCTTAGGAACACTCGTTTCCCCATCCAGCAAGTCCTGACACAGGAATGGTTCTACAACACAAGGCACTACGTGATTAGGGTTTCACTTAATTAGTTATGTAAATTAGGTGAATTAAGGCTGCATCAAACAAGTTGACATACAAACCCTAATTCATTTATAACATGCATAGATATATAACTACTCTATAAGATATAAAATTTATGAGACACTTTCCTCATTTCAACATCACATGGTACTATATCATTTCCATTCATGAGATTGTACTTTTCATCATACCATCTCATGATATAAATCATTATCACATTATTCCAGAGTACAAACCCTTGTTAATCATAAAGTGTATTACACCTCCATTAGGACCCAAACCATGTCCAAAGGTCATTAATACCATCACATCATTCCCTACAGGAACATCATTATCTTTCCATGCCTTAAAAGAGTCCTAACAAATCATCACCACACTTGTGATACACATTTCAATATAACATAAAATTAAATAGAAAAAAGAAGTTCAGAAGATAACATAATAGGTTTATCTTAGCATTAACATCATTCCTTCATCATATCAACATGTAGGGAAACTAAGTAGGATATACCACCATCATTTAGTCTTATTAGGATTAGGTTCAACAAAGCAAGTTGAACTAGAATTACAAATCATCACTTTACAACGACCTTAGGTTTGTATTCATTCAAGGACAAAGGTAAAACTCCAAACTCATGGGCTAAACCCGTTGATTCAAAATCATCAAATCCCCACCATCAAATCAAGTGCAGCAAGCACAAACCATCAAACCATAGACCACACATAAGACTATCGGGTTCAAGGCAAACAAAACCATGGAATCATGCACATGAATCACCACCATTAGATCATGAGAAGCCATAGGATTATACACCCATAAGGACCATCAAATCTCAAACTCACCCAACACCATTGAATGTTAGATAGGTAAAACCATTGGATGTAATACAAGTAAAAACATGAACTATATGTCTAGTAAAACCATCGAGTTGTGACCTAGATGAGCCATCTGACATGACCTAGTCAAGCCATCAGTTGTAGACACAAAAGGCACCATTATTTTCTAATCTTAAAAGAGCCACTGGTTGTGGACCATAGGACCACCATCAGATCCCGAAGCCAGAAGAATCATTAGTTGAAACCATCAGATAAAGACCTAGAGAAACCATTGACCTAAGTGTTAGTAAAACCATTGAGGTTGGAGCCTAGGAAAGCCATTGGTTGATAACCCAATGAGACCATCGAGTGTGGCACCTAGTGAGACCATCAGATGTAGTGAATAGGTGGAGAAACAAGTCTCAAACACTAAGTAAAACCATCAATTATGTGAGGAAGCTAAACCATCAGCTTACACCACTTGATGGATCACTAAAACCATCATTTATTGAGAACAAAAAGGTCCAAAACAAAAGTTAAGTATAGTCCATCGATTTGAATAGGAAAGTCAACCATGACAACACCAAAACACAAACCATCGAGTTGCAACATAAGGATTGAAATCTGCTCAAAACCCTAAGAATCATCATCATTTCAACATGAAACAAGACCATCAGTTAGTGAAGAACAAATACCATTGTTTCTAGAAGAAAGAAGGTCCATCAAAATGAGACTAAGTCCATACCATTGGTTCTTGCAAGGAGGAACACCATCAAATCATGCACAAAGTAAGAAACATACCCAAAACACTAAAGAAAATCCCATTATTTGAGAGATCAAAAGCCATCATTTTCCACTTGTAAGTAAGGTCTAGAGCTTCCATTACCAAATAAGGATCTTGCACAAGGTTTAGGGTTCATCCAAAAAGATAAACTACTCAAATACTATTACTTAAACTCAAACCCTAGGTAAAGATGGCATCTTTATACTTAGAACTATGGTTTAAAGCAAGATCTAGTACATGTAAGCTAGGAGTGAGCAATAAACATGGAGAAAGTTATATAACTCACGTCTAGGTTGAAGATGAGGATCCAAACAACAAGGTAGCTTGAAAAAAAAAGGAAGAAACCATCACTTGATCACTCCACTCAAACAAGCTAGCTTCTTCTCCAAAAAGGAAGCAAACCCTAGGTCAAGGAAGTTAGAAAGAGATGTTCTTTAGGATCTAGCACAAGTCCTATTGGTATGTATGACCATTGAGCCAATCATATGATGATTTTGATGGCATATTGCATAAAGGATTTAATTAATAATAATAAGGAAAGCTTCCAACTCATCATGTTTCACTCAGTTATGAGATAATGAGGAAAAATAATGAATGCCTAAAGAATGTTATTACTTAATGATGTATGTCTTCAAGTACATGAATTGAACAATGCGATCATACATATGTTAAGATTATGCACATTCTTGTTATGTCCCTAGTTAGTTATTACTGTGGAAGGAAGATAGATAGCAGTAACACATAAAATTAGATTGTGTGTTGGTTGATGATAGAATTTCATCAGTCATGATAAGTGATAACAAACCAAGAGACAAACACTTGTTAGAGAATAGTGTATCAGATAGAACAACCTTGATAGTGACACATGAAAAGCATATTTGGTAGTCATAGTCATCTCTCATAGTGAAGGTGGTGATTGTGGTTCTTAGACCTGAAATCGCTGCACTCATCACTTGTCATTTGATATACTTTGACATCATCTAACATAGCCCTGAATAAGGATTGTCGTAATTGTGATAATTGGGTAGTCATGACACATGGGGATTGACTATGAGTGATGCAGATGGGATTTGACCCTCATACTGGAGTTTGATATCTTGGCCACTTGATAAGCGAGACTAAGAAAGGCATGTGCATGCACATGAGAATCAATATATGATATTGAGGTCACATATATCTCATATATTTTTATCTAGATTGAAGGAACATGGATTTAACATTGAGAGGATGACGATTCAATGCCTCGAGTTCATTCTAAATATCAAATACAAAGGAATTAGATAATCACTATAACACCTAACACATATTGTAGTTGGAGTTGTTCTCCAACTTTCCATTCACTTGGGTAGCACTGATATGTGACTAGGCACCACTCTTTTCTTGTGATGTCATAAACTAGTTATGGAAATTCACTTTCAACATGATATGGGACCTACAGGGTCACACACTTAGGATACACCTAGAAGAGGATTTTAATCATGAATGATAATTAAATTGATTACTAAAGTGTTTATTTTTTCAATTCAAGAAACAAATCGGCTGACCGAACTCCCAATCGACCGGCCCAAGTGTTGAACTGATCGCTTGGAGTGTCAGGTTAATTGGAAATTGAATTGGCTGAGTTTTGCCTAAAATAGGGAGCAAAGCAACCGGTTCACATAGTGAACCAATTGGATCAGGTCACCAACTGATCATTTGGTTGGGTGAGATGCTTGGTTATTGGAGAAATTCATGCTGACATCATGTTATGCATTAATTGGATTCAAATTGCCAAATCATATGTGATTGCAAAACAAGGTGAAATGACTGGTTCGCTAAGAGAATCTATCAACTCACATGTGAACCGAGTGGCTCGCTTGCAAACTGACCAGTTCACCACTTGAAGGTTGTGAAAATTCATGATCTTGCGGCCCCTTCCACTCCCATACAAACTGGGAACCCATACCTTAACCCCTCCTATAAATAGAGGGTTATTGGGGGCTTCTCAGACACACCGCAATTGACTCTGACAATTTTTGTCCCCTCTGGTTGTGGTAACTAATAGAGAGCCTGAACAAGTCCTACTCAATAAAGGGAGGGATAGCAAGGGAGAACAATCGTGGGAGAGCATGTTGTTGACTAGTACACCAGCAAGAGGGACAACTCCTTCATGTCAGTTCTAGTAGAAAGATAGGAGTTCTAGGTTGTCAATGTGGACTACCATATAGGCAAGGAGGTTGTTGTCTTTCACTAGGAGGACAACATCAGCCTACACTCCATGGTGGAGTTGTTGTAGATGCCGTCTGAATATGTTGTCTGTGATGGAGACCAGGAGCTATTGTAGACAAGTCCCAATGCAACTAGGAGTATTGCACTACTACAATGAGTAATAGTTGTTGGACTTGCTCCAAGACTAGGTATGAACTCGTTAAACCATCCTTCCCATTACATAGTTGTTGATGCAATCTTGTTGTTCTGGGGAATATGGATAGATAATTTTTTTCCACTGCCTACTCTATGCTATTATTTCCCTACATTGATATCACAGCCACATCAATTTACTATGTTGTGGGTTAATTGATATGATCCAATTTTGGTTTTTATTGTTTATTTATTGCATATTATATGAATACTTAAACTTCTTAATGTGCAAATTTGATCAAAGACAACAAATAATCTGAAACTAAGTGTATATATATATATATATATATATATATATATCTGTGTGTGTGTGTGTGTGTGTGATTTAAATTCAATTTACATGCATCGTCTTAAAAGTGAGTTTTGATGGTGGATGTTTAGCATGGTTATGGCCAATAACCCCAACATCTGTGTATGGTTGAATGGTTTGGTTTTATTCTTATTTTTTTCTATTTGCATACTGAGCCTCTACCTTCTTCTTCCCAATGTAAAAGTATTATTCTTTCCTACCTTTTCCCCCCTCGAATGTAACTCGAGGTTTCTATTTACCATGTAATTAGTTTAATATAAAAAAGAATAGTTTCTTTTCTTGCAATGATGAATATGACAATCAACATTAGGTGAGCTGGTCGGCTGAGGACCGCAAGAGGAGCAAACTGACTAACTGGTGGACCCAACCAACCTTTTGGAGGTGTCTAGTCATCGGTTGGATAGGAGGAGAGACAATCATCTTAGGAAACCAACCGACCGACCAAGAGGAGAGATGACTGGTTTTCAGGGGTTGAACTGATCAACCTAGATTGGCAAGCACATATCTACACCAACAACAAGTTTATGTATGTGATGTAAACCTAGCTTGTAGTAATTCCTTGTGGCTAGAATTATATTAGAATGACCATAAAAATCACTTTTTGTTTTATATTGCATGTTTACATTGTGGGATATAGCATGTATATGATACATACTATATATATGTGGTGATTGGATAAAGTATATGTATTATATATATATATATGTATGTATGTATGTATGTATATATATACAAACTACTTCAGATAAAATATTAAGTCTTCTATGCTTTTCATTAGAGGTACACATGAAAAGCTTGATCGACTAAGCGTGGACACCTCAAAGGTGGTGCATTGTCAATCTCGTGGAAGTGTGATGGTAATAGAGTGGGCCTGCCAAGTAGGGTGCATTATTATCTTGTTAGCTTTTGGATCAAGCTTAACTGAGACATTAATGAGATTAAGCACAAGAGGCATACAAAGGAGCATGATATTGCACATATCATCTATCCAAGAATTGCATAAGATGCAACTGACAGACGTTTTCTACCTTAATAATTGGCTATGAATGTTGGTGTTAATCAGGTAATAGTTGAATTATTTTTGGATCTTGGCTCACTAGAATATTGTGCACTACAATATTCCGAATTGATATGTGAGGGATATCAATTTGAATAAAATAGTGAGAGTGATAGATAATAAAAGACCTAATAAATACCACCAATTTTATATAAAATCAAAATAAGTTTCGACAAAATTATAAATTCTTTTGTAGAATCAAATGGCATCATGCAACAACAACTTTTATCTGTGATTAGTCCTTGAGAAGGACAAGTTAAATGGGAATAACTTCCATGACTGGTTTAGGACACTGAGAATCGTTCTCACACAAGACTGCAAGCTCTATGTCTTAGAGACTCTAGAGCCAGATGAACCCCTTCCCAATGCACCTAAGGCTAACATGGATGATTACAAGAATCATACTGAAGATGTTATTGATGTCAAATGTATGATGCTATGATCCATGAATTATGAGTTGAAAAGGCAACATGAGAATATATATGTTATTGAGATGGTTGCACATATTAAGAAAATGTTCCAAGATTAGGCCAGACATGAGAGATTTGATGTCTCAAAGGTGTGGTTCAAATGTAACATGAAAGAAGGAGATCCAATAGGTCCTCATGTGCTTAACTTGATTGGGTATGTGAAGAAATTTACTAGACTGGGATTCCCCTTGGTCAAGAGTTGGCCACTGATGTGACTCTACAGTCTCTGTCTAAAACGTACAATTAGTTTGTCATGAACTACAACATGAATGCCTTTGACAAATTGTTGACAGAGTTATTAGGCATGTTGAGAACAATTGAGGCACAAATGAAGAAAGACAAGCCCAAGTCTATGATGATGATCAACAAGACAAAGGTGAAGTCTAAAGGCAAAGGTAAATCTAAGAAGAGTTCTAAAGCTGGCGAGAAGTTCAAGTCTTCATATCTCAAGGCAAAGGGGGGAGTAAAGATAGTAGGCAATGGTCACCACTATCACCAGCTTGGACATTGTAAAAGGTATTTCCCTCTCTTCTTGGAAGAATCAAAGAGAAAGAAGGACGGGGCAAACACCTCTACTTCAGGTATATACGTTATAAGATAATTCTAAATTACTTCTTCAACATGGTATGAGATACCAGATGTAGATCTGACATACGTTGATGTGCAGGATCTGATAAGAAGTAAAGCATTTATGAAATGGAAAGAGTGGACTCTATAAAGAAATAGTTGTTGTAGATTTAGCATACATTTAGAATTTATCTTAGCCCATTGGGCATGTAATAGAGTTAGTCGAACTACTATTTCTTTATGCCAAAATAGAAAAGTTTTACTTTTATTCATCTTGTATGACAAGGATGATAAATCAATAACGAGGTGTTAATGCTTCTATTTCAAAAATGTGATCTTGTATGGAAATACCCCAACATCTAGTGATCTTTAGGTGAAAGGATCTAAAGATGAATGGTAATAATGTAAATACCAACATATTATAATTGATAACTTAAACGATATGTATATTTTCATCTAGAACACATATACGAGAAATGCAATACTAGAATCCATATCGATGTTTATCTATACTCTTTTGGTTATTGAACCAACACGAGACATGTAGGTCTCATTTATGAGCAACATGACAAACCACCTCTCACTAGGTGTAGTCAGGAGAGTAAGCATTCTACTAGGCCTTATACATATAGATGTATAAAGATCCAATAGAATAAATGCTACAAATAGTTGTTGTACTGCATTATATTCACTGATGACCTTAGTTGATATGGGGTTTGTATTTGGTGAAATACATACATGAATCTCTTGAAGTGTTCAAGGATATTATAAATGAAGTATAAATTTGGTAAAAGTATTAAGAAACTTTTATATGATCAAATGTTAAAATGTTTTACATCAATAGCTTGAGGACCTTCTGGATAGACTGTGATAGTGTATCACAAGTCAAATCCACCTAAAACATAATGATGTGTCACAAAAAAGGAATTGCATCGTAATTGATCATGATGTGATTATCATTTAATCTAATCTTATAATCTCCTCATGAATATATACTTTAAAACAATTACCATCTAAAATGGTTTGAAAGACAGCATATGAGATATGATATGGGAATGTCTGATGTTTCTTAAGGATTGAAACTTATATATAGAAAGTAGTTTCTTGAAAAATATGTATCCACAAACCATAATTGTTAAATACTCCCATTAATCCCAATCTGATAACAAGTGTTTTGTGACTAGGATGATTGATTTCCAAAAGAATCTAAGTGTAACATCCCTGACCTGGGTTATGCTTTAACCCTAGATGTTTTGATTAATAAAGTTAATTATATGCTTGCTCTTATTTCTTGAAAAGTAATTAAGGGCCAAGAGGAACTTATGTTTCAATTTTAGTCCTTTTTGAATAATGTTGAAACACTATTTTGCTTATTTTGGACTAAAGTGCAAATTACCCAAGTTGAGGGGTTAACTTGCAAATGTTACATGATAAAATTTTCCTCAAATATTGAAGCATCATAAGAATGAAAATGATGCAGAGGTATGGCTTCCACAAGCCTGAGTACCAAGAAAGAATTTGTTGAGCAATGTTGTGCATTAAAACCTAGTTTAGGTGTAATGTGCAAATTACCCAAAACCTAGGGTTCAATATGCAAAAATACCACCTCTAGAGAGTCCCTAATGTTTCTTGTCATCATTTAGAGAAAATAAAATGAGAGGGGCGTCTCATTTGAATCACTTTGGAGTAGAGATAATCTTGATATTAAAATAATCAAGATTTAAGCATAATTGAAACCCTAATTCAATTTAATGCAAAAATAAATATATTAATTGAAGTGCCCTTCAACTAAAAATGTGATGGTTGAAATTACATAAGTATGGACGTCCTTGTGCCTTGTAAAGGCAACGAAATATCTAAAGTGAGTGGAGAGACCACTCACATTAGTTAACTAAAAAGTAATATGCACCCAATTTTGGATATTATTATTATAATGGTTAAGGTGCTTAATTTGTTTTCTTTAATTCATGGATAATGAAGAGGAATTACAAGGTGGGGGAGATGGATTCGTATGAAAGGTATGTAGGGGAGTATGTGGCACCAATTTTTGGAGTTGAAGGAATTATTTATCACTTTCTCTCTCATTGAAATTTCCTTATATACATCCCATTTTCAACCCACATGAAAGGATTTTTTTATTCCTTTTTCTTTCCTTGCTTTGGTTGAATACAAGGGAGATTAGGAGCAGAAGTAGGACGTGCCCCAACCTGTAGGTAAGCTCCATAGTCATCTTCAACCTTGATTTCATGGTAAAAAAACGAAATTCAATGCTTAATTTCTTCTTTTCTTCATTCAATCTTCAACCTTAGCTATTCATTTCACTCAAAGACTTGAGGATGAGCCTTGGGAAGTTGAGGAAGATTCATTCACCATTGAGAATGTGAAGCTTGAATCTTGGATTCAATTTTGAAGGCGGGTTATATAACTTGAACCCTTAAACATTGTTATTGATTTCAATCCTTTATCATATGTTGATTCCTCCTTTACTTTCAGATTTCCTTTTGATTGGTTGTTGAATTCACCACAAGAATCACAATCAATTTTTAAGGTTTCAATCTTGAAGATGATAATGTCATCTTAAGCACACACCTCAACATAGAACATTTGCAAACGGTTTTGCTTTTTGGTGATCAAACGGTCTCAAGACCGTTTGAGGTCAAGAGGACCCAAACCGTTTGAAGGTCAAATGCTGATGTGGTTGGATGATTATCCAATGGTTCCAATTAATTGAATTTTAAAAGGTTCCATGTATGTATGATCCACCAATTGCAAGCCCTAAATGATTGAATTGATTGAAACCCTAGTTGAGGGAATCGATTTCAAGGTTGATTGACCCAAACAGTCTCAAGACCGTTTGGAGGTCAAACGGTCTCAAGA
Organism: Alisma plantago-aquatica; assembly: GCA_963693085.1. Lineage (NCBI taxonomy): Eukaryota > Viridiplantae > Streptophyta > Magnoliopsida > Alismatales > Alismataceae > Alisma > Alisma plantago-aquatica. The sequence continues at coordinate 649,405,749 of OY856415.1, read as the reverse complement.
GCGTTTGGAGATCAATGGTTGATTGTGGTGGATGGTTGGAGATCCAAGGGCTACAATCTGATTTACTTTCAATAGTTCAATTGATGGATGGTTCAATGAGTACAAATCCTAAATTGATTTGATGTTGGAAACCTTAATTGGTCCAATCGGTTTTGAGGTGGTTTGGACCAAACGGTCTCAAGACCGTTTGAGTCCAAACAGTATTGAAACCATTTGGAATCAAACAATCTCAAACCGTTTGAATTGTCCAATCAGTTTCAATATTCAATCAGTTTCAATGATGGGTTGTCCATTCGGTTTCAATGATAATTTGTTCAAACGATTTCATGAGTTGAATGCCTAAACGGTTTCAAAACCGTTTGGAGGGCAAACAATTTCAAAACTGTTTGGAGTACAAGAAGGTCAAAACCGTTTGAAGATTCAGGGTAACCAAAATTGTTTGGAGACCTAAGGTTATGAAAGACCAATTAACCCCTTGATTGTTAATGGCATATATCAAAGTTAAATCCAGTGGTTGTACCTCTAAAGTACTTAGGTGATTAGTACCTATAGAGTGATTAAACTTTGATGCTTATGGAAGCAATGACTTAATACACTATATAAACCCTTCATTCAAGTTGATTCAATCTAATCAAGATTGAGGTAATTAACCTCCTAGAGAGGATGAGAAAGAGGAACTTATATATGAGTGATAATCATGTAGTGATTAATCCTCAACACTTTTAACATGAATAAAATATGTAATTAGGGTTTGATCCATGATGATGAGATCATGAAACCCTAATCGAGAAGGTTGATGAGCTCTAACCCTAATTTAAGGTAAAGCTAGGTGAAACCCTAATCTAGGGTGATGGTGTAACCCTAATTTAGGGCAATGATATGAGAAATCCTAATTCAGGTTATTTTAATGAAAAACCCTAATTTAAGGGAATGCTCCATGAAAACCCTAATTTTGGGTAAAGCTACATGAAACCCTAATTTTAGGGGAAACGTTATAAGAAACCTTAATTCAAGGTAAGGATGTAATGTGAAACCCTGATACAGGGTAATGTGATATGAAACACTAATCCAGGGTGATTCTATGTATTATGAAACCCTAATTTGAAAACCTAGCTCTAATTTGTGTAAGAGGATGAGTAACCCTAATTGATATGAATTGGGAAACCCTAACCCTAATAAAGGTATAAGTGGTGTTACTTTGTATATCATGGTGCTAAAATGTAATTGATATAAATGTTATCAAGTATACTAACCATGCAGGTATCATGAGATGATGAGCATAGCCAGGTATGAGATATGATGTTTCATTTATTATTGTTAATGGGACTTGTGAGCCATAATATGCTTTGTTGCCTAGTGAAAGGTAACAAGAGATGAAATGGGCTTTGTGAGCCATGTGAGATGCTTGGGTAACAAGTATCATGTTTACCTTGATCAGACGACCTGAAGGTATTAGTTACCTGATAAATGGTAACAATTATTCTATGTTGAATTTAGGGTTTGAATACCCATTTTCTATAATCATAATGATGAGTTTATTAAGGGATGAGAATACCCCTGATGAGATGAGGGATTGAGATCCCAATGATTTATTAAAGGTTTGAACAATACTTGATGGAAGTATTACACATTCTTTCTAGCAACTAATATAATAACTGATGTTTGGAAACTTGTTGATGCTAAAAGAAAATGGTAATACACTTAATTAATCAAGTGATAACATATAATGTAGTTGCCTTGACCACAGATCCATCAGCGTCAGAATTTGCTGAATGGTGAAATGAGTTAAACTTGGAGCGCATATTTTTGAATATGTGGGGGTAATTGGGCAATTATATCCTCATGCCCCATAGGAATGGCTGCGGGCTATATCCTATGTACGGGATTGGTTACAGACCATACCCCAGTATGAGTATGGCTACGGGCCATGACTCCATGATATGATACCAGGCATTGGCTACGGGCCATAACCCTAAAGAGAGTATATGCTGTGGGCTATAACTCTATAGCGAAGATGCCAATATACCATGGCAAGCTAATTGCAGTTTGACACGTGATGTCTCTGCTGAATAATATCGTACTGACCGATAAGGATGAGGTCTTGGAGTCCGGCTCTTCCATTGACCTTGTGTGGTACCGATGCTTTCCGTAATCGTAGTCGGTTGGAGTATGAGCGGTATACCTCATCTTCTCAGGGCTTAAGTATGATTGTAAAATGTAATCATCCATGTAGCATATTTGCTTAAGGTTGAAATACGAGAATCATTGGTTGATGTTATCTTGCTTAGCATATTCTAGATGGATAAATGTTATACATGTTCTTCATAATCCTTATTAAATAAATAATATGTTGTTGTATTAGTCATAGCTGAAATACTTTGAAAATAAATATTGCTCTAATCTGTTTAGACAATGAATTATCTACTGTTAAACATTTATGATTCCTCTGTTCAGTTTTATCTTATTAAACTGCAATAATAATGTTTTGATGGAGAGTTATATCTCTCGATGGGACATGGGTCTCACTCCATTGGTTACCAACACTTTTTAGGTAGACGCAGAGGTAGAGGCAGAAACCATACAGTAGGGGAAGAGCAGCAGCAGCAAGGACAACAGTGAATTCTCAGGTGGAGACACTGGCTGTCATGTCTTAAACATAGAGTCCTATGTGTCGTCTCTGTACTCTCAGGTCCTCATAGTCAGTTGTTAGTTTAATAAATCGATCTGAGATTTTGGCTTGATGCCTCAATGTTTTTATGTTTCCTGTGTATAGTTTTAAATAGGGCAGTTGATGCTTGTAATCCTCAAGAAGGAATGATACAAGATATGAACTTGTGAACCAGAATGTAATTGAATTACTTTGGTTCTTTTTTAAAGAGTTTTCCACTGTATGGATCTCTTTGTAAATGGTTTTAATTTTTAGTGATTTTCAGTAATCCGCTGCTAATGATCCCTTCCGCCTAGTGAATGATGTTTTGTTCGATCAGAGCGCCACAACTTAGTGGTATCAGATCTCTAGGTTTCTAAGTCTATAGAGACATAGAATTAAGGTTGTTGAGTCCGTTCTAGTGTCTTCCAGATTATCTGATAGTGACTTCTGCTCATATAAGAGGAGAAGAAGAACTTGAAGATGTCTGGATCACACGAAGAACATGTTGCTGAGAGCAGTGTTGCTGCACCAGGAGGAGGTGCAAGGGACCGGGCTAGGGAGGAACTGGCACCTGAACATCCCCATTTGGACCCAGCCATGATAGAGAACCCAACTTTCCATGCTCTGTTTGGGCAGTTCATGGCAACCATGATGCATATGGCAGACAGGATGCCACCACCTGCACCTAGGGCACCAACCCATAATGAGGGGCAGGGAGCTGGCAAGACTTTTGAGAGGCTTCACCGGGTAGGAGCCACATAGTATGCTAGTACAGCTGACCCAGCAAATGCTGACTTATGGTTGACTGAGTTGGAGAAGGCTTTCAGAATCCTCAATATCCTGGAAGTCAAAAAGGTGAGACATGCAGTGTACCTTTTAAAAGGGAGTGATGGCCACTGGTGGACAATAGAAGAGGGCAAGAGGCCAGGTGTCAAGGTTGGATGGGTAGAATTCTGTCAAGAATTCGTCACTAGATACTTCCCCAAGACTTACCTAAATGAAAAGATATCTCAGTTTGAGAAGATAAGACAAGGAACGATGAACATTAGCGAGTATGAGGCTAAGTTCATGGAGCTTTTGCGGTTCTGTCCGCATATGGCAGCTACTGATGAGGAAAGAATTCGACATTTTAAGAAGGGGTTGAATGCTGAATTGACCACTCTTGTGTTTGCTTTGGAGAACATGGAGAGGTTTGCCACGTTTGTGGAGTCCGTTAGACGGATAGAGAGTTCTATGATTGAGAAGCGACAGACCAGTGGTAAGAAGGTGTACACTCAGTTTCAAGGACAAAGGTCTGAGGGCTTTAAGAAACTAAGGTTTTCTGCATCGGCAACACCATCAAGATTCAATACCTAGACACAATGGACGTCAAGTAGGGGTAGGGGCCATAGTTTTGTTCCAAATAGTGCCCCCAGCACATCATCAACATAAGTGACTGGACCTCATAGACCCTATCCTGAGACCAGGATCTGTCATCAGTGCAGACATGTGGGACATCTGGCAAGGGATTGTCCAGTCGAGAACACAATGGTGACTCAACCCCAGAGGAAGAGTCAGCAAGGCTTTTAGAGGAGGCAGTTTTTGAGTGGCACTCGACGACGTGGGCAAGCGTCCCAAGCTGGTTCATCGGCACCCAACAACCGATCACCGGGTCAACAGTAAGTAACGACTAGATTCTATGCGATGAATCAACCTGAAGCAGTAGTTAACCCATGGGTTGTTATAGGTTAGATGGAACTATTTTATTCTGATATGTCTTCATCCTACTTCGTATCTGTTTTAATTGATCCGGGTGCTACACATTCCTTCATCACTAGAAGAGTGATCCTTGACTGCAATATGACTGTTAGTCATAGAGCGGATAGTCTGTGGTTAGAAACCCCTTTGTTGGGATCTGCAGTGTTGCGGGAGGTGTGTTCTCCCTGCATTCTTTCCTTTTATGAACATCACATTCATGTGGATCTTATACCACTTTAAATGCATGGGTTTGATATAATTATTGGGATGGACACCCTAGAAAAGTATAAGGTTGTCTTGGATTGTGATTCCAAGCAAGCTGTGTTCACTAATGATGGTGACACATGGATCTTTCAGGGAGATAGAAAGATTCTTCCAACCTGTCTTGTGTCATCTATAGTAGCTGAGAAGCTGATGAGACAAGGATGCTTTGCATTCTTGTCACATGTGGTAGATACCACAATGGAGAGCCCTAATCTTTCTGAATTCTGACAGTTAGGGAGTTTCAAGATGTGTTTCCTGAGGAACTTCCATGTGTACCTCCACCCCGAGAGATTGATTTTGAGATTAATCTAATCCCAGGCATGCATCCAATAGCACAAAAACCGTATAGAATGGTACCTGTTGAAATGGCAGAGCTCAAGAAATAGCTATAGGAGTGGCTTCAGAAAGGTTTTATCTGACCGAGTACTTCACCATGGGGTGCTCCGGTTCTCTTTGTTAAGAAGAAGGACAGATCGATGCGGTTATGCATTGATTACAGACAGTTATATAAAGTAACCATAAAGAACAAGTATCCTCTGCCAAGGATCGATGACTTGTTTGCTCAGTTGCGTGGTGCAACTATCTTTTCTAAGATAGATCTAAGGTCAGGATACCATCAGTTGCGTATCAAGGAGAGTGACATACCTAAGTCTACCTTCAGGATAAGGTATGGTCACTATGAGTTCAAGTTATGTCGTTTGGACTGACTAATGCACCAGTTGCATTCATGGAACTCATGAATAGAATTTTCTAGCCTTTTCTTGACAAATTCATAGTAGTCTTCATAGATGACATCTTCATATACAGTAGAGATGCTCAACAACATGAGTAGCACCTCCGTCAGGCTTTAACTTTGCTAAGAGAACATAAGCTGTATGCTAAGTTTAGCAAGTGTGAGTTTTGTTACCAGAAGTTTCTTTTCTAGGACATGTAATATCTGCCTCAGGTATCCGTGTTGATCCTAAGAAAGTGGAATATGTTCTGCAGTGGGAACAACCAAAGACACCGACGAAGATTTGTAGTTTTCTTGGACTGGCAGGATATTACAGGAGGTTCATTATGAACTTTAGTTCTATAGCTTTACCCCTAACCAAGTTGACCAGGAAGGAGGTTCCTTTTGTCTGGAATGACAAGTGTCAACATTCTTTCCAGTCGTTGAAAGAAAGGTTAACGAGTGCACCTATGATGGTGTTACCTGGGCAAGGAAAGGGGTACATAGTTTTCTGTGATGCATCTTAGAATGGTCTAGGATGTGTGTTGATGCATGATAATCAAGTGATTTCTTTTGCCTCTCGACAACTTAAGAAACACGAGGTGAATTATCCGACACATGATCTAGAACTAGCTGTTGTGGTCCATGCTTTGAAGATCTGAAGACATTATCTCTATGCATTCCTTATAAGGAATATTTGAGAGGATATCTACGTGACATAGCCTAAATGTTTTATAACTTCAAGAATGCAAACAAAGTCTATAAGCTACAAAGTTCAATTTAGAGATTGAAATAAGCATCTCAGAGATGGGATCTTTTGACTTGAAAAGACATTCAAAGAGTTTGACTTGAATCAATATAAAGATAAAATATGTGATTACAAAAGATTTAGTGGGAGCATATATGAATATTCACATATTGATGGGGAATATCATCTCAATAATATAAATATTGAGAACTGCCATGGAAATCACCTTCAATTATTAAGGATTAGTTGAAACATCCTATATGATAGGAATTGAGATCTATAGAGATAGATCTAGAAAGTTTCATAACCTAAAACTAACACATAGAATATCAAGGTGTTGAAAGAGTTCAACATAAAAGACTCAATGAGAGAGAATCTACCCATGATTCATAGGATTAGTCTCTCAAGAACCCTATGTTTCAATTCTTATGAAGAATGGAAACCCATGAGTGGGATGCCATATGCACTAGAAATTGGATCTATCACGTATGCTATATAATGTACTCATCCCATAGTATTGTATGTATTGGACGTGACAAGATGGTATTAGTTTCCAATAAGGTCATTGAAATGTTATTTAAATATATCTATTAGTACTTGAGAAGAACTATGTAAGGCCCCTGACCTACCTTAGTGCTATTTTGTGCTTTCTTTGCTTAATAAGATTCTTAAACCTTAATCTAATCCTTTGAAATTCCTTAGTAACATGTGACATGGTCATGTTTTCAGTTCGGTCCTGGTTGGTTGATGTTTGAGATATATGTGCTTCTTTTGGACCACATTGCAATTTAACCACGTCGAGGATTTGTATTGCAATTTGTCACATGTAGAGAGTGTTTCTTATGCCTTAACATCATGAGAGAGATGATGATGCATTGGGGGTACCTTGTTTGGCCTTGATTGATGAAGTGGCATCTTGAGGTGATATCAGGATTTTGTATGAGTTGAACACATGATGGTAGGAACCATGTGTATGTTTCTTGAGTGTCAACCAATGTAGTGACCTTGATGAGACGCCTGGAGAATGCTTCACCCTAGTGCCTTGGGTATGTGTTTTGGTCTCTAGGGTTTTCCTCATGGATGTGTTGCGACCGCAACACTTTTTGGATGCTTTTGTTGCAGTCGATACAAGATGTTTTGGGTGTGTTGCCACCGCTACCAAGTAGGTGCTTCGACCGTGATGTGTTTTGGGACCAATTGGTTGCTACACCACTTTGGTTTTAACATATATTTTCAATGTTAGAATGCAAGTTTGATCCTTGGAGGGACTAGTGTTCTTTTGATGCCCTAACATCTCAACACCTCATATCCTTACCTCCCTCTTATATCTTGAGTATATAAGCTCTCTCTTCAAAATGCAAGAAATCCTTTTAGCTCTCTCCTCTTATTCATTTTTTCTTGGCCAAATTTGGAGCTTGGTAGAGATTGAGGGGGCTTATCTTGGAGCTTTGGTAGCCGATCATCCTTGCATGTGGTGATCTTATACTTGATCATCCTTCTTGTGGTGATTCTTGGTGGTTTCTCTTCTTGGTAAATGGTTTTTTCTCCTTGATCACATTTTCCTTTGAAACCCTACCTTTCTTAATCCCCTCTTGACCATGAGACTATGGTGTGATCATGGTGGCTATCTTGAAGATCTTCTCATCACAAAGATTGGATACTATGGCTAGCCATGGTGGTATCTAAGTGAAGAGAAGGTTTCTTATCTCTTCTTTCTTCGTCTTTGTTTGGCCTAGGGTTTGAGTTTTCCTTTTCATGAGCTCTCCTTTAAGCTTAAAGTTTTCTTCTCTTCTTGAGGTAACCTTGTATCCAAGGTGATGATCCAATTTGGAGTCATATCTCTCTCTTTGAGATTGTGAGTTTGGAGCTTGATCTTAAACCTATGGTGGGTTATATAACTTTCTCCTCTTCTATTAACCATGATCTTGCTTGCATACTACTGATTTCATATCTAAAATGTGACATTATGATTCCAGATGAGGTTCTTATGATATAGGGTTTATGATTGTGTAGTATTCTTGTATGGATTACTCTCTCTCCTAAACTTTAATTTCCTGTACCCGATTATAAATAATGAAGGTGTCGTTGATTCTTACAAGTAATATGATCATTGGTTCTATCACCTTGTTATGATTAGATCATCATATGCATCTTTGAGGTATTGATCTCTGATTTATGAATTTGAAAATTGGTTTTTCTCCTATCTTCATGGTTTTTTGTGATCATCTTGCAGACGCTTGTTTCAGGGTTTTGTTGTTCATCTTTGTATGGAGTTTCCTCATTGATGATGCTTAGTTTTGTTGATGTTCATCGTCTATTTTAAATGTGATTTATCTCTATTTTGAATATGGTTAAGTGTTGTTGAGGTAGCTTGACCTTAATGGTCACTACACTTACCCTTGACGCTTAAGGTTGCTACTCACCTCATGGGTGATGTGGTCATTACATATCCAACTTTGTTGCAGTCACTACTACTTCATTTCCTATGGTCGTAACATGAGCTTGGGTTGAGTTGGATAAGGTATCGGATGATGTGTTGCATGCACTACTCAGCTAACCCTAATCACCCTTGGCCATTGCACTTTGTGTTTATTTGGTCGCAACGCCTATTTTGGCTTTGCTTCGATCGCTACACCTTGAGTTTCTTTGGTTGCAACATGTGTTTTGATTTTATTTTGGTTAAGGCATATGTGGTGATGTGTAATGGGTCACTGCTCATGTTTGATGGTGTGCCTCGATCTTAACATGCGTTTGACCTATGATAACAGTCACTACACTTGTGACAAGTTGGTTGCAATGCCTGTTATGGATATGTTGGTCATTGCTCTTGTTGGTTGGTGCATTGCGGTTGAAATGCATGGATGTGTTACAGTTGCCACACAATACCAAGGTTGTGTTGTGGTCATAACACTTGTTTGCTATGCTAATTGTATCGTGTGTGGCTGCTACACTAGGATGGTGATGGTCGATGCACTTAGTTTTGCTTACGGTCACTACCCTGACCTACAATAACGATTTCGACACATGGGTGTGTATATGAGATTGTTGCAAAACATGTATATATGCTTGGTGGTCGCTACACATGCATGTGTAATGAGTAGTGGTTGCTACATATTACTATTTACTTAATAATGCTTACATGTCTATCATGATAATGCTAAATGCTAATGTGCTCCAAGAAAGTGGGATATGATATATCTAGGGTTTAGTGATGATTATTACATTGGAAACCCTTATTGTCTAATGAGAAACCCTAACCCTAATATCAGGTACATGATATACTTTTTGAGCTTGCTTGATAACATAGCACAAGATGATGTTTTCTCTCTCCTATTTGTGTAACCCTAATCTTGCAGGTATAATAAATAACATAGATGATGATTGCTATGGTGTATATGTGATATAAGATATTTGAAGATAATGATCCTTGATGAGGCACATTGAGATTATATTGATGTGATTGGTCTTATGACCTGGCAGAGGCTTAATGACTAGTGAGAGGTGATATCCTCCAGTGTTGAGATGAGGGATTGTTTTTCCCTAGTGATGGGATAATGATATTGGCCTTGTATGGTAGTAGTAACAAGTGATGATGTGAAGGTCTTGATTAAGGTAGTGTGATAGTAATACCATAAGATGATGCAACAAGTTTTATACTTCATATGTTTTACATCTTCTGGAGATGTTTCACATTTATGCTTGCTAGAAAGAATTAGGGTTTGTATGTATGTTTGTATGATGAATCCTTAATTCACCCAATTGGCATAACTAATAAAGTGAAACCCTAATCATGTATTTGCCCTATGCCATAGATCCATTCCAGTGCTAGTATTTTTTTGTTGGATGGTGAAACGAGTAAATCCATCGGGAAAACTCGGAGCAAATATTCTTGAATATATAGGGGTGCAAGTTGAGCATATATCCTTATGCCCACAATTATAGGTTTTGGAGGGTGGTTGTGGTCATGCCTCAGAGTTTGGCATACGTATATTTGTGAATGGCAGCAATGCAACTGCATGCCTCTTTTAGAACAGCCATTCGTGAGCCTGTTATCAAGTGTCGTGACTTGTACCAAGGTGGGCTAGATGTTTTTTAGCTTGACTATATGTCATTGTTTGTAGTTGACTAATTTGTCTCAGTGGTGTTTATTGTAGTGACCAAGAGGTGTTGGAGAGGTCGTGGAGTCCAGATCTTCCATAGACCTTGTATGGAACTAATTTTGACGTTGCAGTGGTTAAATGGATTTGAGTGGTACGCCTCACATCCTTAGGGCATAATAATAAAAGATGTAATATAGTCCTGTAGTAATTATTGCTTAGGGTAAAATACAATTCATATTGGATGACCCCTTGCCTTGTTTCTTATATTATTTAGTTTATAACAATTATACATGTTCTTCATGTTCCTTCTGAAAAAATAAGATGTTCTACTGCTCAGTTGTAGATACCCTAACCGATTAATCAGTGCTAACTTATTTTCTTATATCATTTGACAAAATTTTCTTATCTTGATAATAATATTATCTTCTCGCTTTAGCTTATCAGTTCTTATAATAGATGTTGGTGGAGAGTTATATCTCTCACTGGGACGTTAGTCTCACCCCATGGGTTTCTACAACTTTGAGGTGGTCGTGTGCGATGAGGCCAACATAGTGTGGTTGAGACTGGACAACAAGAGGATTTGTAGTTTTTGGATCTTAGATATGTAGCTAGTGTCTTGTAGTAGTGCACTCTCTATCATCCTTGTACTCTTAGGTCCATGGGGAGTTTTTTGTTGTTTTGTACATCGACACGAAGTTTTGGATTTATGCCATGGTTGTATAGATATGGTTTGTATATATGAACATGTTGTTATATGTTACTGGTTGTGTCTTGATAGCTCTCAGACAATGATGTGTAGTATCTATCGACATACATGAGATGCAAGTGGTACAAGTTTGTAACTTTAGATATTATATGTTTCAGCTTGGGATGTTGTGATCTGACTAGTTTTTATTTACCATATTTTGTGGTAATGTGGTTGTTAGTGATAACTTCATACTTTGTTTTGAGTAATCTCACTTTGTGAGGAGAGAGGGGTCATGTTTGGTGGTATCATTGCTCTAGATTTGGTGAGTCTACAGGGACACTAAGACTTAGGACTAGGATGATGTCTTAGCTGAGAACATGACATAAATATATGGTGCATACTACCTAACCTTAGTACTTGGATGCCCTTTCCAGGTATTCTATTTTTGAAGAAAAGGTAAGTATGAAACTCTTAGGTTGTTATCTTTCTGATTACTCTGATCAAGTAGTCATTTTAAAAAAATCTAAAGATCATAACAAATCATGAATCATGGTGCTAATACCTCCATCTTACCCTAAAGAATATGAGAACTCCATTGTAACCTACCAAAACTTGAATGTTTGGTAACTACTAGAGAAAGATACGACACCATCAAACCTAAAGCTTAACATAAATAAGCTATGCGAGGTTCTTGAATCTATAATTTTAAGAAGTTCATTAAGCAAAAGACAGATGAATTTGTGCTTATGAAGTAAGCCAAGGTGTAGAATCCACATAAGTTGGAGAGAACTCCTTTGATAAGTATGATATGAGAAGACGTACATGAAGAATGATAAATGAATAATGTGGAAACTGAGTTGATCTCAGACCAAGCTATGTAAGTAAGAAAGTGCTATAATAAAACCTTATGGCATACGAAAGTATTGAAGGGAGATGATCCCTTCTCAATGAAGAAAATGTGAAAATCGATGATCTACCTCTGGATGAGGGGTTGAAAAACATGATAAAACAAGAGGACATACATGAGGATGATGAATAACTAACAAGGAACGAGTAATGAGGTACATTAATCTTCATGATTCCTATGTTGATGGCAAGGGATCTAAGATGAAAATTGTAAAATGACACATAAGGAGTTGTAAACATGTATATAAGGAAAAGAGTTGGTGACCTCCCGATTGTTAGAGATAACTAGTCAGTGCTTCTATGTTAAGGGAAGTGTGTTCCCTTTATGTTCCCTCTTTCTTAGGATGTGGTATTCAAGTGGATCTTATACCACTTGATATGCATGGATTCTTTGTGATCCTTGGGATGGATACTTTGGAGAAGTATCGGGTGGTCTTGGACTATAGTTCTAAGGTGGTTACGTTTGTTGATGTTGATGTTTTTTGGATCCTCCAAGGTGATACGAAGATTCTTCTTATGTGTCTAGTATCAGTGATGATAGTAGAGAGGTTGATAAGATAGGGTTATGATGTGCTCTTAACACATGTGGTGGATGCTAAGGTGAAGAGTCCTAGTGTCTAAGAAGTGCCAGTTATTTGTGAGTTTGAGGATGTGTTTTCTGATGAATTCCTAGGTGTATCCCCCTAGAGAGATTGAGTTTTTGAGATCAACCTAGTTTTCCATACTCAACCTATAGTACAGACACTATATAGGATGACGCCAACTAAGATGCAAGAGCTGAAGAAATAGTTACAATAACTACTTGGGAATGGTTTCATCAGACTGAGCACGTCTCCTTGTGGTACTCCAGTGTTGTTAGTTAAGATGAAAGATGAATCAATGATGTTTTGCATTGATTATTGACAGTTGAACAAGGTGACAATCAAGAATAAGTTTCCTTTGTCACGGATAGATATTTGTTTGACCAATGGTGAGATGCCACAATCTTCTCAAAGATGGACTTGAGGTCTGGTTACCACTAGTTTCAGATCAAGGCCGATGACATACCAAAATTAGCTTTTAGGATGAGGAATGGTCAATAGGATTTCATGGTTATGCCATTTGAGAAAATAAATGCACCAACAACATGAATAACATCTACATCAGACGTCGACCTTGTTGAGATAACATCAGTTATACAAGAAGTTCAACAAGTGTGAGTTTTGGATGAAAGAGATATCTTTCCTTGGGTATGTGATATCTAATAGACGAGTTTGTGTAGACCCGAAGAAAATGGAGTTAGTGTTAGAGTGGGAACAACTTGACACCTATAGAGGTTTGCAGTTTTCTCAGTTTGGCATGATACTAAAAATGGTTCATCAAGAACTTCAACACAGTGGCAATACCCTTTAACAATGTCAATGAGGAGAATTGTGTCATTTGTCTGGGATGGAAGGTGTTAGTGTTATTTTCTTCTCTTGAAGGAGAAGTTGACCAGTGCACAAGTGTTAGTGTTGTCAGAGCAAGGAAGGGGATATATTGTCTTCTGTGATGCTTCTAAGAATGGTTTGGTTTGCACACTGATGCAAGATAAGAATGTGATTTCTCTTACTTCACGACAACTTAAGAAACACGAGGAGAACTACCTGACACATGATTTGGAGTTTCCAGTGGTGGTCCATGTCTTGATGATATAGATATATGGCTAAAAGTGCCAAATATTCACCATATCTTCACCGATCACGAGAACCTAAAATATATATTCTTGAAGCAAGAGTTGAACATGCGGTAGCATTGTTGGATGGAGTTAATTAAGGATTATGATTGCACAATAGATTACCATCTATAGAAGGCAAACATGGTGGTAGATGCCTTTAGTAGGAAGTATTCTTCTTCATCATCTACTGAGCAGGCACAATTGTGTTCCTTGGTGTGCCATAAGAGAGACATGTTTATCTTTTTGCATCAAATGGATGTACAGTTTGAGGTTGTTTTGCTAGTAGATATGTTGGCATAGTTACCGGTGAAGCTAACAATGAGTCAGTAGATAAGAGATGGACAATGAGATGATAACACGATATAGCAGATGTGAGCAGAGTCTGGCAGCAAGAAGCGTAATGGCTTCCATGAGTCTAAGGATGGGATAGTGTGTTACCATTATAAGATAGTTGTGCCAGATATCGATAATATGAGAGTGTTGGTTTTGGAAGAGGCTCACTCTTCTATGTACACTATGAAACCAGATACCACCAAGATGTATCACAATCTGAAAGATTTATTATTGTGGTTTTCCTAGAAGTGATATGTAATTGAGTTTGTGGCAAATTGTGCAATGTGTCAACAAGATAAGACGGAGTATCATAAACCTATAAGAACTTTTTGACTGATACCTCCACCACTGATAGACGAATAGTATGAGAGAACAAAACTGATGTTGGAGGATCTGTCAAGATATTGTATCTTATAGTTCTTAGAAAGATGGATTGTCCACCTCAGCTTGATAAAGTTTTTGTAAATAATAGCTAACAGAGGAGCATTGATAAGGCACTATACGAGGTTTTGTAGGGAAATGTTATAAATGTCCATGTGTTGGTATAAGATAGGAGAATCCCAATTTATATATCCTAAGTTTATGCAACAAAATATAAAGAAGTCTAGAATGATTCAACAATAGATGAAGGTAGCACAAGATAGGTAGAAATCTTATGATGATAATCATTATATGCCCTTTAGTTTCAAGTGGGAGGCAAGGTATATATCAAGGTCTCTCCTTGGAAGATATGTGCTAAGGTTTGAGAAGAATATGTTGGCCCCAGGTTTGTGGATCTTATCCTGAAGTGGTACATGTTGGAGAATGTGGCCCATAAGGTGGAATTTCCACCTCAGTTGCACAGGTTGCATCTAGTATTTCTATGTTGAGGAAGTGTCACCCTGACATGGAGTTTCCTTTACATCCAATAGAGGTGGAGTTAGATGAGGATGTTTCTTATGCAGAGGGTCCTATTTTGATCCTTGATAGAAGATTAAGAATTTGAAGAAGAAGGATATCATGTTAGTTAAGGTTTTATGGCATGGAGGAAGCCATGTGGTTGATTGAAGATGAGATACATATGAGGAATCTGTCTCTTTTCGTGTAGGATTTCAAGGGCAAAATATTTGTTAGAGGTTTATTGTTGTAAGGCCCTTGACCTAGATTAGTGCTAGTTTGTGCTTTCTTTTCTTAATTAGATGCTTAAAACTTATTCTAATCCTTTGAAATGCCTTAGTAACATTTGACATGCTCATGTTTTTAGTTTGGTCCCAGTTGGTTGATGTTTGAGATATATGTGCTTGTTTTGAACATAGTTGCAATTTACCCATGTTGAGGGTTTATATTGAAATTTGTCACATATAGAGAGTACTTATTATTCCTTACAATCATGAGAGAGACGACGATGCTTTTGGGCTCCTTGTTTGGCCTTGGTTGATGAAGTGGCATCTTGCGGTGATAATAGGGTTTTGTATGAGTTGAACACATGATGGTAGCGACCATGTGTATGTTTCTTGAGTGTCGACCAGTGTAGTGACCTTGATGAGATGCTTGTAGAATGCTCCGACCTAGTGCCTTAGGCATGTGTTTTGGTCTCTAGGGTTTGCCTCATGGATGTGTTGCAACTGCAACACTTTTTGGGTGCTTTTGTTGTTTTCAATACAAGATGTTTTGGGTGCATTTCTACCGCTACCAAGTAGGTGCTTTTACCATGATGTGTTTTGGGACCAAGTGGTCGCTACACCACTTTGGTTTTAATGTTTCTTTTGCATGTTAGATTGCATGGTCGATCCTTGGAGGGACAAGTGTTCTTTTTATGTCGTAACATCTTGACACCTCATATCCTTACCTCCCTCCTATCTCTTGAGTATCTAAGCTCTCTCTTCAACATGCAAGCAACCCTTTTAGCTCTCTCCTCTTCTTCTTTCTTGGATGATCTTGGAGCTTGGTGGAGCTTGAGAGGGCTGATTTTGGAGATTTTTTGTCTGATCATCCTTGCATGTCGGGATCTTGTGCTTGAGCATTCTCCTTGTGGTGATTCTTAGTGGTTTCTCTTCTTGGTAAGTGGTTTTATCTCCTTGATCTTATTTTCCTTTGAAACCCTACCTTTCTTCTTCCCCTCTTAGCCGTGATACTATGGTGTGACTATGGTGGTTATCTTGAAGATCTTCTCTTCACAAAGATCAGAGACTATGGCTAGTCATGGTGGTATCTAAGTGAAGATAAGATTTCTTATCTCTTCTTTCTTCTTCTTTGTTTGGCCTAGGGTTTGAGTTTTCCTTTTCTTAAACTTTCCTTTAACCTTGGCATTTTTTTATTTTCTTGAGATAACCTTGTGGACGATGTGTTGATCCAAGTTGGAGTCCTTTCTCTCTCTTAGATTATGTTATCTTGGAGCTTGATCTTCAACCTAAGGCGGGTTCCATAACTTTCCCCTCTTCTATATTTAGCACCATTCCTTAAATGATACTGATTTCATATCTAAAACGTGACATTAAGATTATAGATGATGTTCTTATGATCTATTGTAACATCCTCAATTTCATAACTAATGTAAGTCATGAATGTGGGGTTTTCTAGTAAGTGTATGCCAAGGGACCTAATGAACCTAACATGGATAGATATGTAATTAAGTTCACAAATGGGTCCTTAAAGTACAAAATTGGGAATATAGTATGTATCCCCCATAATAAGTATTGATAATAATTTTACTATATGGATAATTAGAATATAAGTTGGTGGCAGAAATTTTAGATGATTTTGATTTACTTAGAGGCCTAGGTAATTAAATTTGTAATTATTCAACAATTAATTAAAAGATATTTTTGGTGTGTCTTTATAGTTAATTTGGACCTGATATCTTTTCCATAACAAGATAATGATAATATATCAGTTATCCCAAAATTTGAGTTCAAACGGGGTCATGTGGTGGTCTGTAGAATTATTTCTATAGATTGGACTTTTTTTGCAAAAAGAAAAATAAAATAAAAAAGGGGGGTGACCCCAGTCCTCACGGACTGGAGAGCAGCAACCCCTGTATTATGGACTGAACAGAGTCTGACCAAGAAGGGTCTCTGCCCAAGATCCTTTGGGCAAGATTCTATAAAAAAACCTCATGGATCCCGAGTTCAGAGCCTCGCACACCTAGATCTAGGGTTTGATGCGAATTGGTGAAGTAGAAAAGGCAATCGAGGGCGGAGACAGAGGGGCTGACTATAGGTGGTGGCTATCGGTTCTTCCACTCGGACCATTGATCACGCCCCCTTCCTTCACCATCAGCGACGCCACCCATCTAGGCGAGCCAAGCCGCAACCAAGGAGGGCTTCACCTCGCGCAGTGATGCCTTGGTCACCATCCGCCGAGCCCTCCACGCTGTTGCTCTGTTTTGGGCGTGAAACAGGGGAAAAACCCCGATTTTGGTTATCGGGTGAGGAAGAAAGAGGGCCGCGAGCGGTGCTCAAGGAAGCTCACCATCAGATCAACTTTGAACGACCAGAAATGCTTTGATAAGGTGTTTCTTCTAAAATTCATATCTTGAGATTGGGAAGTCAAATTTTATCAAACAAGATACATGTAGAAATCTAATGATGAGTACTATCACATAAAAATACTTTCAGATTATGATCTTGATATCTAATATTTATTAAAAATAGTGTATTCAAAACGATATGATTTTGATATTTGGTCAATTAAAAATAGTAAACGCCTTTAGAAATTCATAAAAATTTTACTAAATGTGTATTTTGATATGTTTAACATTACTTCACAACCTGATCTCTATTATATGAAAATTTATTGAGGTTTTGATGTAAACCCTAATAAGGGTATTTTGGGTATTTCACCCATGATATGATTTTTAAATGACCTGATATTATAATACATGATCATTCCTACATTATATGAATACTTTTCTAGAGATTTGATGAAGTTTCTTGTGCTATTATATTAGTATTTAGTTTTAGATGAGTAGCCATTATGAAAGAATAATAAATGATTATCCTGACACAATAAGTGATATATGTATGTCTAATTAGGTCTGATATTAGTAACGTGATGGTATTCTACTTTGATTTCCTAATTGAGTCAATAAGTTTAGAATATGTAACTATGTTTGAGAATTGTTCTCATTATATGAAGTATATGTTCATATTAGTGCATAAGACGATTTGTGTCTTATTTGAGTATAAAGATAATACTAATTATATAGTATGAGTTTTATTTTATTTCAACGCTAAGATTTTATGGTGATTTTAGATTAAAGTTATGTTTAGTCTAAATTAGAACCCTAAGTTGGTATATGTAGTTAGGAAGATGGGGTTTTGATATTTAGAAATAGAAAGAGGGAATATAGGCTTGGACTGATAAAACTATGATGATATCCAAGTTATTAAAGTCATGGAACTTAGAATCAAGACGTCCTTATCGATGCCATCTGTACAAGAGGTAAGTGGTCCATGCCCATGAGTACTCATGTTTTAAGTTTAGTATGTTTACATGTATTTTGATAAGACTATTATAATTTATATGGTTCAATGTTCTAAGATTTTAATGCAAACAAGAATATTCTCATATCTCCATCATTATGTAAGTTTAGATATCCGAAACCTCAAATAGAGACATGTTTCTCAAAATAGTTATGACCCATGGACCATGTCCATGAGAAAGTTAAAGAATCATGCTCCTACAAGATTTCTTAGAAATGTTTGAAATTAATGAATAAGATTGTAAGATAAGATATGCAAGTAATGTAGTCATACTTAGTTGGTGGTTTGGAATAGCTTTGTATTGAGAATTTAAGTACACATATGTTATCATGATTTCTCATATTTATAGGCATAACTATGTATTACGATTTCAAGTAGAAACATGCCATTAAGATTTCATACATATGTATAGATATAACAACTAGATTCCTTATAATGAATAATATCCAGAATTTAATTACAATATAAGAATATGAATTTTAGAATATTAAGACATGATCTACTTTTAGAAATAAAGGTACTTTTGGGACCACAATGTATTGTAAAAATGAGTTCATGATGGCATTATAAGATAATGACACATTAAGTTATGATTAGGTTGCAATACAATATTTTATAAGATTTCTATTTTGATATTTAAGGTTTAATATGTAAGTTCATATGCAAAGTTTCAGGGTAACATCATATTTTATAAGAAGGATTGGACCATCTTGTCAGAATTGATATTTTTAGATATGTTATACTTATGATACTTTCATAAGATTGACTTAAGATACTTTGTATACTTAGTATTTCTATATTCATGTCAGATCCTTTCTCATAAGACATTAGACTCATTTGTGATATAATTGGTATAATGAAGTAATCTTACCAAATAAGAGTGTTAGAATAAAGTTTACCCAGATAATGAGATACATACTCAAATCCAACAATGAATTCAGTTTAGAACATAAGAATAAGAAATTTAGATTCAGACTTAGACTACTCATTGTGTGAGTAGACAGATTTTGAATAAATATACATGATAAGTGTTGTAGGCCCAATCTCAATTACGTAATAATTTGTGATACATATTCACTTTTCAGTAATAGATTCAATTCAGAATTTAAAAGAAGAGATTCAGATTCAGATTCAGATTCAAGATTTTGTACATCTTCAGTACTCAGTTTCAGATAAGTTCAGATTCAGAGTTTAGTAAAGACAGACTTAAGATAATGAATTCAAAACCTTCACATAATACATTATATAATAAGTCCTCACCAGAGAGTCCTGGGATGATTCATAGGGCGTGTTGTGCCAGACACTGTGAGTGTCACAGAGGGCATGTTATGCCTACAGAGGGTGCGTTGCACCATAGAGGACACTTCGGTGTCAACAGAGGGCACATTGTGCCAACAGAGGGTGTGTTGCACCATAGAGGACACTTCAGTGTCAACATAGGAGGACTTATTGTATAATGTTGGCCACAAATAGATAAAAATCATAAGTAAAAGATACTTAAGATTAGAGCATGTCAATAATCTCATCATGAGTGTGATGAGAGAAATTTAGATAATATATTTATGATCCAGACACTTTAGTGTAGGCCATGAGACCTAGATTATAGGTCTCCAGAAAAGATAGAATAGACAATAATAGTTTAAGAAATGAGAGATAATATGTTTCTAGAGTTAAATGTTCTTTTCATATTTATGATGTTCAAGAATGTTTTGTAATATTTTAGTTCTATACCAATGTATATTTTAGAATACTCATGCCACTTACTCTAACATCTGTTTTTCCCAATGCATGGTTGGGGACGCGATGTCTGTAGGTTTTTGGAGCAATTGAAGAACAAAGGGACCAACAAAGGCCTATGAGACTTTCAAGCTTGCCTAGTGGGGTGCCATCTACCTAGATGATCCTAAGAATTGACATCTTTTTATTAGGAACTTATGCATAAAAATGATGTAGTTTTATGTTGACAAAAAGCTATGTATGAATCAGTTTTACAGTTTTGCAAAGTGTTTCATTTACTTTTATTGCAATGGTTATCATGTTTGTGACACTCCTAGAAAAAGAAAAAAAATTGCTTCCGCTCATGTGATATAAAAATCTGGGTGTTACAATATGGTATCAGAGAAATTTGGTAAATGGACATTAGGCAAACATGATTCTCATAATCACCCTAGAGTGAAGAGGTAAGGTTAGGATTTAGGGATAGACTCCAAAAAGGAATACCTTAACCTAGAGCGGTTAGGAGTCTTGACCTCAGAGTAGATAGATATCCTAGAGGAAGAAGTCAACATAGTTTAGATCTAAAGTAGCAACCCTAACCTAGCTAATGAGTTAGTCTCTCCATTCTTAATGGTTATGGCCAGCCAATTGAGAATGGAAGAGGGATGCCATAAGCATTAGGCTTCGATGCATATCTCCTTTCTTACTAGTGCACGTGGTATGGGACACATGTATTAGTAGGTTAGTGAGAGGTAGTATGTCAGGATCCCACATCTCTGGGTATGTGCCCGATCACCACATATCTAGGAATGTAGGAGTTACCTAAAGAACTTAAGATTAGACAACCATGTAAACCTAATGTTAGACAGTCATGACAAGTTTGAGGTAGATGTCCTAAGTATATAGCCAAGTTTAGTTTCATAAACCCTAAGTATGACTCGAGCAATAAACCAAGGTAATAGATAATGCTTACATAAATATTTTATGAAAATACATTACATATCTCTTTTCATGCAAAATTTTGAACATGTGTACCTCAATATGTTAATTAGCAATAAATGAAAAGGTAAGGAGGACCCTAAGGTGGGTAGTAGCCTAGAGAAATTTCGAGGATGAAATTTATTTTAAAGTGGGTAGAATTGTAACATCCTCAATTTCATAACTAATGTAAGTCGTTAATGTGGGGTTTTCTAGTAAGTGTATGCCAAGGGACCTAATGAACCTAACATGGCTAGATATGTAACTAAGTTCACAAATGGGTCCTTGAAGTACAAAATTGAGAATATAGTATGTATCCCTCATAATAAGTGTTGATAATAATTTTAGTATATGGCTAATTAGAATATAAAATGGTGGGAGAAATTTTAGATGATTTTGATTTTCTTAGAGGCCTAGGTAATTAAATATGTAATTATTCAACAATTAATTAAAAGATATTTTTGGAGTGTCTTTATAATTAATTTGGACCTGATATCTTTTCCATAACAAGATAATGATAATATATCAGTTATCCCAAAATTTGAGTTCAAACAGGGTCATGTGGTGGTCTGTAGAATTTTTTCTATAGATTAGACTTTTTTGCAAAAAGAAAAATAAAATAAAAAAGGGGGGCGACCCCAGTCCTCACGGACTGGAGAGCCGCAACCCCTATTTTATGGACTGAACAAAGTATGACCAAGAAGGGGCTCCGCCCAAGATCCTTTGGACAAGATTCTATAAAAAACCTTATGGATCCCGAGTTCGGAGCCTCGCACACCTAGATCTAGGGTTTGATGTGAATCGGTGAAGTAGAAAAGGAGATCGAGGGCAGAGACAAACGGACCAACTATAGGTGGCAACTTTCGATTCTTCCACTCAGACCTTCGATCATGCCCCCTTCCTTCACCATCCGTGGCGCCACCCGTCCAGGCGAGCCAAGCCGCAACCAAGGAGGGCTTCACCTCGTGCAGTGATGCCTTGGTCACCAGCCGCCGAGCCCTCCATGCTACTGCTATGTTTTGGGAATGAAATAGGGGAAAACCCCCCCTTTTGGTTATCGGGTGAGGAAGAAGGAGGGCCGCGAGCGCTGCTCAAGGGAGCTCACCATCAGATCAACTTTGAACGACTAGAAATGCTTTGATAAGGTGATTCTTCTAAAATTCATATCTTGAGATTGGGAAGTCGAATTTTATCAAACAAGATTCCTGTAGAAATCTAATGATGAGTACTATCACATAAAAATATTTCTAGATTATGATCTTGATATCTGATATTTATTAAAAATAGTGTATTCAAAACTATATGATTTTGATGTTTGGTCAATTAAAAATAGTAAACACCTTTAGAAATTCATACAAATTTTACTAAATGTGTATTTTGACATGTTTAACATTACTTCATAGCCTGATCTCTATTATATGAAGTTTTATTGAGGTTTTGATGTAAACCCTAATAAGGGTATTTTGGGTATTTCACCCATGATATTATTTTTAAATGACCTGATATTATAATACATGATCATTCCTACATTATATGAATACTTTTCTAGAGATTTGATGAAGTTTCTTGTGCTATTATATTAGTATTTAGTTTTAGATGAGTAGCCATTATGAAAGAATAATAAATGATTATCCTAACACAATAAGTGATATATGTATGTCTAATTAGGTCTGATATTAGTAACGTAATGGTATTCTACTTTGATTTCCTAATTGATTCAATAAGTTTAGAATATGTAACTATGTTTGAGAATTGTTCTCATTATATGAAGTATATGTTCATATTAGTGCATCAGACGATTTATGTCTTATTTGAGTATAAAGATAATACTAATTATATAGTATGAGTTTTATTTTATTTCAACGCTAAGATTTTATGGTGATTTTAGATTAAAGTTATGTTTAGTCTAAATAAGAACCCTAAGTTGGTATATGTAGTTAGGAAGATGGGGTTTGAGATTTAGAAATGGAAAGAAGGAATATAGGCTTGGACTGATAAAACTATGATGATATCCAGGTTATTAAAGTTATGGAACTTAGAATCAAGACTTCCTTATCGATGCCATCTGTACAAGAGGTAAGTGGTCCATGCCCATGAGTACTCATGTTTTAAGTTCAGTATGTTTACATGTATCCTGATAAGACTATTATAATTTATATGGTTCAATGTTCTAAGATTTTAATGCAAACAAGAATATTCTCATATCTCCATCATTATGTAAGTTCAGATATCCAAAACCTCAAATAGAGACATGTTGCTCAAAATAGTTGTGACCCATGGACCATGTCCATGAGAAAGTTAAAGAATCATGTTCCTACAAGATTTCTTAGAAATGTTTGAAATTAATGAATAAGATTGTAAGATAAGATATGCAAGTAATGTAGACATACTTATTTGGTGGTTTGCAATAGCTTTGTATTGAGAATTGAAGTACACATATGTTATCATGATTTCTCATATTTATAGGCATAACTATGTATTACGATTTCAAGTAGAAACATGCCATTAAGATTTCATACATATGTATAGATATAACAACTAGATTCCTTATAATGAATAATATCCAGAATTTAATTACAATATAAGAATATGAATTTCATAATATTAAGACATGGTCTACTTTTAGAAATAAAGGTACTTTTGAGACCACAATGTATTGTAAAAATGAGTTCATGATGGCATTATAAGATAATGACACATTAAGTTATGATTAGGTTGCAATATAATATTTTATAAGATTTCTATTTTGATATTTAAGGTTTAATATGTAAATTCATATGCAAAGTTTCAAGGTAACATCATATTTTATAAAAAGGATTGAACCATCTTGTCAGAATTGATATTTTTAGATATGTTGTACTTATAATACTTTCATAAGCTTGACTTAAGATACTTTGTATACTTAGTATTTCTATATTCATGTCAGATCCTTTCTCATAAGACATTAGACTCATTTATGATATAATTGGTATAATGAAGTAATCTTACCAAATAAGAGTGTTAGAATAAAGTTTACCCAGATAATGAGATATATACTCAAATCCAACAATGAATTCTGTTTAGAACTTAAGAATATGAAATTTAGATTCAGACTTAGACTACTCATTATGTGAGTAGCCATATTTTGAATAAATATACATGATAAGGGTTGTAGGCCCAATCTCAATTACGTAATAATTTGTGATACATATTCACATTTCAGTAATATATTCAATTCAGAATTTAAGAGCAGAGATTCAGATTCAGATTCAAGATTATGTACATCTTCAGTACTCAGTTTCAGATAAGTTCAGATTCAGAGTTTAGTAAAGATAGACTTAAGATAATTAATTCAAAACCTTCACATAATAAATTATATAATAAGTCCTCACCAGAGAGTCCTGGGACGATTCAGAGGGCGCGTTGCGCCAGACACTGCGAGTGTCACAGAGGGCATGTTATGGTAACAGAGGGTGTGTTGCACCATAGAGGACACTTCGATGTCAACAGAGGAGAACTTATTGTATAATGGTGGCCATAAATAGATAAAAATCATAATTAAAAGATACTTAAGATTAGAGAATGTCAATAATCTCATCATGAGTGTGATGAGAGAAATTTAGATAATATATTTATGATCCAGACACTTTAGTGTAGGCCATGAGACCTAGATTATAGGTCTCCAGAAAAGATAGAATAGAAAATAAGAGTTTAAGAAATGAGAGATAATATGTTTCTAGAGTTAAATGTTCTTTTCATATTTATGATGTTCAAGAATCTTTTGTAATATTTCAGTTCTATAACAATGTATATTTTAGAATACTCATGCCACTTACTCTAACGTCTATTTTTCCCAATGCATGGTTTGGGACGTGATGTCCACATGTTTTTGGAGCAATTGAAGAATAAATGGACCAACAAAGTCATAAGAGACTTTCAAGCTTGCCTAGTGGGGTGCCATCTACCTAGATGATCCTGAGAATTGACATCTTTTTATTATGAACTTATGCATAAACATGATGTAGTTTTATGTTGACAAAAAGCTATGTATGAATCAGTTTTACAGTTTTGCAAAGTGTTTTATTTAATTTTATTGCAATGGTTATCATGTTTGTGACACTCCTAGAAAAATAAAATAAAAATTGCTTCCGCTCATGTGATATAAAAATTTGGGTGTTACATCCATGGTTTATGATTTTGTCATATTCTTATATGGATTACTCTCTCTCCTAAACTCTAATTTCATGTACCCGATTATAAGTAATGGAGGAGTTGTTGATTCTTACATGTAATATGATCCTTGGTTCTATCACCTTGTTATGATTAGATCATCATATGAGTTTTTGAGGTGTTGATATCTGATTTTATGAATTTGTTGATTGGATTTCGTCCTATCTTCATGGTTTTTCATGATCATCTTGGTGACACTTTTTTTAGGGTTTCGTTGTTCATCTTTGTATGGAGTTTCCTCGTTGATGATGCTTAGTTTTCTTATGTTAATCATCTATTTTAGACATGGCTTATCTTTGTTTTGGAGATGGTTAAGTGTTGTTGAGGTAGATTTACCTTAATGGTTGCTACACTTACCCTAGACATTGAAGTCACTACATGCCTCATGGGTTGTAGTGGTCGTTATATATCCAACTTTGTTGTGGTTGCTACTTCTTGGTTTCCAATAGTCATAACATGAACTTGGGTTGAGTTGGCTAAGGTATCAGATGATGTGTTTCAGGCGCTACTTAGTTAACCCTAATCACCCTCAGTCGTTGCATGTTTGCCTTTTACACTAACGAGTTTTGATATTAGAAAAGATCTTTTACTCAACTAACCAAATTTCTGCAAGTATACGGAAGTAGTTGTAGTTGAGGTCGAACACAAGGAGATTTAGCAAACCAATTAAACACAATGGTGCTAAGGTTCAACAATCTAGACCGTTTTAAGGGTGGATTTGGTTGATTAAACTAAAATTTTAGAATTAAACAACAGTAAATAGATTACTAAAAGAGATTAAAATCCAGATATGAAAATATCTTGGACTTAGTATTTCACCAACATATCATAGCATAGCATAGGAGCACAAAATTTAAACATACAAAACACTTGTTTTAAAGGAGGGTTGTATGTTGCACTTCACCTCTCGGTGCAAGTACAACGATCCTAACTCAATTCAACATTCCCATGTATGAATTTCATTTTGGATCACAAACCTACTCCTCAACTCCATAATTTCCACTCTTGTGGTAAAGAAGGAGTTGCCAAGAGAGTACCTCGTTAATCTCCTACCTATCTTCTCAGATCAAGAAAAAGAGCATAAAACATACATATAAGGTGGCCAGCCATACATGCAGAAAAGAAGAAATCAGTACTCCCAAGGTGGAAAAACAAGCAACATAGCATTTAGTACGAAATTATCATGTTCCATACATGCTATGACAAGGGAGCTACTCTCCCATGTCCAAGAAAAGGAAACTACTCGTCCATGATGGTGTACACCAGAAAATATGCAGAAATTTTAGAGTTCAACATGGTTTAGAGAAGGAAAAGCTAAGAAAACCCAAGGTGTAACCCAAGAAGAGTAGAATTCTGGCTTGAGGATGAAATTCCACTCCTACAGCTGCTCCAAATCAGACAAACCTCTCTCCCAAGAAGCTTGGAGTGAAGAAGCTCTGCTACACCTCTGGAGAAAAAGATTGGAGAAGAAAAGAAGAAGAATGGGGTTCTTTAGCAATGAACCACCTTCTTCCACCTCCAAAATCACCCTCCTTGCTCTAGCCTTGCTTTTGGACGAAAGAGTTCCAAATTATGACCAAAGATAACTGCTCCATTGAGTGGTTTTGTCTTTTAAAATGAAAGGAGTTGTATTTGAAAATTGCTGAAATTGATAGGCACACGACGTTTCTAAATTAATACACGCCGTGTGTTGTCTCTGACAGTTGTTTTGATGTAAAGTGCATGGCATGTCTAAATTAATACACACTGTGTACCTTACCAGAAAAGCAAGTATCGATTTTGAATTCCCAGGTATACGTCGTGTGTATGATGCACACACTGTGTACTTTTCTTCTACATCTGAAGTATTAGGTCATCTGGAAATGCGTACACCGTGTCTTAAATAAGACATGTCGTGTGCTTTTCTGTTTTAGCAAAATTAAAAGTCTGAACATCTGCAAGGCTTGGGGAAGTCCTGATAATGATGAATTTGAGTTGGGATATCTCTGATGTGATCCTTTTGAAGCAATTCTACAATACACATCATGTGATAAGTAAAATAACAAAAAGGTAGCAAGGATAATATGAATAGAAGCTAAATGAGAACAAAATGAACTCAATTTTTGTGTGAAAACATGTGAAAAGTTGATGTGGAAAGCACACAACAAATCCCCCTAAGCTTGAACCATTGCTTGTCCACAAGCAAAAAGAGCAAAACCACACAAATGAAAGAATATTCAAGCTTATGCATGTATTAAATGAAATGAAGATATAATAAACTCAACCAACCATGTACATTAGGTTTATTTTCATAGCCGTCGTCTCAATTTAAACATCAAAGATAGAGAAGTTTTAGTTCAGTAAGGTGGTCACAAATTAAGCAAAACAATCAACTAAACAACACTAAGAGGATTTAGATAGTCTAACCAAACAACTAGTGGATATACATCACAAATTTTCAGCTATTATGAATGTAAATGATGAATTCTTAGCTAATTTTAACAATCTCAGTTGAATTCTCTTCTTAAAAAGATATGACAATTGATTTTTTTGGGATTCTGGCACTCAGCTGCTAATTTAGGCTTATGTGCACGTGGAGTGCCGGTTGGGGTGTGATTTTTACGCTCTTTTGATTTCATACCACCTAACCATCATTGCCAGATCAGACTCACACTAGGCTAGCATGATATTTGGGTTGTTTGCCATCTTTTATTGGGTAAAGTGAGAAAAGGATAAAAGAGATTTTTGCACAACGCAAGAGAGTCAACTAGAAAGTTAAGTTAACTAGATTCCATTCATTATTTTACAAAATTTTCACTAAAAAATCGATTGTATGTGCACTAAGGGTTTGGCAAGAGTATCCCTTATTCTAAAAAGTGTTGTAGAGTTGGTTTATTTGCTAAAATTTTAGACCATTACATGAATTTAGCAATCAAAGATGTGAAAATTGAGAGTTCATGCTACAATTACAAACCAAGATCGTGTACATGGGGAATTTAATTTTTCATTTGATTCATGCATGCACTTTACTAGTTCTTTCATATGGTCAAAAGAAGTACAAGGTACAAGATGGTTCAAACATACAAGGTACAAGAGTTCATTTCATTGCAATAGCCTCATTTCATATTAAACTTGCCATGAAGGGAAATATAGAACATGAAACAGGATGAAATAAAAGACTGAAATAAAAGACCGACATGACTAATAAAAGAAAATGACAAAAGAAAAATGAAAAAAGCAAATGAAAGCAACTACTACATTACAGGCTGGTTGCACCCCCCGTAAGCTTGAAATTTGTAGTGTCCTCACTACATCAATCAAACTCATGGAGGTAACAACCAGATACCTATCATGGGTGAAAATCAATAAGTGGGGCCAGCGTCCCCGTGGTCAGGTGAGAAGAAATGGATGACAAGATCATCTTCTAGAACATCCATCAGCGTGGGCTGTTGCAGTGGCGACAACTAATACAACTATGGGATGGAGTAGTGGACCTTTGAGATGTGCCACGAATCCATGCGGTGGACCATGTCGTGCATCGCAGTATACTGTATGCCCATCTAGTCCAGGCGGCCGTCGATGTGATCAAACTGGTGTTGCACATAGCCGTACAGATTCTTGACATCAGGCATCGCCCAGGAGTACTCCATTTGAGTGATGGTGGAGGGAGGTGGTGGAGCAGAAGAAATAGAAGGAGCAAAAGGAGATTCCCCGATATCATCAGTAGCTCTGGCTGCCTCTATCTCTTCATCAGTGTTTAGCACGACTTTCTAGTTGTCCTTGTTCTCCAAGGTGACATGCTCAGGATTTGGAATGTCAATATACTGATCATCATCGAAGAATTGTAGGAACTTGGTATCGCAATTTGGAATCTCTGTAATCAACCCTACTTATAGAAGATATTGAATATCTACCATGTTTCTACCTGGTGCATCTTCAAGTCTTGTCAAATCAACCTCGAGTTTTTGTGTTATCAAAGTAATTAAGCCACCACACATGATGTCACTAGTGTCCCTCTTCTTCACCTTCTTAATGTCCAGGAAACGTTGAAGAATATAGAAAGCAACATTAATTGGATGCTCATACATCATTCCCCATAAGAAGAAAATATCTTGCTTCCCCACAACCCCCTGGGTTTCTTTCTTGGCAAACACCCCGATACTTAGAAGGCGATGAATTTACTAAAAGATAGGGTTGTGGATGGTGGACGCTCTGGCTTGCTTGGCCTCATGACATTCCTCATCAAAAATCTAAAACCAAAACTCATCGCTATGAGAACAGGAGGGTAACTAATCACCCTGTCATAATGGCACAACATCAACTCACAAAAATGCCTAAATGTGAGCTTAAAAGCACGACCCAAAAGCCTAAAATGAATAATACCATAGGGCTTGAGCTTCTTCTATGGGTCTTGCTCAGTGGTGGGTGTCATCAAAACTCATACACTAGGTGGGGGTAAGTGTTTGATACCGTAAGGAAGATGTAGCTTAACCCCAAGTCCTGCAGGCACATCAAAACTTCATCCTTGAAGCCCAGGGTCATCATTGTCTACTGGCAAGCAAACTGAGATGAACAACTCTCCTCACAATTAGGAACTGGTATGTCAAGTCTTCTTCAGGGGTGACCCGAAACTGAGTAGTTGAGATGTACCCCGACACTTTGGAGGAGCTGGCACCGTGCTTGCAGTTGTTGGTTTGCTTGAATGGTGCCATTCTTGCTACCTATGGATGAGACACATCGTGTGTGTGGATGAACACGGCGTGTGGCTGAGGCAGAATTTTGGCTGAAATTGCAATACACACGGCATGTGTCTGGTGATTTGTGACAATCTACAGGTGTGGATGGTAGTAGTTTGGGGAAGATTGAATGAGGAAAATTGACGGAGGCACTTGGATGCTCACTTGGTGATGGCGACAGTGGTTGGAGAGATCTGTTGTGCTTCTTCTTGTCGTCGATGAAGGTGCTTGGAGAGGAGGACGGTAGATCCTTTGCTCATGTCCTTGTTGGAGAAGATGATGGCAGCGTGAGCAGTAGCGTGAGGTAGAAGAAGATGATGGCAGCGTGAGCTTGACGAAGAGTAGCCATCAATCCGGTGGTTGGTGATGAGGAGGGTGGTTGGAGAGATCTTCTTGAGTTGCTTGGAGAAAGGGACGACGTGAGCTTGAAGAAGGAGACACGTCGTGGGCAAAGGAGGTCACGACTGCTAGCTCGAGGTTGAGGAAGACACGACCGACAAACATGGCACGAAGGTGGTGGGTGGGTGTCCTAGGGCACACAACATCTCTAGAAGCAAAGGTTAGGGGCATGGCAGCTCTGGAGTCTCACACGGCTTGAATGAAAGCATGAGTGAGAGGGGTGGCCGTGCGCTAGGTTAAGAACCTTCATTTTCGAAAAAAGACACAACACGTTCAAATAAAGACACGTCGAGTGTCTCTTCAGAACTCTTTTTCTGTATAATAAGACATGTTGTATCTGTATTAGTACACATCGTGTGACTTTTTAGAAATTCAAAATGCCCATTTTCACTGATAATTACACGGAATGTTCAAATAAAGACACATTGTGTTCCTTTTCCAGATAGCTCATTCTTTCCCTTTCTGTTGTGATACACATCGTGTCTAATTTAGGACACATCGTGTTTGTATTCCAGATTTCATATTCCTTCCTTTTCTGCTTGGGTACACGACATGTATAAAATAGGACACACCATGTTCTTTTCCCAGTTGAGAATACTTGTAGTGCTAGATTGTGACCTGGCGTGTCTAAATAAAGACATGTCGTGTACCTAGAGATATAACTTATCTGCTATATTTTTGAGAGTGGGGACACACCGCATGTAAATTTAGACACGCTGTGTCTTCTATAGTTTCTGCAGAAACAACTTGTTGTTAGCACATAATTAATAACAAATATGTAATAGAATTGTCTAAATTATTACATTCATACATGACAAGCTTATTTATGAAACGAAAGAGTGTTTTTGACTCAATTGACTTGAAAAGAAATCTATCCTAATGTGGGTTCAACTCCCACGAGGTCCTCCATTTAGAGTCTGAAGTGAGACTCTTCAATTGTCCATCATGCATCTTGAAGGGAGCAAGAAGCTCCCTTGTGAACTTCATCTCCCGAGGTATATAACTTACAATGTTGGTTGTTTACTTTGAAAGCTCCATCCTTTCCTTGTAGCTCAACAACTCCACAAGGAAAAATCTTCAATACGAGAAAAGGGTCGGAACACTTTGACTTTAATTTCCCAGGGAATAGCCCAAGTCTTGAGTTGAACAACAACACTTTGTCTCCTTCTTTGAAATCCTTCCTCTGGATTCTCTTGTCATGCCACATTTTGGTTCTTTCTCTGTAGAGCCTTGCATTTGCATATGCATCTAGCCATAGCTCTTCCAGTTCTTGCAGCTGCAATAGATGCTTTTCACCAGCATTCTTCATGTTAAAATTTAGGAACTTGATAGCCCATAGAGTACGGTGTTCTAGCTCCAGTGGAAGATGACAAGATTCGCCATATATCAGCTTGAATGGTGTTGTGCCTATGATGGTTTTATAATCT
Source organism: Alisma plantago-aquatica (assembly GCA_963693085.1). Lineage (NCBI taxonomy): Eukaryota > Viridiplantae > Streptophyta > Magnoliopsida > Alismatales > Alismataceae > Alisma > Alisma plantago-aquatica. The sequence goes on along the minus strand of OY856415.1, from coordinate 649,374,008 downwards.
ATCCAGTATGCCCATAGTGCGTCGTCAATCTTCAATGCCCAATCTTTCCTTGAGCTAGACATTGTCTTCTCTAGAATGCTTTTCAGCTGTAGGTTGGAGACCTCTACCTGCCCGGAAGTTTGAGGATGGTAGGGCATAGAGACTTTATGTGTGACTCCATACTTAGATAGAAGGTTGTGGAATTGCTTCTCAACAAAATGCATGCCACCATCAGAGATTATAGCTCTAGGAACTCCAAAGTGAGGGAAGATGATTTTCTAAAATAGCTTGACTATAGATTTTGCATCCGGTGCTTGGGTTGGGATGGCCTCAACCCACTTAGAGATGTAATCACAAGTAACTAGAATATATTGGTATCCACAAGAAGATGACAATGGTCCCATGTAATCAACTCCCCATACATCAAATACCTCAATATCCAAGATAGAGTTAAGAGGCATATCATTACGACTAGAAATTCCTCCGGTTCTTTGGCATTTATCATAAGCTTTGACAAACAAATTGACAACTTTAAACATTGTTGGCCAATAGAAACCGGTCTGTAGGATCTTTGTTGTAGTCTTCTCTCCTCCAAAGTGACCTCCGTAAGGAGAGGCATGACATTCAGAAATAATAGTGGTGATTTCTTCTTCAACGACACACCTCTGGATGAGGCCATCACTCCCATGTTTGAACAACAAGGGGTCGTCCCAGTAGTAGAATTTAACATCATGGAAGAACTTCTTCTTTTTCTAGTATGCCAAATCTGACGACAGCTATCCTGTAGAAAGAAAGTTCACAATGTCTGCAAACCATGGCACTTGTATGGATGATAGTGCATAAAGCTTCTCAAAAGGCAAATGATCCTCCATAGGCAAACAATCTTCAACATCTATAGTCAATCTAGAAAGGTGATCGACAACATTATTCTATGTACCTTTCTTATCCCAGATTTCAAGATCAAACTCTTGTAAAAGTAGTATCCAGTAGATGAAACTAGGTTTTGCATCCTTCTTATTGAGCAAGTATTTAATGGCATCATGATTTGTGTACACGATTACCTTAGATCCTACCAAATACTGTCAGAATTTGTCAAAGGTGTACACTATAGAAAGCATATCCTTCACTGTGGTTGTGTAATTGATTTGTGCTTCATCTAGGGTCTTGCTTACATAGTATATGGCATGAAGCTTCTTGTCCTTTTGTTGTCCCAGAATTGCTCCTACTGCATAGTCACTTGCGTCTCCCATCAACTCAAAAGGAACGTTCCAGTTTGGTGGCTGAATGATTGGTGCAGAAATCAGAGCTTCCTTTAGCTTGGTGAAGGTTGTACGATAGTCATCATTAAATATGAATTCAACATCCTTTGCAAGTAAATAACATAATGGCTTTACAATTTTGGAGAAGTCCTTAATGAATCTTCTATAGAATCATGCATGACAAAGGAAACTACTGATGTCTTTAACTGAACAGGGTGTAAACATCTTCTCAATACCTTCCACCGTAGCCCTATCAACTTCAATACCCTTGTTAGATACAACATGGCCTAATACTACACCGAATTGTACCATAAAATTGCATTTCTCCCAGTTTAGTACTAGGTTAACCTTTTTGCAGCAAGATAAGACTAAAGACAAATTGCATAAGAATTGATCAAATGAATCCCCATAAACACTAAAATCATCCATGAAAATTTCCATTATGTTTTCAATGAAATCGAAAAATAAGCCATCATGCATCGTTGAAACGTCGCAGGAGCATTGCAAAGACCAAAGGGCATGAGACGATAAGCATAAGTTCCATGCGTGCATGTGAAAGTGGTTTTCTCTTGGTCAGGAGGGTAGATAGGAATATGGAAAAACTCGGAATACCCGTCCAAGGAACAAAAATAAGAATGTTTGGTAAGGCGTTCAAGCATCAAGTCGATAAATGACAATAGAAAATGATCCTTGTGGGTCGCTTTGTTCAAACGTCGGTAATCAATACACATACGCCAACCCATGACTATATGTGTTTGTATCAACTTATCATTATCTCCCTTGATTATAGTTTTACCCCCCTTCTTAGGTACCACGTTAATGGCACTAACCCAAGGGATGTCACTTATAGGATAAATGATACCGACATCAACTAACTTAAGAATTTCCTTTTTAACCACCTCAACCATATTTTGATTTAACTGTCTAGGTGGTTTAATGGTGGGTTTAGCATCATCCTCCATGTTTATTTTGTGCATACAAATGGAGGGATGAATGTCTTTCAAATCATCAATAGAGTATCCAATGACATCTTTATACAAATTCAATTCGGCAAGCAATTTATTTTCTTATTCATTGGTTAACTCATTATTAATTATGACAGGAGAAGTTGAGTTGGAATCAAGAAATGCATAACTTAGACCTGGTGGAAGGGCTTTGAGTTCTACCTTTCTTCCGGCTGCATTGTCTTTGGCTTTGTCATCAACAATTGGAGTGTCTTCTTTAGTAGCATCTGATTGAGCAATAGAAAATACCCCATAATTTTTAGATCCGTTATTCATATCTTCATCATCATCACAATAGTTCAGTGTCAAATTGGTAACATCATGATTTTCTTCTACAACAGAATCAATAGAGTCCATAAAAAAATTTCTTCTACACGAGATGGTTCTTTCATGGCATCATATACAGAAAACTCCATGGCTTCCTCGCCAACTCAAAGTGTGAGTTTGCCTTCTCGAAAATCAACAAGGCATCCAGCAGTTCTAAGGAAAGGCCTGCCAAAAAGAATGGGGTTTAAAGGAACTTATACCATATCTAGCACAACAAAATCACATGGAATGTAGAGTTTACCAATCCGCACGAGCACACCTTCCACAATACCTTCAGGGTATTTGATAGAATGATCAGCCGATTGAATGGCCATCTTTGTAGGCTTCATATCTCCAAGGTCTAGCTCCTTCCACAAGGTAGATGGGATGAGACTAATACTAGCTCCAAGGTCTATAAGACCTTTGTCAAATGTGGTGTTGCTGAGCTTGCATGGTAGAGTAAAGGTTCCCAAGTCATCTAGCTTCTTAGTAAGTCGATTTTGAATGATAGAACTGATTCTTTCAGAAAGCATCACGGTCTCCACTTGGTCCACCTTCCTCCTCTTGGTGAGGATGTCTTTAAGAATCTTAGCATATGGTGGCATCTTTGTAATAACTTCTGCTAGTGCAAGGTTGACATGGAGTTTTTTTAGAATGTCCATAAACTTTCTAAACTTTGAATCCTCCTTAGCATTTGCAAACCTTTGCGGAAATGATGCATTTGCTTTAATAGAAGATGGTACCTCAACTGTACCTTTACTTTTATCTCCCATAGGGGTGTCAAGCTTCTCTTCATCGACAATCTCAACATTCTTCTCCTTGGGTGGAGAAGGTTTGTGCATTTCAGCTTCTCTCCTCAAGGTGATGGCATTCACCTGCTGTCTTGGATTCACCTCTGATTGGCTTGGAAGAGAACCAGATTGAGTGCTCGTTTGCTGCGTCAAGGCTTGCTGGGAAATTGGATTTTCCAACATGCTTGTATGGGTGGAAATGCCATCCACCTTTTGAGAGAGTTGGGCAATTACATCTTTCAAGAGCTTGTCATTGCCCCTGAACTCTTCATTTTGTTGCATCTGTGTGGAGATAAATTTCTCTATCATGGCCTCCAAGGAAGAACTTTGGGGTTGTTGTTGCTGTTGGTAACCCCTATTGTTGTTGAAGCCTAATAGATTCCCATTGTTTTATCAGTTGAAGTGTTGTTGTTGATGGGGTTGTTGTTGTCCATGTTGGAAATTCTGAGTGTTGCTTGTGTTCCGGTAGGAGAAATTAGGATGATCACTCCACCCCAGATTGTAGGTGTTGGAATAGGGATTGTACTGCTTGTTCCCCTACATCCCAATGACATGGACTTGTTCAAGGCTCCCTTCATTAGCATTAGGAGCAAAGCATGAAGAAGGAGTATTTCTAAAATTCCCACAATCTTCACATATCACTTCAGCTGATTGAATTTGCAATGTAGTCATCTTCTCAAACTTCTGTGTAAGAACATCACGTTTAGCAGCAATCAAATTAACGACATCAACAATATGCTTCCCTCCTTGCTTCCCAGTTGAAGAACTAGCTCTAGAGGATGATTGTGCCTTCCTATCTGGCCCCCATTGGAAATGATTGAGCAATATGTCTTCAATGATGTCATAAGCCTCTCTATAAGACTTGTTCATCAATGCTCCATTAGCTGTGGCATCGAGTGTCATGCGGGTGTTGTAGAATAGACCATTATAGAACGTTTGGAGAAGCAGTCAATTGGTCAAACCATGGTGAGGGCAAAGGCATTGAAGGTCCTTAAACCGCTCCCATGTATCATACAGAGTTTCTCCATGGGATTGAGAGAAGTTGGTGAGCTGGTTCCATAGTTGGGTTTTTTTCCTCGGCGGAAAATACTTTGCAAGGAAAGCATTTAAGAGTTGATCCCAACTTTTGATCGACTTCTTAGGAAGAGATAAAATCCACACCTTGGCTCTATCTCTCAGGGTGAAAGGGAATAGCAGCAACCTTACTCCATCAGCAAATACCCCGTTGATTTTGAAAGTATTCATGTACTCTAAGAACTCAACCACATGAAGATTTAGATCTTCATTGATAGTATCCCCAAAGCAGTTCTGCTGGATCATCTGCATCATAGAAGGAGCAATAGAGAAATTGTTCACTTCCATTGCAGGAAAGTCAATGGCTCCACAAATGTTTGTGGCAACCGGCTTGGGAAAGTCCTTCAAAGGATGGTCATCCTCCATGGTTGGATCTTCTTGTGCGGCTTCTTCAAAAGACGAAGAAGATGGTGACGGTGATGATGGTGGAACACCTCTTAGCAGTGGTTTCTCTACTCTTCTTGCTCTTCTTAAGCTTGAAAGAGTACACTCAATCTCAAGGTCTAGCAACACTGATGTTTGAAGACCTCTTTGCGAGCGACGCATACAAACCTGAAAAACAGAAAGATATATTAAGAACACAACTAAAAGGTATATAGAAATTTGAAAATGGAAATGATGATCTAGTCTCGAATACTAGTTAGCACTTGTTACTCTAATTATATTAACCGTAGCTCCCCGACAACAACACCAAAAACTTGTTGGCCTTTTACACTAACGAGTTTCAATCTTAGAAAAGATCTTTTACTCAACTAACCAATTTCCACAAGTATACGGAAGTAGTTGTAGTCGAGGTCGAACACAAGGAGCTTTAGCAAACCAATTAAATGCAATAGTGCTAAGGTTCAACAATCTAGACCATTTTAAAGGTGGATTTGGTTGATTAAACTAGAATTTCAGAATTAAAAAATAGTAAATGGATTACTAAAAGAGATTAAAATTCAGATATGGAAATATTTTAGACTTAGGATTTCACCAACATATCATAGCATAGCATAGGATAATGAAATTTAAACATACTAAGAACTTGTTTTAAAGGAGGTTTGTATGTTGCACTTCACCTCTCAGTGCAAGTACAATGATCCTAACTCAATTCAACATTCCCATGTATGAATTTCATTTTGGATCACAAACCTACTCCTCAACTCCATAATTTCCACTCTTGTGGTAAAGAAGGAGTTTCCAAGAGAGTACCTTGTTAATCTCCTACCTATCTTCTCAGATCAAGAAAAATAGCATAAAACATACATATAAGGTGGCCAACCATACATGCAGAAAAGAAGAAATCAGTACTCCCAAGGTGGAAAAACAAGCAATATAGCATTTCATACGAAATTATCATGTTCCATACATGCTATGACATGGGAGCTACTCTCCCATGTCCAAGAAAAGGAAACTACTCATCCATGATGGTGTACACCAGAAAATATGCAGAAATTTTAGAGTTCAACATGGTTTAGAGAAGGAAAATCTAAGAAAACCCAAGGTGTAACCCAAGAAGAGTAGAATTCTAGCTTGAGGACAAAATTCCAATCCTACAGCTGCTCCTAACTAGACAAACCTCTCTCCCAAGAAGCTTGTGGAGTGAAGAAGCTCTACTGCACCTCTGGAGAAGAAGATTAGAGAAGAAAAGAAGAAGAATGGGGTTCTTTAGCAAGGAACCACGTTCTTCCACCTCCAAAATTTCCCTCCTTGCTCTAGCCTTGCTTTTGGATGAAAGAGTTTCAAATTATGACCAATGATAACTGCTCCATAGAGTGGTTTCATCTTTTAAAATGAAAGGAGTCGTATTTGAAAATTGCTGAAACTGACAGGCACACAGTGTGTCTGAATTAATACACACCGTGTCTTGTCTCCGACAGTTGTTTTGAAGGTAAAGTGCACAGTGTGTCTGAATTAATACACTCCATGTACCTTACCAGAAAAGAAAATATCGATTTTGAATTCCCAGGTACACGCTGTGTGTATGATGCACACACCATGTACTTTTCTTCTGCATCTGAAGTATTAGGCCATCTGGAAATGCGTATGTTGTGTCTTAAATAAGACACTTCGTGTGCTTTGCTGTTTCATCATAATTAAAAGTTTGAACATCTGCAAGGCTTGGGGAAGTCTCGATAATGATGAATTTGAGTTGGGATATCTCCGATGTGATCCTTTTGAAGCAATTATGTAATACACATCTTGTGATAAGTAAAATAACAAAAAGGTGGCAAGAATAATATGAATATAGGCTAAATGAGAAAAAAATGAACTAAATTTGTGTGTGAAAACATGTGAAAGGTTGATGTGGAAAGCACAAAACATTGCACTTTTTGGTGGCTTGGTCTCAATGCCTGTTTTGGCTTTTCTTTGGTTGCTACACCTTGAGTTTTCTTTGGTCGCAACATGTGTTTTGATTTGCTTTTGGTTAAGGCATATGTGGTGATGTGTAGCAAGTTTCTACTCATGTTTGATGGTGTGCCTAGATCATAACAAGAGTGTGAACTATGATAACAGTCAGTACACTTGTGCCAAGTTGGTCACAATGTCTGCTATGGCTATATTGGTCATTGCTCTTGTTGGTTGGTGCGTTGCGGATGAAATGCATGGATGTGTTGCGGTCGTTACACATGACTGAGGTTTTATTGTGGTCTTAACACTTGTTTGTTATGTTGATTTTGTCATGTGTGTTTGTTACAATAGGATGGTGATGGTCGATGCACTTAGTTTTTCTTATGGTCTCTACCCTGACCTATAATAACGGTCTCTACATATGGGTTTGTATATGAGATGGTTGAAACACATGTATATATGCATGGTGGTCGCTACACATGCATGTGTAATGAGTAGTGGTCACTACATATTATTGTTTACATAATAATGCTTACATGTCTATCATGATAATGCTAAACCCTAATGTTCTCCCCAGGGTCTTCACAGTGTTCAGTTGTATTTTAGTGGTACACCTTAAATCCTCAGGACATAATAATAAAAGATGTAACACAACCATGTAGTATATCTTTCTTAGGGTCAAATATGATTCACATTGGGTGACCCCTTGCCTTGTTTCTTATATTGTTCAGTTTATAATAGTTATACATGTTCTTCATGTTCCTTCTAAAATAATAATATGTTCTACTGCTCAGTTGTAGAAACCCAAACCGCTTAATCAGTGCTAACTACTTTGCTTATATCATTTGAAAAAATTTCCTTATCATGATAATAATGTGATCTTCCGGATTTATCTTATCAATGCATATAGTAGATGTTGACGGAGAGTTATATCTCTTGCTGGGACTTTGGTCTCACCCTGTGGGGTTCCACATCTTTGAGGTGGTCATGAGTTAGAGGCCAAGATCGTGCGATTGAGACTGGACAACAAGAGGAGTTGTAGTTGTTGGATCATGGATATGTAGCTAGTGTCTTGTGGTAGCGTACTGTGTCATTCATGTACTCTCAGGTCCTTTGGGAGCTTTTTGTTGTTTTGTACATTGACACGAGGTTTTATCTTTATGGCATGGTTTTATAGATATGGTTTGTATATATGAACATGTTGTGATATGTAACTGGTTGTGGGTTGATAGTCCTCAAACAATAATGTGTAGTATCTATTGGGATATATGAGATGCAAGTGGCACAAGTTTGTGGCTTCAAATATTATATGTTACAGCTTGGGATGCTATGATGTGACCATTTTTAATTTACCGTGATTTGTTTTTTTTTTTGGAAAATTGGGTAAGTATATTCCAAAAACCCCCGAGAGGGGGACAAAGTTACAAGCCACACCCAAACATGTGGCTACACACTCGTAAGAATTGGTTACAGCAGATCCCAATTCCTAGCTATAATAGGAGAAAATTCAAGACATGATTAAAATGTAAAATACATTCTCTTGATCTCTAGAGCAAGACGATTGAAGATGACGACAAAGTCAGAAGTGTCACCATTATGCAGGCTTTTATTATGCTCCTCCCAAATGAAGTGGACATCACCAGTAATGGCCCAAAGTTCAATGATTTTGGATTGTTTCGATCTTTTACAAATGCCCGTAAGGCATCCATATAGAGAATATGAGGACTTGATGTTGAGTTTAAGTTGAGCTCGACCCCAAATATATTTCCAGTATTTTCAGCCCTCAAATAAATGAGCTATCGAGTCATTGTGTTGGCCACACAATAAGCATGCAGGAACAGGAGCCCCCGACTAGGAGCTAATCTTTTCTAATGTAGGAAGGACATTTGTGAGTGCTCTAAATGTAGTGAGTCTCCATCTAGGATAATGCTTGGAGAGCCAAAGATTTCCATAAGCCTTATCAGATGGACGTTTTTGCCTGGCATTTTACCAAAGATCCCTACCCTCCCATGCATAGAAGGAAGGCCATAGAGATACCATACGTCTATGGAAAGTAGAGCCACTCTTGGAAATAGTAGTAAAAAAATCACCATACCTACAAGAAATCCATGAGATTCATATGCATTGAACTTGAGTGAACCTTTTAGTACGATGTAAAGTATGGTAATCCCCAAGTTCATCAAGTCTCTTTAGCCCCAAACCACCTTCACAAAGAGGATAGGCCAGTCGTATCCAACAAGAGGGATGCATCGAGCTACCCCAAACGAAATCAGAAAGCAGCAACTCCATCCTACGTAAAACATCTGGAGGAATGTCACCCATACGTAGCCAATAACTGATCATACCCATGGCACGGTGCTTAATAAGAACAAGACGACCAACCATTGAGATTTTAGAACAAGGCCATCTCTGTATCATATCTATTAGCTTATCTAAGCATTCATGAAAGTGGCACCTCCTGAGATTACCACCAGCCATAGGAAATCTGAGATAGTTCGTGGGCAAAGTACCTTGCTGAATACCCAAGCAACTGATCAAGGCATCCTTATTGCAGCAAGAAGAAGACAAAAATATGTGTTTTATTAGGGTTACACTTCATACCAGATACAAAACCAAATTCAAGCAAAACATGTTTGAGGTTTGTAACACTGCGCAAGTGACCCTCGGAGAAAATAAGGACTTCATCCGTGAAAAGAAGATGGCTAAGTGCCTTAGTCATGTTGACGGGGTAGCTTCTAATGAGTTTGTTATCATACACCTCCTCAAGACATCTACTGAAACCTTCCATAGCAAGGGTGAATAGTAGGGGAGATAAGGGATCACCTTGCCTAAGGCCGTTGGAGCTTTTGAAGAAGCCAACCGAAGAGCCATTTAGTAAGAGAGAAAAGGATGGAGTCTCCACACATTGTTTTAGAATGGAGATAAACTTGTCATTGAACCCAAGTCCATTAAGACAATCCCAAAGGTAGGACCAACGAATAGAATCAAATGCCTTGGTGATATCTGACTTGATGCAAGCTATTAGGGGACTGGATTTTCGATTGAATTTGAGAGTGAACTCAGCCGCAAGAAGAGAACAATCCTCAATACTCCTACCTTTAACAAAATCACCTTGGTAAGGAGAGATAATATTTGGCAAAAGATTAGCTGGCCTCTGTGATATGACTTTGGCAATAATTTTATAAAGCATCGAGCAACAAGAGATAGGCCTGAAACCAGTTGGAGACAAAACAATGTCCTTCTTAGGAATAAGAGCAAGAAAAACATGATTGACCTGTCTATCCATGCTTCCTCCTTTGAAAATCCATTGGACAACCTTAAGAAGATCATCACAAATGATGTTCCAATTACCCCTATAGAAGTAACCATTGAAGCCATCCGGTCCCAGGCTTTTGTGAGGCCCTATGCTCCACATAGCATTTTTTTTTGCTCCACACAGCATCACGAACCTCATTCAAACTCAGAGTAGAACACATCATTCCATTATCAATCTCAGAGATAAGAGGGGTCCAATCTGGAATACAAGAGCTGGATGCAACATGAGGTTGATTATATAGCTGCTCAAAAAACTATACAGTGTCATCAACAATGACATCATTATTCAGCAAAAGATCACCATGTGAGTCAAAAAGTTCAGTTATAGAGTTAATAGCATCCCATCTCTTAATAATGGTATGATAGACTTTAGTGTTCCTATCTCCATTGGAGAGCCACTCCATTCTACTGCACTGCCAGAAATAAACCTCTTTTGCCTTAAGAAGCAAGGCCAATCTCTCAAGGGTTTGTTTTTCAACATGAATGAGATCTGGATCTAGAGGGCATCTACGAACCACAGCTGAGATGTCATCGAGCTCCATTCTTTCTCTTGCAATAAGGTTATTGAGGTTGACATACTATTTGGACCAAGCCTTCAAATTCTAATTGCCAATCTTGAGTTTATGATAGAACTGAAAGAGTGGGTTGCCTTTAATTTCAGTTGCCCAAGCCTTTTTAATAATGTCCCGAAAACCTTCCCAATCTAGCCAGAAATTGAGAAATCGGAAAGGTTTCTTCTTGAAAGAAATAGGTTTCATATTGATGTTTAAAGCACAGTGATCTGAATAGTTGCAAGTGATGAACTTTGTTTTGGAACCAGGAAATTTAGACAGCCAAGCATCATTGACAAAGACTTTATCAAGCTTGCAAGCAACCCTTTTAGCAACACCTTGTTTGTTATGCCAAGTATAAACCTCTTTACCAATGACAGGTAGTTTGGTTAGACCATCATTATCTAGAGCAGCATTAAAAGAGCTAAGGATAATAGAGGGAACCACACGACCCCCCCGCCTTCTCCTCTTGCTTCCTGATATTATTGAAATCGCCAGTGATAAGCCAAGCATCATCTATGCTAGTAGCAATCCTCTCCAAGGTATTCCATAGAACAGAACGCTCAGTCACAGAGTTCCTAGCGCAGATAACTGTAGTATAGATAGTGATGCCACCTTTATTAATGCATTTCATAGTGACATGTTGATCATCCATCTCAGTCACAGTAGTAGTCCAGCATTTAGGATTCCACCCAACGTAGATACGACCATTATGATCATGAAGATGATTAGAAACCCATAACCAACCTTTAGGGAATATACGTGAATCATATGAGACTTAATCTTAGATTCAACAAGAATGGCCATAGTCACTTTATTATCAAGGATGGTTCTCCTCACTTCTTTCTTCTTATGTGTCTTCCCAGAGCCATGAACATTTGTCATGAGAAAGGTCATTAATGACCTCTGGCGGCTGAACGGGTCTTACGAGACCCATCACCTTTGGACGTATTAGAAGCCTTGGACGATGAAGAAGAGGATGCACCAATGGAGCGCTTAATTACTGAATCACCAGTCTCCCTCGAGCCAGTGGCGCATGCACCCACCATTGAGTTGAGTGCAGTACCTGACCCACCATTAACAGCGGGACCCGAGCCATTGCCCAAAGTTTCATCTGCACCACAACGTAGCGTCGCCCCACAATCTGCCCTAGCAGTAACCAGGGACGCAACACCAGTAACCGGAGATGCAACATCTGACACAACGTCATTGACGCCAACAACTACAGCACCATGACGCGATGATGAGCCAACCCCACCATCTGCCCTAGCAACATTGCTGCCACCTGAGGAGGAAGTTCCACCATCCACTCATGTCTCAGAGCCATGCTTGCATGCCACTACCCTCGCATCAGTGATGCCAATAACCCCATCACTGGAACCACTGCCGCAATTACCAGTATCATCAGCACCACCTGAGGAGGAAGTGCTACCATCATGTCTGCTACTCGAGCTCACAACCACAACCTGGTCAGCACCTTGTTCGTTCTTCATAGCTTCAACAACAGCCACTGCTTTTCCTTTCTTCCCCACGACCTTCCAGATTTGTGTTGATTTATGAGCAGGGACCTCCACATCGATAATCAGATTGATAGGGAAGTCAAAACCATCATGGTCAAATACCTTTCACTCGGCGCATCTCTTCAGGATGTACTCATACTTGATCTTCACCGGCATAGGGTCACACCTAGGCATATTGACGCACACCTCCCGAGGAGGCTCTTCATCAGCATCGATCTCCACCAACGCGTGCGCCTCTCCCAGAGATTCCTAGCCCAATGACTTGAATTCGATTCTGAGTAGCTTCTCTACTCCACCAGCCACAATCCCAACAGCCCTAGGGGACCAGTTACGTCCCATACTAGGTATACTAATCCATACCGGTTTGTACTGAAGAAGTCTTTCCTCAAGTCATCCCCCGTCTTATAGTCTTTGACGACCACCAAACGGATGTCGAACCATCGTGGACCACCACTGATGATGCTCTTCTTGTCCTCAGCCGAGTTGAAATGGAGAAGGAAGAACTTGTCCGTGTTTTTTTTATAATGTGGTTATTAGTGATATTTGTTTTGAGTAATCTTGCTTTTTGTGGCGATGGGCGTCACACACTAAAGGATAAGTTTCTAGATTATAGAAACAAGGAAGAGTTGAGTTGTGTAAGGGGTTACACCGATGCAAGCTTCTAGAATGAAAAAAGTGATCATAATATAAAATATGTTAAATTTTGAGAAAAGAGTTTTGAGTTGGAAGGGTTCCAAACTACATGGCATCAATTAAATTCTATAATTGAAGCTGAGTATCCTAGTGTTATGAACACAGGAGTGGATACTATATGGATCTAGACTTTCATATGGTTGAACTTAAAGATGTTCCAACCATTGATGACACAATAGAGATATCATGACAACAATGGAGCTACTGGTTAGGTAAAGAATATCAAATAACATATTATGTCAATTTTACCTCACACTGAAGAGATGAGAAACATGCAATATAGTGACTAAAAGCAAAGTGTTGCTAACTCACTGGATTAGCACTTGCACAACAGAAACATGATGGACATGTTTAGATCACTGAGAATGAGATTTGTGGGTGATTGACTCTAAGTTCAAGTGGGAATTTGTTGGTAAGTATGCCCAGAGAGCCAATCATATCATGATTGTGATGGCATATTACATAAAGGATTTGATTAATAATAAAGACAAGTTACTAATTCATCTTGTTTCACTCAATTATGAGGTAATGAGGAAACATAATGAATGTCTACTTTATTCAATCATCACATATATAGTATGTATCATATACATGCTATATCCCACAATACAAAACATGCAATAAACAAAAGAGATGGTTATCACCAGTCTTAATGCAATCCCTTGGAGCCACGAGGGATTATGTCATCTAGTTTTACATCACATGTAGAAACATGTTGTTGATGAAGATTCATTTTTTCCAATATGGGTTGATCGGTTCAACCCTTGAACTGATCGGATTGCCTCTTGACTGGTTGTTAGGTTGTCTCACTGATTGTCTAGTCCATCTGTCCATCATCGGCTGGCTCCTCTAGCGGATTGGTCTGGTCCACTAGGTGATCAGTCTGATTTGTCCACCACATCCTCCAAGGTCCTTCAGTCGATCGGATCGTCTTCGAGATGTCTTCATCTTTGTCATGACAGAAAGTAAACTATCCTACTTTTACATGATTATAGGGAAATCTTGAGTTACATTCAATGGGAGCAAAGGTAGAAGAAAATTAACTTTACTTTGGGAAGATATGATAGAGACTCGGTATGCACACTGAGATAAAAGGATAAACTAACCACATACAACCATACACAAATAGGGGTTATTGGCCACAGCCATGCTACACATCCACCATCAAAATTGCTTTTAGGATGACGTGTAAATTGCATATATATACATATATATATATATATATATATATATATATATATATATATATATATATATATATATATATATATATATATAAAGCTTAGGATTATGGTGGAGTTTGGATTTGACAAGATATTATTTACATCACACGCAGTAATAGGATGACAAACCAAAATCCGATCATATCGATTATCTTGTAATATAGTAAATTGATGTTGGCTCTGATACCACTATTGGGAAATATGGCACAAAGCAGGCAGCGGAATTTAAATTTTTATCTACCATATTTCCCATAAGCAGTAGATCACGTCAATAACTATAATGCATGAAGGATAATTTATGGGATATACCTGGTCCTGGAGAAAGTCTAGCGACAATCCTCATCGTTGTAGATGTGCAACTATGAATCCTAGTTATACGGGGACATGTATGACTGTTGTGCCTCCTAGTCTGCACCATAGACTATATCCACATACATCATTTTCTTCAACGGCTCCTCTTATCACAGACTACTGGTTGAGGTTGTCATCTGAGTGGCAAACAATGGCTTTCCGCCTCTATGATAGTCTACACGGACCTCCTTAAACTCCTGTCTTTGTCCTGCTAAAATGACTAGGAAGGAGTTATCCCTATCTGTTGGTGTACTAATCACCAACTTGCTCTCCCATGAAAATTCTCAATTGTTCTCTCTCGTGGCTATTCCTCCCTTATTGGGTAGGGATTTCCTAGGATCTCATGGTTACCACAACCATACAGGACAACAGTTGTCAGAGGAACTGATTCTCAGTTATTTGTGTTGTACTCTGGGAAGCCTCTGGTACCCCTCTATATAAAATAGAGTCCAAGGTCAGGGTTCCCAGTTGCTATCCGATACATGATTAATGTGGGGGAGTGGAAAGGACCAGAAGAACTCAAATTTTCACAATAATTCTAGAAACTTTACAACCTACAGTAGCTAAAATGGTCGTTTGGCAAACCCAGACGGCTGTCTGGCCTGTGAAATAGTCGTTTCATAGTTTCCCAGTTGTACACAAATTTGGTAAATCAATTACCATCAATGTTAGACATTGATTTCCTTATGAAACAAGTATTTCTCAAGAAAAATGAATAGGGAAACATATAGGTACTTACCTGACCGTACTGGACCATCTCGCCCATGCGAGACGGCCATCGCTGTTCACCTAGATGGTCATCTGGTGACCCGAGTCAAGCCCATTTTGTTGGGTTAGTTCGTTCCTTTGCCAATTTCAACTCACAACCATGCATGATACCCATACGCCCGTCTCAAATCTTGAGACAGCCATTTGGCACTTCCAGACGGCTGTCTCAATGCTTGAGATGGGTGTTTGGCAGTGTTGTAAGCCTCTTTGTTGCATGAATCAAATGCCTAAATGGAAAAGTTGGGGAACAAATTCAACCTATAATCTGTGTATGGTGTTGCAGTGTTTGTATAGTTCTTTTGTCACTGATGTCCAGATTAAACTAGAGGCATAGAGTAGTCACCCTCATTATTATTCAACCTTGTTTCTTGAACCAGAGCAAACTGTTTGAGATATATGTAAGATCAATATCATTAATTGACTCACATGCACATGGACATGCTTTTCTCAGTCTCAAGAGGTCTAGGACATCACACACCCATGGGATGGACAAATCCCATATCTATCACTCACAGACAATTCCCATGTATAAAAGCCACCCAATCATCACCGTTATAACAACTCATGTTTTAGGATTGCATTTGATGATCTCAAAGTGTACACAATGACATGTGTTGAGTGCAGTGATTTCAGGTCTAAGAACTACAACCACCACCATCACTGTGAGAGCTGACTATGAATTCCATGAAGATGGCATCCATGTGTCAGTCTCATGATGGGTCTATCTGATACACTGTTCTCTAACATGTATCTGTGTGCTTGGTTTGGTATATCCATATCATGACTCACAAGACTGTGTCATCAACCAACCCACACTTTGTTCTTATGTATTATTGTTGTCTATCAACCTTCCAAAATAATAACCGATCAGGGACATAATGAGAATATGTATATATACTCTTAACATCCATATAATCTCATTTCGACAAGGCTAATACTTGAAGGCATATGTCATTGAGTAATATTATTCTCTAAACATTTATAATGTTACATCATTATCTCATAACTAAATTAACAAGATAAATTTGAAGCTTGCCTTTTATTGATAATCAAATCATTTTTACATGATATGACATTACAATCATCAAATGACTGTCTCTCTGGGCATACATAACCAACAAAAGAGATAGAATTTCATGAATTTATAGAGTCTACGAATGTTGAACCAGTCAATTTAATGTTGAACTGATCGGTTCACATGTCAAATGATTGGTTCAACACTTGAACCAGTCTGTTTACTTACTTTCCCATTCTCAATAACATTAGCTTCAATATTTGAAAATGCACAACATGACATCAGCATCAATCCTTGAACCAATTGTATGATTTGGGCGATTCACAAGTTGAACCATTCATTTCAGACCTTGAATTGGTTCGTTCACCAATTGAACTGATCAATTCATGTCATAGTTCTGGAAATGTTTAGTCAATATTGTTCAAATTGACCTGACACCCAAATTGATCAGATCAATACTTGAATTAGTCGGTTCACAATCCAGTCACCTAATTCTCAACCATTATTGTTTAAATTGAATACCTAAACACATTAGTAATCAAGTTAAATATGATTCTTGAATAAACTCCTATTCTAGGTACATCATATGTGTGTGACCCCATAGGTCCCAAGTTACATTGGCATTGAATGTCCATAACTAATGACATCACAAGTAATGAGCGGTGTCTAGCAACACATCATTTGTGATAAAGTGGTTTTTCCAATTCCTTTTATACCTTGTTCCTTTACTTTACTTTAACTCAAAACCCTAATTCACCTAAAGATTAATTGATCATTCAAATATTGGAATTTCGATCCCAAACTTTACCAACATATAGGCAATGCTATGGTGGACCTATGGTTCAAATTTCAAGTCAATTGGACATTCCTAGCTCCCTCTACGATTTTTACAAGTTTTGTATATAGTTTGATCAATATTCACAATGATATCGATAATCGAGAGTATGGTTTTTGATTTAATTGAACTTGTCACGCGGAATTGATGTCAGTGATCCATGGATCACCCCTCCCAAGCCATTGTGACTGTTGGATGGCGCGTCCATAGATCCAGGGCGGATCGGACGGCCATCCGGTCAGCCTCTACCTCCATTTGACCAGCGAGTATGTGGCTACATCCACCTCGCGTGAAGGCAGGCCACTACCCACCACTCTGCGCCATCTTGTGAGAAACTGACTGAAGAAAATGCTTCCCCTCACCTCCACAAACCCTACGAGCCCTCACACATCCCTCAAAGATGGCTACAACTCCCTCCACGATCGCATCGGCGAGCACCCCCTCTCCTACCTCCACTGACCGAAATGGTCGTCTGTGGCTCACTCGATCCCATGCTTATTTAAGCATCCTAAGCGCTTCATCAACACCCCTTTACATCATCCCCCGCTTCAATTATCCCAAAGATAGCCCAGAGGACTCCGCCTTTAAGTTCTCCCCTTTCTTTTCTGTCTGTCGCCACCTAGCTCCTGACCTGGCCACTCCCGTCCTTTTTGCTCCAAATTGACCTTCCACCTAACCTCGGGGTACCTCCAGCTACCTTGATGGCACCTTGTAGCACCCCAACGCTGCCTGATGCTGCCCCATAGTCTCTCCTCTGCCACGAGCTGTTGAGTTCGTTCTTCCTCTCAGCGGCGCATCGATCCAAGGGGAGCTGAGCCCCGAATCTTGGCCGTCCAACTATAGAAGGACCTCACGAAGCTAACCCGATCATCACCCGCGCATGAGGAGGAGCACAACCATTGTCCGAGCTCTCCGGAGATCAGATTTGACCACCTGCTGTGTAGCGCTGAGCAAGAAGACTGAAGTCCACCGAGCCAGTAGGACCAATAGAAGTCTCCCACACAGATCCACACTGACCAACCAGGCTTTGACAAGTAAGAATCCTGAATATCCAAATCAACAACTCTCTTCCCTTATTTATTATTTGCCCAAAATCCTAACCGTTGGATCTGAGCATCAACGACCCATCTTTTCTGATTCCTTTTAATTATCTCAGATTTTCAATAATCGACTAATAAATGGCCTAATCTTTGGAAATTCACAATAAATAGTAGGAATGTCAGAAAAATACAAACAAGTACTCTATTTTGATTAGAAAAATACGAGGATCATGATTATGACATTTGTTGACCCTAAATCTGACTCGTATAAATACTCATGCTAAAATATGTTTATATCTTGTTTAATTATTTAGAAAATACTTGAGACTGATTAAAGCACCAAAATAACCTATGATTACCCTCTTTTTGGATCTAGATAATTATGGAACGTTCTTTTCCAATTATTGTGACCCAATTATCTATAAAGTCTAATTATCACCCTTTTCCCTATTTGACTTATCAAAAATGAGTATAATTATTCAACATGATCTAAAGACCATCTTCTTTGTCTAAGGTTGAGGTCCATCTGAGTCAAGAGATATTTGAGATTTTGTGATCAGTGAATACATCAAAAGTAGCACCATATAGATAATGCCTCCAGATTTTGAGAGCATAGACAATGGTAGCTAATTCCAAATTGTGAGTTGGGTAATTAACCTCATTAGGTTTCAATTGTCTAGAGGCATAGGCAACAACTTTACCGTCTTGCATTAGGACACAACCCAAACCCATTTTAGAAGCATCAGAAAATATTACAAAGCCATTATTACTAGAAGGTAGGGTCAAGACAGGAGCAGAAGTCAACTGGGATTTCAATTCTTGGAAGTTAGATTCACATTCATAAGTCCAAATGAATTTGGCATCTTTTCTGGTAAGTTTGGTCCTGGATAGGGCTATTTTACTGAAATTAAGGATAAATCGACGGTAGTAGCCTACTAGACTAAGGAAGCTACAAATTTCAGAGGCATTGGTAGGGGCTTTCCAATCAAGGATGACTTAGACTTTGGCGGGGTCAACAGAAATTTTCCCACCCGAAATAACATGGCCAAGAAACATTACTTGGTCAATCCAGAACTCACATTTGGATAATTTAGCATACAATTTCTGGGCTCTCAATACATCAAGCACTTTCTGGAGATGCTCACGATGTTGATCAATAGAGTTTGAATATATAAGAATGTCATCAATGAAGACCACAACAAAACTATCAAGAAAAGGCTGGAAGACAATATTCATTAGATTCATAAATACTCCAGGAGCATTGATCAACCCAAAGGGCATTACCACAAATTCATAATGTCCGTTTCTAGTTCTGAAAGTTGTCTTTGGAATGTCACAATCCTTCACTCATAATTGATGATAGCCAGATCTAAGGTTAATCTTAGAGAACATAGTGGAAGTACGAAGATGGTCAAATAGCTCATCAATTCTTGGGAGGGGATATTTGTTTTTGATGGTGGCTTAGTTGATCATGCAATAATCAATACACATTTGCATTGACCCATCTTTCTTTTTAACAAAAAGGACAGGAGCACCCCAGGGAGATGTACTAGGATGGATGAAGCCTCTATCAAGAAGTTCTTCTAATTGTTTCTTGAGCTCTGCAAGCTCGGCAGGTGCCATTCTATAAGGTGCATTTGAGACCGGTGCGGTGCTCGGTGCTAACTCAATTGAGAACTCAATCTCACGTACTGGAGGTAGCCCTGGAAGCTCCTCAAGAAATACATCTGGGTAATCTCTCACCACATCCAAGCTCTCCAAAGGTCTCACCTTAGAATCAAACATGGACACAACTACAAGATAGGCTCTACATCATTTGGCTATCAAGGTTTCAGCTTTAAGAGAAGAGATAATCATATTTTAGTTTCTTTCCTTTCTCCCTGGTATTATCAAAGGTTTTGAATTAGGTGTAGAAATGATTACTTTCTTGGCTCGGCAATCAAGCATGGCATAGTTGGCAAAAATCCAATCCATTCCCAAAATTAGGTCAAAATCATCCATATCAAGAAGAATGAAATTAGAATGAAGTTGATGACCACCATAAGAAAAAGGCAAGATTTCAGTTTTCTGAAGAGAGGTATAGATTTTTCCACTGGGAGTTGTTACATCCAAGATATAACCTAGATCTTTTATTTCTAACTTGATCATGGAAGCAAGATTTCTGGAAATGAAGGTATGTGTTGATCCTGAATCGAATAGGGCCACAATAGGATGATCTTGGAGACATATCATACCTACATTATGATTTTTTTTATAAATGAGATCATGGATTACAAGGGTTTTCACACACACACACAGATATATATATATATATATATATATATATATATATATATATATATATAAGAGATTATTAACATTATTACCTTAAATCAGATGGTTGTCATTAGCCTTAGCTTCCTCTGCATCAATTGCAAATACTCGACCCTGATGGTGTTCTGGCTTAGCCTGAGATGTAGGGGCAGCTGGTTGAGTAGGTGGAGCTCCAGGCTGAGGTAGTGGGACAAGATAGTTCTTAGGTGCTCCCTAGACCAACATTGGGCAATTGAACTTCATATTCCCTTCTTTCTTACAATAGAAACAGATTGGCCTCTCAAACTTGCATTTTCCAACATGTAACCCACCACAGATTTTGCATTTGGAATTCTTGTATGGTCCATCTTGGCCTCGACCTCCCCTGTTTGGTCCTCCTCGGTATGATTAACCTCTATGGTGATTTCCTCCTCCTCTACCCATGCCATGTCTATTAGGCTTCTTCCTATCCTTCTCTTTCTCCTTGTCCTTGGTGATGGATGCATCAGTCAAGCCTAGTTATCCCAAACTTGGTTCCTTATTCTTACCTAAGGTTCTTTCTTGGGTAAGGGCATTATTGATGGCCTTAACTAAGAAATAAAAGCCTATCTTTGCACCCTATATGTTGGTAAAGTTTGGGCTTGAGATTCCAATCTTTGAGTGATCAATTAATCTTTAGGTGAATTAGGGTTTTGAGTTAAAGTAAAGTAAAGGAACAAGGTATAAAAGGAATTAGAAAAACCACTTTATCACATCCTAATCACCTTAAAAGAAATTTTTTTCCTAAAAAATAAACTAGATGAAAGAGGTGAGGAAAACGTTGCTCCATATCTGCTCGTAGCTCCCAGGTTGCATCTTCTGCACCAAGATGGTTCCACTACACCTTCACCATCTGGATCTGCTTATTCCTGAGTTCTTTGACCATGGATTCGAGAATCTTTGTAGGTTTTTCTGGATAAGAGAGTTTCTCCCGCAACTCAAGAGGCTCGTGATTCAGCACATGACTATCATCCTTCACATAATGCTTCAAGTGGGATACATCAAAGAAATTGTGCATCATGCTAAACTGCGGAAGAAGAGCAAGATGATAAGCACATTCACCAATGCGCTCCAGAACTTCAAAAGGACCCACATATCTTGGACTAAGCTTCCCTTTGTTATTGGCTATGGCATGAATAGGTCTGATCTTCAAGAAAACATAGTCACTAGCTTTAAACTATCTGTCGGACCTATGTGCATTTGCATATGACTTCTGACGATCTTGGGCCCGTTTCAACCTCTGCTTAATCAAAGACACCTTATTATCATAAAGTTGCAATTCCTCAGACTTTAGAATCCTCCTTTCTCCAACTTCATCCCAATGGAGAGGGGATCTACATGGCCTAACATAGAGAGCTTCATAGGGTGGCATATCAATACTTTATTGGTAGTTATTATTGTATGCAAACTCTACTAATGGAAGGTAGTAATCCCAAGATCCCCCCTAATCCAAAACACATGCTCTAAGAAAATCCTCCATGTTTTGAATATTACATTCTGACTGACTATCCGTTTGGGGATGATATGTTGTGCTGAAATTCAACTATGTACCCAACTCATTTTGTACCTGCTTCCACAGATGTGATGTGAACTTTGGATCCTGATCTGAAACAATAGACACTGATACTCCATGCAGCCGTACAATCTCTCTTATATACAACTCAGCAAGATCAGGAACCTTGGTCGTAATCTACATTGGTAGAAAATGTGCATACTTGGTCAACTGGTCCACTATGACCCATACCGCATCATATCCCTTCTTGTTCCTGGGTAATCCCACCACGAAATCCATGTGGACCAACCAAGCATTGACAAGTAAGAATCCCGAATATCCAAATCAGCAACTCTCTTCCCTTTTCTATTATGCGCCCAAAATCCTAACTGTTGGATCAGAGCATCCAACGGCCCATCTTTTCTGATTCCTTTTAATTATCTTAGATTTTCAATAATCGACCAATAAATGGCCAAATCTTTGGAAATTCACAATAAATAGTAGGAATGTCAGAAAAATACAAAAAAGTACTCTATTATGATCAGAAAAATACGAGGATCATGATTATGACATTTTTTGACCCTAAATGTGACTCATATAAATACTCATGCTCAAATATGTTTATATCTTATTTAATTATTTAGAAAATACTCAAGCCAGATTAAAGCACCAAAAAACATGTTATTACCCTCTTTTTGTATCTAGATAATTATGGAACGTTCTTTTCCAATTATTGTGACCCAATTATCCATAAAGTCTAATTATCACCCTTTTCCCTATTTGACTTACCAAAAATGAGTATAATTATTCAACATGATCTAAAAACCATCTTTTGATCTTAAAACCCTACTCTGACCTGACATTATCAATCATGGACTCAAATCCATACTCAAATGACTCATACTCTACTCTCATGACTCTAACTAAGAAAAAGGGCATTTTATATTCTTTTAGAACTAAATGATGAAATTGCCAATATATCTAATAAATACCAAATCTCCAATAATTTTAGGAAATCAAAGGTACCAGTGAGGAGCATCTCTGGACTCCCCACTTCTGAGTAGAAGGCATGACATTAACCCTCACTTGGGTTACTATAATGTATGGTTGTAATATAGTTGTAAAGAACTTGGCATATGATATTGCTTGAAATAGATACATATGTATGATCAACTTTAATGATGTTTCTTTATATGCACATTACAAAACCTGAACATAAATTATCATGTTCATTATATGAAAGCACTAAACTCTTTGGTAGTACAATGCTTGGAAGTGACCTAACTCTTTGGTAGTCGGTCACAATGTACATATGATCTAACTCTTTGGTAGTGGATCATAAAGGCATTAATCTTGAGCTCCTTCAGAGTCAAGAGAATGCATCAAAACCTTCGACAGTCAATGCATGGATATATAATGGACAATATGCCTAAAACATGTGTTCTCTTTTATTAATAAACTTTCTCTCTTGATCAAGTATGATTTTTCCATATTGCTTATTACTACCAAGTTTAATTTTATTGTTATTGCCAAGATATGATGAGAGTTATATTAAATGACATCTAGACGTACTCAGTACAATATATTTATATATTGTACTGACGTGTACCAATTGCAAATGTTTTATAGGTACCTTTTGCATATGATGATGATGTTGAAACTCAATATGCTGGCTCAACAAATCAGATCTTTCATGGGGATGCTAAAGCTAAATGGGACTCTTAGTTTATGTGCTTTTTCTTCTGCAAGTAGTTCTCTCATGTATTAAGTTTTCTTCTGTAGAACTCCTATGCCTTCGGGCCCCTATGTAATTAACTTTTGATCTATGTATGGAAGCTACTTATTCGGTGCACTTATATATTCATGTGTTTGATCCAATCAGGGACCGACAACTTTAACTCTATTGTACACCTTATGTTGGTGCCTGAGGTGTAGAGTGGAGTTAGGTTTTTAACCCGTGACATCATCTCTACCCAAGTAATTGGAAAGTTGGAGAACAAATTCAGCCTACAATCTGTGATTAGTGTTATAGTTATCATATAGTTCCCTAGCCTCTGATATCCAAATTGAACTCGAGGCATGGAATCATCATCCTCTCGACATCCAATCCATGTTCCTTGAACTAGAGCAAACTATGTAAGATGTGTGTGACCTCATATGTCATAAATTGATTCACATGAGTATGGCCATACATTTCTCAGTCTCCCTTATCAAGTGGCACAGATATCAATCTCCTATAGGAGGGACAAATTCCATCTACATCACTCACACTCAGTCTCCATGTGTTACAATGACCTAAAAATCACCTTAATGGAAACCCTTATTCAAGGTCATGTTGGATGATGTCAAAATACATCGAAATCCATGTGATGAGTGTAGTGAATTTAGGTCTAATAACTACAGTCAGAACTTATCTTTAAGAGAGTTGATCTGACTACCATTCCATGGTCTCCATGTATCACTGTCAAGGTGGGTCTGTCTGATACATTATTCTCTAACATGTACTAATATACTAGGTTTGATATCACATATCATGACTAATGAGATTTTGTCATCAACCAACACACACTCTAGTCTTATGAATTATTATTGTCTATTTTGCTTCCACAATAATATATAACTAGGGACATAACAAGAATGCATGTACCCTTATCATACATATGATCTCATTATTTATTTCTTCAAATTGAAGACATATGTAATCGATTCACAACATGTTTTAGACATCTACTATGTTTATTTCATAATCTCATGATTGAGACAAACATAATAGATGAAATTACATTTGTCATTATCAAAACAACTATATAATTGCCTCTTACAATAATTATATGATTGTATCTATGGGTATACATACCAACACACTCCCACTTTCACTTACAGTGAATCACTTACAAATCTTATTCTGAGTGATCTTCAACATGTCTGTCATGTTTCTACTATGCAAGAGATTTTATAGCAGGTTAGCAACATTTACTTCTAGTCGGTATTTTGCAAGTTTCACACCTCCCCGTTGTATGACTTCTCACATGAGATGGAATTTCTATAGTATGTTATATGAGATTCCATGCCTATCTAGTAGCTCCATTCTTTTTATAGTATTTCCACTATGTCATCAATGGTTGGAACCTCCCACATGTTCATCTAAATGAACTTCTTGATCCATATAGTATCATGTGCTATTCTCAAAACATCAAGGTATTCAGATTATATTGTAGAATTAAACAACTGCCTCTTGCTCAAAATTTTTCTAGCTTATAGTTTTGGTCAAACACAAATTTAGATTGCAATCTTTATCACTTTGTATGCTTGCATCGATGTAACCCTTTACATCAAACACCTCCTCATTACCATAAGAAAGTAACTAATCATTTTAGTGCTTCTAAGTACTTAAGGATGTTCTTTATGGCACTCTAGTGACCTTCACTGAGATTGACAGATATTCGCTCGTCATTTTTGATACATACGAGAAAATGGGATGAGTACATAACATTGCATCTTACTCATGTTTTCCCATTCTTCACAAGAAAATGGGATGAGTACTTAAGGGTATATCCAATTTTGAATGCATTGGCATCTTACTCATGTTTTCCCATTCTTCACAAGAACTAGGATACTGGGCTCTTGAGAGTCTAATCTCGTAGAACATGGACATATTTTCTCTTATTGAGTCATGCCTATTGAAGCCTTTCAACATATTGCCATTATATGTGTTCTTACTTAGATCAAGAAGCTTTCCAAATCTATCTCTATAGATCTCAATTTCAATCATATAGGATGCTTCGCCTAAACTCTTCAGAGAGATGGTACTTCTCAATCAAGTTTTTAACATTGGTAGTATAAGGATGTCATTTCCCATCACTATGTGGAATATAAGTATGCTCCCATTAAATCTTTTGTAATCACAGGTTTCATCTTCATTTCAACTGAAGTCAAACTCTTTGACTATGTTGTTAAATCAAAGATTCTAGATCGAAGGTGCTTGCTTCCATCCTCAAGTTGTCCTTTATATCTTATAGACATTATTTGCAATAATTGGATTTATAAAACCTTTTAGGTTGCGTCACACACACATCATCTACAATATTCTTGTTGAGGAATGAAACTTTAACATCGGTTTTCCAAATCTCGTAGTCATACTAAGCTACAACGACAAGCATGATCCTGAAGGATTTAACCATGGAAACTAGTGAAAAGATTTCGCCATGTTCAAAATTTGGAACTTTTTTTGAAATACTTTACAACCATTATGCCATTATAGGTTTGTATATTACCATCCATGTTGGTCTTCTTGTTGAAGATCCAATTTCACCCTTTGAGTTTTACCCATTCAGGTGGATCCGCTGAGGTCATACGTTGTTGGTTTCATGGAGTCCATCTTGGATCTCATGGCCTCAAGACATTTCAAACTTTGGTCCCTCAATGGATTGTAGGTAGGTTGTTGTCTCATCATTTATGACCAACACATCACCTTCTTGAGTTACAAGATATCAAAATCTTTCAAATTCGAGGTATTCTCTACTAGATCTATGAGTTTTTTTTGTTGCATTAAGGAACATGAGATTCCACAATAATTTGTGATTTTCCTTGTTCCTAGTGTACCTCTTTTTGGTTCAATGTTTTCTTTTTGGTCTCAAACTTTTAGAGTTATACTTTTATCCCACTGATTCCTTTGGAATTTAATTCCCTCTAGGAATATATTCATCCTGGCAACAAATAATCTTGTTGTTGGATTGGAATATAAAAGTAGTATTCAACATATTAACATTTATGTGATTTGTGGACAAAGCTATTCAAGAAATTATTCTCTTATATAAGATTTCAATCCTCATCTTCATAAAGATGTATTGGGACACTTCCCATTCCATATCTCATATGGTGTCTTAAGAGTCAATTTAGATGGTATATTTTTTAGTGTAAAGCATGCTCCCAAAAGGAAATTGGAGGACTAGCTATATTTGTTGATAATCCCACAATTACGAATAGGGTGTGATTCCTTCTTTCTGATACATTATCATGATACAGTATCAATATCTTTCAGGTGGATTTCATCATTATACACTATTATGGTCTCCCAGAAGGTCCTCAAACCCTTGGTTAAAATATTTCCACATTGACCATATCGAAGTGTTAATGTGTATCAAGTGGGTTATGTACTTCATTCATGATCTCCTTGAACACTGCAAGAGATTTATACTTGTATTTCAATAAACACAATCTACCATATCTACAGAGAATATCAACAAATATAATGAGGTACCATTAACCATCTTTAGCATTTATTCTAAAAGGTCTATATACATCAGTATGTATGAGCCCTAATAGAAAACTCACTCTCCCACTACATCTACTGAAAGGTGATTTTCTCACATTGTCCAATAAATAAGACTTGCGTGTCTTTATTGGTTCAACAACCAAAAGTGTAAGGACCCTAACCTTCATTTTGGGCTTACCGTGCTTTTTCTAAACCTGGTGTTTAGAGGCTTACTTAATGACCTGAGGTGTGATTAGTGTTTGTTGTGTTTTGTTGTGGGATTAAGGTGCAACTTGCAATTTACCCAAGTTGTTGGGTTTCTGTGCAAGATTGCCACCTTGAGAGATCTCTTTGTATCTCTTTGCATCCTCTAGGGTTGAGAGGATGAGTTGGGCGCCTTGCTTGAGCCGTTTGGGCCTCATTTGGGCTTGCTTGTTTAAGCGTGGGCTTGTTGTTGGGCTTGCTACCTTTCCACCTTACTTGGTGCGATGGGCAAGGAGGTGCTTGGGGTGTGTCGGTCAGGAGGTGTATCGGCCAGAGGAGTGTTGGTGGGTGTGTCAGGTTGTCATGTTGGGTGACACACACCCCTCCACCTAGCCTTGTTGGTGTCACCATCTTTGGACACATGGTGGCTTCTTTGCTATCAAGTACAAGGAGTTGGACAAGTGGAGTTAGTGGGCTAGCATGTGGTGTGGTCCTTGGACAAGTGCACCTCAAGTGGATGCCACCTTGCTTGCTTCTACCCTTTTACCCTCTTCTATATATATCTCTCCTTTCTCTTGCTTGGGATCCCTTTAGTAATTGCTCTCTTTTCCCTTGGTGGCTGATATACCTTGTTGAAGTTGCTTTCTTCTTCTCTAGTTGGTAAGTCTCTCTCTTGGTGTCATTTTCTCCCTTATCTTTTGTCCATGGAGAGTGATGGGTTCCCCTCCATAGTTTTCTCTCTTTTGACGTTGGTTTCCCTTCTCTTCTTTGAGGTGGCTGAAGGTTATAGGTGGTGCTTTGGAGCTTGGAGCTTGGAGAAGTTGTTCTTAAGGTGGGTTACATAACTTCTAACCTAACTATTCTATCTCCTTTACATGTTTCTTTGATATGTTATCTTGATCGGCTATGCATGTCTTTTTAGTAGTGCTTATGCTTTAGTTGGTGACGTTGGTGCCCTATATGTTCCCTAGATCAGGTTGGACGATATGTTTTAGCTACCTTTGTGTTGGCTGATCCCCTTGGATTAGGGAATCTCAAGCAATACCCCTCTCTTGTTTAGTTGAGAGGTGAGCTTAGGGTTTCTTAACCCAAGAAGTATGGTAGTGTGTCCTTGAGGCAAAACCCCTCTCTCCCTTTGTTGTTGAGAGGTGAGCCTATGTTCTAGATGTTTGGGCGACATGATGAGTTGGCTTGGCCGATAGAGTGTTGTCCTACCCTAGTTGCACGATATGCCTTTAGGGTTGAACCCTTAGTTGGTACCTTGGGCGATAGGGTGTGGCCATGCCTTTTATGGTGGGCTTTGAGCAACACCCCTCCTTCCTTGAGTTGTGAGGTGAGCTCTAGATCTTTCCCGATATGCTTGGAGATTGTGTAAGACCCCTCTCTCTCTTCAAGTTAAGAGGTGAGCCAATACTCTTGATGCCCTGGGTAATATGGTGTGTTGCCCAATATGGATGATGATATCTTGAGACTTGTTGCCCGATGTGGTCTTGTAAGGGTGCTACCCGATATTCCTCTTCTTTCCTTGAGTTAGGGTTTTGGCGATACAGTAGGTAGATGCCTTCTTGATCCTTCACCCGATATGGTGCTTAAGGGTTGAGTTAGCTTGGACATTGTGAGGCTTGTATCCCTTGGATGATAGGTGGTTTATGTTGGGCGTTATGGCTTTTTGGTGCCTTTCACAACATCCTCTTAGATGGTGTTTCCTGACACCCTACTAAGTAATGCCTTGCTCAATAGGGTGCTCGACGTTGTGATGATCTTGTTGGGTGATATGGGTTGTAACCCTTGGCTGATATGGATCTTGGATGGTTTTGAGTTCTTGGGTGATATGCTCCTCATGTTGAGCCCCTGGGCGATAGAGCATTGCTTTGGGTGTCTGGGCGTTGTGCTGGGCAACATGGCGTCGCTACTGCTTTGCATGATACCGTCTTGGGTAGTGCTGCCCGTTACCCCATGTAGGTGTGTTGCCCAATATGTTGCTGCCTTGACTGTGTGGGTGACACATGTTAGTTCTTAGAGTGTTGCCCGATATCATCTTGCTTGAGGCTTGCCTGATATGGGTGTTAGCCGATATGGTAGGTTGTGCTTGTTGAGGTGTTGCTTATTAGCTGACATCAGTAGGGTATGGTTGTAACCGATACCTGTGGTGAGGGTCTTTGTGCCTTTTGATGAGGGTTATCCCTTACCCGATAAGCTTTTGTGAGGGTCATGCTCTATAATCTGTTTGTAACCCTAATATTGTTTGGAATGCTTATATGTGGATGTTATGTATATGCATGGTCATCTAATGTTGCACAAATATATCTCGATGATGAAGTGTTTATCTACTCTTGAGCATACTAACCATGTAGGTTTCATCAATTGAGATGTGTAATCAGGTATGAGCTATTATGATATCATTGGTGACATTCTCTTAATATTGAGATAATGAGGAACACTATGTGTTATGTGGACTATGATGACACATGATGAGTGTTGCCTATGTGTTGGTAACATGTGCTTAATGGTGGGATTGAATCCCTATGATGTTGAATCCTTGAAATCGATCATGATGATTGCCAAGAGGCCAAGTGACAACATGTAATGTTGGATCCTTGAGATGGGTCATGATGGTAATGATGGCATTGAGAATAGAAGTAATAGTGTGATACAAAATAATGGAATCTATGTTGTTTACTCTTATTTATGGTTTGCATAATAAAACTTGGTTGACCCCAACAATCCACTTAAAATGTATTAATTAATTACAGATGAACCTTTCATGTAGTTTTCCCTGGCCATAGATCCATCATCATAAAGAGCTGGTGATTGTGAAATGGGTTCTCCTACGGGTTAACCTGGAGCGCATATTTTTTAATATGTAGGGTTTCTCCTAGCCAAAAATAGGAGGAATAGAGTGAAACTTCAGTTGTAGACTCAGAAAATGTATAAGTGCATGGTGAACAGTCCCATGGCTCAGTGTAATAGAGCATGAATGCATTCATGGCTTGGGAGCACGGTGAACAGTCCCGTGGCTCAATGTATACTAGCACCAAGACATGTACCAAGGCGGGCTAGAGGAAAGGGGTAGCATGTGGGAGCTGACCCTATGACTGAGGTCACTTAAGTAAGAGACTGCAGTCCTATTTTGGATATCGTGCACTGACCACGAAGAGGATGAGGTCGTGGAGTCCGGCTCTTCCATTGACCCTGTATGGCACCTACTTTGGGTTTTGCAACCAAAGGTTGGATTTGAGCGGTACGACTCACTTCCTTAGGGCACAATAAATGGTAATTTAGTCGTATAGTATATTTTCTTAGGGCAAACACGGAACATTGGTTGAGGCCTTGCATAATGTATGATTGTCTTATATACATCCTCTAAGTATTTCTTGTAGTTAGTTATATGCCTCTTAGATATCATGGTAAGCTGTTACGTATATAATCTTGTTCTTCATATTTCATATATGACCTAGTTATCTACTACATGCTTTATTTGTTCTAGCTTTTTGAGATTTTATAGTTTGGCTGGGAGTTATATTTCTCACTGGGACTGTGTGTCTCACCCCACTGGTTTCAACCTTTATAGGTGATTGAGCTACACATGGTGGTGATTGTAGTGTTGCAGCTGAGCAGTAAGAAGATCAGTAGAAGGCAAGGTTGGATATGATGTTGTTGTGGTTGTTTTGTAGTAGAGTCTTAGAGTCTTCCATGTACTCTTAGGTCCTTGGAGGTGTTTTGATGAGATTTCACGATGTATGATCTTAGTATGGTTTCTTGTATCCTGTTGTTGGCCCTGGTAAGGCATGTTATGTACAAAATCAAGTGATGCATCCTTGATGGATATGGAACAGATGGATCATATGTGTTGGTGGACATATATCATGCATATATATATATATATATATATATTTATTTATATACATATACATATATATAACATGTTCTTTGCAGGATGTGGATCTGGTTGTGATAGTTCCTTTCTTATGATGTTTTCCGCAATCGGTTTTAATTAACCCGTGTTTTTAGTAATATGTTGTTTATGGTGGTTTCACATGTTTTCGCGTGGTGTTTTGTTGTCTTTGTGATGGTAGGATGTCACAATCGTTTTTAGTATCATATCTCTAGGTTCGCTGAGTCTATAGGGATCTAGGACTAGGCTTGTGTCTATTCTTATGATTTTTTTTCAGATTTTCTTATAATGACTTTTGCCCCCAACAGAATATAAAGCCAAAAGATGTCTGGGAATAATGAAGAACATGTTGCCGAGAGTAGTGCTACTGCATTTGTTGATGGATCTAGTGCTCAGGAACATGAAGATTGAGTGCCTAAAGTCCCCCAATTTGACCAGGCCATTCTTGAGAACCCTGCCTATCAACACCTTATGGGACAACTAATGGCTACGATGAATCACATGGTGGAGATATTACCTATGCCTTCGCCAAGAGAACCAGTTCCCCATGGTGAATTTTTAGGTATTGGGAAGACCTTCGAGTGGCTTTGCCGAGTCAGAGCTTCAGATTATGCTAGAACGGCTGATCCAGCGGATGCAGATCTATGGATGACAGGTCTTGAAAAGGCCTTCCGGATCATTGACATCCCCGAGGTAGACAAATTCAAGCACGTTGTCTACCTTCTGAAAGGTAGTGTTGGCCACTGGTGGGCCATCGAGGAGGAGAAGCGACCTGGTGAGGTGATTGGTTGGGATGTTTTCTGGCAGGAGTTTGTTAGCTGATACTTCCCGAGGACATATCTAGATGAGAAGATCAGCCAATTTGAGCATTTGCACCAAGGTCCTCTGAGCATCACTGAGTATGAAGCCAAGTTTATGGAGCTTCTAAGGTTATGTCCTCACATGGTGGCAACGGATGATGAGAGGATCAAACGGTTTGAGAAAGGTTTGAGTGCTGAGCTAAAAACCCCTGTTGTTGCTTTGTAGAACCGGGAATGGTTTGCCACATTTGTGGAGTCTGTTTGGAGGATAGAGCAGTCGGTCTGGGAAAAGAGAGAGGCTACGTCCAAGAAAAGTCTTATTCAGTTTCAGAGACAAAGGTTTGATGGCCTCAAGAAGCTGAGGTTTTCTGCACCTTCTATGATGCAAAGTTCCAGTGCGCTGTCACAATGGTCACCAAGTCAAGGAAGAGGGTGTGGTTTTCACCATCTAGAGCCTACAGTACAACTTCAGTAGCAGTGACAGGGCCATCTAGGCTGTAGTTAGGGGATAGGTCGTGCTTTCTCTATGGACAGGCATGACATCTAAAGTCAAATTTCCTGAGAAGAGATGTTGAGGTGATGCAACAACTGAGGCAGAGTCAGCAAGAATCAGATAGACAGTAGTCTAATGGCACCAGAGAGTGAGGACGCGGCCAAGCGTCACAAGCAGGATCATCTATTCGAGGAAGCAGAGGACGTGGGTGATAGCAAGCAACGACTTGATTCTATGCTATGAGTCAGCCAGAGGTGATAGTCAACCCACGAGTGGTGGCAGGTCAGATGGAGTTGTTTCATTCTGATTTGTCTTCTTCTTACTTTATATCTATTCTGGTTGACCCAGGTGCTACACACTCTTTTATCGCACGTAGTATGCTTGATAGCTGTCTTTTACTTGTTAGTTGTAAGAAAGATAGCTTGTTGTTAGAAACCCCTCTTGTTGGTCCTGAGATGCTTCGAGAAGTGTGTCCATCTTGTGTTCTATCTTTTTCAAGACACAACATACAAGTGGATCTCATACCACTTGATATGCATGGGTTCGATGTAATTCTTGGGATGGATACCTTGGAAAGATATAAGGTTGTGTTGGACTGTGGTTCCAAGCAGGTGGTGTTTACTGACTGCAGTGAGAAGTGGATCATCTAAGGAGATAGGAAGATTCTTCTAACGCGTTTGGTGTCAGAAATGGTGGTGGAGAAGTTTTTGTGGCAAGGTTGTAGAGCGTTCTTGGCTCATGTTGTGGATACCAAGGCAAAAGGTTCTAGCCTTCAGGACGTGCATGTCATCAGAGAGTTCGCATATGTGTTTCCCGATGAGTTTCCCAGTGTTCCTCCACCTCGAGAGACTGATTTTGAAATCAATCTAGTATCAGGGATGCAACCTGTTGCTCAGACACCATACAGGATGGCTCCAGCAGAGATGACAGAGTTGAAGAAATAGTTGCAAGAGCTGTTTGATAAAGGTTTCATCAGGCCGAGCACATCACCCTGGGGTCCTCCAGTATTGTTCGTAAAGAAGAAGGATGGATCTATGTGTCTATGCATAGATTACTGACAGTTGAACAAGGTTACGATCAATAACAAGTATCCTTTACCAAGGATAGATGATATGTTTGATCAATTTCGTGGTGCGACAGTATTCTCAAAGATCGATCTACGGTCTGAATATCATCAGCTCAAAATAAAAGAGGATGACATACCAAAGTCAGCTTTCAAGACGAGGTATGGGCACTATGAGTTTGTGGTTATGCCGTTTGGGCTTACCAATGCGCCAGCAACATTCATGGATCTGATGAACAGAGTGTTTTGTCCATTCTTAGATCAGTTTGTTGAAGTATTCATAGATGACATTTTGATCTATAGTTGAGACAACCAATAGCACGATCATCATCTTCGACAAGCGTTGACTCTTCTTCGACATCATCAGTTGTATGCCATGTTTAGTAAGTGTGAGTTTTGGCTAAAGGAAGTGACTTTCTTGGGTCATGTGATCTTAGTGGAAGGGATCAGGGTGGATCCCAAGAAGGTGGAGTCAGTAGCAGAGTGGGAGCAACCAAAGACACCGACTGAAGTATGTAGCTTTTTGGGCTTAGCAGGATACTACCGGAGGTTTATAAGAAACTTCCGTGTTATGGCATTGCCACTAACGAGGTTGACCAGGAAGGATGTACCTTTTGTTTGGGATGGTCAGTGTCAGCAAGCTTTTTAGAGTTTGAAGGAGAAGCTGACAAGTGCTCCAGTGTTAGTGCTGCCAGAATAGGGGAAAGGCTATGTTGTTTTATGTGATGCTTCCAAGAAGGGCTTAGGTTGTGTGCTGATGCAGGAAGATCATGTGGTTTCTTTTGCTTCTTGACAACTTAAGAAACATGAGGAAAGCTATCTTACACATGATTTGGAGTTGGCAGCGGTGGTTCATGCATTTAAGATTTGGAGACACTATCTTTATGGGGAAGTGTGTCAGATCTTTACGGATCACAAGAACCTGAAGTACATTGTAACATCCCTGACCTGGGTTATGCTTTAACCCTAGATGTTTTGTTTAATAAAGTTAATTATATGCTTGCTCTTATCTTTTGAAAAGTAATTAAGGCTCAAGAGGAACTTATGTTTCATTTTAGTCCTTTTTGAATAATGTTGAAACAATGTTTTGCTTGTTTTGGACTAAAGTGCAAATTACCCAAGTTGAGGGGTTAACTTGCAAATGTTACATGGTAAAATGTTCCTCAGATTTTGAAGCATCATAAGAATGAGAATGATGAAGAGGTAAGGCTTGTGGTAGCCTGAGTACCAAGAAAGTGCTTATTAAGTAATGTTGTGCATTAAAACCTAGTTTTGGTGTAATGTGCAATTTACCCAAAACCTAGGGTTCAATATGCAAAATACCACATCTAGAGAGTCCCTAATATTTCTTGATATCAATTAGAGAAAATAAAATTAGGGGGGCGCCTCATTTTAATCACTTTGGAGGAGAGAGAATCTTGGTATTAAAATAATCAAGATTTAAGCATAATTGAAAC
Source organism: Alisma plantago-aquatica (assembly GCA_963693085.1). Classification (NCBI taxonomy): domain Eukaryota; kingdom Viridiplantae; phylum Streptophyta; class Magnoliopsida; order Alismatales; family Alismataceae; genus Alisma; species Alisma plantago-aquatica. The sequence continues at coordinate 649,338,961 of OY856415.1, read as the reverse complement.
CCTAATTCAATTTAATGCAAAATACATATATTAATTGAATTGCTCTTCAACCAAAAATGAGATGGTTGAATTTTTAGAAGTGTGAACATACTTGTGCCTTGCAAAGGCCACCAAATATCTAAAGTGAGTGGAGAGCCCACTCACATTAGTTAACTAAAAAGTAATATCCACTCAATTTTGGATATTATTATTAAATGGTGAAGGTGCTTAATTTGTTTTTCTTTAATTCATGGATAATGAAGAGGAATTACAAGGTGGGGGAGATGGCTTCATATTCAAGGGATTGAGGGGAGTATGTGGCACCAATTTTGGGGATTGAAGGATTTTATTATCACTTTATCTCTCATTGGAATTCCCTTATATGCATCCCATTTTCAACCCACATGAAAGGCTTTTTCGATTCCTTTTTCTTTCCTTACTTTGTCCGTGCACAAAGGAGCTTAGGAGAAATAGGAGAACGTGCCCCAACCTGTAGGTAAGCTCCATAGTCATCTTCAACCTTGATTTCATGGTGGAAATCAAAATTTAATGCTTAATTGCTTCTTTTCTTCATTCAATCTTCAACCTTAGCCATTCATTTCACTCAAAGACTTGAGGACGAGCCTTGGATAGTTGAGAAATATTCATTCACCATTTAGGACGTGAATCTTGAAGCTTGGATTCAATTTTGAAGGTGGGTTATATAACTTGAACCCTTAAATGTCATTATTGCTTGCAATTTATCCATCATGTTTTGAACCTTTCTTCTTTCTCGAATTCCTTTTGATTAGTTGTTGAAATCACCATAAGAATCACAACTGATTTTGAAGGTTTGAAGCTTGAAGATGATGATGTCATCTTAAGCACACACCTCAACAAAGTACATGAGCAAACAGTTTCAATATTGGAACCAATCGGTTTCAAGATCGATTGAAACCAAACGGTCTCAAGACCGTTTGGGAGTAAACGGTCTCAAGACCGTTTGAGATCAAATGGTCTCAAACCGTTTGGAGGATCAATGCTGATGTGGATGGATGATGATCCAATGATACCAATTGATTTGATTTTAAAGGTTCCATGTATGGATGATCCACTAATTTCAAACCCTAATCGGTTGAATTGATTGAAACCCTGATTGATGAAATTGATTTTGGGGATTGGATGACCCAAATGGTCTCAAGATCATATGGAGGTCAAACGGTCTCAAGACCATTTGAGACCAAACGGTCTCAAGACCGTTTGGAGGTCAAGGGTTGTGATGGATGGTTGGAAATCCAATGGCTATACGTTGAATTACTTTTAATGGTTCAAATGATGGATGGTTCCATGATTGGAATCCCTAAATCGATTTGATGATGGAAACCCTAATTGGTCCAATCGGTTTTGAGGTGGTTTGGACCAAACGGTCTCAAGACCGTTTGAGTCCAAACGGTCTTGAAACCATTTGGAATCAAATGGTCTCAAGACCGTTTGAGATCAAACGGTCTCAAACCGTTTAGAGATCCAATTGGTTTCAAGGGTGATTTGTTCAATTGGTTTCAAGGTGGTTCTATTCAAATGGTTTCAAGGTACAAATGCTCAAACAGTTTCATGGGTTGAAGGTACCAAACAGTTTCCAACCGTTTAAGACCAAACAATCTCAGACCTAGAATGCCCAAATGGTTTCAAAACCGTTTGGAGGGCAAACGGTTCCAAAACCGTTTGAAGGTCAAAAAGGGGCAAAACCGTTTAGAGGTTCAAGGTACCCCAAAAACTGTTTGGAGACTCAAGGTTATAAAAGATCAATTGATTCTATGTTTGATAATAATGATTATCAAAGATAAGTACAATGGTTGAAACCCTAAGGTACTTAGGTGATTAGTACATCTAAAGTGGTTAACCTTTGATGTTTATGGAAGCAATATCTTCATACACTATGCTAACCCTTCATTCAAGTTAACCTAATCTAATCAAGTTTGAAGTGATCAACATCCTAGAGGGGATGAGAGAGAGAGAGAGAGAGAGTAATTCATACATCTATAATGATCAAGTAAGTGGTTAAGCCGCTACACTCTCAACATGAAAATAATATGTAATTAGGGTATGATCCTTGATAAAGAGATCATGAAACCCTAATTGAGAAGGCTGATGAACCCTAACCCTAATTTAGGGCAATGCTAGGTGTAACCCTAATCTAGGGTAATATTGTAACCCTAATCTAGGGTGATGATATGAGAAATCCCAATTTAGGGTAATATAATGAGAAACCCTAATTTAAGAGGATGATTCATGAAACCCTAATTAAGGGTGATGTCATGTGAAACCCTAATTAAGGGTAATGTCATATGAAACCCTAATTAAGGGTGATGTCATGTGAAACCCTAATTAAGGGTGATATCATGTGAAACCCTAATTAAGGGTACATATAAAACCCTAATTAAGGTTGAAGTCATGTGAAACCCTAATCAAGGGTGATGTCAAGTGAAACCCTAATATAGAGATGTGATGTGAACTCTAATCCCAGGGTGATACTATATAATGTTATATGAAATCCTAACCCTGATATTGGGTAAAGGTATGTGAAGTCCTAATTTTGGGTTATAGAGCATGAAACCCTAATCCTGGGCAATATGATGATAAACCATAATCCTAACTTTGGGTTGAGTTGAGAAACCCTAATTTCAGGTAATGCTATGTGAAACCATATATGGGGAGATGTTATGTGAACCCTAATTTATAAAGATGGAAAATCCTATTCCTAATAATGGAATAGTGACTAATATAATGATAAGTGAAACACCTAAGGAGGTTGATAATGGATATCTTTATATCAATAATCCCTTAATTCAAGATGAGTCCATATCATTGATAATGGTTGCATATTTCAAATAAGTGACTTATGATCAATACATTACATGATAAATGTGATGAACTGGTGCATACAATATTAAGATGGGAGATACCGTAATACAATAATAGTTGATGAATTCAAGATAAAGGTGATGAGGGAAGTGATACATCAAGACATGATAGATATCACTTCCAACACCTCAAGATTAATACACCTTGATGTATTCTAAATCCAATATACTTGGATGAGTAACACATGAAGTGTGTCATGTCAATTGTTACATTGAGATGTAATACACTTTGATAGGTGTAGGCTAACATGCTTTATGAAAAGGTTAAGCCAAATCAATAAAGTATGATGTAATCATATTCTGGTAAAGTTGAGAGAGGAACTTATATCATGTGTTGATAATTCATTCAATGATAAGTGATGAGAATAAATAAGCATGATTAAATACTTATGTTATCAATGTTGGCTCATAGCTGTGTGGAGCATTGAATTAGGGCTTGATCATTAATAATATGATCTGGAGAACCTAAATGGTTAATTATGGAAAACCCTAAATCTGATGAATGGTGATGATATGTAAGAGAAATCCTAACTCCAACTAAGGGAATAGTGATGCTACTCTTACATTGCATAGTGTTGATATGTAATTGATATAACTGTTATTATGTAATGATCATATAGGTGATCATGAGATGATGATCATATCCAGGTATGAGCTATGATGTGCTAATTATTTAAATGATTTATGAGCCTTGTGAGCCATTATATGTATTGTTTCCTAGTAAGAGGTAACAAGAGACTAAATGGGCTTTGAGAGCCATGTGAGATGCTTGTGTAGCAAGTATCATGTTTACCTTGGTTAGATGACCTAAAGGTATTAGTTACCTGATAAGTGGTAACAAGTTTTCCTTGATGAACTGAGGGTTTGAAACCCATATTCCATAATCATGATGATGAGATGTTAAGGGATGAGAATGCCCATTATGTGACAAGGGATTAACATTCCAATGTTCTATAAAGTTTTGAAAAGTACTTGATAGATGAATTATACTTTTCTTCATAGCATTTGTCATAATAATGTTTGAGAACTTGACTTATGCTAAAAGAATACAATAATGCACATAATTAATCAAGTGGAATCTTATCATGTAGTGCCCTTGCCATATAACCATCAGTGTCCAAATTTGCTGGATGGTGAAACGGGTTGCTCCGCGGCATAACCCGGAATGCATATTTTTGAATATGCGGGGGTGATGGGAGAAAATATCCTTACACCCTAATGGAGGAATTGATGTGAGATAAACATTAAAACTCTCAATCCTTCATTATATATGTCGGGGTGGATGTATCACTAATCCCCCAATAATGGGATGGATGTATCATGAATCTTCAGATAATATTAATTCCAGATCGATGTGAGATAAACATGAAATCTCTCGATTGCGAAGAGAGTACATCCGCCACTGTAACTCTATAGCAAAGTTACCAGTATACCCTGGAAAGTTGTTTAGCAGAGACACAAGATGTCCTACATTGAATCTCGTACTAACCAAGATAAGGGAGGTCATGGAAGCCGACTCTTCCATTGACCTTGTATGGCACTGATTTCGACTTCACAATGGTCGGTTGGAGTATGAGCGGTATACCTCATCTCCTCAGGGCATAAGTGTGATTGTAAAATATAATCAGTCAGATAGCATGTTTTCTTAAGGATTGAACACGAACATCATTGGCTGATGTTACATTTCTTTGTCCATCCTTAGTTGATAAATGATATATTTATGATTCCTTGCATTCCTTGCAAAGTAGATAGATGATGTATAATTCTACCATGGGTAGATGCTATGTTCTCCTCAAGAAAGGACATTATCCTATATCAGTTCATACAATGATTAATATTGCTGTTAATATAAAAGGACCCCTGCTCAGTTATTATTGTTTATCTGCAATAATAATGTTTTTGAATGTGGCATCCAACTCACAAAAATAAGATTAACTAATTAGGAAGCGTATCATTAAGTAGTGGATTACTAAAAATAACTAAAAGTTAAAACCTTTTTCAAAGAGATCCATTCATAGGAAAACTCTTTCAACAAGAACCAATGTATTACATTTACATCCTGGTTCATGAGTACATATTTTGTACCATTCCTTCTTCAGGATTACAAGCATCACACCAAAATCTCAGATTGATATATCAAAAACACTAGTTACTAACTCTGAGGACCTGAGGGTACAGAGATGACACATAGGACTTCTATCTACAAGACATGACAGACAGTACACTCAACTTGAGTTGTCACTGCTGTTGCTGGTGTTCTTCCTCTGCAAGATATTCTCAGTCTCCTCCGTGCTTGTCCACCTAAAAATGTTGGATCCCACGGGGGTGAGACAATTGTAAATTGCCCCAGCGAGAGATATAACTCTCCGCCAAAAACATTATTATTGCAGTTTAAGGATATAAAACTGGGTAGAGGATAAGCAGTTTAAAGCATTCTCAACTTTTAAAGCATTACAACTATTTATAATTGTACATCAGATCATCTATTCTCTTAATAAGGAATAGGAAGAACATGTATATCATTTATCTATCATGTTATACCATCATGTGAAACTTCTCTTGTGACACTCATTATCTTGATATGTCACCCATGAGACATTCTTGTTTCGAATCTATTGGCTTTAGCCAATCTGCTGAACAGATATAGGGTTATATCTATCATGTACTCATATATCATTAATACAGGCATTGGGTTATTACCAATCCTGTGTCATCATTACATGCATTGGATTATTTCCAATCCTGTGTCATCATTACATGCCTTGTGTTATTACCAATCATGTGTCATCATTATATGCATTAAGCCTCTTCTAGGTATTGGACTCTTCCAAACTTGATTACACCGCCAGGCATTGGACACTAAAAATCTTGATTTCACTACCAGGCATTGGACTTTAACCAACCATGATTACAGGCATTACACCTCTGCCAGGTATTGGACTTTAACCAATCCTGATTACATAGCCAGGCATTGGACTCTAACCAATCCTGATTACACAGTCAGGCATTGGACTCTAACCAATCCTAATTACACAGCCAGGCATTGGACTCTAACCAATCATGATTACACAGCCAAGCATTGGACTCTAACCAATCCTGATTACAGGCATTACACCTCTTCCAGGTATTGAACTCTTCCAAACTTGATTACACCCCATGTCTGTTTACACAGCACTGGGCACTTTGTTGTTTTACTAGCATTAAACCTTGGCCATGCCAATCATGCTCAACACATTCTTTATGTGTTACAAGTTTTCCTCTTTTCTCCACACATGTATGATCCAGGTTCCATTATTATAATTGTATCCTTTGTTATTATTATTATATTACTAAGTTTCCATTCCTTGGTTTATTATGAACATTATTATCCCTTACAAGAGACTTTTATAATCATCTTGATACCTTTTACTATGCCACAATTGTTCTCATGGCTCATAAGGCCCATAAAGCATCTTGTCACCTCTCACTAGGCAACATCTAACCATATGGCTCATAAGGCCATTAAACATCTTGTCACCTATTACTAGGAAACATCTAATCATATGGCTCACGAGTCCATTACACATCTTGTCATTCAATCATGTTTATTATTCCTAACATTTATCATTAAATGATTATCAGTACAAGGTATGAGTTCATTTCTCATTCTTATCATGGTATGATTACATCATACTCATTAGTTTGGCTTAACCCCATTCTCAAGGTATATTAGCCTATACTTATCAAAGTATATCAAACTCATTACATTTCATTGTAATAGTTTACATAACACACTTCATGTTCTTCTTGTCCAAGTATATTAGATTGGAGGTGCATTAAGGTATATCAACCCTAGAATGCTAAAAGTGATATCTATCATATCTCGATGTATCACTTTGCTCATCACTTCCAACTTTCTTGAGTTATCAACTTATCTTGGATTAAGGTATTTCCCATCTTAATCCTTTCATCCACTAACCTATCACTCTTATCATGAAGTGCATAGGTCACACATAAGAATGGTCCAACTATCTTTAATGATATGGACTCATTTCAGGTTAAGGCATTGCTTGGTATAAGATTACCTATAATTAATCACTTTAGGTATTTCCCTTATCAATGTATTAGTCACCATTCCATTATTAGGATTAGGGTCTCTCACACCATCACCCTTTATTAGGGTTTAGGATTTCACATCTCGTTGCCCATAATTAGGGTTTACTATTCATCCCAACTAGGGTTTCTCATGGCATCACCCTCAATTAGGGTTTCTCATGGAATCAACCTCAATTAGGGTTTCACATGGAATCAACCTAAATTAGGGTTTCACATGGAATCAACCTCAATTAGGGTTTTACATGGAATCGACCTCAATTAGGGATTCACATGGAATCAATCCTCAATTAGGGTTTCACATGGAATCAACCTCAATTAGGGTTTTACATGGAATCAACCTCAATTAGGGATTCACATGGAATCAATCCTCAATTAGGGTTTCACATGGAATCAACCTCAATTAGGGTTTTACATGGAATCGACCTCAATTAGGGATTCACATGGAATCAATCCTCAATTAGGTATTCTCAATTCATATCAAATGGAGATACTCATCCCAATTAGGGTTTCACTCTCCATTTCCATAATTGGGGTTTTACATTATGTTACTCCGATTTAGGGTTAGGGTTTATTAACCTTTTGGATTAGGGTTTCATGATCTCTTTACTAAGGATCATAACCTAATCACCACATGATAAATACTCATGTATGGATTCTTTTCTATCATCCTCTAAACTTGATTAGGTTACATCAACCTTTCAATCAATTATATATATACAAATGGTTGACATAATGTATTGAGACATTGCTTTCATAAGCTTATAGGGTTAACCATTTTAAAGGTACTGATTATCTAGGTACTTAAGGGTTTTAACCTTTGTACCTATCATTGGTAATCATCATGATTAACCCTTGGATCAATGGACTAACCATTACTTTAAGTTTCCAATCAATTTGATCACCGTGAATCATCCAATCGGTTTTGACCTTTTTCACTTCAAACGGTTTTGAAACCGTTTGATTCCAAACGGTCCTGACACCGTTTGACCCCAAATGGTTTCAAGACCATTTGGACTCAAACAGTCTCAAGACCGTTTGGGCCAAACCAGCCTCAAAACTAAATGGGTCACTAGGACATCCATCAACCAAATTAAATAAGATTTGCACCATTGAATTGGCCATCAATTGGACTATTGAAGAATTCATCAATCTACATCATTAGATCTTCCTAATAAACCTTGGGTCCCTAAACGGTTTGAGACCGTTTGGTCTCAAATGGTCTTGAACCATTTGGGATCAAATGGTCTCAAGACCGTTTGGTCCAAACACTCTCAAAACCGAAAGGACCAAAAAGGTCTTCCATCACTTAATCAATTCAGGGTTTTAATCATTGATCCATCTATCAATTGAACCACTGATTTATTATTCAATTGAACCATTGAATATCCCTTCAATTGGACCTTCAATTAGGGTTTGGAACCCAATTGAACTAGGTTTTATAATCATGAGACCATCCATTAGGGTTTTGAAATCAAGGAACCATCAATGGTTGACATTGTGGAACTAATTCAATTGTAATCATTGGATCATCATCAACCCATGACATGAATTGACCTCAAACGGTCTTGAGGTCATTTGGATGACCTCCAAACAGTCTTGATTGACCTCTAAATTGTCTTGAGACCGTTTGCCCCATTCACCACTAAAAGTATGTGAAAAACGATTTGGGTTTGCATCATTGGATTGATCATCAATTAAGCTATTGATTGCATTTCGATTTGATATCTCTAACTCTTCAATTACTCAACCATACTCAACCCTAGACCTGCAAACGGTCTTGGTTGACCTCCAAATGGTCTTGAGACCATTTGGGTGATCTCCAAATGGTCTTGAGACCGTTTGGGTTAGTCAACCCAAAATATCAACTCAATCAATTCAAGTTTCAGCACTTAACCCGATTAGGGTTTCACTTGGAGGATTGTCCATATATTGAATCAATAAATTGGAGCCATTGGATCATCATACAACATGTACTAGGGTTCTGACCTCCAAATGGTCAACCCATCCAAACGGTCAACCTTTCTAAATGGTTTGGGATCCAAACCTCCAAACGGTTTGGAAACCGTTTGGTCTCCAAACAGTTTGGAAACCGTTTGGTCTCCAAACGGTTTGGTGAAACCGTTTGCAATAGATATTTGGGGAGGTGTGTGCTTATGATGATGTCATCATAATCAAGCTCTAAATCCAATAAATTTTCTGTGATTTTCATGGTCATTACATCAATCAACCAAATTAAATTTCGAGAATGAAGAAAGGATCATCAATTGATAAGGAATTGAATGCAATAACAATATTAAGGGTTCAAGTTATAAAACCCGCCTCCAATTGAGCTCCAAGGCTTCAAGCTCACATCAACAATGGTGGATGCAACTCCTTTCACTATCCAAAGGCTCGTCCTCAAGCTTCGAGTGAAAAGAAACGGCTAGGATAGAAGATTGCATGGAGAAAAGAAGAAATCCATCATTTATTTTTGATTTCCACCATGAAATCATGGTGAAAGAAGGTTAAGAAGCTTACCAACAGGTTGGGGGTCGTCCTCCTGTTGATCCAAGCTTCCTTGGTCGTTTTTTCAAGCAAGAAGTGAAGGTGGGTTCGAAATTCCCTTTCCAAGCTATGGATAAAGGAGCATATATGCATTTTATAAAAAATTCATTTAAGATAGATAATGTAGGGATATCTCCTCCATTTCCTTGCCATTATCCCCCTTTCCTTCCTTTCTTACGAGGATATCTTCTTTGCCTCTTATTCCTCTCAATTATCCGTGATTTAAAGAAAATCAAATTAAGCACCTTAAATCATATAATAATAATATCCATAAGTGAGTGGATATTTCTTTTTCTTATTATAATGTGAGTGAGTTATCCACTTACTTTGGATATTTTCGTGCCTTTGCAAGGCACAAGGTCGTCCACATATATGGATTTCAACCCACATAATTTTGGTTGAAGAGCACTTCAATTAATATATTTATTTTTGCATTAAATTGAAGTAAAGTTCCATTTATGCTTAAATCTTGATTATCTTAATATCAAGATTCTCTCACCTACAAAGAGATACAAATGAGACGCCCCTCTCATTTTATTTCCTATAAATGATGTCAAGAAATATGAGGGACCCTTTTGAAGTGGTAATTTGCATATTGAACCCTAGGTTTTTGGTAAATTGCACATTACACCAAAACTAGGTTTTCATGCAGCAACATTGCTTTATCAGCTCTTTCCTGGTACTCAGGCTACCATAAGCCATAACTCTGCATCATATTCATTCTCATGATGCTTCAACACATGAGGAACATCTTATAATGTAAAATTTGCAATTTAACCCCTCAACTTGGGTAATTTGCACTTTAGTCCAAAACAAGCAAAACAATGTTTCAACATTATTTGAAAAGGACTAAAATTGAAACATAAGTTCCTATTGAACTTTAATTACTTTTCAAGAAATAATAGCAAGCATATAATTAACTTTATTAAGAAAATCACCTAGGGTTAAGGCATAACCCAGGTCAGGGATGTTACAAATCATAAACCCCTAACAAGGATTTCGTCCCCGAAATCCTAGATAAAAGGAGATAGATATTATTAATTTGTTATATCATGAAGTCTCCACATAACATCTCATTGTTATGGAGATTCCATAGAACTTTGATCAATACAAAGTTCTTCCACACAAAATTCCCATGGAAACAAACACATAGGATACATACTTCACTTCCCTTTCATTATTGACTGTGGAGACAATTCTGTGTCAGGTAATGCTTTTCTTATTTAGATAGGGGTTATTTGTTAATTTAATTTGATAAACTTTTATTGTAATGATTTTGTAATTATTCCTTCAAATAGTTCATTCTCATCAATGTTATGTTCATTCAAGGAATAAACCCCTAACATATGATGTCCATACTACATTAGGTAACTGGACTGATTCCACAGTTACCCATTCCAGGTAGCTATCATAAAATAGCCTGATATTTCTCAGATACCAGGATCTCTTACCTTGGTATCTACACATGTGTTGATAACACAATACATCCTCATCTTCCTTTTTGTTTATAAGTTGATTTATAATTAAATCAAATTCCTCCGTATATCAATTAGAATGTGGTAGAAATATCCATGCCACATCTCCTTCTTTATTAGGCTTCTTTGGATTGTTTCAGAATGATTACTTGATCAGAGTAATCAGAAAGATAACAATCTAGGTATGTCATACTTACCTTGCCTTCAATAAATGAATACCTAGCCAGGGTATTCAAGAACTGAATTCGGTAGTATGTATTTATTTTATTTTATGTTTTCATCGCTTCAAATTTGATATACTTAATATCTCAGATTTCCTCTGGGTTCCTTTTTCATCTCTTCCCTTCCTTAATGAAGAAAGAGGAATTTCAAAACATATAAAATAATATTAAACTGAACACAAGTTTTCATTCCACTTATCTCTTCCTCACATCCACAAAGGATTATACAGATGAAATAAACAACAACTACCTTCATGATAGTAGGGAATAGAAGATAATTCAAAATAGAAAGTTCTATCTTGACAAGTCTACCTTTTACAATTTATATAGTGTCTTGTATGTTGGGTCACCCCATCACTTTCTATTTGGACATTTCCACCTCAGATGTCCTCTCTGTCCACATCTATAGTAGGCTCTGAGCCTTTTAGGTGACTGTTGCTTGGGTGCACTACATTGTGGTTGAGTAGGTACTACTGAAATCTTTGATTGTTTAGTACCACCAATTCCTTATTCCTGTGACTGTTTAGACTCCCTTTTAAGGTCTGTCTCATATTTCTTTGTCATAGACCCTTCTATCCTTTGTATTGACTCCACAAATGTGGCAAACCTCTCTCTACTTTCTAGGGGAGATGCCAGAATAGACATCTCAGCATTCAATCCTTTCTTAAAATGTCGAATCTTTTCCTCCTCAGTAGCAGCCATCTGAGGACAAAATCGTAAAAGTTCCATGAATTTAACTTCATATTCACTTATTGACATGACTCCCTATCGAATCTTTTCAAACTGTGAGATCTTTTCATCTAAATAATTCCTTGGAAAGTACTTATTGATGAATTCTCGACGAAATTCCTCCCATCCAACCTCTTCATCATTCCTTTTTATTTCTTCTATAGCCCACCAATGTCCATCACTACCCTTCAAAAGGTACACAACATGTTTAACTTTGTCAACATCTGGGATACTAAGGATCTTAAAAGCCTTTTCTAACTCAGTAAGCCAGAGATCAACATTTGTTGGGTCAGATGTCCCAGCATATTCTATGGCTCCTACACGACGTAGTCATTCCAAGGTCTTACCAGACCCATATCCCTCGTTGGAAACGGGTGCCCTAGGTTCCGGTGTTGGCATCCGGTCTGCCATATACTTTAGTGTGGTCATGAGTTGCCCAAAAAGATTATGAACATATAGGTTTCCTCTCATGACTTCATCAACATGGGGGTTTTCAGGCACTGGTTCCTCCCTTGCCCAATCCCTTACACCTCCCTCTGGTGCAGCAACATTGCTCTCAGCAACGTGTTCCTCATATTCTCCAGACATCTTGGAGTTATATATCTTCTTCTGCATAAAAAGAAGGCACTATAAGATACACTGAGGTACACTTAGAACATACTTGATACCTTAGTCCAATGTCTTTGTAGACTCAGCGAACCTAGAGCTCTGATAACATTGAATTGTGGCATCCAACTCACAAAAACAAGATTAACTAATGCGGAAGCATCACTAAGCAGTGGATTACTGAAAATCACTAAAAATTAAAACCTTTTTCAAAGATATCCATTCATAGGAAAACTCTTTTAACAAGAACCAATGTATTACATTTACATCCTAGTTCATGAGTACATATTTTGTACCATTCCTTCTTCAGGATTACAAGCATCAAACCAAAATCTCATATTGATATATCAAAAATACTAGTTACTAACTCCGAGGACCTGAGAGTACAGAGACGACACATAGGACTTCTATCTACAAGACATGACAAACATTACACTCAACCTGAGTTGTCACTGCTACTGCTGATGTTCTTCCTCTGTAAGATATATTCTCAGTCTCCTCCATGATCGTCCACCTAAAAATTTTGGATCCCACGGGGGTGAGACAATTGTAAATTGCCCCAGCGAGAGATATAAATCTCCGCCAAAAAACATTATTATTGTAGTTTAAGGATATAAAACTGGCCAGAGGATAAGCAGTTTAAAGCATTCTCAACTTTTAAAGCATTGCAACTATTTATAATTGAACAGCAGATCATCTATTCTCTTAATAAGGAATAGGAAGAACATGTATATCATTTATCTATCATGTTATACCATCATGTAAAACTTCTCTTGTGACACTCATTATCTTGATATGTCACATTCTTGTTTCGAATCTATTGGCTTTAGCCAATCTGCTGAACAGATATAGGGTTATATCTATCATGTACTCATATATCATTAATACAGGCATTGGGTTATTACCAATCATGTGTCATCATTACATGCATTGGATTATTTCCAATCATGTGTCATCATTACAGGACTTGTGTTATTACCAATCATGTGGCATCATTACAGGCATTAAGCCTCTTCCAGGTATTGGACTCTTCCAAACCTGATTATACCGCCAGGCATTGGACACTACCAATCCTGATTTCACTACCAGGCATTAGACTTTAACCAACCCTGATTACAGGCATTACACATGTGCCAGGTATTGGACTTTAACCAATCCTGATTACACAGCCAGGCATTGGACTCTAACCAATCCTGATTACACAACCAGGCATTGGACTCTAACCAATCCTGATTACACAGCCAGGCATTGGACTCTAACCAATCCTGATTACACAACCAAGTATTGGACTCTAACCAATCCTGATTACAGGCATTACACCTCTTCCAGGTATTGGACTTTAACCAATCTTGATTATACAACCAGTCATTGGACTTTAACCAATCTTGATTACATGCATTACACCTCTACCAGGTATTGGACTCTTCCAAACCTGATTACACCCCATGTCTATTTACACAACACTGGGCACTTTGTTGTTTTACTAGCATTAAACCTTGGCCATGCCAATCATGCTCAACACATTCTTTCTGTGTTACAAGTTTTCCTCTTTTCTCCACACATGTATGATCCAGGTTCCATTATTATAATTGTATCCTTTGTTATTATTATTATATTACTAAGTTTCCATTCCTTGGTTTATTATGAACATTATTATCCCTTACAAGAGACTTTTATAATCATCTTGATACCTTTTACTATGCCACAATTGTTCTCATGGCTCATAAGGCCCATAAAGCATCTTGTCACCTCTCACTAGGCAACATCTAACCATATGGCTCACAAGGCCATTAAACATCTTGTCACCTATTACTAGGCAACATCTAATCATATGGCTCACAAGGCCATTACACATCTTGTCATTCAATCATGTTAATATTCCTAACATTTATCATTAAATGACAGTACAAGGTATGAGTTCATTTCTCATTCTTATCATGGTATGATTACATCATACTCATTAGTTTGGCTTAACCCCATTCTCAAGGTATATTATCCTATACTTATCAAAGTATATCAAACTCATTACATTTCATTGTAATAGTTTACATAACACACTTCATGTGCTTCTTGTCCAAGTATATTGGATTGGAGGTGCATTAAGGTATATCAACCCTAGAATGCTAAAAGTGATATCTATCATATCTCGATGTATCACTTTGCTCATCACTTCCAACTTTCTTGAGTTATCAACTTATCTTGGATTAAGGTATTTCCCATATTAATCCTTTCATCCACTAACCTATCACTCTTATAATGAAGTGCATAGGTCACACATCAGAATGGTCCAACTATCTTTAATGATATGGACTCATTTCAGGTTAAGGCATTGCTTGGTATAAGATTACCTATAATTAATCACTTTAGGTATTTCCCTTATCAATGTATTAGTCACCATTCCATTATTAGGATTAGGGTCTCCCACACCATCACCCTTTATTAGGGTTTAGGATTTCACATCTCATTGCCCATAATTAGGGTTTACTATTCATCCCAACTAAAGTTTCTCATGGAATCACCCTCAATTAGGGTTTCTCATGGAATCAACCTCAATTAGGGTTTCACATGGAATTGACCTCAATTAAGGTTTCACATGGAATCAACCTCAATTAGGGTTTTACATGGAATCGACCTCAATTAGGGATTCACATGGAATCAATCCTCAATTAGAGTTTCACATGGAATCAACCTCAATTAGGGTTTTACATGGAATCGACCTCAATTAGGGATTCACATGGAATCAGTCCTCGATTAGGGTTTCACATGGAATCAACCTCAATTAGGGTTTTACATGGAATCGAACTCAATTAGGGATTCACATGGAATCAATCCTCAATTAGGGATTATCAATTCATATCAAATGGATATACTCATCCCAATTAGGGTTTCACTCTCCATTTCCATAATTGGGGTTTTACATTATGTTACCCCGATTTAGGGTTAGGGTTTATTAACCTTTTGGATTAGGGTTTCATGATCTCTTTACTAAGGATCATAACCTAATCACCACATGATCAATACTCATGTATGGATTCTTTTCTATCATCCTCTAAACTTGATAAGGTTACATCAACCTTTCAATCAATTATATATATACAAATGGTTGACATAATGTATTGAGACATTGCTTTCATAAGCTTATAGGGTTAACCATTTTAAAGGTACTGATTATCTAGGTACTTAAGGGTTTCAACCTTTGTCCCTATCATTGGAAATCATCATGATTAACCCTTGGATCAATGGACCAACCATTACTTTAAGTTTCCAATCAATTTGATCACCCTGAATCATCCAATCAGTTTTGACCTTTTTCACTTCAAACGGTTTTGAAACCGTTTGATTCCAAATGGTCCTGAGACCGTTTGACCCCAAATGGTTTCAAGATCATTTGGACTCAAACGGTCTCAAGACCGTTTGGGCCAAATCAGCCTCAAAACCGAATGGGTCACTAGGACATCCATCAACCAAATTGAATAAGATTTGCACCATTGAATTGGCCATCAATTGGACTATTGAAGAATTCATCAATCTACATCATTGGATCTTCCTAATCAACCTTGGGTCCCTAAATGTTTTGAGACCATTTGGTCTCAAACTGTCTTGAGACCGTTTGATCCCAAATGGTCTTGAGACCGTTTGGTCCAAACACTCTCAAAACCAAAAGAACCAAAAAGGTCTTCCATCACATAATCAACTTAGGGTTTTAATCATTGATCCATATATCAATTGAACCACTAATTTATTATTCAATTGAACCATTGAATCTCCCTTCAATTGGACCTTCAATTAGGGTTTGGAACCCAATTGAACTAGGGTTTATAATCAGGAGACCATTCATTAGGGTTTTGAAATCAAGGAACCATCAATGATTAACATTGTGGAACTAATTCAATTGTAATCATTGGATCATCATCAAACCATGACATGACCTGACCTCAAACGGTCTTGAGGTTGTTTTGATGACCTCCAAACGGTCTTGATTGACCTCTAAATGGTCTTGAGACTGTTTTCCCCATTCACCATTAAAAGTATGTGAAAAACGATTAGGGTTTGCATCATTGGATTGATAATCAATTAAGCTATTGATTTCATTTCGATTTGATATCTCTAACTCTTCAATTACTCAACCATATTCAACCCTAGACCTCCAAACGGTATTGGTTGACCTCCAAACGGTCTTGAGGTGATCTCCAAATGGTCTTGAGACCGTTTGGGTTAATCAACCCAAAATATCAACTCAATCAATTCAAGTTTCAGCACTTAACCTGATTAGGGTTTCACTTGGAGGATTGTCCATATGTTGAATCAATAAATTGGAACCATTGGATCATCATCCAACATTTACTAGGGTTCTGAAATCCAAATGGTCAACCCATCCAATCGGTCAACCTTTCTAAAAGGTTTGGGATCCAAACCTCCAAACGGTTTCGAAACTGTTTGGTCTCCAAACGGTTTGGTGAAACCGTTTGGACCATATTGTTGAAACTATTTGCAATAGATATTTGGGGAGTTGTGTGCTTATGATGATGTCATCATCATCAATCTCTAAACCCATGAAACTTTCTATGATTTTCATGGTGATTACATCAATCAACCAAATTAAATTTTGAGAATGAAGAAAGGATCATCAATTGATAAGGAATTGAATGCAATAACAATATTAAGGGTTCAAGTTATGAAACCCACCTCCAATTGAACTCCAAGGCTTCAAGATCACATACAAAATGGTGGATGCAACTCCTTTCACTATGCCAAGGCTCGTCCTCAAGCTTTGAGTGAAAAGAAATGGCTAGGATAGAAGATTGCATGGAGAAAAGAAGAAATCCATCATTTATTTTCGATTTCCACCATGAAATCATGGTGAAAGAAGCTCAAGAAGCTTACCAACAGGTTGGGGGTCGTCCTCCTGTTGCTCCAAGCTTACTTGGTCATTTTTTCAAGCAAGAAGTGAAGGTGGGTTCGAAATTCCCTTTCCAAGCTATGGATAAAGGAGCATATATGCATTTTATTTAAAATTCATTTAAGAGAGATAATGTAGGGATTATCTCCTCCATTTCCTTGCCATTATCCCCATTTCCTTCCTTGGTTACGAGGCTATATTCTTTTCCTCTTATTACTCTCAATTATCCATGATTTAAAGAAAAGCAAATTAAGCACCTTAAATCATATAATAATAATATCCATAAGTGAGTGGATATTTATTTTTCTTATTATAATGTGAGTGAGTTATCCACTTCCTTTGGATATTTTCATGCCTTTGCAAGGCACAAGGTCGTCCACATATATGGATTTCAACCCACATAATTTTGGTTGAAGATCACTTCAATTAATATATTTATTTTTGCATTAAATTGAAGTAAAGTTCCATTTATGCTTAAATCTTAATTATTTTAATATCAAGATTCTCTCTCCTCCAAAGAGATACAAATGAGATGCCCCTCTCATTTTATTTCCTCGACATGATGTAAAGAAACATGAAGGACCCTTTTGAAGTGGCAATTTGCATATTGAACCCTAGGTTTTGGGTAAATTGCACATTACACCAATACTAAGTTTTAATGCATTAACATTGCTTTATCAGCTCTTTCTTGGTACTCAGGGTACCACAAGCCATACCTCTGCATCATATTCATTCTCATGATGCTTCAACACATGAGGAACATCTTATCATCTAACATTTATAATTTAACCCCTCAACTTGGGTAATTTGCACTTTATTCCAAAACAACCAAAACAATGTTTTAACATTATTTGAAAAGGACTAAAATTGAAACATAAGTTCCTCTTGAACCTTAATTACTTTTCAAGAAATAAGAGCAAGCATATAATTAACTTTATTAAGCAAATCACCTAGGGTTAAGGCATAACCCAGGTCAGGGATGTTACACTGACGGAGAGTTATATCTCTCGCTGGGACAATTTTCAATTGTCTCACCCCCGTGGAATCCAACTTTTTTTGAGGTAAACGCAGAAGAAGAGGCAGAAACCCTATAGCAGGGGAAGAGCAGCAGTAGCAACAGAGACATCAGTGATATTCTAGGTGGAGGCACTAGATGTCATGTTTTGTATAGAAAGTCCTATGTGTCATCTTTGTACTCTCAGGTCCTCAGAGTTAGTAGTTAGTACTTTGAATGAATCAATTCGAGATTTTGTCTTGATGCCTCGAGGTTCATATGTTGCTTATGTATAGTTTTAAAAGAGCAGTTGATGTTTGTAATCCTCGAGAAGGAATGGTACAAGATATGTACTTATAAACCAGGATGTAAAGGAAATACAGTGGTTTTTGATAAAAGAGTTTTCCTATGTTTGGATCTCTTTGAAAAAAAATTTAATTTTTAGTGATTTTCAGTAATCTGCTATTAATGAATGCTTCCGCTTAGTTAATAACGTTTTGTTCGAACAGTGTGTCACAATTTAGTGGTATCATAGCTCTAGGTTCGTTGAGTCTACAGAGTCATAGGATTAAGGTTGTTGAGTCTGTTCTAGTGTCTTCCAGTTTATCTGATAGTGTCTTCTACTCATATAGGAGAAGAAGAACTTAAAGATGTTTGGATCACATGAAGAACATGCTACTGAAATTAACAATGTTGCACCAACAAAAGGTGTGAGGGACCAGGCGAGAGAAGAACGACTGCTTGAGAACCCACAAGATGATCCAACTATGATAAGGAATCTTTCTTTTGATATCATTGTTGGGCAGGTTAGGACTGAAATAATGTGTATGGTGGACCATATATTAGAAATACAACCTAGATTACCATCCCCTAATGATGAAGTTTTGGACTCCAACAGGATTCTTGCTCAACGTCAGCATGTTGGAGCAATGAATATTGATGAAAGGAATAGGTTACAACCTTAAACCAGGACTTTCCACAAGTGTAGGCAGCCTAGACATATCAGAAAAGACTGCCCAGAAAAGGATAATGAGAAAACAATTAAGAAAAGGCATATCCAAACTCAGGATCAGAGGCCTAGTAGTTCCAAAAAGGGGAAGTTTTTGGTACCCCGATACAACCAGGGTCTAGTGTACTAGGGAAAGGGCTACCCAGAAAGGGTAAAGGACCTTTTATACCATATCAAGAGAATAGAACCTGTCGCCAGTGTAGACAGATAGGACATCTAGCAAGGAACTGTCCGGTTGGAAACATAATGGTAACCCAACCACCGAGGCAAAGACATCAAGGTCATCAGAGGAAATAGTTTTATGTTGGCATTCGAGGATGTGGACAGACATCCCAGGTAGGATTAACTACATTAAATAACAAAGAACAAGGTCAACATCAGGCAACAATAAGATTCTATGAAAAGAATCAGCCTGAGGCAGTAAACAAACTACGAGGTGAGACAGGTCAGATGAAATAGTTACTTTCTAATATATTATTTCATAATTTCATGTGTTAAATATAAGACGGTAGTTGTTTTTGAGCTTCCTTTGACTAGTCATATGAGGACACAAGGAAGATGAGGACTTATATTTTACTCAGTATTCCTTTAAATGCTTTATAATTTCTCTTATTTGTGAGAAAAAGGATGAGATATAGAAGTGATTCCTGAAGAAAATCCAGGAATGTTAAACCCTGTGTTGAAAAGTGAAGAACATAATAGTAAATAAAGTGCATACTAACTAATCTCGGTACTTGTATACCCTGGCCAGGTATATAAATATTGGAGATGGGGTAAGTATGGGACTCTTAGATTGTTATCTTTCTGATTACTCTGATCAAGTAGTAATTCTGAAACGATCTAGTGAGCATAAGAAACTAGAAATATGGCATGGATATCTTTACCAGATCCTTGGTACAATAAAATAGAATCTGAAATGATCTCATATCCATCTATGTGTATGAGGAAATAAAAGTATAATCCTCATGATAAAGAAAATGAGATAAGGGAGATGATCCCTGTCTGATAAAGCCTGTGTGAATAGTAAAGATCTTTTCCCGTGATGTGGAAATGGGAAATGTGATAAAATCACAAAATGTTCATAAATATGTTAGACAATAGTAAAGGAATGAGTAATGACATGTAATCATCCTTATAATTCCTTTGCTATTGGAAAGGAACCTAGGATGAAACAAGAGTAAATGGCTCATGAATAGTTGAAAGTTCATACAATAATTAGAGGCAATGATAATCTTTTCTCTCTGATAAACAACCCTGGATGATAATGGGGTGATAAGAGAAATGTGTTTCTTTGTGTTCTCTTCTTTTTGAAACATAGAAATCAAGTGGGTACTGTGACACTTGATATGCATGGATTAGAAATAATCTAATGATGGATACTTAGAAAAGCATCAGTTCATCTTGGACTTTGGTTCCAAGATAAAGATATATGTAACAAATAATGTTCATCTTTTTATATATGTGTGACTTTGGTAAAACAACAGAGAAATGGAAATGATGAGGATGTGATGTGTTTTTGATACATGTGATGGATACCAAGGTAAGAAATTCTGGTATCCAAGAATACCAGGTGGTATGGAAAAGTAAAAGCATAACTCCTAATTAAATGACTTATGTTGGTTACCTGGAATGACCAGCTGTGAAATTAGCCTAATTTCATAAAATAGTATGGACATCACATGTTAGGGGTTTATGCTCTGCATAAACATAACATCGACAAGGATGTACTAATTGAAGGAACAATTTTGAAATCATGGTGGAAAAAGCTTATCAAGTTAAAAATAATTCTAAAGATACCTCTAAGGTAAGTTCTTAATTGGTAAGTAACCTCCCCTTATGAAAAAAGTATGTACAACTAATGAGATAATTGGAACAAGTAATAAGAAAGTTTAGTGTAGTGTTAATAGATTGGATGGAACAACAAATATATGATAATACTTGTAGTCACAAGTGGGTGACAAAATGTAACTTTGGTCTTTCCTTGAAAGTGAAATGCTAAACTAAATAAGGAATATGTGTCCTGTGTGACAAGTTCTATGATAACCATGTATGGAAGAACTTTGTGTTGACCAAAGTTCTATGACATCTCCATGACATTAAGCTATTATGTGGAGACTTGATGATATGATGAATAAATAATATCTGTCTTCCTTTACCTGGGATTTCGGGGACAAAATCCTTGTTAGGGGTTTATAATTTGTAACATCCCTGACCTGGGTTATGCTTTAACCCTAGATGTTTTGTTTAATAAAGTTAATTATATGCTTGCTCTTATCTTTTGAAAAGTAATTAAGGCTCAATAGGAACTTATGTTTCATTTTAGTCCTTTTTGAATAATGTTGAAACAATGTTTTGCTTGTTTTGGACTAAAGTGCAAATTACCTAAGTTGAGGGGTTAACTTGCAAATGTTACATGGTAAAATGTTCCTAAAATGTTAAAGCATCATAAGAATGAGAATGATGCAGAGGTAAGGCTTGTGGTAGCCTGAGTACCAAGAAAGAGCTTATTAAGCAATGTTGTGCATTAAAACCTAGTTTTGGTGTAATGTGCAATTTACCCAAAACCTAGGGTTCAATATGCAAAATACCACTTCTAGAGAGTCCCTAATATTTCTTGATATCAATTAGAGAAAATAAAATCATAGGGGAGTCTCATTTGAATCACTTTGGAGGAGAGAGAATCTTGGTATTAAAATAATCAAGATTTAAGCATAATTGAAACCCTAATTCAATTTAATGCAAAAATAAATATATTAATTGAATTGCCCTTCAACCAAAAATGAGATGGTTGAATTTGAACGTGTGAACATCCTTTTTCCTTGCAAAGGCCACGAAATATCTAAAGTGAGTGGAGAGCCCACTCACATTAGTTAAAACTAAAAAGTAATATCCACTCAATTTTGGATATTATTATTATAATGGTTAAGGTGCTTAATTTGTTTTTCTTTAATTCATGGATAATGAAGAGGAATTACAAGGTGGGGGAGATGGATTAGTATGCAAGGGATTGAGGGGAGTATGTGGCACCAATTTGGGGGATTAAAGGATTTTATCATCACTTTCTTTCTCATTGGAATTCCCTTATATACATCCCATTTTCAACCCATATGAAAGGCTTTTTCGATCCCTTTTTGTTTCCTTGCTTTCGCTGTGCACAAAGGAGCTTAGGAGAAACAGGAGAACGTGCTCCAACCTGTAGGTAAGATCCATAGTCATCTTCAAACTTGATTTCATGGTGGAAATCAAAATTCAATGCTTAATTTCTTCTTTTCTTCATTCAATCTTCAACCTTAGCCATTCATTTCACTCAAAGACTTGAGGACAAGCCTTGGACAGTTGAGAAAGCTTCATTCACCATTGAGGACGTGAAGCTTGAAGCTTGGATTCAATTTTTAAGGTGGGTTATATAACTTGAACCCTTAAATGTCATTATTGCTTGCAATTTATCCATCATGTGTTGAGCCTTTCTTCTTTCTCGAATTCCTTTTGATTAGTTGTTGAAATCACCATAAGAATCACAACTAATTTCGAAGGTTTGAAGATTGAAGATGATGATGTCATCTTAAGCACACACCTCAACAAAGTACATGAGCAAACGGTTTGAATGTTGGAACCAATCGGTTTCAAGATCGATTGAAACCAAACGGTCTCAAGACTGTTTGGGAGTAAACAGACTCAAGACCATTTGAGATCAAATGGTCTCAAACTGTTTGGAGGATCAATGTTGATGTGGATGGATGATGATCCAATGATACTACTTGATTTGATTTTAAAGGTTCCATGTATGGATGATCCACTAATTTCAAACCCTAATTGGTTGAGTTGATTGAAACCCTAATTGATGAAATTGATTTTGGGGATTGGATGACCCAAATGGTCTCAAGACCATTTGGAGGTCAAATGGTCTCAAGACCATTTGAGACCAAACGGTCTCAAGACCGTTTGGAGGTCAAGGGTTGTGATGGATGGTTGGAAATCCAATGGCTACAAGGTGAATTACTTTCAATGGTTCAGATGATGGATGGTTCCATGATTGAAATCCCTAAATCAATTTGATGATGGAAACCCTAATTGGTCCAATCGGTTTTGAGGTGGTTTGGACCAAACGGTCTCAAACCGTTTGGAGATCCAATCGGTTTCAAGGGTGATTTGTTCAATAGGTTTCAAGGTGGTTCTATTCAAATGATTTCAAGGTACAAATGCTCAAATGGTTTCATGGGTTGAAGGTACAAAATGGTTTCAAACCGTTTAAGACCAAACAGTCTCAGACCTAGAATGCCCAAACGGTTTCAAAACCGTTTGGAGGGCAAACGGTTTCAAAACCGTTTGGAGGGCAAACGGTTCCAAAACCGTTTGAAGGTCAAAAAGGGGTAAAATTGTTTAGAGGTTCAAGGTATCCCAAAAACCGTTTGGAGACTCAAGGTTATAAAAGATCAATTGATTCCATGTTTGATAATGATGATTATCAAATATAAGTACAATGGTTGAAACCCTAAGGTACTTAGGTGATTAGTACATCTAAAGTGGTTAACCTTTGATGTTTATGGAAGCAATATCTTCATACACTATGCTAACCCTTCATTCAAGTTAACCTAATCTAATCAAGTTTGAAGTGATCAACATCCTAAAGGGGATGAGAGAGAGAGGAATTCATACATGTATAATGATCAAGTAAGTGGTTAAGCCCCTACACTCTCAACATGAAAATAATATGTAATTAGGGTATGATCCTTGATAAAGAGATCATGAAACCCTAATTGAGAAGGCTGATGAACCCTAACCCTAGTTTAGGGCAATGCTAGGTGTAACCCTAATCTAGGGTAATATTGTAACCCTAATCTAGGGTGATGATATGAGAAATCCCAATTTAGGGTAATATAATGAGAAACCCTAATTTAAGAGGACGATTCATGAAACCCCAATTAAGGGTGATGTCATGTGAAACCCTAATTAAGGGTAATGTCATATGAAACCCTAATTAAGGGTGATGTCATGTGAAACCCTAATTAAGGGTAATGTCATATGAAATGCTAATTAAGGGTGATGTCATGTGAAACCCTAATTAAGGGTGATATCATGTGAAACCCTAATTAAGGGTAATTTCATATAAAACCCTAATTAAGGATGAAGTCATGTGAAACCCTAATCAAGGGTGATGTTAAGTGAAACCCGAATATAGAGATGTGATGTGAACTCTAATCCCAGGGTGATACTATATAATTCTATATGAAATCCTAACCCTGTTATAGGGTAAAGGTATGTGAAGCCCTAATTTTGGGTTATAGAGCATGAAACCCTAATCCTGGCAATATGATGATAAACCATAATCCTAACTTTGGGTTGAGTTGAGAAACCCTAATTTCAGGTAATGCTATGTGAAACCATATATGGGGAGATGTTATGTGAACCCTAATTTATAAAGATGGAAAACCCTATTCCTAATAATGGAATAGTGACTAATATATTGATAAGTGAAACACCTAAGGAGGTTGATAATGGATATATTTATATCAATAATCCCTTAATTCGAGATGAGTCCATATCATTGATAATGGTTGCATATTTCAAATAAGTGACTTATGATCAATACATTACATGATAAATGTGATGAACTGGTGCATACAATATTAGGATGGGAGATACCCTAATACAAGAATAGTTGATGAATTCAAGATAAAGGTGATGAGGGAAGTGATACATCAAGACATGATAGATATCACTTCCAGCACCTCAAGATTGATACACCTTGATGTATTCTAAATCCAATATACTTGGATGAGTAACACATGAAGTGTGTCATGTTAATTGTTACATTGAGATGTAATACATTTTGATAGGTGTAGGCTAACATGCTTTATGAAAAGGTTAAGCCAAATCAATAAAGTATGATGTAATCATATTCTGGTAAAGTTGAGAGAGGAACTTATATCTTGTGTTGATAATTCATTCAATGATAAGTGATGAGAATAAATAAGCATGATTAAATACTTATGTTATCAATGTTGGCTCCTAGCTGTGTGGATCAATGAATTAGGGCTTGATCATTAATAATATGATCTGGAGAACCTAAATGGTTAATTATGGAAAACCCTAAATCTGATGAATGGTGATGATATGTAAGAGAAATCCTAACCCCAACTAAGGGAATAGTGATGCTACTCTTACACTACATAATGCTGATATGTAATTGATATAATTGTTATTATGTAATGATCATACAGGTGATCACGAGATGATGAGCATAGCCAGGTATGAGCTATGATGTGCTAATTATTTAAATGCTTTATGAGCCTTGTGAGCCATTATATGTATTTTTGCCTAGTAAGAGGTAACAAGAGACTAAATGGGCTTTGAGATCCATGTGAGATGCTTGTATAGCAAGTATCATGTTTACCTTGGTCAGATGACCTGAAGGTATTATTTACCTGATAAGTGGTAACAAGTGTTCTTTGATGAACTGAGGGTTTGAATACCTATATTCCATAATCATGATGATGAGATGTTAAGGGATGAGAATGTCCATTATGTGACAAGGGATTAAGATTCCAATGTTCTATAAAGTTTTGAAAAGTACTTGATAGATGAATTATACTTTTCTTTGTAGCATTTGTCATAATAATGTTTGAGAACTTGACTGATGCTAAAAGAATACAGTAATGTACATAATTAATCAAGTGGAATCTTATCATGTAGTGCCCTGGCCATTTAACCATCAGTGTTAGAATTTGTTGGATGGTGAAATGGGTTGCTCCGCGGCATAACCCAGAATGCATATTTTTGAATATGCGGGGGTGATGGGCGAAAATATCCTTACCCCCTAATGGAGGAATTGATGCGAGATAAACATTAAATCTCTCAATCCTTCATTATATATGTCGGGGTGGATGTATCATTAATCCCCTGATAATGGGATGGATGTATCACGAATCTCCCGATAATATTAATAACGGATCAATGTGAGATAAACATGAAATCTCTCAATTGAAAAGAGAGTACAACCACCACTGTAACTCTATAGAGAAGTTACCAGTATACCCTGGAAAGCTATTTAGCAGAGACACAAGATGTCCTGCATTGAATCTCGTACTGACCAAGATAAGGGAGTCATGGCAGCCGACTTTTCCATTGACCTTGTATGACACCGATCTCGACTTCGCAATGGTTGGTTGGAGTATGAGAAGTATACCTCATCTCCTTAGGGCATAAGTGTGATTGTAAAATGTAATCAGCCGGATAGCATGTTGCTTAAGGATTGAATATGAAAATCATTGGATGATGTTACATTTCTTTATGCATCCTTAGTTGATAAATGATATATTTATGATTCCTTACATTCCTTGCAAAGTAGATAGATGATGTATAATTCTACCATGGGTAGATGCAGTGTTCTCCTCAAGAAAGGAGATTGTCCTATTCTGTTCATACAATGATTAATATTGTTGTTAATATAAAAGGACCCCTGCTCAGTTATTACTGTTTATCTGCAATAATAATGTTTCTGGCGGAGAGTTATATCTCTCGCTGGGACAATTTTCAATTGTCTCACCCCTGTGGAATCCAACTTTTTTTTAGGTAAACGCAGAAGAAGAGGTAGAAACCCTATAGCAGGGGGAGAGCAGCAGCAACAACATGGACATCAGTGATATTCCAAGTGTAGGCACTAGATGTCATGTTTTGTATAGAAAGTCCTATGTGTCATCTCTATACTCTCAGGTCCTCAGAGTTAGTAGTCAGTACTTTGAATGAATCAATTCAAGATTTTGGCTTGATGCCTCGAGGTTCATATGCTACTTATGTATAGTTTTAAAAGAGCAGTTTATGTTTGTAATCCTCGAGAAGGAATGGTACAAGATATGTACTTATAAACCAGGATGTAAAGGAAATACAGTGGTTCTTGATAAAAGAGTTTTCCTATGTTTGGATCTCTTTGAAAAAAAATTAATTTTTAGTGATTTTCAGTAATCCGCTGTTAATGAACGCTTCCGCTTAGTTAATAACATTTTCTTCGAACAGTGTGTCACATACATCTTCTCACAGAATGAGCTGAAAATGCATCAGCGGTGTTGGATGGAGTTAATCAGTGATTATGATTGCACCATCGATGCCACCGAGGTAAGGTGAACGTAGTAGTATATGCACTTAGCAGGAAGTCTTCTTCTCTTTCTACAAAGAAAGGCCAGTTGAGTTCTTTGATATGCTATAGGCGGGATATGTTCGTCTCTTTGCGGAAGATGAATGTACAGTTGGAAGTCTCTTTGTTGGCAGGAATGTTGGCACAGATGCAAGTAAAACCTACATTGAGACAACAGATCAAAGTAGCACAGTAAGCCGATGCTACAGTGTAGCTAATCAGATCGGAGTTTGGCAGCAAGAAGCGCGATGGTTTCCATGAGTCCGAGGATGGACTAGTTTGTTACCATAAAAGGATGATGGTTCTCGATGCTAATAATCTAAGGAAGTTAGTGCTTGAGCAAGCTCACACGTCTATGTATGCTATGCATCCAGGTTTCACCAAGATGTATCACAATCTGAAGGCTCTGTATTGGTGGCCCAGATTAAAGAAAGATGTAGCTGAGTTTGTGGAAAAATGTGCAGTATGTCAGCAAGTTAAGGTAGAACATCAGAAGTCAGAAGGTACATTGCAACCCATGCTAATACCACAGTGGAAGTGGGATCATGTAACCATGGATTTTGTAGTTGGTCTTCTGAGGACAGCTAGTATTCATGATTCCATCTGGGTGATAGTGGACAGATTGGTGAAGTCTACACATTTCATACCTGTGAAGACAACCTAAACAGCAGAGAAGCTTGCTTAGGTATATGTTGATGAGATAGTGCATTTGCATGGTGTACTAGCAATGATAGTCTCTGCAGAGGCCCTCAGTTCACAAGTCATTTTTGGGAACAGTTGCATAAGGCGTTGGGAACACAGTTGAGGTTTAGTACCACTTTTCATCCGCAGCTAGATGGACAGTCTGAAAGGACTATTCAGACTTTGGTAGATCTTCTAAGAGCTTGTGTTCTACAATTCCTAGGAAGTTGGGACGTACATCTCAGTCTGATAGAGATTTCTTACAACAACAGCTACCAACAAAGTATCGACATGGCACCTTATGAAGCATTATATGGTAGGAAGTGTAGATCTCCTTTATGTTGGTATGAGTCTGGCAAGTATCAGCTTTTGGGTCCTGAGTTAGTGCAACACACGACAGAGAAGATCAGGGTGATACAACAACAATTGAAAGCAGCACAGGACAGACAAAAGTCTTATGCAGATAATCATCGCCGACCTTTAGAGTTCTAGGTGGGAGATAAGGTGTATCTCAAAGTATCTCCATGGAAAGGCATGCTAAGATTTGGAAGGAAAGGCAAGTTGGCTCCCAGGTATATGGGACCATATCCAGTGATAACACGTGTTGGAAAAGTGTCTTACAAGTTGGAGTTACCACCAGAGCTGCACAGGTTGCAACCAATGTTCCATGTTAGTATGCTAAAGAAAAGTCATCCGGGAACAAAGACAGTGATACAACCAGTTGAGGTCGAGCTTGATGAAGATGTGACCTACGAGGAAGGGCTAGTTTTGATCCTTGACAGACAGGTGAAGAAGATGAAGAGGAAAGACCTTGTGCTCGTGAAGGTTCTCTGGCATCACCGTGGCGTTGAGGAAGCCATGTGGGATCTTGAGGAAGATATGAGGAGGAAGTATCCCTCTCTTTTCTCTTTGGATCTCAGGGGTGAAATCCTTTTGTAGAGGTTTATGGCTTGTAAGGACCCTGACCTTCGTTTTGGGCTTATGTTGTTTGCTTTGCCTAAACCTGGTGTCTAGAGGCTTGCCTAATAACCTGAGGTGTGATTAGTGTTTGTTGTGTTTTGTTGTGGGGTTGAGGTGCAACTTGCAATTTACCCAAGTTCTAGAGTTTTTGTGCAAGATTGCCACATTGAGAGATCTCTTTATATCTCTTTGCATCCTCTAGGGTTGAGAGGATGAGTTGGGCGCCTTGCTTGAGCCGTTTGGGCCTCGTTTGGGCTTGCTTGTTTAATCTTGGGCTTGTTGTTGGGCTTGCTACCTTTCCCCCTTGCTTGGTGTGACGGGCAAGGAGGTGCTTGGGGTGTGTTGGCCAGGAGGTGTATCGGCCAGAGGAGTGTTGGTGGGTGTGTCGGGTGGCCATGTTGGGAGACACACACCCCTCCACCTAGCCTCATTGGTGTCACCCTCTTTGGACACATGGTGGCTGCTTTGCTAGCAAGTGCAAGGAGTTGGACAAGTGGAGTTAGTGGGCTAGCATGTGGCGTGGTCCTTGGACAAGTGCACCTCAATTGGATGCCACCTTGCTTGCTTCTACCCTTTTACCCTCTTCTATATATATCTCTCCTTTCTCTTGCTTGGGATCCCTTTAGTCGTTGCTCTCTTTTCCCTTGGTGGCCGATATTCCTTGCTACAGTTGCTTTCTTCTTCTCTAGTTGGTAAGTCTCTCTCTTGGTGTCATCTTCTCCCTTATCTTTCGGCCATGGAGAGTGATGGGTTCCCCTCCATAGTTGTCTCTCTTTTGATGTTGGTTTCCCTTCTCTTCTTTGAGGTGGCCGAAGGTTGTAGGTGGTGCTTTAGAGCTTGGAGAATTTGTGCTTAAGGAGGGTTACATAACTTCTAACCTAACTATTCTATCTCCTTTACATGTTTCTTTGATATGTTATCTTGATCGGATATACATATCTTGCTAGTAGTGCTTATTCTTTAGTTGGTGACGTTACTACCCTATATGTTCCCTAGATCAGGTTGGACGATATGTTTTAGCTACCTTTGTGTTGGAAGATCCCCTTAGATTATGGAATATCAAGAAATACCCCTCTCTCATTTAGTTGAGAGGTGAGCTTAGGGTTTCTTGACCCAAGAAGTATTGCAGTGTGTCCTTGAGGAAAAACCCCTCTCTCCCTTTGTTGTTGAGAGGTGAGCCTATGCTCTAGATGTTTGGACAACATGATGAGTTGGCTTGGACAATAGAGTGTTGTCCTACCCTAGTTCCACGATATGCCTTTAGGGTGAAACCCTTAGTTGGTACCTTGGGTGATAGGGTGCGGCAACGCCTTTGATGGTGGGCTTTGAGCAACACCCCTCCTTCCTTGAGTTATGAGGTGAGCTCTAGCTCTTGCCCAATATGCTTGGACATTGTGCAAGACCCCTCTCTCTCTTCAAGTTGAGAGGTGAGCCAATACTCTTGATGCCCTGGGCGATATGGTGTGTTTTCCCGATATGGATGCTAGTATATTCTTGAGGCTTGTTTCCCGATGTGGTCTTGTGAGGGTGCTACCTGATATTCCTCTTCTTTCCTTGAGTTAGGGTTTAGGCGATATAATAGGCAGATGCCTTGTTGATCCTTCACCTAATATGGTGCTTAAGGGTTGAGTTAGCTTGGGCGTTGTGAGGCTTGTATCCCTTGGATGATAGGTGGTCTGTGTTGGGCGTTATGTCTTGTTGGTGTCTTGCATGACATCCTCTTGGATGGTGCTGCCTGACACCCTACTAAGTAATGTCTTTCCTAATAGGGTGCTCGACGTTGTGATGATCTTGTTGGGCGATATGGGTTGTAACCCTTGGCCGATATAGATCTTGGATGGTTTTGAGTTCTTGGGCGATATACTCCTCGTGTTGAACCCCTCAGCAATAGAGAATTTCTTTGGGCGTCCGAGCATTGTGATAGGCGACATGGCGTCGCTACTTCTTTGCATGATACCCTCTCGGGTAGTGATGCCCATTACCCCGTGTAGGTGTGTTGCCCAATATGATGCTGCCATGACCGTGTGGGCGACATGGGTTGGTTCTTAGAGTGTTTCCCGATATCAGCTTGCTTGAGGCTTGCCCGATATGGGTGTTAGCCAAAATGGTAGGTTGTGCTTGTTGAGGTGTTGCTTATTAGCTGACATCAGTAGGGTATGGTTGTAACCGATACCTGTGGTGGGGGTCGTTGTGCCTTTTGGTGAGGGTTATCCCTTACCTGATAAGCTTTTGTGAGGGTCATGCTCTATAGTTGGTTTGTAACCCTAATATCATTTGGAATTCTTATATGTGGATGTTATGTATCTGCATGGTCATCTAATGTTGCACAAATATATCTCAATGATGAAGTGTTTATCTACTCTTGAGCATACTAACCATGTAGGTTTCATCAATTGAGATGTGTAATTAGGTATGAGCTATAATGATGTCATTGGTGACATTCTCTTGATATTGAGACAATGAGGAATACTATGTGTTATGTGGACTATGATGACACATGATGATTGTTGCCTATGTGTTGGTAACATGTGCTTAATGGTGGGATTGAACCCTATGATGTTGAATCCTTGAAATGGATCATGATGATTGGCAATAGGCCAAGTGACAACATGTAATGTTGGATCCTTGAGATGGGTCATGATGGTAATGATGGCATTGAGAATAGCAGTAACAATGTGATACAAAATAATGGAATCTATGTTGTTTATTCTTGTTTATGGTTTGCATAATAAAACTTGGTTGACCCCAAAAATCCACTTAAAATATATTAATTAATTACAGATGAACCTTTCATGTAGTTTGCCCTGGCCATAGATCCATCATCGTCAAGAGCTGGTGATGGTGAAATGGGTTCTCCCGTGGGTTAACCTAGAGCGCATATTGTTGAATATGTGGGGGGTTCTCCTAGCTGAAAATAGGAGGAATAGAGTGCAACTTAGTTTGTAGACTCAGAACATGTATAAGAGCATGGTGAATAGGCCCATGGCTTAGTGTGATAGAGCATGAATGTGTTCATGTCTCGGGAGTATGGTGAACAGGCCCATGGCTCAATGTATACAAGTGTCGAGACATGTACCAAGGCGGGCTAGAGGAAAGGGGTAGCCTGCGGGAGCTGACCCGATGACTGAGGTCACTTAAGCAAGAGACTGCGGTCCTGCTTTGGATATCATGCACTAACCATGAAGATGATGAGGTCATGGAGTCCATCTCTTCCATTGACCTTGTATGGCACCTACTTTGGGTTTTGCAACCAAAGGTTGGATTTGAGTGGTACGGCTCACTTCCTCATGGCATAACAAATGGTAGCCCAGCCGTATAGTATATTTGCTTAGGGCAAACACATAACATTGGTTGAGGCCTTGTGTAATGTATGATTGTCTTATATACATGCTCTAAGTATTCCCTGCAGTTAGTTATATACCTCTCATATATCATGGTAAGTTGTTACATATATAATCTTGTTCTTCATATTTCATATTTGACCTGGTTATTGCTACATGCTTTATCTATTCTAGCTTTTTGAGATTTTATAGTTCGGTGGGGAGTTATGTTTCTCGCTGGGACTGTGTGTCTCACCCTGCTTGTTTCAACCTTTTTAGGTTATCGAGCTAGATGTGGTGGTGATCGTAGTGTTGCGGTTGAGCAACAAGAAGATCAATAGAAGGCAAGGTTGGATATGATGCTGATGTGGTTGTTTTGTAGTAGAGTCTTAGAGGCTTCACTGTACTCTCAGGTCCTTGGAGGTGTTTTGACAAGATTTCACGATGTATGATCTTAGTATGGTTTCTTGTATCATGTTGTTGGCCCTGGTAAAGCCCATTATGTACAAAATCAGGTGATGCATCCTTGATGGATATGGAACAGATGGATCCTATGTGTTGGTGGACATATATCATGCATATATATATATATATATATATATATATATATATATATATATATATATATATATATATATATATATATATATATATATATCACGTTCTTTGCAGGATGTCGATCTGGTTGTGATAGTTCCTTTCTTATGATGTTTTCTGCAATCAGTTTTAATTAACCTTTGTTTTTAGTAATATGTTGTTTATGGTGGTTCCTCACATTTTTGCATGGCGTTTCGCTGTCTTTGTGATGGCGGGATGTCACAATAAAAAGAGTCTTGAGAACCATAATATTTTCCATAAATGCATTTCTTATTTGTGTGATTTAGATGACATTGCTATAGGTATTCATTGTTTGAGTCATTTCGTCATTCTCCAGAACTATCAAATATAAACTATGAGTCATTGGGTCCACTGCCATAAAAGATCCAATCTTTGAAAGCAAAACATAAAATATATTCATAATATTTTTGTCCAAACAATATACCTGATAGTTTTCTTAAATTCTAGGTACATAATAGAAATTCACTAATTCTATTACATTCCCATTACATGAATGACAGATTCCAACTATAGTGATAGCAACTCTTGCTCTGCATAGTTTTGGTTTACTTCTTCTTAGGTCTTGAAGTGGAGACATCTTTCTCCTTCTTCTTCCTGAGTTCCTCTATGTAAAGAGTATGCAAAGAGGATAATTCCTTTTCGAGTGTCCATGATGGTGATAGTGGTGGCACTTTCCTTACTTATTCACTCTACCATTAGCTTTCAATGTAGAACACTTTGGTTACTAGCTCGCTGTAGAACACTTCTTAGATTTTTCTTTGCCCTTGGACTTCCCTCTATTGATCATCATCACACATTCAACTTTTTCCTTCTTCATCTGCACTTAAGTTATCCTCAACATGCCAAATGATTTTGACAACAACTTGTCGAAATCATTCATGTTGTAGTTCATGACAAACGAACTGTATGATTCCAACAGTGACTGAAGAATCACATATGTGGCCCACTCTTGACCCAATGGAAATCCCAATCAAGCAAGGTTCTCCACATACCCAATCAATTTGAGTGTATGGAGAACATTTCTTGATTGAGATTTCCATTAGGTTCTCCACATACCCAATCTATGTTTTCCAATTGCATCTCATGTTCTTGGATATATGGTATGCACAACTCTTTGCCATAGTCATTTGCATGCTTCTAGGAACTAAATATCATCAAGGTCACCTAGCTAAGTCTGACCCAAAAGACAACACAATAGTAATGAACCCTTATTGGTAAGCCCACATGACTACCATCACACATCCGCAAGATGGATGGCACACCACGCTTGGCGTGCCCACACTTTAGTCAATCAAGTTTTTCATGTGTGTTTCTTATGGAAAGCATCTAAGACTTGATATTTGATTGAGGTGTTTTATGTTTACATAAATACATATACCTATCCAATCACCACATACTTATATGTATTGTATACATACTATATACACAAATGAAACATGAAATTATAAAAATTGAGTGATGGTTATGACCATACTAATGTAATTCCTTGGAGCCACAAGGAATTACTACCACCTTATGTCCACATCATATGTAACAACCTGTTGAAGAAGAAGATCTATGCTAGAACTAGTCCAAGTCAATTGATTCAACTCTTGAACCAATCCATTTGCCTCATGGTTAGTCGGTTGGTCTCTTAGATTGGTCGACAAGTCTCTGGTCCAAGCAACGTCTGGACTCCTCTAGTCGATCAGTTGTGCTACCTGTCATTCGGTTGGCTCCTCCTATCGTCTGGACTAATTAGTCCTCTAGTTGATCAGTTTGTCTTCTAAGTCAGTCGGTATGTCTAGAGTAGAATTTCTTCTTTGCAATAATAGAAAAAGAAACTATGCTATTCCTATTCAAATTATTACATTATAATAGGAAAACCTTGAGTTACATTCGAAAGGAGCATAGGAAGGAAATTATTAATTTTTTGTTTATGAAAAGGGAGAGAGAGGCTCATCATGCAAATTGAGAAAAAAATAGGAAAAACAACCATCAAATCAAGAACAAAGATCTAGGGGTTTGTTATCCGTAACCATTCTTACATACACCATCGAAACAATTTTTAGGGTGGCGCATACTAATTGCATATATACATACACAGATACATATATATATTTGTGTATATATATCGAGATTTTATGTGGTATTTAATAAATTATACACATTAATCATTTAAAAATCCATATAGCATGTAATAAATAAATAAATAAATGATAGAACCAAAATATGATCATATGGATTAAATCCCAAAATATAGTAAATTGACGTGGCTTTGATACCATTGTTGGGTAATATGGTGACAGATATGGAAGCATATATAAAAGATTTATTGTTGTGTTCCTCTTAAACAACAGATCCCGTCAACAACTACGAATTGAGAAGGATGGTTGCAAGGCATATACCTGGTCCTGGAGCATGTTAAGCTCCTATCCTTATTGTGACGTGCTTCTTTCACAAGCTGCATCTGGATGATTATTGACGGAGGCCTCCTGGTATTGAACTGCATATGACAGTTGACGATATCCTCCTAGCGGGTGACACAGGCCTCCTTGCCTCTACGTAGCCAACGTAGACCACCGAGAACTCCACAGTGCACTACTAGAGCCAACAAGAAGGATTTGTCCCTTGGGACGTCAACCTGCTAGGGTTGATTTCCTCTCCTATGTTGTCTCTCCCTTTTATGGGTAGGACTTGCTCGGGCTCTCTAGTTACCACAAATAGAGAGAACAACAATTGTCACGGCTTATAGTTATCTATTTAAATCCTAGATAGCCCCCCTTTATATAGGATGGCCATGGTTTTGGTTTCCATCTCATTTGGGAGTCGAAGAGATGGGATTTCATGCATTTTCCAAGAAAATATGAACTTCGAATCTATCAATTCACATGTGAACGATCAGTTTAACACTTATTGATCGGTTAACTTGCTTTCCTATTCTCAATCACACAACATCAACATCATTCCTTGATCGAATTGTATGAACTGGATGATTCATAAGTTGAACCTACCGTTTCAGACCTTGAATCAGTTGGTTCACGAACTAAACCTATCGATTCATGTCCCAATTCAGGAAATGTTCAGCCCGTATTCTTCAAATTGACCTGACACTTGAATTGATCAGTTCAACATTTGAAGCGGTCAGTTCATAGTCCAATCAACCAATTCTCAACCACTATTGCTTAAATTGAATACCTAAACACTGTAGTAATCAAGTTAAACATCATTCATGAATAAATTCCTATTCTGGGTGCATCCTATGTGTGTGACCCTATAGATCTCAAGTGACGTTGATAGTAAATGTCCATCACTAACTTATGACATCACAAGTAATGAGCAGTATCTAGCAACACATCATTGCTATCCAAGTAATTAGGAAGTTGGAGAATGACTTTAACCTACAATCTGTGATTAGTGTCAAAGTTATTGTATAGTTCCTTTGTTTCTGATACCCGGATTGAACTGGATGCATGGAATCATCATCCTCTCAATGATCAATCCATGTTCCTTGAACTAGAGTAGACTGTCTGAGATGCATGTGAACTCACATATCATCTATTGATTCACATGAGTATGACCATACATTTCTCAGTCTCGCTTATCAAGTGGCTTGGATATCAATCTCATGTAGGAGGGACAAACCCCATTTACATCATTGACACTTAGTACCCATGTTTCCCAATTCACTTGAGCATCACCTTTATGGCAACCCTTATTCAAGGTCACATTGGATGATGTCAAAATACATAGAACAAGATGTGATGAGTGTAGCGATTTTAGGTCTAAGGACCACAATCACCACTTTTCACTATGAGAGATGATTCTAACTACCATTCCATGGTCTCCATGTATCAGTCTCAAGGTGGGTTTGTCCGATACACTATTCTGCAACATGTACCTATGTGACTGATTTGATATCACATATCATGACTATGGAGATTCCATCATCAATCAACACACACTCTAGTCATATGTATTACTATAGTCTATTTTGCTTCCATAGTAATATTTGACTAGGGACGTAACAAGAATGTATATACTCTTATCATACATATGGACTCATTATTCAAGTCCTCAACCTAAAGACATATATCACAAAGTCACATCATTCTCTAGACATCTACTATGCTTGTGTCATCATCTCATGCTTGAGACAAACATAACATATAGAATTACCTTTATTATTATCAAAATAAGTATATGATGCCCCATTACAATAATCATATGCTTGGCTCTATGGGCATATATACCAACAGGTGTAGTATAGCATCATGAAGACCTATCATAGTTATATGTCTATGGATATGTTTGTTCTATTAGTGGTGAGAAATTTGAGTCCATAATCAAGGTCGATGTATTTAATACTAGAACAATGTCATTTGGGATTTCATTCATAAGTTGAAGAATTGGAGTCCAGTTGCCAACCAAAATCTTATGGTTAGACATGAGTAGGGGGTGTACTGATGGTGCTTTCAATATATTTGATACATTTGAGAATGTAAAACTCGAATTGTGAGAATTGGTTTTTGTTTCTAGTTTAAAGGTGGATTATGTCTATGATATATGTTCCAAAAAAACTCTCACCTAGTTCTACTTTGTTTACAAATAAGTGAGGCTAGGACCTTGTTTATTATATAGAAGGAGTGAAGGCATAAGTTAATAATACCTGAACCACCTAGACTCTTTTACCTATATAAATTTTTCTAGTTGATTGTTTGGCCTTTTTGTCTTGCTTGAACAAGTTTGTGACATTGCTTATCAAATTATAGAACCGTCATGGTGGGAGATGGTATACAATCTATAAAACAGGAGGACATTTCATTACAGATGCATTAGAAAGGGTTATACAACCTCTGATGCAAACATAACTCAAGATGAAAACCATTGTTATTTTTTAGTAATGGGCCAAAAAACATAAGTTGGAGGGCATTTATATGGGTAAAGAGAAAGACCCATGGATGTCCTAAGGAATATCTCAACTTTTTGGTTGGTTATGAAGTACAAACTATTGAGTGCCCCATAAGTAAATTCATTTCTATCAAAATGGATTTGTGGAAGTTAATATTGAGACAATAAAGATGTTGGAAGATGTGTACAATACTCATGAAATTTATGATGTTTTCAACATCAGAATTAATAAATGATATAGTTTTGAACACAAATTCCCCCCCCCCCCGCGCACTTTTTCCACCCCACATACTCCCGTCAGTCTTTAGTTGAACTATCTCCCCCTCTTTTAGATTCGAAGTGCTTCCTGATTTTTTTGATAGCAAGTTTTTTTTAAGTATTGTCAACTTTCACCAAGATGTTATTTTATGTTGTGAGATAAAATAAAAAGTCTATGATGAAGTAAATATAATAAAGAGGCTAGTTGAGAGGGTGTCACCTTGCCATAAGCCCTTCATACTTTTGAAATAAGGGGTAGGTGAACCATCGATGAGAACCAAAAAAAGACAAGTACTGATGTAACTACATATCCTAGCAATAAGTTATGTGAAGTTAAGCTGTAAACCTCCACGGAGAGGAGAATGAATTTCCAGTTGATGTTATCAAATGATTTCTTAAAATAATGTTTGAGGGAATCGAGATGATGTTTTTA
Organism: Alisma plantago-aquatica; assembly: GCA_963693085.1. Classification (NCBI taxonomy): domain Eukaryota; kingdom Viridiplantae; phylum Streptophyta; class Magnoliopsida; order Alismatales; family Alismataceae; genus Alisma; species Alisma plantago-aquatica. The sequence goes on along the minus strand of OY856415.1, from coordinate 649,300,218 downwards.
ATATGACAAGTATATATGACCTCATTGGCCATAATATAAACATCTTGAATACACTTACTGACACGTGCAAACCATGTGTGCAGTACACAAGTGTATGTATCGAAGTAATAGGAACAAAAGTGGTCCTAACTTGTCATACTTAGGAAAGTGAAAAGATAAAAAAAACTACTAAATAAAATCAAATTAGTTAGGCTGAAGAATAATTTGGATTGGTTTGAATTCAATTGACAAGATTAAACTAAAATGAAACTATGAATTGAACTAGTAACATAGAATAAATTATGGTGTGCATTAGATGAATGAGTATTAGTAGGTTACCCAATTTCACCATGGTTCTATGGATATTATGTATTATCAATTTACCAATAGATCATTGCTTCATTAGAATAGAGATCTAAAATTACATATCAACCTATTTAAAAGCATGACACCATGCTCAAACTAGTTAAAACCGTACTTTTGACACATTCCTAATCATAATTTGAATTCCTAATTCTAATTTGAACTACTAAGTTCAGTCTATTGATTATACTCTCTTATTTGTTAGCATTATTTTGTAGTATGTTATTAACTAAGTTTATGAAATTCCAAATAACAATTAATCCATATTTCAAAGAAATTAACTACAAAGAAAATATTTCCAATATTGATCAAGATTGACAATAACATGCAAAAATTCAAGCAATGATAATCATATTAATCGAATCTATAGTCAAGTTCCACATCACAATGAGCTACTCTTGGTGCCTTGAGATTAAGAAATTTTCTAAACATGGCTAACAAAGTATGATAGTAACTAGAGAAGAGATGAAATGTCAAAAGAAAGAATATTGAGCCCTAGAGAAGACAATAATGGATGCTATAGAGATGATGGAAACAATCAACTACTCTTCCATACAAGAATCACTGCTTGAAGTCACCAAAATTCAAACATTTATTAATCTCCTATTCTTTCTCTCCCCTACACCATCAATAAGTAAAAACCATGATATCGGGAATAGGATGGAAAATGGAAGTGCATTATGATATATTAAAGTGATCAAAATGTAGGAGTTAAGAAATCAACCATTGGATTGATCATTTCAAAACGTATTCTTGATCTGGAAGAGTCAGTGGCACCAACTTATTGTCAATGCCAAAATCTTGTCTTTTCTTTTGTAATGAGGAGCAGATTCGATGCTATTGAATTTAAATGTTAAGATTTTATGGTAGTGTCAGTTTTTTCAATATGGGTGTCAATGATACCGACTTGGGTGTTTCTTCCACAGACTTACATGGACTTGGGAAACTTTAGTTCTATAAACTCTTTGTCATTACTATTTGTTGTGCTAGTAGTACCGACTTGAGGCTACTAACATTGTGGGTTTCATTTTAACTTTTACTACAATGAAACAGAAAATTATTTTGCCAAATAATGTTATAAAATACGTGCCTAATTAAGTGCAAAAATGGGAAGATTGATGCAGAAACAATCATATATTGGTTTGGTAATTTTGAATGAGAAGTTATGAAATTGAGATCAATCACTGCATATAATAACCTTAAACTAACTTATAAAGGATCGATAATTATGTTTGCATCAAAACCTCATAAACTTGATTATTGCTCATCATTGAGCAACACTACTCTTAGATTTGATGGAAGAAGTTAGCAGGAAGACACTATTAACCAACTCAAGTTTTCTAACCACCCTCCACTAATAGACCCAAACCGGTCATGGGTAACTACACAACATAGCTACTCTAAAGAGAACAATTATGCTCATAATAGAAATGTTGAAAATAAGATTAGTAAAGAAACAAGTAGTTGGAGAAAAAATATCATCACGCGTAGGGCACACGCTTGATGTACCATATGCTATTCCTATATATATTTCTTTAAAAATATAAAAAAATCTTAAAATAATGTAGTCCCAAAATATTAATAAATGAGGGGAAACTTATGGTGGTACCCTACCATAAAGAGGAATGGGTGGAAAACATAGGTGGCATGAAATAGAAATAGAAATCGGAATATAATCCAAGTAATCATTCAATTCAAAATGAAATTATGCACCTATATGGTGGTCGTTATGAAATGACTCCCAGTCTTACCAACATTACAGTAGAATGATGCATGATTGGATTCCTATCCTAATGAAAATATTGAAGTGAGAGGTGTTTAAAACTATATTTTACATTTTTATACTTTATTATTCAGAGAGACATATTTGAAGTTGAAGAAATCCTTTTCCTCCTTATTTTCTATATCTTTTTTCTCTTTACTTTTCTAAAATTCCCTCTTAAAGAGCAAGAATTGATAATGCTTGGGCCTTTAAAATTTGGGAGGTGTATTAAGATATAGATTTATCTCAATTTATGAATCAAGGATCATAGATATGAACACACATCATGAATGATACATGCACATGGAATCTTCTCGAAAAATATTTTGCAAATAAAATTAATTTTTTTTCAACACTAATGCAAAATGAACATGTATGAATCCTATTATAATATGCAGTTCAATCTAAAGAAAATATAATTTTCATCCTATGGTGGTGTTGAATGTAATGAAGATTGATGGAATCATATGACTAAGAGACATTGTCTACCTAGGCATGATACGTCCCTCTCGTATTAACTTGTGAATCAGGATGAACTCGAATTATACTTCCAAAATTTCCATGTGAAATCACTCTACTGCTAAACATCATCATCATATCAGATACAATAAGTTTAAGTTAGGTACATTGTTTATTAAACATGTCTCTAAGCTGATTGGTCCAAAATTTCATGTAATCACATAACAAATCAATTATAACTTAAAGGTTAAGAATAGAAACACTAAAAAAAGGAGAAGAGAACAAGATACTATGTCATACAATTTACTATAGTAATCTATTTATGTTCAAGTTTACACTAGATAGGAGTGGATCCTACAACAAAGGTAAATGTATAAAACAATGCATGAAAGTTGAAGTTAAAAGCATGAGATAAAGAGAGACTATCCCCCCTAAGCTTAGCTTTGAAATTGTCGTCAATGTCAAATAGCAAAGAAGAAAACTGGAACATGTGTAACAAATCATTAAAGGAGAAAAATGACGTGGTTCTAGTACTACTGACACCAATTCAATAGACTTGGCCAGTTTTAATTCTATAAACTATTTTCCATTTCTGAGTTTTGTGTTACTACTGCCAACATCATGGTTTTCTCTTCAAATTTTTGTATAACAAAATCAATTATATTCCCAAGTAATATTATAATAAAATATGACTAATTAAATGCAACTATAGGGAATATTGGTACATAAATGGCCATATACTAGTTTGGTGATAAGTAAATGAAAATATTTGCAATTGAGATCAATCAATGGTCAAAATCACCTTATATTAGCATATAAAATATTGACAATTCTACGTGCATCACTTACTCTCTAGGAAAGAATACTACTCAATGCCCATTATTTTGTCTTTACGAGGTTTCACATGAGAGATAAATGTTTTATCAACGATATGATTGTTTATGAGGTTGATAGGTATGTACCGACCGTTTACATTTTTGGGATTCCTAATCCTTTTAATGACAGAAATATATGTCTAATTATTGATGAAGATAGACTTCAAAATATGATGTTTGTCAAATCCCCGTCATTTCTAGAAGAAAGATAATCCACAACCATCAAGTCTAGGTGATTTCTCTAAATGAATTTGATGGATGATGTTTTTGTTTCATCCATTGAGGGTGTGTTACTTTTTATAGAGAAGATCTCGATTGAGTTTAATGAAGTTTGAAAAGGTTTGATTGCAGTTATAAATGGTTTAATAATGAATAATGCATGTGTGATCATGCACAACACATGTTCTTATTCTCATGATAATCTAAGAGAGTATGATAAAATTGTATCTCTTATGGACATTAGAAAGTTAACAAAAGTGTTTTTATTGAGGTCACATTCCAGAATAAATCGAAATATAGATTTTTGTTTACATAATGTCTCTTGTATAAGAAGAAATTGATGTATATTTTTATTTGTGATATAAATTTCCCAACAAATTAGGGATGACAAAGTCCCAAAAACTAATTAGTGTACATTTGAGTGTGACAAGATTTTTATTAAATTTTTGTAAGTGTTGTTTTACCATGTCAGAAGGAAATTTCTTATGACATCAACAGAGAAAGATTTCTCTCCCCTCGCCCGCAACCCATTATAGAGGGAGGATGCCAATGAGGGTAATGACATGAAGAATGCTTTTCTATGTGGTTTGAACATGGTTCTTGCATTGGAGACAACCAAAAATATCCTTCCACAGTATCCCTTGTTGGATAGGGATTTTTTTATGGTTTCATATTGCTGAGTAAAATCCTCACATGGTTAGATTGTCAAAGGACATTCAAAGGTAGCTTTAAAATCATAGAATAATCAATGGTTAAACCAAAAGTCTTTGAACCAGAAGGGCTTATGTTTTTGAGGAATAAATATAGTGTTAAGTATAATAGGTAAATGGTACAAGATGATATGGATCCTCAAAAGGGAAGAGGTTAGGGGGCCACAAAGATCCTTAAGAACCTAAGCCAAAGAAACAGTCAAGGACATCCCAAGTGTTTTTTTTAATCATGTGAATTATGTGTTGTGAATGTTGATATCAACTTCATTTGCATAGATGATATATGATGACGAGTTTCATTATCGGAGTAATGCAATCTCTCATGGCTAAACATGTTACAGTTGAAATGGCCACCTATGTAAATGTAAGATGTTTGTATGTATGTTTGAGGGTTATGACTTCACAAAAACACATATTTCTATTTTTTTTGTTCCCCGTGTGTGCTTGTGAATAAAAAGTGTGAGTTTTCTGATATGGAGTGAAGGTGGACAATAATGGATTAGGTTTGATGTAATAGATGTATTTGTGATATATTTTTTGCTCCAACTTATAAGTCATCCACTACTTAACCCAATTGATGGTGTTTTTATCCATTATGTAACGTTACCTCAAACACATTGAAGAGAGTTTTCTATTTAATGAGATTTTATTTTTTAATAGTAATAACTTAGATGTCGATGTTCCTAATGAAATATCACAGAGCATGTTAATGGCACACACAAAAATCATGACAAACATTCCATGATGAAATAGTCACGATGTAAATAGCACATAAACTAAATGAGTAACTTAACAAAGAAACCAACATATGAATTTTTTTAATATAGTGAGTTTAGGTTGTCAACGAAGATAGATTTAGTAAGATGATGCGATCATCATAGTTTATGCTTCAATTTTAAGAGATTTATTAGCTTAATGTTGTTTGATAAAGAATAATTTGATTTTTTTAATGAGTCGATGAAATCAGAGCAATTTAGTTGTCATACATACTTGGGTTTACTAATATATCATAAAAATATGTCAGAACATTTATAAGTGTTTTTCCAAAAGGATATATACCTAGTTTTTTAGTAGTCTTTTTATTTTGTATTGTGTCTACAGCTTCATCATAATCTCCATGTAGGACCTTTAGTTGTTTCTATACAAACCCCCCTTCTAGTGCCTCAATGGATTTCGTACACACAATATGTAGGGGTGGGCATAGTAGGGTTTACTTTGATTTATGACTAAAACAACAAATAGTACCATACATGTCGGTGTGTAATATTTTCAAATCAAGCCTAACCATTACCTAATCCAAAACTAAAACCTACTTAACTATTAATTTGTGGTTTAGTTCGGTTTAGTTCAATTTCAAACTATTATATGAGAAACTATAAAGCTTTTTACTAAGTTCTTTGTGAAATATTTAACTATTAATTTCCATCTTAATCAACACATATAGCATGATAAACAACGTTCATATTAGGAAGGCATTGTTTACAAATTAGTAATACAATAATATATAGAATATAAGTAGACAAGATCTAGGTAACTGACATGATTTTACCGTGTGTATAACGCAAGTGCATGTATTAATGTAATATAGGCCTTGTGAGGCCCGAGTCGAACTCAGGGAAATGTAAATTTCAGTAGACTACTACTAACTAGTCGTGATCAGCTAGACTGATGGGGAAAATGAGTTTGATTTTGAAAAAGAAAATAAAACCAAAAGAAAGAAAAAGCAAACGATGATTAAATGTTTACTTTAATCAAATTAAATGGGAATCCTTAGGATTGCGATTTCACTGCGAGGTCTCACTGCATGCAAATCTACACAACTTTCCCTGATTATGGCCCATAGTCAGAATTGCTCGCTTCCGCGATACAATTCACTACCTAGTTCTAGGTTAGTTCCACGCTAGTAGTAACTTATACCCTAGATCTAGGTGCTTTAATTATTTCTCTGAGTATCCACCATTAATTGTACATTACCTTGTCTAAGGAATTTATTGATTAATGTGTTAATCGTTCCTTTTCAACCACTAATTCTCTGTCAGAAGTAATTAACTATATTAGAAATCGACTATGGTGATCAAGCATAGTAAATTGCAATGGAAACGTGATAACATATCAAGGGAAAGTGAGACAAATTATGATAATCAATATAACATTGTCATGCAGCAATTCCCCAGGCTACTCCCGATCCTAAGGATAGAGGGGATTAGCCTTGCATATTCATATCAACATTACACATGGAGAAGAAAGAGGGAAACATGGAGAAACGAATAAAAACATGGTGTAACCCCTAAAATGGAGAAGATATGGATGATCCTCGGTGCGAGACGCAATTTCTGTAGATTTCCGGCAGAAGAATCGTCCATCTGCGGCTCTAGAATCGTCTGGGGCGTAGCTCTGGGCTCCATTCTTTGCTCTCCTCTTCTCCAGGACTCGTGCAATGAGATAGAACATGTTTTTTAGCTTTGGGCCGCCTTTTCCTAGGTATAGGTACCACTTACAGCCACCAAAATATCACAGTCGTTCAATCATGATCGTTCTGAACAATTTCCTGATCTGACGGCGTCGATACCATTGACGGGGTGTCGATGGTATTGACCCCCTAGGGTACCAGCGCTTTCTTCAATTTCCGGAATCTATCTGTTGGCATCTCGATACTATCGACCAGTGTGGTTGATGGTATCGACCTGGATGCTTTCCCTACGGCCTGGTCATTGTTGCCATGTCGATAGCATCGATGGATCCGTCAATGGTATCCACTGGTCCTGGAATGTAAAGTACCTGAAACCAAGAGAAAAACAAAAATCAAATATGAGAAATTTGATAATTCATATGGCATAAGATAAAATAAGATAAATTTGATGCATACAATGATTATAGGATGAAGGGAATGAATCATGCTATTATAGTCCCAAAATGACAAATAACGACACAAAACAAGTATAAAATTAGCCTATAAATGCGACTCAAAATCCCTACATCAAACTCTTCTAATCTTGAGTCTTGCTCTCCCTCGAGCAACAAAACTTTAAAATCTGATTGAGAGGGTCAACTAGAGAACATAATCACAAAATTGATATCTCAATATGATTCCCACCTGCAATTCACATATCATCCCTTACCAACCACAGAACGATAACTACCCTTCAGGTGACAATAATCATTCATAAGAAATGTCTACCCCAAGATCAACGAACACTATCAAATAAGGTAGTTAACATAATAAAATCTTTAGGTTCAGGCTTGGTGCATCTTGTGATCTCCTATCTACGTTGCTCATTTCCTAACTACCATCTAAATGGAAGTAGATCTCCTGATACACATGAATGAGGAGAATATCATGGGTGGCCTACCACTTAGAGCAATGGGTGGATGGAATGGGTGGCTATGGAAGAAAAGGAAGCACAGTATAGTCGATCATGCAAAAACCAAAAATGAATGACCTATCATTATGAAAATGTAAATGAAAATGCCCTAATGTTACATTTTTTTGTGAAATGATGCATGCACTATCATTCCATCTCAAAGTGAGATGGAATATTTAAGTAACTACACCATGTGCTTGTTCTTCCTAAAATGCGGGTGAGAGCATGTTCCTTTCTCCCTCTTATTCATACTTTTTTTCTCTATTTTTTTCTTTCATTTTTTTCAAGCCCTCATTTTCATAAATGGTAATGGATTATTTGTTGGGCTTCCTTCTCTTTTTTCTAACTAGCACACTTGATGCATTCTATTCAGAGGGTATGGAACAAGTTCAACGCCTTTAATTTTTCAGAAGAACATACAACACATGATGTACAACTATATGCTCAAAACATGTGAATGCACTTCATTATGACAATTATGCAACTAAATGTCATGCACCTAAGGATAATGTGCATGTATAACTACTCTATATCTTTCTTTTTCAAATTTTATGAAAAACATGCAAAAATAACTATAATGCATGACCTATCTACGTGGGATGCAATCAAAGAGTGAAAGACAGTAATGTGCTCCCAGTTCTTATGGTGGAGAGTGAATCAAATTGCGGTGGATCAGATCACAAGACTAATTGACAGAACCTTCAGATAGAATTATATATCCCTCCTTACTGACTTGTGTACCAATTAATCAAGGAGTTTCTCTCTCTCACTTCAAATTAAAGTCACATTATCATTTGGTTGGTTTAGGCTCAACATCCATATCAATCTTCTTAACTTGAACCATACAGATACACAATCATGTTCATATGTTTTTAAGCTGACCTACCCAATAGGTTTCACAAGCAATGTCCTCAAGTTCTCACAAGACAAACTTACAATTACTTAAGGATTTTTCATTAAAAATCATTTTCTCACAAAGCCCCAAGTGAAAATGAGATGACATGCAATTAAATTAGACTCCACTGATTACACTAGATAGATAGTGGATCCTAGAAAATAGTAAATCCAGCAATTGAGAAAACTAAGATAAAGAAAGATGAAAATTGCAAAAACAAATAAAAGATCAAATAAAATAAAAAATAACTAGATAGATGTTGTTTTAGCACCCCCCTAAGCTTGAACTCGACTATGGCCTCATAGTCGAAATCCTAACTTAAGAGGTGGAACAACGATACCCCTTTATTACTCTAGTGGTGGGTGTGGTAGGTACTGGTGGCTGCTAGGATCCCAAGAAGGATAATGCCCTTGGAATGACATATCAGATGGGGGCATCGGTGGTGGTTGTGGGTATCCTCCAAAAAAATTATGGCTCCAATAGTGGTCATAAAACGGCTGCTGCTGCATCTCCATCCTATGCAACCTGTTGTGGATGGTTTCTTGGTTGGCGAAGAGGAGGCGCCCATTCTCGTAGATTGCTTGTTGATTCTCGAACAACCAGTTTGTTGTTTCTTGAATTCCCTCAAAAGAAGTGGTATGCTTGTGATGCGTCTGCTGAATATCCTGCAACATTGTATACATCCCCTGCATTGAGTAGACATCCTCTCCACCTTGAGAGGGTTGTGGTGGCGGTTGCTGGGAAGAAGAGGAGGCTCCATAGTGTCGTGGATGCTTTTGCGGAGCAACTCGTCGTCGAAGAGGAATGGTGGATTCCTCCCCCTCTTCTTCATCATCGTCACCATCTTGAACTTCCACTTCTGCAGCTTGTTCTTCCTCATCCTCATCAACATCAATGATAGGCCACATGTAGTTTTGGCCTAGCCTGATGTTGAAAGCAGGTTGGGCAATGCATGCTGCTGAAAAACCTTTTTCACATGGCAGGTGGCGTAGGCGATGCCATGGCGGACTTCAATGAGGTTGGAGTTGACAAAGTGGGTCAGGCCGAGCGTATTTCTACTCTCTATCTTTTGGAGCCCGAACAGATCAAGCCCCATGTACATGGCAATAGGAGTAATAAGGCCCCCAAAGTAGATTTGGACCCTGTGAGAAATGTTCCTCTTAACCGCCATCACGCGCATGAGGAAGAAGGCTCCAAAATTGATGGGTGTCCTCTCCAGCAGACTATAGAGGAAGAAAAGGTCTGTCTCCTAAAATTTGCTCTGCGACAGTTTGGATCTTGCAAAGAATGATTTAGAAATAATCTGGTGAAGAATTTGGACAAATGGATGCTCAAAGTCAGCTACAACTATGTGGTGCCGGCTGATAGAATTTCCCTTAGGTATAGTGACCATCTTCGCATACATAGCTTCATAGTCGGCATTTTGTGGTGGCTGATGCAGATCACTATGTTTCTACCCATAAATTTCATTGAACGCACGAAGGATCATGTTGTAGTCCCTGTTGTAGAGACGGAAAGACATGTGCCCCTCCTTCCATTTCATCCATGCCGGTATTAATTCATTGGGAATGACACAAATGTCCATAGATGCCATGAACTCGATGACGATCTCCTTGTATGTGGGTCATCTGCTGAAGAATGGATGACCTTCCACATGGTCACGACAGAGCATGGGGGACTCTCGCAGTTGTTGTTGGTATGTATGCCCATAGAGCAAGTCATGTGATGATTGTAATGGGATACTTTGTGTGGCATACAACTCTCAAAAACATAATTAACTAATGCGGAAGCGTTTACTAAGCAGCGGATTACCGAAAATCACTAAAAATTAAAACATTTTTATCAAGAGATCCATCAAAGGAAAACTTTCTCACATAGAACAAAAGTAACACATTTACAATCTGGTTTAAAGGTACATGTCCTATATCATCTCTTTCTGTGAATTACAAGCATCAACTACCCTGTTAAACTAGCATAGGCAGTATGAAAATCTCGAGGCACTAAGCCAAAATCTCGAAAGCACTAACTACTACTCCGAGGACCTGAGAGTACAGAGATGACACATAGGACTCTATATACATCTATACAAGGCATAACAACCAGTGTCTCCACTTGAGACTTCACTGTTGTCCCTGCTGTTGTTGTTGATGTCCTTCACCTACTGAAGGATTCATGTCTCCTCGTCCGCGTCCACCTAAAAATGTGATTCCCACGGGGGTGAGACAATTATAAATTGCCCCAGCGAGAGATATAACTCTCCGCCAGAAACATTATTATTGTAGCTTAAGAAGATAAATCTGAACAAAGGAATGATAATTGTTTGACAACAGTTAATTCATTGTCTAACATATTAGAACATTATTCTTATTAAAAGCATTGCAGCTATAACTTGATAGAGCAACGTGTCACTTATCCATTAAGGAATATGAAGAACATGTATAACATTTATTCACTATGGAGTTATAACCATAGCATAAACTCGCTTCAGGCTTGGATCACATAGATAATGTCTGGCATTATCTTTGTGGAGTCATGGAATGTAGCCATACTCTTTTAACAAAGTACTGGGATCTCAATCCCTCAGCTCATTAAGTATATTTTCATTTCTTAACAAATTCATCATCATGATTATAGATTATGGGTATTTGAACCCTCAACTCATCACATAATACTTGTTAACACTTATTAGGTAATTTAATACCTTCAGGTCATCTGACCAAGGACATTGTGAATCTTGCTACACAAAGTATTCCACATAGTTCACAAAGCTCATATCACCTTTTGTTACCCCTTAACAGGCAGCAAGGCATATTATGGCTTATAAAGCCCATAAACGATTTCAATAATTAAAACACCATATGGCACACAGGGCTCATTACTTTTCAAATTACTTTACACTAAGAAACAAAGCATATGAAGGCTTATAAGGCCTATAAAACATTTTCAATATACAGAACATCATAGTCCATACCTAGCTATGCTCATTATCTCAATATTCCTGCATGATTAATACTCATGATAACAATCATATATCAGTACCATGCAATACAAGGATCTTCTCATTATATTCATAACTCATCAATATGTAGTTGAACTTCACATAGGATTACTCTGTATTAAGACTTCACATAGCATCATCATGTATTAGGGTTTCACATAGCATTACCCTGTATTAGGGTTTCACATAACATTACCCTATATTAGGGTTTCACATAACATTACCCTGTATTAGGGTTTCACATAAATAACCATATAGGTTCTCAAGATCATATTATTAATGATCAAGTCTCATTTCATTGCTTCACACAGCTAGGAATCAATATGGATAACATAAGTATTCAATCATACTTATTTATTCTCATCATTCATCATTAAATGAATTACCAACACACAGTATGAATTTCTCTCTCATCCTTACCAGAATATGATTGCATCATAGTTTATTGAATTGGATTAACCTTTTCATAAGGCATGTTAGCCTACTTTCATCAAGGTGCATTACATCTCAATGTAACAATTGACATGACACATTTCATATGTCACTCATCCAATTATATTGGATTTAAAATACATCAAGGTAATTCAGAATTGGGGTGTTAGATGTGATATCTATTATATCTTGATGCATCACTTCCCTCAACACCTTTATCTTACTTGAGTTCATCCACTTAGCTTGTATTAGGGTATTCCCCATCCTAATACTTTATGCACTAGTTCATCACATTCATCATGTAATGTATTGGTCATAAGTCAATTATTTAGAATATACAACCATTACCAATGATATGGACTCATCCTTGAATTAGGAAGTATTAATATAGGGATATCCATTATCAACCTTTCTAGGTGTTACATTTATCAATACATTAATCACTATTCCATTATTAGGAATAGGATTTTCCATATTTATAAATTGAGGTTCACATAGCATCTCACATATATATAGATTTCACCTAGTATTACTCTTCATTGGAGTTTCACATAACATCCTTCTATATCAGGGTTTCACCTAGTATTATGTGAAATTAGGATTTCACAACACATCACCCAGTGATATGTCTTCACATAGAATTAGTAGCACTACCCTATATTAGGGTTTCATGCGCCTTTACCCCATTTTAGGGATTAAGGTTTACCATTCACATCCAAGTAAGGTTTCTCTTACCTCATACCCAAATTAGGGTTAGGATGTACAATTCCCATTAAATTAGGGTTTCTTACATTGTTACATTAAGTTAGGGTTACATCATCACCCTAGATCATGGTTTCACTGAGCTTTGCCCTATATTAGGGTTTCACATAGCCTTGCCCTAAATTAGGGTCAAGGTACATTAATCTTTTCAATGAGGATTTCATGATCTCATTATTATGGATCAAATCCTGATTACATATTTATTCATAATGAGAGAATTAGGGCTTATTATGTAAGCAATCATCTCTCTCATTCTTTCTCTCTCTCTCATCCTCTCTAGGATGTTAACTACTCCAAGATTGATCTAGGTCAGCCCTTCAATTATGTACACAAAGTTAGGGTTAACCTTCATAATCACCATTGGTCTACATCATTAATAATCAAGTATCTAATTGACCTTTGATCATATTAGGTGTCCAAATGATTTAACCAATTTGAACCTCAAAAGGTTTTGGTCACTTAGACCTCAAACGGTCTTGGTCACTTAGACCTGAAACGGTCTTGACCAAGTAAGTTCAAACGGTTTGAAACCGTTTAGCAAAGTTGGTTCTTGAAACCGTTTAGACAACACATCTTGAAACTGAATGAACTTGAGTCTCCAAATGGTTTGAGACCATTTGGTCTCAAACGGTCTTGAGACCGTTTGGACTCAAACGTTCTTAAGACTGTTTGGTCCAAACCCTCTCAAAACTGAATGGACCAACAAGGTCTTCAATACTTAAACAATTCAAGGTTCAATCCATGGACCAACTATCAATTGGACCACTAATTTATTCTTCAATTGAACCACTTAATCACCCTTCAATTGGACCTTCAATTAGGGTTTTGAAACCAATTGAACTAGGGTTGATAATCAAGAAACCATCACTTAGGGTTTTGAAACTGAGGAACCATTAATGGTTGACATTGTGGAACCAATTCAATTGTAATCAGTGAACCATCATCATTACATGATATGACCTAACCTCAAACGGTCTTCAATGACCCCCAAACGGTCTTGAGGTCGTTTGGATGATCTCCAAATGGTCTTGAGACCGTTTGGGTGATTCCTAAATGGTTTTGAAACCGTTTGGGTCAATCAACCCAAAATATCAACTTAATCAATTGCAAAATCAGCACATAGTTGATTAGGGTTTGGTGATTGATGGTCCTTCAACTAATGAATCCTTTGAAACTAATCAATTATAATTAATGGTTCATTAACCATCATCATCATCATCAAATCTCCAAACGGTCAATTGTGGTCAACACTCTCAAACGGTTTTGAAACCGTTTACTTCCAAACGGTTTGTGAAACCGTTTACTCCCAAACGGTTTGAAACCGTTTGCTCCCAAACGGTTTGTGAAACCGATTGAGCACATATATAGAAACTGTTTGGTCTAGCATTTTCTTGGAAATGTGTCCAAGATGATGTCATCATCATCTTCATTCGTACATCCAAGAACTACTACCATTTTTCATGGAAATAGCAGCAATGAATCAAAGGATCTCAAACTAGAATAAAATGAACAACAAATTATAGAGAAATGAATGCAATATCAATGTTTAAGGGTTAAAGTTATATAACCCGCCTTCTAATCTGATTTACAAGCTCCAAGCTCCACGTTATTTAATGGTGGATGAGCTCTAGCAACTGCCCAAGGTCCATTCTTAAGCTTTTGGATGAAAAAGTTGGCTAGAGTTGGAAATCGAATGAAGAAAACAAAGAATCAAGCATTGATTTGGGTTTTCACCATGAAACCAAGGTGGAATATGATCAAAAGCTTACTGTGATGACCCCAATTTCTACATACTTTCCTTAGTGACATATACAGATATGCGTGCACTCATATCTATAAATGTCAAAAGGGAAAATAATAGAAATCAAGATAGTCAACTAAAAACAGAGATAAGCCAAGATTATGTCCACATCATCAGTGATAGCCACACAACACTTCATTGATTGATAAAAGATAAAGTCATACATAATAATACTTGAGAAAGGAGAAGAATAAGTCTATGAAAAAGAAATGTGATTATTATATAGGATCTATAACATCCTATTACATCATCTAGAAGAACAAAGAAACTATCTAACTGAAAAGACCAAGGTGAGTAATGGAGATCTATCTATTATCCTCCAGGCTCATTATTTAGTGGCTTCTGGTACTTTGAAGTTCTTCATAATTTGCTTGTACCTAGAAAATATGAGAAACAAATACATCAACAAAGTTGGTACGTAGAATTAAAAGCTATACTATGCTGGTATATAAAATACACAAAATTGGAGAAAGAGAATGAAAACGTTATTTAAAGGCGGAAAATCAGGTAATCCCAAGTTATTAGCCTCATTTAGAATGAAAATGCATTACTATGGTGGACATAGCACAAACATAAATATTGGGCCCTATCCCTGCGTACCTTGTACCATTAGGGATCTCCCTGCGTACCTTGTACCATTAGGGAGGTGCTAGTCAACATTAATACCTTCCCTCTCTAATAGGGAGATTAATGAGCACCACTAGTAACTACATTTCACTTAGATACAATTATGTTCTTTTATGTTCAAGGCGGTAAATAATCAATTAATCATATATCCACATCCATCAATGTATATCAATTTCATGCAAACAATTACATACATATAACATCCAGCAAAAACTAGTCATATAATTATATCCACGTACCTTTAATTCTCAGTCTGGATTCCACAAGTCTTAGATTATGAGACAGATAGTAGATTACCCTGAAATATAAACAAAACCCTAAGTTACCATGGATTCTCATTATTCCACATTAGGGTTTCTTATTAGGTTTTAGGTCATTTGGGATATCATTTTAGGATATGTGTGATTCGAGAGATCAGAGTTGGGTTCTAAGGTCAGGGTTAATCAAAATCATTTCAAGGACAATTAATAGTTAGGGTTTGACATAAAGTTGTGTAGTATACATTAGGAAAGGAGGAAATTGAAAATTAGGGTTTTTCATCATTGTTGGATCATCTATCCTTCTCGGATATGATTTTGGGTAACATGGTGTTTAGAACCCTAATTAGGGTTTAATATGTTCCCAAGGCAGATTGGAAATCAGTAATGATCATTATTACCTAATATATAAATATTAAGGGGTCATTAGGTATGTAGGCCATATTTTCAGAGAAGGAATCGGATCTAGGTCCTGGAAATATTTTATTTAAATAGATTAGATATTTCTGATGAAAACGGTATATTTATTCGATATTTTCTGATAATCTGATCATTTTCTAGGGTTTCCACAAATTCTGACCAATCAGGAAATTTTAAAGATTTAAACGAAAATAAAAAAAAGATTTTGCAAGCTCTACCTCGCGGATCATGCGAGGGATCCGACCAACCGGACCCTCTCACTGACCCGCGAGCAAGCGCTCGTCCAAAGAGGGTCAGGCTGGGGTAAAAGACGTCAATGCCCTTCGGGGGGTTTGCATAGCATCATGATGGTCAGGGGAAGATTAGTAATCCTGCCTCTTCGATTGTTTTCCTCGCGCGCTATGGCAGCAACGATGGTCAGGCAACAAAGAAGAAGGAAGGTGAAGTAGCACAGGATGGATAGGGGGTGTCTGGAGTGTGAGGATGGGTGGATCCTCTTCGCGAGGTTCCCCCGAGTTCGGTGAGATCTGCAGCTCGATCGGAGGTGGTGCAGAGGTCGAGAGCGGTTTCTCTCAGGCGAAAGAACAGAAAAGAGGATTTGGAGCTTTACCTTCCCTCGGGCTAGATTGAGGGGTTAAGAAGCTTCTCTCGGTGTTCGTGAAGTTCAGCGGATACTCACAGTGGCTTGACGTGTCCTTGGGCTAGCTGGCGATGAATCTTTTGAGCTCCGTTGTGGCGGCTAGTCGACCCGAGGTCCTAGACCTTCGCGGCTCCAACCGGGGGTGGTGTTCGACTCTTCGGGATCCCAGGAACGTGTAGCCATGGTGAATTGGAAGAAAGGTGCTCCTGGAGTGAAGGAGGAGACTGGGGGTCAGCCGAGGTGGGGTGCTTGAGGTCAGGGAGGTAGAGGGGATCCTCGTTGCAATTGAGAGGCCCTTGCGACTAAAAGGGAGGTGGCGGAGCTACTGGGCTCCTTAAATAGGTGTGGGGGGCTCTAGAAGGGGAAGCCCTAAAAATGGTTGCCGCCGCCAAAGAGAGGTGCGAGGGCTCGGGAGGTTGTTCTCCCTGATCCGGGGGAGATGGGTGACGTGGTAAGGGTCGTTGAGCTCTATTTGAGGAGAGGAGTTAGTCCTCCAAAGATCTCGCACGATCGTTGTGGGAGCTGGGCGCGTGAGATAGCTTTGGGGTCGACGCACTGATGGAGTCCAGGTCGAAGATGGCGGAAGGTAGGAGACGAGGTCCTGGTCCCTTGGATCCTGAGTGGATCAGAGTCCATTCGATCGGACGGCTGGGGACAATTCCCAGTGAGTGGACCGCGCCCAACAATCTCAAATGACTGTGTGACAAAAATAAAAGGCCAATTAAATTGCAAACCTAGGTCCTAGACTCTATTAGGTGACATAATACACAAAAATTCAAATGTGAATAACTCTAAATTGGTAATTCTGATTGCAATGAGATTTTAGGCATAGTTTTATAATGCAATGGTGTAGCTATGGTGCAAGATTGGAGTCAAAATTTGATTATTGACTATGTCAATTGACTAAATGTCGCAATGCTAGTATTATTGACTTTATTATTATTATGGATGATCTTAAGGGAAATTGATAATCCATTTAATCAATTTCGTGAGAGATATGATTGAGGGCATAATTGGAATAATTAAAATTGTAAGAGAGAGGAACTAAATAATATATATACAAAAACTCACTCTGTCACAGCTTACCAACAGGTTAGAGTTGTCCTTATCCTGATCCTGAGCTCTCTTGTGGTCGGTCAAGGCAAGATGAGAAAAGAAATTCCAAGAAAGATCCTTAAGTGGGTAGGAAAAGAGATATGTATAAGGAATTTCCAAAGAAAGAGAAAATGGAATTAATTCCTTTATTTCCAAAATTATTTCCACCACTTCCCCCTCAATTCCTTGGCCACGAAGTCACCTTCATTATCTTGCAAAACCTCTTCATTATCCAAGAATTAAAGGAAAAAGGAATTAAGCACCTTAATGAATTTTATACTAACATCCAACTTTTAGTGGATATTACTTTTTATTATGTTAATGTGAGTGGGCTTCCACTCAACCAAGATCTTTTCATTCCATGGCAAGGCACAAGCTCGTCCAACACTTTGACAATTCATCCCTCAACTTTTGATTGAAGGGATCCTCAATTAATATATTTCTTTTTGCATTAAATTGAATTAAAGTTCCATTTATGCTTAAATCTTGATTATTTTAATATCAAGATTCTCTCTCCTCCAAGATAATTCAAATGAGGTGTCCCTCTCATTTTTTTTCTCTAATTGATGCCAATTAACATGAGGGACCCTTTTGAGGTGGTATTTTGCATATTGAACCCTAGGTTTTGGGTAAATTGCACATTACACCAAAACTAGGTTTTTAATGCTCAAACATTGCTTTATCAGCTCTTTCTTAGTACTCAGGCTACCACAAGCCATACCTTTACATCATGTTCATTCTCATGATGCTTCAACACATGAGGGACATATTATCATGTACCATTTGCAGTTTAACCCCTCAACTTGGGTAATTTGCACTTTAGTCCAACACAAGTAAAACATTATTTCAACATTATTCAAAAAGGACCAAAATGGAATATAAGTTCCTCTTGAGTCCTAATTACTTTTCACAAGATAAGATTAAGCATCTACTCAACCTCATTAGGCAAATCATCTAGGGTTAACACATAACCCAGGTCAGGGATGTTACAAATTATAAACCCCTAACAAGGATTTCGTCCCCGAAATCCTAGGAAAAAGGAGGAACAGATTTATTCATTTATCATACCCTCAAGTCTCTACATAATATATTAATATCATGGAGATACCATGGATCTATAATCCACACAAGGTTCCTTTCATTAATTCAACCTTATCTATGTTTATGTTTATGCAGAGCATAAACCCCTAACGTATGATGTCCATATTATTTGAAAGGAAGAAGCATAAAAGAACATACTCCTGTCATCACCCAAGATTGTTTACCAAAAGAGAAACATGTATATCTAACAAAGATCATCCACTCAACAATCCTTTATTTTTTTGGAAAAGTTCACTTAGCAAACTCTATTTAATTGGGAATGCTCACTTAGCTATTCCTTTTTAATTGAGAATGATCACTTAGCTTTTCTTTTTAATTGGGAATGTTCACTTAGCTCTTCCTATTTAATTGGGAATGTTCACTTAGCTTTTCCTTTTAATTGGGAATGTTCACTTAGATCTTCCTATTTAATTGGGAATGTTCACTTAGCTTTTCCTTTTAATTGGGAATGTTTACTTAGCTCTTCCTATTTAATTGGGAATGTTCACTTAGCTTTTCCATTTAATTGGGAATGTTCACTTAGCTTTTCCTTTTAATTGGGAATGTTCACTTAGCTCTTCCTATTTAATTGGGAATGTTCACTTAGCTTTTCCTTTTAATTGGGAATGTTCACTTAGCTCTTCCTATTTAATTGGGAATGTTCACTTAGATTTTCCTTTTAATTGGGAATGTTCACTTAGCTCTTCCTATTTAATTTCATTATACTCTCTAGATTGTTTTAGAGTGACTACTTGATCAGAGTAATAAAAAAGATAACAATCTAAGAGTTTCATACTTGCCTTATCTACAATAATCATATACCTAGCCAGGGTATACAAGTATTGAGATTAGGTAGTATGCACTTTATTTACTATCATGTTCCTCACTTTTCATATTATTATACACACATGATTTTTCATTTCTGAATTTTCTTCAGACATCACTTCTATATCTCATCTTTTATTATACAGATAAGAGAGATTATAAAGAATTTTAAGGAGCACTGAGTAAAATGTAAGTTCTCATATGCTTTATGTCCTTATAGGACTGGTCAAAGGAAGTTCAAAAACAACTACTTTCTTATTTTTAACACATAGAATCAGGAAATGAAATATTAGAATGAATCTATTTCATCTGACATGTCTGGGACGTCTGTCCACGTCCTCTATTGTTACTAGAAAACTGCCTCCTTTGTGAGCCTTGCTGACTCTTCCCCTGGGGTTGAGTCATCATCGAATTCCCATATGGACAATCCTTTTCTAGATGTCCCTGTTGTCTACATTGGTAACAGATCCTAGGTGGAAAATAGGGTCTGTGAGGCCCAGTCACCGATGTTGATGCTATGTTGGAGGCTCTACTTGGAACATTACTACGATCCCTACCCCTACTTGACGTCCATTGCGTCTGGGTATGGAATCTCGATGATGATGTCGATGTAGAAAATCTTGGCGTCTTAAAACTTTCGGATCTGTGTCCTTGAGATGGTGTGTATATCTTCTTGCCACTAGTCTATCGTTTCTCAAGTTTGGACCTCTCTATCCTCCTTACCGACTCCACAAAGGTGACAAACCTCTCCCTATTCTCTAAATAAGATACAGGAGTGGTCAGTTCAGCATTCAACCCCTTCTCAAAATGCCGAATTCTTTCCTCATCATTAACTGTCATTTGCGGAAAAAACTGCAACAGCTCCATGAACTTAGCTTCATACTCGCTAACGTTCATCGGTCCTTGTTTGATCCTCTCAAATTGAGAAATCTTCTCATCTAGATACGTCTTAGGGAAGTATCTACTAATGAATTCTCGTCGAAATACCTCCCATCCAATTTCTTCACCTGGTCTCTTATCTTCTTCTATCATCTACCAATGACCATCACTCCCTTTTAGGAGGTACACAACATGTCTTACTTTTTCAGTTTCTGGGATATCAAGGATCCTGAAAGCCTTTTCCAGCTCTGTTAGCCACAAATCAGTATCTACTAGATCAGATGTACCAGCATAATCTATGGCTTTAACCCAGCGAAGTCTCTCAAAAGTCTTGCTGGCTCCATAACCCTCATGGTGGACTGGTGCCCTATGTGCAGGTGGTGGCATCCTATCTGCCATATGTGTCATGGCTGTCAGGAATCTCTCAAATAGAGCATGGAGGGCTGGGTTTTCTATCACAGCTGGGTCAATCTGGGGCTATTCGGGTACATGCCCTTCCCTATTATGGTCTCTTACACCTCCTCCTGGTGCAGAAGCATTGCTCTTAGCAACATGTTCTTCATGTGTTCCAGACATCTTCAAGTTCTTCTTCTCCTATGTGAACAGAAGATACTATTAGATAAACTGGAAGACATTTAGAACAGACTCAACAATCCTTAGTCCTATGTCTCTGTAGACTCAGTGAACCTAGAGCTCTGATACCACTTAATTGTGGCATACAACTCTCAAAAACATAATTAACTAATGCGGAAGCATTCACTAAGCAGCGGATTATCGAAAATCACTAAAAATTAAAACCTTTTTATCAAGATATCCATCAAAGGAAAACTTTCTCACATAGAACCAAAGTAACACATTTACATTCTAGTTTAAAGGTACATGTCATGTATCATCTCTTTCTGTGAATTACAAGCATCAGCTGCCCTGTTAAACTAGCACAGGCAGTATGAAAATCTCAAGGCACTGAGCCAAAATCTCGAAAGCACTAACTACTACTCCGAGGACCTGAGAGTACATAGACGACACATAGGACTCTATATACATCTATACAAGGCATAACAGCCAGTGTCTCCACTTGAGACTTCACTGTTATCCCTGCTGTTGTTGTTGCTATCCTTCACCTACTGAAGGATTCCTGTCTCCTCGTCCGCGTCCACCTAAAAATGTGATTCCCACGGGGGTGAGGCAATTATAAATTGCCCCAGCGAGAGATATAACTCTCCGCCAGAAACATTATTATTGTAGCTTAAGAAGATAAATCTGAACAAAGGAATGATAATTGTTTGACAGCAGTTAATTCATTGTCTAACATATTAGAATATTATTCTTATCAAAAGCATTGCAACTATAACTTGATAGAGCAACATGTCACTTATCCATTAAGGAATATGAAGAACATGTATAACATTTATTCACTATGGAGTTATAACCATAGCATAAACTCTCTTCAGGCTTGGATCACATAGCTAATGTCTGGCATTATCTTTGTGGAGTCATGGCATGTAGCCATACTCTTTTAACAAAGTACTGGGATCTCAATCCCTCAGCTCATCAAGTATATTTTCATTTCTTAACAAGTTCATCATCATGGTAATTCAGAATTGGGGTGTTGGATGTGAAATCTATTATATCTTGATGCATCACTTCCCTCAACACCTTTATCTTACTTGAGTTCATCCACTTAGCTTGTATTAGGGTATTCCCCATCCTAATACTTTATGCACCAGTTCATCACATTCATCATGTAATGTATTGGTCATAAGTCATTTATTTAGAATATACAACCATTACCAATTATATGGACTCGTCCTTGAATTTGGAAGTATTAATATAGGGATATCCATTATCAACCTCTCTAGGTGTTACATTTATCAATACATTAATCACTATTCCATTATTAGGAATAGGATTTTCCATATTTATAAATTGAGGTTCACATAGCATCTCACATATATATGGATTTCACCTAGTATTACTCTTCATTAGAGTTTCACATAACATCCTTCTATATCAGGGTTTCACCTAGTATTATGTGAAATTAGGATTTCACAACACATCACCCAGTGATATGTCTTCACATAGAATTAGTAGCACTACCCTATATTAGGGTTTCATGCGCATTTACCCCATTTTAGGGATTAAGGTTTACCATTCACATCCAAGTAAGGTTTCTCTTACCTCATACCCAAATTAGGGTTAGGATGTACAATTCCCATTAAATTAGGGTTTCTTACATTGTTACATTAAGTTAGGGTTACATCATCACCCTAGATCATGGTTTCACTGAGCTTTGCCCTAAATTAGGGTTTCACATAGCCTTGCCCTAAATTAGGGTCAACGTACATCAATCATTTCAATGAGGATTTCATGATCTCATTATTATGGATCAAATCCTGATTACTTATTTATTCATAATGAGAGAATTAGGGCTTATTATGTAAGCAATCATCTCTCTCATTCTTTCTCTCTCTCTCATCCTCTCTAGGATGTTAACTACTCCAAGATTGATCTAGGTCAGCCCTTCAATTATGTACACACAGTTAGGGTTAACATTCATAATCACCATTGGTCTACATCATTAATAATCAAGTATCTAATTGACCTTTGATCATATTAGGTGTCCAAATGATTTAACCAATTTGAACCTCAAAAGGTTTTGGTCATTTAGACCTCAAACGGTCTTGGTCACTTTGACCTCAAACGGTCTTGACCAAGTAAGTTCAAACGGTTTCAAACCATTTAGCAAACTTGGTTCTTGAATCTGTTTAGACAACACATCTTGAAACCGAATGAACTTGAGTCTCCAAACGGTTTGAGACCGTTTGGTCCAAACCCTCTCAAAACTGAATGGACCAACAAGGTCTTCAATACTTAAACAATTCAAGGTTCAATCCATGGACCAACTATCAATTGGACCACTAATTTATTCTTCAATTGAACCACTGAATCACCCTTCAATTGGACCTTCAATTAGGGGATTTGAACCCAATTGAACTAGGGTTGATAATCAAGAAACCATCACTTAGGGTTTTGAAACTGAGGAACCATCAATGGTTGACATTGTGGAACCAATTCAATTGAAATCAGTGAACCATCATCATTACATGATATGACCTGACCTCAAACGGTCTTGAATGACCCCCAAACGGTCTTGATGTCATTTGGATGATCTCAAAATGGTATTGAGACCGTTTGGGTGACTCCCAAATGGTTTTGAAACCGTTTGGGTCAATCAACCCAAAATATCAACTTAATCAATTGCAAAATCAGCACTTAGTCGATTAGGGTTTGGTGATTGATGGTCCTTCAACTAATGAATCCTTTGAAACCAATCAATTATAATTAATGGTTCATTAACCATCATCATCATCATCAAATCTCCAAATGGTTAACTGTGGTCAACACTCTCAAACGGTTTTGAAACCGTTTACTTCCAAACGGTTTGTGAAACCGTTTACTCCCAAATGGTTCGAAACTGTTTGCTCCCAAACGGTTTGTGAAACCGATTGAGCACATATATAGAAACCATTTGGTGTAGCATTTTCTTGGAAAAAGTGTCCAAGATGATGTCATCATCATATTCCTTCATACATCCAAGAACTACTTCCGTTTTTCCTGGAAATTGCAGCAATGAATCAAAGGAGCTCAAACTAGAATAAAATGAACAACAAACTATACAGAATTGAATGCAATATCAATGTTTAAGGGTTAAAGTTATATCACCCGCCTTCTAATCTGATTTACAAGCTCCAAGATCCACATTCTTTAATGGTGGATGAGCTCTAGCAACTTCCCAAGGTCTGTTCTTAAGCTTTTGGATGAAAAAGTTGGCTAGAGTTGGAAATCGAGTGAAGAAAACAAAGAATCAAGCATTGATTTTGGGTTTTCACCATGAAACCAAGGTGGAAGATGATCAAAAGCTTACCAAAAGGTTAGAGTCGTCCTTCTCCTACTCCTGAGCTCTCTCGTGGTCGGCCAAGGCAAGATGAGAAAAGAAATTCCAAGAAAGATCCTTAAGTGGGTAGGAAAAGAGATATGTATAAGGAATTTCCAAGGAAAGAGAAAATGGAATTAATTCCTTTATTTCCAAAATTATTTCCACCACTTCCCCCTCAATTCCTTGTCCACGAATCCACCTTCATTATCTTGCAAAACTTCTTCATTATCCAAGAATTAAAGGAAAAAGGAATTAAGCACCTTAATGAATTTTATACTAATATCCAACTTTTAGTGGATATTACTTTTTATTATGTTAATGTGAGTGGGCTTCCACTCAACCAAGATCTTTTCGTGCCATGGCAAGGCACAAGCTCGTACAACACTTTGTAAATTCATCCCTCAACTTTTGGTTGAAGGGCTCCTCAATTAATATATTTCTTTTTGCATTAAATTGAATTAAAGTTCCATTTATGCTTAAATCTTGATTATTTTAATATCAAGATTCTCTCTCCTCTATGATAATTCAAATGAGGCACCCCTCTCATTTTATTTTCTCTACTTCATGCCAAGAAACATGAGGGACCCTCTAGAGGTGGTATTTTGTATATTGAACCCTAGGTTTTGGGTAAATTGCACATTACATCAAAACTAGGTTTTTAATGCTCAAACATTGCTTTATCAGCTCTTTCTTGGTACTCAGGATACCACAAGCCATACCTATGCATCATCTTCATTCTCATGATGCTTCAACACATGAGGGACATATTATCATGTACAATTTGCAGTTTTACCCTTCAACTTGGGTAATTTGCACTTTAGTCCAATACAAGTAAAACATTATTTCAACATTATTCAAAAAGGACCAAAATGGAATATAAGTTCCTCTTGAGTCCTAATTACTTTTCACAAGATAAGATTAAGCATTTACTCAACCTCATTAGGCAAATCATCTAGGGTTAACACATAACCCAGGTCAGGGATGTTACACTTTGTAAATGATTTGAATAATTATAAAGGTAATTTCCGATCTGTCTTTCAAAAAAAAATGGTAATTTCCGATCTATATGTTTTAACTGTTTCTGAGATGATAGTGTAACATGATAGATGTCTAAAGATTTGTTTACTCAATGACGTATGCTTTTAGGTTAAGGACCTAAACGATGAGATCATACAGATGTTAAGAGTATACATTCTTGTTTCGTCCCTAGTCGGTTGTTATTATGGAAATAACCATAGACATCAATAACACTAAAGACTAGATTGTCTGTTGGTTGATGACAGAATCTCATTAGTCATGATATAGTGATATCAAACCAAGCACATAGGTACTTGTTAGAGAATAAGTGTACCAGACAGACCCACCGTGAGAGTGACACATGGAACCATGATTTGGTAGTCACAGTCAGCTCACACAGTGATGGTGGTGAATGTGATTCTTCGACCTAAAATCTCTACACTCAACACAAGTCGTTGGGTACACTTTGACATCATCAAACGCAGTCCTGAAACATGGGTTGTTATAAAGGTGATGATTGGGTGACTTTGACACATGGGGCTTTTGAGGGGTGAGTGATAGATATGGGATTTGTCCCTGCTAAGGGAGTTTAATGTCCATGGCCACTTGATGAGTAGGATTGATAAAGGCATGTGCATGCATGTGTGAATCAATATGTGATATTGATGTCACACACATCTCACCCAATCTGCTCTGAGATCAAGGAAATGGATGAACGTTGAAGGGATGACTGTACCATGCCTTGAGTTCATTCAGTACATTAGTGACAAAGGAATTATACATTCACTGTAACACCATTCACGGATTTGAGGATTGAAAGTTGTTCTCCAACTTTCTATTTCCCTTGGGTAGCACTGATGTGTGACTAGGCACCGCTCTTTGCTTGTGAAGTCATAAGTGTTATGGACTTTCACTGCCAATTTGAAATGGACCTGCAGGGTCACACACATAGGATTTAACCTAGAAGAGGAGTTTATCCACAAATGATGTTTAGATTTATTACTAAAGGAGTTTAGTAGTTCAATTAAACACTAAGTCATTTGATAGCTCAAAAGCATAGTGTTCAAGGTGTTGGACCAAATGATTAGAGTATCAGATTGATTGAAACTACAATTGACTGATTTGCAAAATCTTCACTTCCAACCGATCGGCTCATGAGATGAACTGATCGGCTCAGGTTGGTGAACCGATCGGCTCAACTGGTGAGACGGTCAGCTCATGTGACCAACAAAGATTGTTTGGAAAGTTGATTTTGCAAATACAATTTGTTTCACTTGTACAAATTCGATTTGGACAAGGATTAATGTTTGATTAATCGGAAACAAATATGAAAGTCAATTTGAGTTGGACCAGGACCATGAACCGATCGGCTCAAGGGTGCCAAATGATCGGTTCAGGTGTGAACCAATCGGTTGAGGTCACCAAAGGACTGTTTCAGGGTTGAAACAATCGGTTCAGCTGGCGCAGTTGGTTGTTTTGTGGAAAAATCTTGAACCCTTCTACTCCTATTTAGTCCCACATTGCCCGGGGTAGATAACCCAGTCCCATGACCCTCCTATATATAGGGGTATTGGGGGCTTCTCAAAGTACAACTCAGAACACCAGTTGCTCTGCAAAGTTTTCGTTCTCTCTAGTTTTGGTAACCGAGAGAGAGCCCAAGCAAGTGCTACCCGATAAGGGAGGTACATCAAGGGAAAGACAAATGCAGAAAAGCAACTGGTTGCAGGAGAGTGTATCGGTGACTAGTACGCCGACAGGAGGGTGCGACTCCTTCTGATTCCTTGTGTGACAAGGAGATCGGAGTTCCAGGCAGTCAGTGTAGACGACTGCAGAGGCGGGAGATTTCTATCGCTCAGAGGGCAGCTGTCAATCCTGACAGTCCCAGTGAGACCATGAGCTGCTTAGACACCGTCCAAGACCAGAAGTGAAGACCACACAAGCCATGAGGTAACGTTGCTGAGCAAGCCTCAGGACAAGGTGTGACTCTACAAACCATCCTTCCTATTGTATAGACGTTGATGTGATTCCTTTATTCTGGGTTTGGGAGAAGAATTTTTTTTGTTTCCGCTGCCTTCTCTGTCTCCCCTAAAACCCAACAGTGGTATCAGAGCCACGTCAACTGATCTATGCTTTAGGGTTATCGATATGATTGATTTTGGTTTGTCGCCTTTATTTATTGCATACGATGCAAATAAAATTGTCTTTATGCATGTCCAATCCTAAATCCACAAATCCCTATATGCATATATATGATATGTAATATGAATTCACTCGATACACGTTGCCCTTAAATGAGTTTTGTGGTGGATGTACAACATGGTTATGGCCAATAAACCCTATGTTTGTGTACTTGGTTGTATGTGGTTGCTTGAATCTCGGTCTGAGCACCGATTTCCTATCTCCTATTCCTGATGTAACTCGAGATAACTCGAGATTTCTTTCCTACCTTTGTTCCCCCCAAATGTAACTCGGGGTTTCCTTTTTAAATGTAAAATAGGATATAATTTTATTTCCTATTATGTCAATGAACGGCAGACATCTTGACGACCGATTCGAGGAGCGAGATGAGCTGGTGGCAGCCTGAGGAGATGCACGATGACCAGTGAACCGATCGGTTGGAGGTGCCAGTCGATCGGATGGTGGCACCCAACTGACCAACCTGATGGCAAGCAGATCAATCATGGAGATGAGTTGATCAAACCCAGAAAGGCAAAGCACAGAGTTCATCTTGTACAGGTTGCATATGATGTAGACCTAGATGACCGTGATTCCTCTTGGCTCGAGGAATCACATTAGGATGGCCATAATCATTTCTCTTATCGTTTCACATGTTTTCTGTGGGATATAGCATGTATATGATACTTACTATATTGTGGTGATTGGATATGTATATGTATCTATAAAAACCAAATCCCTCATCTAAATATTAAGTCTTTTACGCCTTCCATTAGCGGCACACATGAAAAACTTGATCGACCAAGCGTAGGTTACGCCAAAGCATGGTGCGCCATCTATCTCGTGGAAGTGTGAAGGGTAAGCATGTAGGTTCTGCCAAAGCAGGGTGCATGTTTACCATGTCGGCTTTTGGGTTAGACTTAACTGGTGATTCTTAGAGCGTCTAAGCCCAGAGGTAAGGAATATTCATGGCAAGGTGTTGCGCATGTTCATTCATCAAGAGTTGCATATGATGTAATTGGCATGATGACCTACCTAAATAGTTTTATGGGCGATCAGCCAAAGCTGACTCATGACTTGATGAAATACAGATCTTGACCCACTAGAAGATTGTACATTGCAATCTTCTGAATTGATGGTGAGGGCTGTCAATTTGAATCAAAATAGTGGGAGCGGTAATTAATTAAAGGCCTAATTAACTACTGTCAAATTTTATTCAAATCAAATCAAAAGGAGTTTTGACAAATGCAATTTTCTCTTGTAGAATGGCAAAAGAATCATCTTTTAAAATGGGCAAATTAATTGAGAATAAATTCCATAACTGGTTGAGGGTTGTGAAGTGTTCTGCACAATCCAGAAATACCAGTAGCCCTTGAATCCACTCTATGTGTGCTTAAGAAGAAGGATAGTTCATTGATGGAGATCAATGGAACAAAGTCTAAGGACAAAGGTGAGGGAGAGAAGGGTTCTCTCGCCAAACCAATGTCAGAATCTTTTGTGCTCAAAACATGGAGAGGATGGAAGGAACGATGGAAGAAGAAGTGAGAGATAGAGATCTCTACTTCTGGCATATACGTGATAGAGATTAACTTTACTACTTCTTTGTCATGGGTACTTGATATCGGATGTGGATCTCACATTTGTTCAAATATGAAGGATCTTAAAAGAAGTAGGCCTTTGGGGAAATGCGAGGTTGAACTACATGTTGCCAATGGGGCAAGGGTTTCCGCTAGTACCGTAGGAACCTATGAGTTAACTCTACCTAGTGGTCTAATAATAGAGTTGAAGAACTACTATTATGTACCTGCCATAAATAGGAATATCATTTCCATTTCTTGTTTGGACAAGGATGGTTTTGAATTTCTTATTAAGAATGGAAAGTGTTCCATTTCAAAAGATGGGATCTTTTATGGTAGTTCCCCAATGTCTTATGGTCTATACTTGATAGATCTAGAGACAAGCACCAAAAGGCAAAAACTCAACAACTCAAACAAAACGTATCTTTGACATTGTCGTCTAGGGCACATAAATGAGAAACGCATTTCTAGACTCCATAAAGATGGTTATCTAGACTCTTTTGATTATGAATCAATAGAGACATGTGAATCTTGTTTGTTGGGAAAGATGACCAAGACTCCCTTTTCAGGTAAAGGTGAGAGAGCTAGTGATCTATTAGGACTCATACATACTGATGTACGTGGGCCTTTTAGAACTAATGCCAGAAATGGGTATCAGTACTTCATTACCTTCACTGATGACTTCAGTAGGTATGCCTATGTGTACCTGATGAAACATAAGTCAGAAACCCTTGAAAGGTTCAAGGATTTCATGAATGAAGTACAAAACCAACTTGGTAAAAGTATTAAAGCACTTTGATCCGATCAAGGTGGAGAATACTTAAGCCAGGAGTTTGAGGACCTTCTGCGAGCCCGTGGTATTGTATCACAATGGACTCCGCCTGGAACACCACACCATAATGGTGTGTCTGAAAGAAGGAATCGTACTTTACTGGATATGGTGCAATCAATGATGAGTTTTGCTGATCTTCCAGTTTCCTTCTGGGGTCATGCTCTTGAAACCACCGCGTTTACACTTAACCGAGTACCATCTAAATCGGTTCAAAAGACACCATATGAGATATGGACTGGGAAGCGTCCCAATATGTCTTTTATGAGGATTTGGGGATGTGAGACATATGTCAAGAAAATGTTTCCTGACAAGCTAGGCCCTAGATCTGATAAATGTTATTTTGTTGGATATCCTAAGGAAACCAAGGGATATTACTTATACCACCCAACTGACAACAAAGTGTTTGTTGCCAGGGATGTTGTGTTCCTAGAAAAGGAATTTATTTCCAAAGGAAGCAGTGTGAGGAAAATAGAGCTTGAAGAGGTTCAAGCCCAACAAGAAAACATTGAACCGGAAGATGTACAAGAGGAACATAGAGATTCACAAGGTGTTGTGGAATCTCAGTCTCCTCAAGTAACACAAGGACCTCGTAGATCTAGTAGTACACACCTTGAACCTGAGAGGTTTGGTTACCTTGTGACTCAGGAAGGCGATGAGTTGATCATAGATGATGATCCAACTACCTATCTAGAGGCTATGGAGGGACCAAATTCTAAGAAATGGCTTGAGGCCATGGAATCTGAGATGGAATCCATGTACTCCAACAAAGTATGGACTTTGGTGGAACCACCTGAAGGGTAAAACCAATAGGGTGCAAGTGGGTCTTCAAGAAGAAGACCGACATGGATGGCAATGTGCAAACTTATAATGGCAGATTGGTGGCAAAGGGTTTCCGACAAGTTCAAGGTGTTGACTATGACGAAACTTTTTCTCTAGTAGCCATGATTAAGTCCATCAGGATTATGCTTGCTATTGCGGCTTACTATGACTATGAGATTTGGCAAATGGATGTTAAAACCACATTCCTTAATGGGAATATAAATGAGGATGTGTACATGACACAACCTGAAGGTTTTGTAGATCCAAAGAATGCCAATAAAGTCTGTAAGTTGCAAAGGTCAATCTATGGATTGAAACAAGCGTCTCATAGTTGGAATCTTCGATTTGATGAGGAAGTCAAAGTGTTTGGCTTTATTCAAAATGAAGATGAACCTTGTGTGTACAAGAAGGTTAGTGGGAGCACAAACACATTCCTCATATTGTATGTGGATGACATACTATTGATGGGGAATGATGTCTCAGCCTTAGAGAAGGTAAAGACTTGGCTTGGGAATACTTTCTCAATGAAGGACTTAGGAGAAGTGTCCTACATTCTAGGTATTAAGATCTATAGAGATAGATCTAAAAGGCTTCTCAGACTAAGTCAAAGCACGTACATTGACAAAGTGTTGAAGCGGTTCAGCATGGAGAACTCAAAGAGAGGAAACATCCCCATGCTACATGGAGTCACCATCTCTACATCTCAATGTCCCCAATCTTGTAAAGAGAGGGATCATATGAATGGGATCCTATATGCATCAGCCATCGGATCCATCATGTATGCTATGTTGTGCACACACTCAGATGTCTTGTATGCCCTCAGCATGATGGGCAGGTACCAGTCAGATCACGGGGATGCTCACTGGACAACTGTAAAGAACATCCTCAAGTACTTGCGAAGGACTAAGGATCAGTTTCTTGAATACGGTAGCAAGGAAGAACTGGCTGTAAAGGGTTACACCGATGCAAGCTTCCAAACCAACAAAGATGATTACAGATCGCAATCAAGATTTGTATTTTGCCTAAACAATGGAGCTGTGAGCTGGAAGAGTTCCAAGCAAGAAATTGTTGGTGATTCTACTATAGAGGCCGAGTATATTGCTTTTTCACATGCAGCAAAGGAGGCTGTGTGGATCAGGAAGTTCATTTCTGAACTTGGTGTAGTTCCCTGTAGCTGTGATGCAATTGAGATTTATTGTGACAATAATGGAGCTATTTCTCAAGCTAAGGAGCCCAGATCACATCAGCGGTCCAAGCACATACTACGGCACTTCCATCTCATACAAGAGATCATACAGTGAGGAGAAGTGAAGATTTGCAAAGTACCAACTGAAGACAACATAGCTGATCCACTGACTAAGGCCCTTTCTTAGCAGAAGCATGATGGTCATGCTAGGTCACAAGGACTGAGGTTCCTAGGTGACTGGCTCTAAGTGCAAGTGGGAGTCTATTGGTATGTATGCCCATAGAGCAAGTCATGTGATGATTGTAATGGGATACTTTGTAAATGATTTGAATAATTATAAAGGTAATTTCTGATCTATATGTTTTAACTGTTTCTGAGATGATAGTGTAACATGATAGATGTCTAAAGATTTGTTTACTCAATGACGTGTGCTTTTAGGTTAAGGACCTAAGCGATGAGATCATACGGATGTTAAGAGTATACATTCTTGTTTTGTCCCTAGTCAGTTGTTATTGTGGAAATAACCATAGACATCAATAACACTAAAGACTAGATTGTGTGTTGGTTGATGACAGAATCTCATTAGTCATGATATAGTGATATCAAACCAAGCACATAGGTACTTGTTAGAGAACAAGTGTATCGGACAAACCCACCGTGAGAGTGACACATGGAACCATGATTTGGTAGTCACAGTCAGCTCTCACAGTAATGGTGGTGAATGTGATTCTTTGACCTGAAATCACTACACTCAACACATGTCGTTGGGTACACTTTGACATCATCAAACACAGTCCTGAAACATGGGTTGTTATAAAGGTGGTGATTGGGTGACTTTGACACATGGGGCTTTTGAGGGGTGAGTGATAGATATGGGATTTGTCCCTCCTAAGGGAGTTTAATGCCCATGGCCACTTGAGGAGTAGGATTGAGAAATGCATGCACATGCATGTGTGAATCAATATGTGATATTGATGTCACACACATCTCACCCAATCTGCTCTGAGATCAAGGAAATGGATGAACGTTGAAGGGATGACTATACCATGCCTTGAGTTCATTCAGGACATTAGTGACAAAGGAATTATACATTCACTATAACACCATTCACAGATTGTAGGATTGAAAGTTGTTCTCCAACTTTCTATTTCACTTGGGTAACATTAATGTGTGACTAGGCACCGCTCTTTGCTTGTGAAGTCATAAGTGTTATGGACTTTCACTGCCAACGTGAAATGGACCTGCAGGGTCACACACATAGGATTTAACCTGGAAGAGGAGTTTATCCACAAATGATGTTTAGATTGATTACTAAAGGAGTTTAGTAGTTCAATTAAACACTAAGTTGATTGATAGCTCAAAATCATAGTGTTCAAGGTGTTGGACCAAATGATTAGAGTATCAGATTGATTGAAACTGCAATTGACTGATTTTGCACAATCTACACTTCCAACCGATCGGCTCATGAGATGAACCGATCAGCTCAGGTTGGTGAACCGATCGGCTCAACTGGTGAGACAGTCGACTCATGTGACCAACGGAGATCGTGTGGAAAGTCGATTTTGCAAATACAATTTGTTTCACATGTACAAATTCGATTTGGACAATGATTAATGTTTGATTAATCAGAAACAAATATGAAAGTCAATTTGAGTTGGACCAGGACCACAAACTAATAGGCTCATGTGATGAACCGATCAGCTCAAGGGTGCCAAACGATCGGTTCAGGTGTGAACCGATCAGTTGAGGTCACCAAACGATCGTTTCAGGGTTGAAACGATCGGTTCAGCTGGCGCAGTTGGTTGTTTTGTGGAAAAATCTCGAACCCTTCTACTCCTGTTTAGTCCCGCATTGCCCGGGGTAGAGAACCCTGTCCCATGACCCTCCTATATATATAGGGGTATTGGGGGCTTCTCAAAGTACAACTCAGAACACCATTTGCTCTGCAAAGTTGTCATTCTCTCTAGTTTTGGTAACTGAGAGAGAGCCTGAGCAAGTGATACCCGATAAGGGAGGCACAACAAGGGAAATACAAATGTAGAAAAGTAACTAGTTGCAAGAGTGTGTATCGGTGACTAGTACGCTGACAGGAGGGTGCGACTCCTTCCGATTCCTTATGTGACAAGGAGATCGGAGTTCCAAGCAGTCTGTTTGGACGACTACAGAGGTGGGAGATTTCTACCGCTTGGAGGACAGCTGTCATTCCCGGTAGTCCCGATGAGACCAAGAGCTTCTCAGACACCGCTCAATACTGGAAGTGAATACCGCACAAGCCACGAGGTAATGTCACCGAGCAAGCCTCGGGACAAGGTACGCCTCTACAAACCATCCTTCCTATTGTATAGACGTTGACGCGATTCCTTTATTCTAGGTTTGGGAGAAGATTTTTTTTGTTTCCGCTACCTTCTCTATCTCCCCTAAAACCCAACAGTTGTCCCTAAAGCACATAGGCCATATTGGCCTCAAATCCCAAATCTTTGATAAGCTCCTGATCACCATATTGGGTGGGCTCAATTGGACGCTTCCATAGTTCTTCATATACCTTCTTTACCTGCACCGATGGGGGGACTCGCCTCGGGCGAGGAACTAATCCTTGTTGTGGGGCAGGTAGGGTAGGTGGTGCAGCCCTAGATGACAAAGCTCCAGATCTCACCATTGTTGCATGGGCAACGAGTGAGAGAGAGAAAGGAGAATGCTCAGAGAAGATGGTCGAGGCACTTGGAGAAGATGGAGATCCGAAGAGCCAAAGAAGATGCTCGGAGATGATCGTCGGTGGTGATCTCGATTTCTCCCGGGCGCTCGGAGGTTCTTGAGCTCGGTTGTGGAGAAGAGGCACTGAGGATGTGATGTTAGATTGAAGAATTGCCTCCCTTTTTATAAGGGTCGGCCGGGTCTGCTGTCGGTGTGTCGATACCATCGACAGGTCTATCGATGGTATCGATGACTGTTGAAATCCACGGCTCGCTGCAATTGACAACTGTTGATGGCTTGATGTGGGGGCCCGAATCGTCTACATGTTGATGGTAGCGATAGAGTGTCGATACCATCGACACTGTCCACGGATAGGCGTTGTGGACTGCTCGATGAAGACTGCGGATCGTTGACATGTCCGTCGATACTATCAAAATTGCATCGATAGTAGCGACGCCTGGTTCTTCCTTTGATCATTACGAGATCTGGCCCTGCAACTGTGTTGTTGATGTGTCGATACCATCGAACAATGTGTCGATGGTATCAAGATTGCTGAGAACATCTGGTCTGAATAACTCCAGACATTTCGCTACCATTGATGACTTGTCGATGCCATCGACTCTCGACCATCTTTCTGCCTGTTCTCGTGTCGATACCATCGACGAGGCCGTCGATAGTATCGACGGGATGAAGTTTTGGTAGAAATTTTTGTTGTTCCAAATTCAATACCATTGAACCAGGAATCGATGGTATCGACTGTTTCCCATCCTGCACACTCAAAAAACATATCAGGGTATCATTTTTAGAGACTAAGTGCTAAATTAATGAAAACTACCTAGGAATGCAAAAAAATTAAAGAGATAACAATGTAATCTACCAAGGTTGGGTTGCCTCCTAACAAGTGCCTCATTTAACGTCTTGGGCTAGATGTAATCATGATCCTCATTCTTCTTTTAGTTCCATGAGTTTGATCTCATGCACTTTCCTTGCGTAGTCTTCCCCATAGTAGTGCTTCAGCCTTTGACCATTCACCAAGAATGTTCTCGCACCATCTCTCACCATGATAGCACCATGGGGTCGCACCTCCTCAACCAAAAAGGGTCCACTCCACTGGGATTTCGAATTCTTGGGATGCAACTTCAATCTCAAATTGAACAATAGCACACTATCACCCTTCTTGAAAACTTGCAATTGAATGTGGCGATCGTGTATTTGCTTTGTCCGCTCCTTGTAGATCCTCGAGTTCTCGTATGCATTCATCCTTAGCTCGTCCAACTCATTGAGCTCTAGCATCCACTTTCTCCCTACATCATCAATGTTCATGTTTATCTTCCTTAGCGCCCAGTGTGCCTTGTGCTCTAACTCCACCGACAAGTGACAAGCTCGCCTGTAAGACAACCTAAAAGGTGTGGTGCCTATAGGTGTCTTAAACATGGTCCTATATGCCCATAGTGCATCTGGTAGTAGTGCACTCCAATTTTTCCTGGAAGACGCCACAATGCATTCCAAGATCTTCTTGATCTCCCTATTGGACACCTCCACTTAGCCTTGCGTCTGCGGGTGGTATGGGGTACCTACGTTATGCTTGACCCCATATTTACTCAATAGTGTAACGAATTTCTTATTCGTGAAGTGGGTGCCTCCATCACTTATGATCATTCGTGGCACACCAAACCTACAGAAGATATTCTCTTTCATGAACCTGCACACTACCACAATGTCATTAGTCCTGGTGGGTATTGCCTCTACCCACTTCGACACATAATCAACAGCAAGCAAGATATAAAAATTAGAATTGGAGGACACAAAGGGTCCCATGAAATCAATGCCCCACAAATCAAATACCTCAACTTCTTGAAACACACTGAGGGGCATTTCTTGCCATTTTGAGATTGTTACTTGCCTTTTGGCATGAGTCACACCTCCTCACATAATCATAGGCGTCTCGGAAAAGTGTGGGCCAATAAAGGCCACTCTCTAATACCTTAGCCGCCATCCTCGTGCTTGCATGATGACCGCCGGTGGGCAATGTATGACAGTGACTGAGCACACTATCATATTCGCTCGTGGGTACACACCTACATAAAATTCCATCCCTGCACTGTCTCAAAAGAATAGGGTCATCTCAAAAACAATATCTCAAAGAATGGAAAAACCTCTTTTTCTCTTGGTAAGTCCAGTCATCCGGGAGTTCTTTTCATGCAAGATAATTCATGATATGCAAAAACCATGGGTCCTTAGATTGAATAGAAAGGTTTTGCTCATATGGTAAGGTCTCGGTAATGGGTATGTTAGTATCTCTCTCATATACCCACTCTAACCGAGACAAGTGGTCCACAACCACATTCTCAATGCCCGCCTTGTCCTTAATATCAATGTCAAATTCTTGCAAGAGTAGGATCCACCTAATGGGTCTAGACTTGGCATCTTTCTTTTCCATTAAGTACTTTATGGCGGCATGGTCCATCCATACCACAACTTTAGACCCCACTAAATATTTCCTAAATTTTTTGAATGCAAAAACCACAACAAGCAATTCTTTTTCTGTGGTGGTGTAATTAAGTTGGACATCATTCAAAGTCTTAGAAGCATAGAAAATAATTGTGTATTTGTTCTCAAGGCGCTGCCCAAGAACGGCCCCCACG
This sequence comes from Alisma plantago-aquatica, assembly GCA_963693085.1. Classification (NCBI taxonomy): domain Eukaryota; kingdom Viridiplantae; phylum Streptophyta; class Magnoliopsida; order Alismatales; family Alismataceae; genus Alisma; species Alisma plantago-aquatica. Next base: position 649,262,899 of record OY856415.1, on the reverse strand, counting down.
GCGAAATATGATGCATCACACATAAGCTCAAAGGGCTTACTCCAATCCGGCATTTGAACAATCGGTGCGGAAATCAACTTTTGCTTGAGAACCTCGAAGGCATGCATACATTTGTCATTAAAATCAAAAATTGCATTCTTCTCAAGCAATTCCGATAATGTGTTAGCAATTTTAGAAAAATCCTTGATAAATGGGCAATAAAACCCCGCATGACCAAGGAATCTCCTCACCCCTTTCACCGAGTTTGGTGGGGGTAGTTTGGAAATAACCTCAATCTTCACTGGATCTACCTCCAATCCCTTACTATACACCTTGTGTCCAAGCACTATGCCTTCTCTAACCATCATGTGGCATTTTTCCCAATTGAGGACTAAATGTGTGTCCTCACATCTTTGTAGCACCTTGTCTAGATTATATAAGCACTCATCAAAATATGCACCGTAGATGGAAAACTCATCCATAAAAACCTCTAGGCAACGCTCTACCATATCTGAAAACATAGCAAGCATGCAACGCTAAAAAGTGGCCGATGTGTTGCACAAATCGAACGACATACGGTGATATGTGAAAGTCCCATAAGGGCAAGTGAAGGTAGACTTCTCTTGGTCCTTAGGGTCTATGGAAATCTAGTTATAGTTGGAATAGCCATCTAAAAAGAAAAAGTGAGAACGGCCAACCAGCCGTTCTAAAATCTGATCAATGAATGGCAGGGGAAAATGATATTTCAAAGTGACAGAATTTAAACGACGGTGATCAATGCAAACACACCACCTGGTTACCAACCGGGTGGTGACAGGCTCGTTCAAAATATTTTGAGTTACCGTGATTCCCCCTTTTTAGGGACTACCTGTGTTGAGCTCACCCATGTAGATTCTGAAATAGCATAGATGATGCCCACGAGAGAAGCTTGATCACCTCCTTCTTGACGACCTCCATCATGATGGGGTTGAGGAGATGTTGTGGCTGAATCATAGGTTTGGCTCCTTCAACGAGCCAGATCTTATGTTGGAAGAGAGTAGGGGCAATCCCCTTGATGTCAGAAACCAACCACCCGAATGCACCACATTGATTCTTCAACACAATCATCAATTTCTCTTCCTCAACGGCACTCAGATATGCCAAAATAATCACTGGTAGCTTTGCATCAACTGCTAAGAATGCGTATTTCAAGTGAGGGGGCAGTGACTTTAGCTATAAATCCGATGGGCTGACCAAAGAAGATTGAAATAGTGGTGGCAGTGGTCCTAGTTCTTCATAGTGCTTGGCATAGTAGCAAGGAAGCACTCGAAGCATCTTCACACATTCTTGCAATGACGTGCTTCTCATCCAATCATCCACGATGTTGAACAAGAAAGCATCAAGAGGTAATTGTGGGTACGAGTCAAGCATGGAGACTGCTATAGCATCATACTTAGTAGATGGTGGGACTTCCTCTTCTTCATCATTGGGATAACCCACAGCTTTAACAAGAGAAACCATCTTTGTTTGTTCCATGATGTCCACAACAAGTGTTCCCTTATCTACCTTTGTCATGACATGAGCCATATCAAGAAACAATTTCCCTAGACAAATGGAAACGTTGTGATCAAAGTGTCTAATTTTTCTACACAGTCATTGCTCCTGTGATGATTGTGAGTCAGCTGGCATCTTTATTTCAAATCTGTCATCTGTTATGCCCATGGTCAACCGACCTCTACCCATTTCCAGAATCATGTCAGTTGTAGCCTGGAAGGGTCTACGTAGAAGTAACTCATTTCCTTGCTCATCTTGCATTTCCATCACCACGAAATCTACCGGAAATACAAATATGTCCACTTTGACCAGAACATCCTCACAAATCCCATAAGGCCTTACAAGGGAATTATCTACAATCTGGATTGTCATGTTACTCCTCCAGGATTCTTTAAGACCAAGTTTCTTGAAAGTGGAGAGAGGCATCAAATTGATGCTCGCTCTTGAGTCACATAGTGCTTCACCAAATTTCACCTTTCCAATGTAGCATGAAATATTGAAACAGCCCGGATCTTGTCGCTTTGGTGGCAATTTTCCCAGAATAAAGGTGCTGATCTGCCCCTTAAGCACTACCACCTCTATGTCAGGAACCTTCCTCTTCTTGGTAATTATATCCTTCAAGAACTTACCATAGGAGGGTATCTACTCAATGGCCTCTAGCAAAGGAATGTTGACCAAAAGTTTCCTAAAGCTATCCAGGAACTTCTTGAACTGTGCATCCACCTTCTTTGCTTTCATACTATTTGGATAAGGAACGGGGACAGTGTGTTCCCTCTGATGTGGTGGCACATAAGGCACCCTCTTCTTAGTCTGTCTCTGTAATGGGCTCTGCTGTGGCCTTCTCTGCTTCATCCTCCACTATCTCTGTGACTACGACATCCTCTGCGGCCTCACATGTGGCTTCTGGCTGTGGTGCGCTTGGTTCATCGGCCTTGGAGTTTAAAATTTTCTTTCCACTCCTCAACAAAACTGCTTTATCTTGGTGGTTTCCTCCTGGAACATCAATATTCCCTGGAAAACCCTATTGTGCTGGCCTCATCAAAGTTGCAATTTTGACTTCCATCTGTGTAATAGATGTCTCAAGCGTCCTCATTTGTGCCTCGTGACTCTGTAAAGTCTGGTCGAATTGGTTCATAAATTCTCCTTGAGATTTAATTTGTTTTCCGAAAGTGCTCATCAACTCTTGATTTTGCTTTATCACCTGGTTGAGAAACTCATTACTCTTATCTTCTGCACTGGGTTGTGGCTTCTGATTCGGATCCTACAAAAAGTTATTTGGATCCTTCTGAGAGAATTTCTTGTCCTTTCTCCATGAATAATCATTATTCCTGTAGCCCTTCTGTTGATGCGTGAACTTAGCATGTGCCTCATCATCAGATACTTCATCATCTTTTGCTAGTAGTCTCTTTGCTATCAGGTTCATCTTCTCATTTAATTCTTTAATTGCCTTGGATTCCCTTGCGATTTTGACCTGCTCTGGTGCATCTCTTTCACCTCAGGATTGCTTCTTAGCCATGTTCTTTAAAATTTCTCTACACTTTGAGCCTTTATTGTTCAGAAAGAAACTCGTCCCTGCTGAGTGCAAATTACTCTTGTCGTGTTCATTAAGGGAAAAATAGAAGATCTTTGCCTGAGTTTCTAAATCTAGCCCATGATGTGGGCATTTCCACAACATGATGTTGAAATGTTCCCATGTCTCTGATTATGTTTCACCTGCCTGCTGTTTGAAATTATGAATCCTCCTCATGAGATCATTTATCTTCTCAGGCAGGAAATATCATTCAAAGAAAACTTCAATCATCATGTCCCATGATTCCACATACTCATCATCTAGGTTGTAGAGCCACTCCCTTGCGTTTCCTGCTAGAGAAGATGGAAATAGTTTCAGATAAATTGCCTCATGTGGAAATCTATCCACTTTCACCATATCACACTATTCCACAAAGGTGCTGATGTGGGCAACTGGGTCTTCATTCTTTAGCCCATGGAAAGCCTGCGACTTGACCAACTGGATCAGCCCTGGGTCAATCTTGTAACTAGGTATGTTGATAGCATGTTTCTTGATTGGCCCCTTCTACGCAGAGGAAGAAGAAGCTTTAATCTTTTCCCAAATGTTCTGCTCCTCGGCCATTGTGAAAGTATCAAGTTCTTCTTCAACGTCTTTGGGTGGTGTATTTATCCGCTCGTCTTTAGATCCCGATGGTAGAACCTTAGGTGTCGACTGTGCGTAGTCTGTACTACGAGTCTTCACCATGCACTAGTACATGAAATGTGGAAAATCGAGTAAGTACAGTGCTAGACGAATAAAGAATGTGAAAGATAGACAATTAATCTCAATAATTAAAATTGCAAATAAAAAGAAAAAGTGGCCTAGAGTGGCCGCTTGCAGCACTCGTAGTGCCAAAATTTACCGTTTCCCCGACAACGGTGCCAAAAACTTGACACGATTTTATCGTGCGTATAACGCAAGTGCACATATCAATGTAATATAGGCCTTGTGAGGCCCGAGTCAAACTCAGGGAAATGTAAATTTTAGTAGACTACTACTAATTGGTCGCGATCAGCTAGACCGATGGGAAAAATGAGTTTGATTTTGAAAAAGAAAATAAAACTAAAAGAAAGCAAAAGTGAACGATGATTCAATGTTGAGTTTAATCAAATTAAATGGGAATCCTTAAGATTGCAGTTTCATCACGAGGTCTCACTGCACGCAAATCTACACAATTAATATAATTTGTTCTCTTTCCCTGATTATGGCCCGTAGTCAGAATTGCTCACTTTCGCGATACAATTCACTACCTAGTTCTAGGTCAGTTCCACTCCAGTAGTAACTTATACCCTAGATCTAGGTGCTTTAATTATTTCTCTGAGTATCTACCATTAATCATACATTACCTTGTGTAAGGAATTTATTGATTAATGTGTTAATCGTGCCTTTTCAACCACTAATTCTCTGTCAGAAGTAATTAACGGTATTAGAAATTGACTATGGTGATCAAGCATAGTAAATTGCAATGGAAACATGATAACATATCAAGGGAAAGTGAGACAAATTATGATAATCAATATAACATTGTCATACAACGATTCCCCGGGCTACTCCCGGTCCTAAAGATAGAGGGGATTAGCCCCGCAGATTCATATCAACATTACACATGGAGAAGAAAGAGGGAAACATGGATAAACAACTGAAAATATGGTGTAACCCCTAAAACAGAGAAGATCTAGATGATCCTCGGTGCGAGACGCACATTCTGGAGCCTTCCGGCGGAAGAATCGTATGTTTGTCGCTCTGGAATCGTCTGTGGTGTAGCTTTGGGCTCCGTTCTTCACTCTCCTCTTCTCTGGGACTCGTGCAATGAGATAGAACATGTTTTTTAGTTTTGGGCCACCTTTTCCTAGGTATAGGTACCACTTACGGCCGCCAAAATATTGTAGTCATTCGATCGCAATTGTTCTTAATAATTTCTTGATCTGACGGCATCGATACCATCGACGGGATGTCGATGGTATCGACCCCCTAGGGTACCGGCGCTTTATTCAATTTCTGGAATCCTCCTGTTGGCATCTCGATACTATCGACTAGTGTGGTCGATGGTATTGACCTGGATGATTTCCCTACGGCCTGGTCACTGTTGCCATGTCGATAGCATCGACGGATCCATCGATGGTATCGACGGGTCCTGGAATGTAAAGTACCTGAAACCAAGAGAAAAACACAAATCAAATCCGAGAAATTTGATAATTCATACGACATAAGATAAAATAAGATAAATTTGATGCATACAATGATTATAGGTTGAAGGAAATGAATCATTCTATTATAGTCACAAAATGACAAATAACGACACAAAACAAGTATAAAATTAGCCTATAAATGCGACTCAAAATCCCTGCATCAGTAACTTTAAATAAGTATGCCTTATACAACATAGTATATAATCTTGTAATCCTACAAAACTTATTAAGTATCTTTAAATTTAGTTTAAATAAGTATTTTACAATATAATTATACACTTCAATAAATAGTTACACACACACACATATATATATATGTTTGGTTTGTTTTGGTCTGGTTAAATTGTACCCTCAAACTAAACCAAATTGTTATTAAGTGGTTTGTAGAATGAAACTAAACCTTTTGTTGTATTCAAACCAAACTGAATACATTAGTTTGGTTTGATTTGGTTGAGTTTACTATTTTAGTTTAGGTTTTTTCCCAGTCCTATTTGTGCTACAACTTCTAGCAAGATTTACCATTTGAGCCAAGTTAAATTGCATACCTGATTTTTCATCTTCAATGGGATTATTTAACATTTTATCTTATGGTATAGTTATATTTCTTTATTTATAGTACAATATCTTGTGGTGTTTTATTTAAAAGATTTAATGTGCATGGTGAAACCTACTCCTAAATCTGAGAAAATTTGAGTCAAAGATGATTTTCTGTCACAATGTGAGGAGGTATGAAACATATTATGTGAATTGTTCATTTACATGAGGATCCATCCGGAACCAAACTGAATAGCTGGATGTGGTTGAGAAACATTCATGAATGTTACCTATAACACTACAAATGAAAACATTCCACTTATATCTAAATGGATGACTAATCCACATTGTAAATTAAAGACCAAATTGAATAATATTAACATCACTGTATTAGATGACATTCTTACCTTTATGTAAATTGGTTCAACCATTAGGAAGAAAACATATGTTGTCATGTTGTGAGTTATATCTATTGTGAATTGGTTCAGCCATAGGGATCAAAACCTTTACATAGTTGTATTTGTTGATTTTCACAAAAACTATGTGAGATTAACTTTTGTGAAAGGAATTATCACATAATTTTTGAGCTTGCATGCCCATCCCAAAATGGTTAAGGCCCATTAAGGCATTGTGTTGATTGTTTTTTAGGATGTATATAACCCAGCCCCCAGGCCAAAGGAAGATAGGGACAAATAAGAGAAAATGGAAGGCATCATTTCCTTATTTCTAAGTTTGTTGTTCAGGGACACAAAACTATGAAAAGCAAAGGAGAAGAGAAAAAGAAATAAAAAGAAGAAAGAAAATAAGAGAGACTACCAAAGCTTCCATTTGTTCTTCATCAGGCCATTCACCATGGTGCACTTTGTGGAAGACGATTCCTAGAAAGTTCTAGTGTGGTGGAGTTGTATGGATTTCTCCTACATTGGTATTTTTTGTATATTCTTAAGGTGTATTCTCTTAGATTTGGGGTCAAAATTTGAGAAGGACATTGTATCTTTGCTTCATAGTAGATATTCCCATTATTTGACCCCATCGTTTTCCTCTCATACTCTATGAGTGACTTCTATTTAAAATCAAATTTTCTCTCTATTTGCTTGCTATTTTATTCTTGGGTTTACACTCTCATCCATAATGTTTCTGTAATAAATTTTTTTGTCACATCCCATTGACCATATATCAATATTATATGTACATATTCTTTAACAAGTGGTATCAAAGTCAAGGATGTAGATACAGATCTAGATGAGGAAGTATGATGATGTAATAATGATTAAGTTGATGATCACAAATTGGAATATTTAGAAACTAAAAATAGAGTATATTCGATGTGGTAAGAATTAGTATGAATTGACTGAGGGGCACAATTTAGGGAATACGCCAGATGCATATTGGATCGAATTGAATAAGAAGATAATGGGAACAATGTGAAGGCATCTCGACATTTCCATTTTCAAGCATGACTTGGAGGAGACAAATGCCAAGAATCTATGGGACAAACAAAGCTTTCTTGATTAAGAAGTTGGTGCACCTAAAGTATGGAATTGATATTAGTATTTTTTAGCACATGATTTAACTCCAAAGTCTTGTCAATCTACTAGGATTTGTGAATATAGTTATTAATTATGAACTCCTAGAGCTACTTATTCTAAAGGTCATACCTAGTCAGTTGTGAGAAGCTCGTAATGACAATTAGCAATTATGCCCAAGAAGGAAAGTTGACACTTGACCGGATGATGAGGTGTCTACCGAATGAAGAGACTCTATGTTGGGCCTTATTCTAAATAAATTCAGAGTTTCTCTTCATCAAGAGGAGCACAAATATAAAAAGAGACCATGGGAGACCTAAAAACCATAGTGAGTTCCATGATCGCACGAAGACACATGGTAGATCATAGTTGAAGAGTAGAGGGTGCTTCCAATACAGCAAGCCATGGCATATCAAAAAGGAATGCAAGGTCTAGGAAAGGAAACATGGGTTTGAAGCTAAAGAGAAGATGGATAATGATAAAAACACTACAGTGATAACCTTAGATTACATGGACAATGATAATGATGTTCTTTTGACATTCCAAGAGTAGTGCCTACGTGTTGATGAGGATAATTCTAAATGGGTGGTGGGTACTAGAGCTTCTTACATGCTTCACCTGGTAAGGAGTTCTTCTCCACATATAGGAAGGATGATTTAGGTAGGTTGACGATAAGAAATACATGTTCTCTAGAATTTTCAAGATTGAAGACGTATGTGTCCGATAAGTATTGGTTGCATATTCACTCCCAAGGATGTTTGTCATGTTCCTGACTTGCAGTTGAGTTTGATATCTTTCTCTTTTTTATGGATAAGGGTATCATTTAGACCTTGAAAGAGTCAAATGTAAGATTAAAAAGGGGAATTTGATTGTAGTGTGTGGTCAATCATGTTTCACATCATATAATATCCAAATGAGAGTGCTCAAAGGCACCATTAATGCAATCAAGGAAAATAAGAAAATTAATGGTACATACGGATGGGTGCACGTGCATGAAGGGCTTATAGATTCTATCAAAGAAGATTTTGATTCCTTATTTCAAGAACACTTGTCTCAATTCATGTGATTCATGTCACACCTAAAATAATTGGCGAGTTTCCTTCATGAATGGGTAAAAAGTGAAGTCAAAGCTTTTATAGTTGGTTCATTTGGATGTATGTTTCATGTTTAAGGTGGAATTACTAGGTGAAAATATGTAATTTTCTCACATTCATTGATACATTGTGCAAATTAACCGACCATTTTCTAGAAATTTATATGCATGTGGAATATTACATATTTTCTTTATACATTCTAGGGCTAGGTAGTGAGCTTACTTCAATTCGATCAATCGATCTCCATTAATTTTTATAGGATTCTAGATACTTGAGAATATATGGACAAGCAAGGATGCATCTAATAATTGTTTGTGAGTATTTAGATGCAAGGCATACACACATGTTCCCAAGGAAAAACGGTTAAAGGTGCATGATAAAGAGGTGCCATGTATAATTCTTAGCTATGGAAATCAATAGTTTGGTTATAAGTTATGGGATCCAGTAAAAAAGATCATGAGTAGACACAGAGATGTGACATTATGTGAGAGTCAGATAGTGATATATCCCGAGAGTGATGATATAGAGGTTGTAAGATCAGGTAGTAGCTTTTTTATGATGAGTATGATGATGCTTATGCTTCTTCACATGTGCAATCTTCACATGAGAAAGAAGAGAAACATGATCACCTTGAGCAGCAACATTATATCATATCAAGTTGGCATGTGCCAGATGTGTATATGAGTGATTTAGATTCATAGTCAGAGACTTTTGGGCAGGGGACTAAGATAATGTGGAGTCATTAGATCAGAAGTCAAGGAGGTCTAACAAAGCTCATCATCCTTCATGTAGACATATCAATATATTATTTTATTGATCAGAGGAGCCAGAGACTTTTCTAGAGGTACAAACTCATAGAGACATATCACAATGACATCAGGCAATACATGAGAAGATGACTTCTTTGTAAGAGAATGATGCCTATGAGCTTGTGTGCTTTACAAGGATTAGAACTCATTAGAGAACAAGTGGGTATACATGATGAAAAAAATATGACATGTCATACTAGTTGTCAGGTGCTTCAGTCAAAAACTAGGGGTACCGTTTAATGAGATTTTTCTACTGTTGTGAAGATGATTTCTATCACATTGGTTCTAGGTTTGGTTACTAGTCCAGATCTTTCGTAATGTATGTGAAGACATCATTTTTTCATGGTGAACTCATCAGGGAGATATGCATGGAGCAACCAAAAGGATTTCATGTAAAGGGAAAGAAAACATAGTCTATAGATTGAAGAAGAGTTTGTATGGTCCAAAACAAGACCCCATCTAGTGGTACAAGAAGTATGATTATCTCATTTAGAGTCACGAGTACTAGAAGACAAGTGCATATCCATGTGTCTACATCAGGAGGTTTTCTAATGATAAGTTTATTATTCTACTACTATATATGGATGACATGTTGATAGTCGGACATGATGTCATTTTGATAAAAAAAAATTGAAGGCAGCGCTTTCCAAAAGCCTTTGAAATGAAGGATTTGGGACAAGCACAATGGATTCTGGGGATGCAGATCAGACATGACAAGAAGCAACACAGCTTGTAGTTGTCACAATAGGCCTATGATGAACCGATTTGTGAGTGATTCAACATGAGCAAAGTTAAAGTTTTGATTTCCCCATTGTTAGGTCATTTTAAGCTAAGTAAGAAGTCATTCCCATCTACTCATGAGTAGAGGAGGAGTTGGACATAATCTGCTATTCTTATGCTATGAAGATTTTGATGTACATAATGTTGTGTACTCGTCCTGATATTGCTCATGCGGTTGGTGTTGTGAGCAAGTTTTTTCTTAAACCATGGAGAAATTACTAAGTGATGATCAAGTGGATCTTTGGACATTTATAAGGCACCAACAACACATGTTTCATGTATGTTGGTTCTGAACTAGTTCTAAAAGGCTTCGTTTACACTAAAATGGCAGATTACATTCATAATATAAATTCTACCTAGGGCATGTTTCTACTTTTATAGCGGGGGTTGTATCTTGACAGTCTAGGTTACAAAAATGTGTTGCGCTTTCTACAAAAGAGGAAGAGTATATTGCATCAGCCAAATCAGGAATGAAAATGCTCTAGATTGTGAGATTTTTAGATGAGATGGGTATGAATTATGTTTATTAGACTATGTTTTGTGATAGTGAAAGTGTTATTAATTTGAGCAAGAGCACAACACATCATGGATGGACAAAGCACATTGATGTAAGAGATCGTTGGCTTTGCGATGTGATTGATAAGAAGTTCCTTATATTGAAAAAGATCCATACTAAGACAAAAGATTCCGATACGATGACGAAGATGGCGACATGAGACACATTAGAGCTTTGTAAAGAACTTGGTGACATACATTCTGAGTGATGGTTCTATGATGACAATTTCCTCCTTGGACTGGAGGGGAAGATTGTTGGGTCTGCATGTCCAACCCGAAGAAGGCAAGGTCCATTAAGTCATTACATTAGCTGCTGCTTGAGCGACATATATATCCCATTTTCCATAGCCAAAGGAAGATAGAGTTGAATAGGAGAAAAAATCAGCCGATGTTGCCTTATTGTTGAGTTCTTTATTCACAAAGACAAAAGGAAGAAAAGCAAAGGAGAAGAGAGAAAGATAGGGATAGAAGAAAGAAAGTAAGGCAGGTTGTCCAGGCTTTTAGATGTTCTTTTTATACTTCGTGGAACAAGGTATCTTCTTGAGAAGTTCTTGTGTGAAGGAGTTGTAGGCAGCTCTCTATATATTGGTATTTTCTTATATCTCTTTCTGATTGTATTCTCTAGGGTTTGGGGTCAAAATCCAAGAAGGACAATTGTACCTTTATCTCGTAGCAGATTTTTCCGTCGGTTGGTTCCGTAATTTTTCTCATACTCTGTGAGTGTTTTTCACATAAAATCTAGCGTTCTCTCTATCTACTTGTGGCTCTATTCTTGTATTTATACATTCGTTGGTAATGCTTCCACAATATTTAGTATGCGTGCATATTCCCCAACATAATCCACATTGTTTAATAAAAATAAAATTACAGCACCTTAACATCCTGGTATCAGATGACCTTCTTTGATTCATGTGAATTGGTTCAACCATTGGACGAAAAACTATGCCGTCATGTTGTGAGTTGCTTGACGACTCGTTGATAGTGGTTTAGACCTGACCTCACCCCGTTTCAAGATTCGTTTGTGCTAGCTATTGATATTTTTGGCGTGAGCGTTGAAAGCAAGTCATGTATGTCCGTTATTTTCAACCGTGTATATGACTCATTCATCAAGTCATTCCAATACATGCGCTTTTTTTCTTCCAATACATGCGCTTGTAGATCTTTTTGCGTTCATTAAGTCATTCCTGATCGTAGGCTCGTAGATCTTTTTGCGTTACGGATCCAGTGTAACCTTGTCCTACAGGAGGAATACAAAATCTGACTTGGTTTCTGTTGGTTGGGCTACGTTGTTGTATTAAAATTTGGATGATGGTCAAGTGGGCTGAACAATCTTATCCTAGTCTGCTCCAGGCAAGTAGAAAATTCGATAACATATATACCCTCTTTATCGACCTTATTCTGGTCCCAAGTAGCAATTTTATTAACAGGTATACCCCCTTTTGATATATACGCAATCAATGTTGTCGTCTACACTGCTCTAAATATACAATAATGGATATACAGATCTCATTATGCGTAGTCGATGATGGATGTTCCATGTAGTATTTCGAGATCCGCACACGCATGCTTTGCTGTTTTCGAAACGTATATTTTCAGGAATAATTGCTTTCCAATTTCAAGCTTACGTTTGTTTATGTTACCCCAATGGTGTTTCCCTCCTTTTAGGATGTCAATGTCTTCAGGGCAATCACAAGCTCTTTTGGGATTAACGCATCATGCATGTCCTCTGATGTTCTCAATACCAGGAATTGTATTGAAACTAAAAGGAAAATCTTTATTACCAAAGACATAAACTGCCTGAATACATCTCTCTTACTTGTGGTGGCCATACATGCCTTTTGGATTTGTTAGTCCTGTCTCACACGGAGTAGCCTATACTCCTATCAGATTAAGGACACATGTCATATCCATTTGATCCAAACCAATAGCTTCAGTAACGATGTACACATTTCAAAAGATAAATAAAAAAGTAGTGTACTCCGTGATCATACAGGAGTAGCAAATTTGAAACTCAGTACATACACCATCGATAATTCACATACTATATCTCGGCTGAGCCCACCATCTACCATCTCCGAAACACGTCTATCAGTACCAACCCACCAAACCACCAACTCAACCCCATAAGACCAAAGAGGTTCCCCACTTCAACACTAAATCCTATCACCAAAAAAACGCATGTGGTTAGAAAATATAATGTCTTTGAAAGAAAAGCTGCCCCGACTCCATGAATTGATATAAGTATTATTGGTATTTACCCAAAGGCTGATAGTCCAGGTAGCCTCAACAGCAAATTCCACAATAATTAAAATCATAAACAAAATTAAATTTGACGCACAAAAAAAAAATTAATTCCAGACTAGGCAATGTCAAAGAATCCCTTAAGGAGTACACTAAAGTCACCACCGGTTTCATCAATATATTTACTTGACAAGATGAATAATGATGATATTGAAGAATATATATCTTACACCGACCAAGCAATGGAGGAATCAAAGTATTAGAGTGTTGCCCTTGAGTTACTAACTGAAGCTCATGGTTTTTTTATCATGAATCTTTTAATTTACTAATATTTAAAAACTAATTATCATTTAGGGTTGTGAATTTCGATTTATAGAATCATATATTTCGTTTGACAAAGCGGTGGCGGTTGTTCAGACAGCGATTAAATATTATCGGGAAGGAGCGATCAGTCTGCATCCGGTGTTATCAAACGACAGGTCGACCACTGCTAGCTATTTGTACTATTTTTACATTAAATGCAGCGGTGGGCAGCGTTTGCGGATTTCATTTTTTCACCGAAGAAAAATCATATGGTGATCCATTTCACCGTACCAGAGCTATGACTGACCAAACGCTTTGCCAAACGTTAGAATAGTCACTACTCTTTAAATTCAAGCTTTATCCCTTCTATTTTGTAATTTTCCAATGAATTTGGAGCTTATAAATGCTTATTTCTCTTCCCCTTTCTCAAAGCTGAATCACTATTTTGTAATTCCTCATTTTCTCTTATGTTTGTTTTTTATAAGTGCATATCAACTTATATCTTATAATCGTCTATTTTAGGCTCTTTGAATTTTTCACTGTGTCTTTTTCTTTCAAGTATTTAGAAAGATCTCTAAGACTACTTACCATCTCTTTTCATATGTAGTTGACTACGAGACAAACTCTTCCCTTTAAGTTTCTATCTTGGGTAATATTTTTCAGAAATCTTTGATATATTATCATCTTCTTTGACCAACCTATGCATATTTGTGTAGAATAGACCTCGTACTATAACGTTCTAGTTCTCAATAAAACAAACATACTTAAGAAAAAGAATGTTGATTTGCCAAAGTGGCACTTCCATTGTAACTTAAAAATAGATTGCATGGTCTGTTATTTGAAAGATGAACATGGAACGCACCTCTTTATTGTTCTTCTCTATTGCATCATAGCAATTAAGTTTGCATTGACAGTTACTTGTAATGTATCTTTAATATTCTTCCACCGAGATGCAACAAATGGAGGATATTAAGGATGAGTCTGACAGAAATAAGTATAACATGATTTGAAATTATCATGTTTGACCATGTTGCACATGAGGTGGAGCATTTAGATAGGTATTCTACTAGAGAATATTTCCCCCAAATATTCCATGTAAATTTGACATAATTTGATAAAATAATGTGTTATCACTTATTCCAACTAGCTCCCATTCTATTTTTTTCTTTCATTTCTTCTACTTCCTACTGGTTGTATACCACATTTAATTTTCATTTTTTTATTTTTTATTTCTTGTCATTGCATGTTTATCATTATAACCTAGTAATATACTAACATGCTAATAACTAGTTGAAATTAAAAAGCTCTAGAAAAATAAACATTGTACATTATGGTTTTATTTCAGACTCCTCATTTTGAAAATATATTCCATTCTTCTTGACTATTTAGACAAAGGTTGTCTTGGGTAGGAGTGTCAAAAATGTAATTTTGAGTCAGTTCCTAATCGGGCAAGAACTAGGTCAATGCAAAATAACTTAAACTAGAAGAAACATGAAATGGGATTTTCTTGGAAAGTTGTTGGCCCAGAATTAAAACCGAGTTTATAATGTAAATGATATAGTGCAAACCAGATAACCAGATTTTCTAGTCTTATTACTGACTAATCAAATATATCTATTTATAACCTGATTAGAGCTTAGATGGTTCGAACTTATCAATTTGGATCAAACCTAGTTTGGGAAAATAAGGCCCATAACTGACCTAGTTTGCCTATATCCAAACTTGGAATTGGTCTAAAATACATAATTCTAACCTACAACTTGTTTTTCTGGGGCCACATAAGGTCAAGCTCAAGGATTTGAGAAAAATTTTGATTGTCAGTAACTTGGGTGAGATGAATCTCGTGACTCATATATCATACTTGATCCTAAATATATATAATATTTCAATTTGTATTGCATTTTGCTATTGTAGTAGGTTATGGTTCATATCACAATTAGTTACAATTCACACTAAATAAACTAATTAATAATAACTCATTAGAATAATATGATAAGTGTTGGTATTTTCAAAAGTGATACTTTAATTGATTTCAAAATGAATATGCTTTAAGTCCATTGTATATTATCTATCTTCCATGATTATTACCTACGACACACTTTTAATATTAGAAATATGAATACAAAGATAAATATAATTTGTACCAATGAGAGTATAATATACGTTTAAGTGGGATATTTTATAATGTACTAGGCCCTTGGTTTAGCATACAAGGGATATGGGATCATAAGTGATGTTGTGCAACATTCTATTATGACTTCTAAACTTGTGTCATATTTTGACAACTGATGCTTAGAGAAAATCACAGCCAATAGAGGCTTCTCATCCCAATGGCAGTTGGATGATAATCTAGAAAAGAGTTATAAAGTTTACATAATTGCTAGGGAGGTAGTGTCTACCATTATTTTTCTGTGAGGTTGTAACTTTCTTTATGTGTTTCTTACATATATGAGGCTTTTTAAATTACGAAGAGTGGTCTCCTAGGAGAGTGATATTCTAGGTGTATTTTTCACCAGAGTGGAGATAAACATCTTGGTCTCATACATTGAGAGTCTTTGGAAGATGAGAGATTCTAATTATTATCTTACTTGGAAGTATAGGATATTCTTTACATTTATAAAATAAGTAATTTGAAAAATGAAGTAAAAATGTTATAGATTTTTTAATAATATAATAATGTGTTATGCTATTTAGATATTGATCTTTAGAACTATAGTTTTGGGAATCTCGTTGTATATACAAGTTTCGATGTAGTTCCTCTTCTTTTAATACATGAGACACAACTCATGCAAAGGCTAAATACAAGAGGAGTGAAAATGCTTATTTTTCCCAACTTGTATAAGACATGATTAAAGCATGACTTTCTTAATATGATCCATCCATTATAAAATATGATTCATGCACATAGGCAAGGGAGAGTCGAGATCATCTATTTTACAGGATATTGGAAAGACCAGGCATATGCCAATCTCCACATATTTCCTATGATAAGTCTTGATTTACCCCATTCCGTGAAAGACATATCCCCTAGAGAAGTGTGTTCAATCACATCGTATATAGGATGGAGTAAGCCAAAATTTATCACATGAAGATATTGTGATGCCAAAATTTATCTCTAGGTATAAAGAATGTGAAATTTTTATACCATTTTTACTAATACCAACAGAACCCTCGGAGGAAGATTGTGGTTCTTCGATGACCACATTGTGCTGGCAAGGAGGTGGACTCCTGAGGCGGACATCAGGCGGACTGCTCTGAAGACGACACCGGTCTGGGTGTCTTTACCAGACGTCGGCAAGCATTGGACGGCGAGAGCCATTTCAGTGATTGGCCATGCTATTGGCATTCCTAGGGCTATCGACAGGAGGCCTGATGGCTCTATGCTGGGTTGCGCAAGGCTTTGTGTCGAGATCTCGGATGAGAAGGCTCCACCACCTCTGGTAATGGTGGAACTGCCAAATGGTGATGAGTGGGAGGTGAAGGTCAACTATGAAGCTCTCCCTGATCGCTGTGACTCCTGTCAGGTGTTTGGCCATAGCACCGGGGGGTGCTCAGGGGTGAGGAGCTCCACGGTTCACCTGTCACCGCCTATCGTAGCTGGGGAATTTCGGCGACCAGCTAAGGGTTGTGGTAGACAACTGTCGAGGCCACCGCCTACCAGAGCAAAATCTATAATTCAAGTGGATAGAAGGAAAGGAAAGGAGAAGGCTAGCCCGGAGGCTGAGGTGATAGTGCTTGAGCCTCCCCCTACTACTTCTACTGAAGATGAGGTCCTACAGAGCCCGGCTGCTCCGACACCCGAAGGTCATGGTACTGATGATGTTGGTGCTTTCGTGGTGGCTGAGAGAGCAAGAAGGCCCAGCACTACTAATGAAGAACAACCAAGGGTGGTTGACCTCAGTAACCCGTTCTCTGATCTGAGAAAAGGGGTTGAAAAGGAGGTGGTTGATGTAGGGCTAACGAGAAGCAGGAGCCCAAAGCAAACTTGAAGTACTGCCAAGGGACAAGCAAAGAATCAAAGGAAGAAGGTTACCCACTCTGGGGAGGGGAGTGGGAACACCAATAGTTAGATTGTTTATGCTCACGTGGAATGCGAGAGGTGCGTCCCTTGCTTACAGGTAGAGGGAGCTGAAGAAGGTGATTCATGAAGAAGGTGTTAGCCTAGTCTTTTGCTTGGAAACTAGAATAAAAAGAACTGTTGAGGATAGATTGAAGACCTTGTTCCCCACTGGTTGGGAGATGCTGTCAAACATCAAACACAGAGATGGGTGCAGGATCATTGTTGGCTGGAACCCAAATGTTTGGGACATAGCCCCTATCAACATGATCGATCAAATGATCACATTGAGCTGCTGTAACAGGGGTGGGTTGGAGTGCATTGTCTCAGGAGTGTATGGTGAGACTCGTGAGAAGGATAGAAGTTGGTTATGGGAGATGATCAGAAGCACTGCCCAACCGACTATCCCGTGGCTTGTCTTAGGAGACTTCAATAATATTAGAAAGGAAAAAGAGAAGCATGGTGGTCTCAAAGTACCTGAGAGAGTCATGGCAGCTTTCAATGATGCGGTTGAAGATGCTGGTATGATCGAGATGAACCAGATTAGTGAAGGAACTATGTGGTCAAATAAACAGAAGCCAGAGAGAAGGATTGCTAGCTGCATCAACAAAGCTCTCATCAATGAGGCCTGACTTGATGTTTGGCCACACGCAGTTGTCAGACTAGGTGCTAATATCATGAGTGACCACTCATGGATGAAGATGGAATTTGCTAGCAAACAACCTGTTAAATGACCCTTTAGGTTCTTAAAACTTTGGTGCGAGTGGGAGGGATTTAAGGATGTAGCTGAGAGAAGCTAGGACTTAGATGTCCTTGGCAACCCCCTGTATAGGGTTTTAAAGAAACTACAACATACTAAAAGAGCTTTGAAGAAGTGGAGTAGGGAAAAGGTCAATATTATAAACATGTTGTACGATGCTACCAAGAATTATGATAAAGCTGCTGTCAATGTTAGAGCCATGTCCACCAATATAAGAGCTATTAATGATGAACTTATCGCAGAGAATAGACTCAAAAATCTGAAGAAAGCCGAGGAAAGGTTTCAATGGCAACAAAGCCGTTTAAAGTGGATAAAAGATGGGAACTTCAACACGAAAGTCTACCACTCAGCTGTTAAGAAGAAGGAAATGAGGGAAGCAATCCATGAACTCATAAATGAACACAGGCAGACTGTGGACAGTAGGGGTGAGATAGCTTCTTGTGCAGAGACGTTCTTCCATAACATGTATAATCAACATGCCAGCCTGGACAGGAGGTTTGGAGAGATGCTACCGGGGAGGAAGATCACTGATAGAATGATTGAGGACATGTGTAAAGAAGCTATAGATGAGGAAATCAAGGCTGTGGTTTTCTCTATCAACCCTTCTAAGGCTTCGGGGCCGGACGGGTTCAATGGTAGATTTTTCCAGTTCATGTGGTACTATATAAGGGAAGACATTAACGCTGGTGTTAGATGGAGCCTTAATGGTGGGAGCATGGTTAGAGCTATAAACCATACGTTCATCAAGTTGATCCCTAAAACAAAGGATGCTAAGGAGATGTCATACTTCAGGCCCATCGCTTGTTGCAGCATTTTGTACAAATGTATTGCTAAACTCCTGTCAGGTAGACTCAAGATGGTGTTGCCGCATATTATATCTGAAGAACAAAGTGCCTTCATCATAGGTCGGAGGTTGGCAGATAGCACTCTTCTTGGCATTGAATTCCTCACTGGGTTCAATGTGAGAAGAGGTAACTCGAAGGTGTGTGTGAAAATAGATCTTGTGAGAGCTTACGACTATGTCATGTGGGAGGCTCTATGGGCTATTATGAAAGATATGGGGTTTGCTGATCGGTGGATAAAGATCATCATTCAATGTGTCCAAACTCCTTCATTCTTGATCCTTATTAATGGGGGACCTGTTGGTTTGATAAAAGCTTCTAATGGACTCTGGCAAGGGTACCCTCTCTCCCCCCTCCTATTCACTATTCTGATGGAGGGGCTTACACACATGATTAAGGCAGCTGAAGAAAGTGGGCGCATCAAATCGTTCATTGTCAGGGGGACCAAGGTGAAATCACACCTCATTTTTGCGGATGATATCATGCTCTTCTCTGTTGGGAATGCTAGAAGATTGAGGGAGTTTAAGAAGGTTTTGAACACCTTCGGTAAACTCTCTGTGTTGTATATCAGTACTATCAAGTCAAGGATATTCTTCTCAAAATCTTGTGATTGCAGAAGGGGCAGATTGAAAGTGGCCTTTGGTGTTGAAGGAGGTCGGTTACCTATGAGATACTTGGGGGCCCCTGTTGTAGGAGGGAGGGGGTTTTCTAAAGATTATAGCCCATGTTTATATAGGATGCGGGAGAAGGTAGACAGTTGGACAACACCACCTTGGCACTTGCTGGCAGGCTGGTGCTAGTTAGATCTATTTTGTAGAGCCTTGTGAGGTTTTGGGGGGAGGTTTGTGATGTTCCCTGTAGGGTGGCTGAGGATATGAGGAAGATAGTAGGAAACTTCATATGGGGTGGTAAGGGCTATAGGATCTCATGGGATGTCATGGATCGCCCGTACGCTAAAGGGGGTTTGAACATAAAGAAGCCAACTGACATCATCGTCGAATGCCAATTGAAGAGACTCAACAAATTTCTTGTTGAAAGGGATAATGTGTGGTCCCGGTGGATGACTAAAAGATATGGGTCTATTCCTATTGACGCGGATAAACATTCATCTAGGGTGTGGAGGAACCTTTGCCGCAACTGGGCAGAGGTCAGGCACCTGTATGCGGTTGGTGATCATGGTTTGGTGGGCCTTATCAATCAACTTATCAAACCTTGGATCAATAGAGGTTTTCTGCCTGACGTTAGCTGGGCTAAGGTGCTTTGGGGCACAAACCACTACCCCAAATGGAGTATTGCTGCGTACAGATTAATGCTGGGGAAGCTGCCTACCTTGGATCAGCTCCTTTCTTGGGGCATTCAAGTGAACAACACCTGCATTTTGTGCAAAAAAGAGGATGAAGATCACAAGCACTTGTTCATTGCTTGTAGCTACGCCAAGCTGGTCTGGTCCACTATTTGCTTGAAGAACACTTGGGGTCCAAATCATAATAGCGATCTGGAGGAGATCATCCAGTGGATGAATGTGAATCTGAACACTAAGAGAAGCCTACAGTTCGGTGGGCTGTGCTTTGCTGCTTTTGCTACTACATATGGGAGGAGAGAAACAACATAGCATATTCTCGTGCTCCTCGTTGTGAGAGTGAGCTGCTGAAAAAGATTGCGGCTGAACTCACACATCATATACATGCAAAGAAAAACCTCATTAAAGGGGTGCCCGAGAGGGCTAGAGTATACTAGGGATTTTGTATATAACCCTGCTTTACTTTGCTGGATGGGTTTTTGTACACCCCGTCCTTTTTATGGTGTTGTCATGTCTTTGTAACCGGTAGCTTTGCTACACCCTTTGGAATATATTTACCGTACTTCCAAAAAAAAAGATTTATCATTAGCACACATATTATTCATATCACTTTCTATTTACTAGTATAACTAGGAATCACTTATATGAACTTGGTATAAACTCCAAGTCAACATAGTACTAAAATGGATACAAGAATGAACTTTGAATTGTTATATGCTCTTAGTATAAACACATTAGTAGATTAATCAATAAAGAACTAGCACGAGACCCATTTAAATACAAAACTTGGGTCAAAACAGTCATCAAAAAGGGATCCGATTTGAAATAACTAATCCACAACCAATATTAGTATTTATAATATTGAATATGATTTGAATGTGTAATAATCAACATGTGAAAATCAAGTTATATATGTAAGGTAGGGTGTAAGAGAACAAAAATAAAATAAAATCATATGTTGTCATTAGTCATTCCGATAGAAGTATAGTGAAGGAAAAAAGAAAGTTAGTGGACGTAATAGAAATGTGGGTCGTTTGGAATACTAAATCAAACGAAATTTTACATAATTATTTCAAGTTGCAGGGGGAATCTGACAGAAAACTTTTTTTGAAGAAAATATCATAAGTAGCCATCGTCACATATGTGCATATGTGTTCTAAAGGCATGTCTGAGATTTATTGATGTATTATTTTCAAGGTGTAGATGATATATTTTCCATATGCATATTCCTCATTTCATGGCATTCCTATAGGAAGTAATCTGACAAAAATCTAATAATACTTGGAAGAAGTATATATATCTCAGGCTTGGTGAAGTCCAACTACAATGAACAATTTTGCAGACACGTAACACCTTCAGGGATTAGACCCAGAAATAAAAATATTAAGATTAGTCTTTCACCTTAAAGTAGGAATGTGATATATATTAGCATATATGTCTTTTAGCATGTAACTAGTGAGGATAAGATGTTAACTGGAAAACAGATGTTTGCATACACTTATTTGATTGTTTTCCCCTTGGAATGTGGATATATGTCCACAAATATATAAGAAATTTACAAAAAAAATGTTAATTTTTGATTGAAATTTGTGTGGGTAACATTTCATCTTAAAATACAAATGTGTATTTATATTGATTTGGTTTCTCTATATCCTAGCCACCTTTACATAGGAGAATATAAGATATCAACCATCTCTAACAATGATGTTTAAAATAAAATTATCATTTCACAGTCATAATTATTGAAGTTGATATATAGGATTTAATGAGGCTAGAGAATGATGTCTATTAAATTGTGTGTTTTCAACAATGTATTGGTTTATGATGTCATGATGTTTACTTTGGAGGCAAAAATACCTAAGAAATTGATTCTAACTGAGAAATTCAGATTTATTTTAGGCACATTCTACGGATCTTCTTGTAGTAGTTTTATTCTACTAAATCAATTTAGAAAGTGACTTAATACTACTAGAATGCTTCAAATAACAAAAGTGTCTCTTGCATCCTAGTTGATGATGATACTTGAAGGTTGTTGTTGTAGATAATAAAAATGGTGTAGACGTTTAATTATAATTTGAGATATTTGAATCTATTTTAGGCATATTCTTTTGCTCCTCTATGTGTAATTTCATTTTAGGTAGAAGTAATGATACAGAGAATTCAGTCATTCCATAAAATACTTCATATAAAATGAGTGTGTACCACACACTACTTGTTGATTATATAATGATATTCAAATTTATATGGCAAAAATGCTTGAAACACTTTTCTCTTATTTGATGAAGTCATATTTATTTCAAGTTTATCTTATAGAGTTTTAATAATAACACACTTCTCAGTAAGTTGCTAAAGACGGAAACCATTACTATTCATCATATTCCTTTTGATGTGCTATAGGTTATATATTTGGATTTCCTATGTTGTGTGGAAGACTTACCTAGACTTTATGTCCCTATAATTGATTTAAAAAAATACAAATTGCAATTTGTGAATTAAAATCCTTATATAGTTGGTGATTGAAGATAATAACCTATTGATTCCACAAAATTTTGGCCTACCAACTTCTCTATAATAGTTGTGGTTATTAAGTAAACTAAGAATATTTGCAAAACTTTTTAAGGGGTGGTTTGTTCAATTAAAGATGATACTTTTTATATCTTATGATTCAATTTGCTTTCCAAAGGAATAACCTAGATTGGCGTCCATATCTATACTACTACAAAAAGATTGATACTGGTGAAGCAATTTATAGCCATGCCTTTAAAGTATTTTTATCGAATATAATTATGATAAAATGATAGTAATTTCTCTTTAACTTCTCCCAACTTACGCTATGTTTAGTACGTAGTGAATGCAGGGGAGGGGAGGAGAGGGGAAGGGAGGGGAGGGAACACTTATGTTAGTGTGTTTGGTTAGCATGGAGAGGGGAAGGGAAGGAAAACACAAAAAATAACATAAATATAAAAAATGATGTAAAATGTTGATGATACAAAAATATTTTTACATATAATAATTATATTTATATTTATTAACATACATCAATATATAAAAAAAATTATCACAAAGGCGTCAAAAATAAATAAGGTTGTGAATCATTTCTAGATGGAAAAGTCTACAGATTAAAAAAATTCTAAGATGTCATAAACACAATATATGATTTTATTTGTTTTGTGTTAAAAGCATTACATAAGAGATACTTTTTATGAAATAATTTACTTTTTATTTTTTTATTCACAAAATATTTTCCTCCATGTAGTGAAGTACTTCCCGCCATAGTCCACCACAATTTTTCTAATAATTTTTTTTATATTTGTGTAATAATCTCAAAATTTTCAACTTCTCTACCATAAAT
This sequence comes from Alisma plantago-aquatica, assembly GCA_963693085.1. Classification (NCBI taxonomy): domain Eukaryota; kingdom Viridiplantae; phylum Streptophyta; class Magnoliopsida; order Alismatales; family Alismataceae; genus Alisma; species Alisma plantago-aquatica. The sequence continues at coordinate 649,239,496 of OY856415.1, read as the reverse complement.
ATATATTTTTTGGTTTCCTTCTATGTTATACATAAATTTTATTTTAGTTTCTTTTATTTTATTTTTTCAAAAAAATCTCCAAATTTTATCTAATACTCCTCCATTGTTTAATATTTCCAACCAAGTAGTGTAACACATTAATGACATACTATTTTTTTATCCATACTAGTTGTGGGTTATATTAATTTCCCCCAGCCAAATTATTTATATTTTATCTCTCCATTTTATATCTTTCCTGACCTTTCTAATAAATGTCCCACCAAATCTTTCCCCTTCTCCTTGTCTCCACTCTGATTCGGTGAGGAGAGAATGGAAGAGAAATGGCTTAAAATACACTTAGTTTGTTCCCATTCATTCCCCTCCCCTCCCCATCACTTTGTTCAACAAAATAGCCTAAGCTTCTTCCCCTCCCTTCCCCTCCCCTCCATTCACCATGTACCAAACATGTCTTTAGTTATTCCCCAACTCTCTCACTCTCTTTTTATCTTTAACTATCCTCAAAAAATTATATGGGACAATAGAATCACCTCCTCAACTCTCTTCAACTCCATTTATTTCTTTTTCATGTTTTTTTCTCTCATGACATAACTACATACCTATTCTCCCTATTCTTTCAAACACATTTATGTCCATATTGACCCTTTCCCTTCTACACTATTCCTCTTTTAACAAATTCATCCTTATACACTCTTTTCCTTCTAACACTTTATAGTTTACAAGTCTTTAATATGTTAAATACATCCCCACTAAACTATAATAATTATTCCCAACAAAAACATATTTAGTTCTTCACTAATAATCATGCCCATAATTTTTGAATATATTTACTCCCAACATCTTCTGTCATTCTCTCCATCAATTTCTACCCATTCTTGACAATTCTCTAATTGTCACTTCATTTATTTTAAGAAATCATTCTTCTCATATTTGTACTCCTTTGGTTTAAGTTCATAGAATAAAACCATTCCAAAAAATATCTTTTCTCATTTTAAACACATCAAAAGTATACAAAAAAGGATGACCCTATCATTTTATTAATTTGTAAACAATATTTATTAACTCTTGTATTTCTCATGTTTCACTTGTTTAAAAATATTTAATCTGGAGCAATCAATCTTATAAGATGTCTTTTACTTCAATTTTTTTATAGAAAATACTAATTCAAGCGCATATTCCTTTTACCAATTTAAGGATATCCCCACCACCACATTTTGTATTTTGAATAAATTATCATACTTAGTCAACCTAATAACAACTCAATCTTTGTACTCCTCATGTATCCTCCCATTTTCCTTCAATCTCTTGTCATTCTCATAAACTATTAGTACAAAATCATTTATTGTATCCAATCAATCTTCTCATTCTCACCTCTAATCTCTTCCACTTCTCAACAACTATATGTATTTACCATACACTCATTATGGGTCTCTACATAAATCATTGATTCTCTTATCCATTCTCTTCATCTCTCTCTTACTATCCTCACTCAGTCTCCATTTCATTTGTTCCATTTTTCAGCATGAGAGATGAGGTATGTTTAATTGACAAAACTCTAAGATCTAAAGTCCATGATCATTCTTGCCAATTGCATATACAAGATTGATTTTTTTTTAACATAAGAAAACCAATTTCATTATGGAAAGCCATATGAAATATATACAGAAAGGAAGACAAACTAACAGACCATAGAATGATTAAGAACAGATACCACCCACTACAACAACTCATATTAGAAATTGAAAAGAACAATGGTGCATAGATTTCTCATCAACTTCATTGGCTAACATAGCTTTTTATGAGGGATACCCTCAACTTGAGTATGTATTTGTAGTAGAGTAAACACACCAAATTGGTATTCCATAAGGACATCATCCCCACACTTGCTGCCATACAACTAAGTAATTTTTTTTTTGGTCAGCTAAAATCCGGTGATGCTTTTTTTGTATTTTTTCAGGAGGAATTAAAATGAAACTACTCAACTGAGTGTTGGGTAGTAAAGATGAAAAAGAATGAAAATGAACAGAGCTAATTGGTAACAGTTCCTTAGCTCTGACAAAATAAAGATCGTAAGAGAGGAGAGGGACACCGGAAGTCCATGGCTGTCGGCCTAAGTCTCCCTTAATCTTTCTCCAAACTCTGTCAGTAGAACAGAAGCAGTTGTTGTGTACACATAAATTTCTTTCTATCCATGTATTGTAAAGTATCATTAGGAACACTCTAGCTTTGTCTTCATCCAGTCCTTTGACTTCAGACCAGCTTGAGCATGAGAGGTCAAAATTGAGTTCGTTATAGGCTGCAGAGACAACTTTTTTTAACAAAGTTGCACTCAAAGACAAGACGGTGAGTATCTTCATATCCACTAAAGCAAAGGAAGCAGATAGAGGTGATCTGTATGCCCAATCTTCAGGCATAGTCTCCGATGGGCAGCTTGTTGTGGAAGGCCTTCCAGGCATGAAAGATACATCGAGGAGGGCTTTTTATCTTCCAAAGCCATCTAAGAAAAGGTTCTTCGTTAGCACTAGATCTGATGTTGTTCCAGAAGTCTTTAATCTTCGGATTATCCAATCCCTTATAAGCAAAGTATGATCCACCATGAGGGGAGGGTTGCTCAGATATGAGGTTCCTGAGCTTCTAGTTTAGCCTTTGATCCTCAATCGACCAGGATGAGTCAGTGATAATATCACTGACATAACAGTCGTGACTGAGACCAGATTTGATGTAGGAATCCTTGCCAATGGTTTCTTCAATGAAAACTTTCTCCTTAATCTAGGGGTCCAACCATAGTTTAGTATTGCATCCATTGCCTATAATGAAACTGGTATCATAAAGAATGGTAGTTCTAGATTTGAAAATCCTCTGACTCAGCCATGACCAACTATAGTTAGGAGAGGCTGACTAGAAGGTGTGATTCTTTAAGTATTTCTCATTTATCCATTTAACCCACAAAATGTCCTTCTTTGAGACAAGGTTCCAAGCATTCGAGTAGGTGGAGTTAATGGACATATGCTTTACCTTCCTGATTCCTAACCCACCTTCCACTTTAGGTAAACTGATTTTTTCCCAATCTATAAGATGTAGATTTGATTTATTTTCATATTTGCCCCACAGAAAATCATGACACAGTTTGTCAATATGGTTGCAAATAGCATCTGGTAGAGGAAAAGAGGATGACCACTAGATGTGAATAAAAGAAAGTGTCGATTTAATAAGTTCACATCTCCCTACGAGAGATAGAGAACTAGCCTTCCAACCTTCTAATTTTGTTTTAACTTTATCAATGAGAGGCTAACAATCTCGACTCCTGAGCTTACCAATGAACAAGGGAATCCCAAGGTATTTTGCAGGCAGCTTGCATTCTTTCATCTTGAGAACATCTAAAATTTGTTGTTTGGGGGAGCCTTTGCTGAAAATGGCAGAGCTTTTATTAGAATTTATCTTAAGACCCGAAGCTTCTCCAAAGGAATTAAGAATGGCATTGATAGTGGTGGCATTTCCTAAGGTTGCTTTAGAAAATATCATGAGATCATCTGCAAAAATGATGTGGGACACAGAAAGATTTTCAGATGCCTATATAGGACTAAAGCTTTTGTTAAGCATTGTTGTATTCATCATCTCAGTTAAGCCTTGCATAATAATGATGAACATATAGGGGGCAATGGGATCCCCTTGTCTGATCCCATTTGAGGGTTTAAACTTGACATCTGGCTCACCATTCACTAATACTTGGTAGGAAGTGGAAATGAAGAACTCTCGTATCCAATTGATCCAGATAAGAGGGAATCCCATTTTGAACAGAATCATAGGCTTTTGTGAGATCAATTTTTAAACACATGTTGTTCTTTGATTTGGCTTAATTAAAATCATGGATAAGTTTGTTGGTAAGCATGACTGCATCCTTGATGCTTCACCCTTTTATGAATGCACATTGATTGGGACAAATGATATCAGGAAGAACTTGTTGTAGTCTATTCTCCATGATCTTCAAAATAATGTTGAACAACACATTACAAAGAGCAACTGGCCTCCAATTTTTGAGATCACTGCAGTCTTTTTCTTTGGGAATCAAGGTGATGAAGGTATTATTCGCCTCTTGAAGAAGTCTGCCATTCCTGAAATACTCCAGAATTGCTTCACTGACGTCTAGCTTAATGATGGACCAAGTCTTCTTAAAGAAAACAACATTAAACCCATCAAGCCGAGAGGCCTTGTCCGGGTTCAGGCTATCAACAATATCATCAATCTCCATTAATTGTGTAACAGGATGCAAAAGGATTCCCCTATGCCTATCAGTAATCTTGGGACCATTCCAATCACCATCTACCACCCCCTTGGGCTGTTGTTATTTAAGAGCTTTTTGTAAAACTCTGAGACTTGGGATTTGATAGCCATTAAGTCATAAGTAGTTGTGTTATCAATGATAAGAGATCTAATACAATTCATGTGTCTTCTAGTGTGAAGAGAAGAATAAAAGAAACTAGTGTTGGAGTCCCCTTCTCTTAGCCATTGTGATGGAGTTTTGCAACACCACTAAAAATCCTAAGGTGATGAATCCTTAGGTTTAGCCTTGCTAGTACTATGGTAAGAACTCCACCCACGTGTGTTAAGACACGCGGAAGTCTTATCGTAGTATAGTTAAGGGTCGAATCCTCGAGACAACGGTCTTGACGAAGTCAAGATGGAAAACGTTTTAGTTCTACTTAACTACTTAACAGTTGATATTTAGATCGAAAGTTTGATGTTGGTTTTAAAGCTAAATGCGAGGAAAGTAAAGCAAGAAAGTAAAGATTAAGGTTGTAAACAATTGATAAAAACCACTAGGATGTTATCGGGTTTCACACCACTACACATGGATCAAGTCATGCAACATAATAAAACAACCTGCAAAAAGAGTCAAATCAGTTAGTATCTTGTAGTCCTAGCTTCCTTTCGGATAACTAGCTATGAGAAGCGTGGAGTATTGCAATGCCAGCCATTCCATAATGAATGGTCACATGCTTTGCATTACTCCTTCATGAAATGTGTTCCTCGACCTTACCAAGGTTGCACTTCCATACGTCAACTGATTCCATTTCATAGTATGAAAGTGCAACGATGGGGGTGAGTTTACTCCACTCCTGAAAACACTTCTAGACACCGAAACAGACATATGGTGACTACATACATCCATAACCAACATTCAATCGATATTTAGATCTAAGGGTACAAACGTAGACAATTCATACCAAAAGACAATATGTAACACAAGTTGATGATCAAGCAACTAGTATTCATTAAGCGATTGAAGTCAAACTGAAAGGAAGAGTATCTTTATTACAAGTTATTGAATTACATCGCATGAAATGAAAACATGGGTAGCGGGGCTACTCCCCGCACCCTAGTGAATGAAACTACTCGCTCATGGCAAAGGAGGTGAGAAGAGAGAGAAAGAACGTCATCTCCACGGAGGAGGGAAGGTTGAACCCTTGGTGAAGAGAGCAACAATCTTCGCACTTCGTGGTTGCTTTGATGAAGGATTTTCTCTTCCCACCTTCTTTGTTGAAGAGATGGAAAGAAGAGAGAGAAGGAAGCTTGATGATGAGCACGGATCTCAAAACTGGCAGCCTTGGGGCAGTGGACGGAAGACCAGAGTGCTCTGGATCTGGAGAGTCAGCCTTTGGGCGTCTTGGAATTCGATCCTTTTGAAGTGGCCCTTGAGGTCCTATTTATAGGCTCAAGTTGAGCCCAAACGGTCTTGAGACCGTTTGGTCTCAAACGGTCTTGAGACCGTGAGGCTTCTCGCGGTCTTGGGACCGTGAGGCTTCTCGCGGTCTTGGGACCGTGAGGCTTCTCGTGGTCTTGGGACCGTGAGGCTTCTCGCGGTCTTGGGACCGTGAGGCTTGTCGCGGTCTTGGGACCGTGAGGCTTCTTGCGGTCTTGGGACCGTGAGGCTTCTCGCGGTCTTGGGACCGTGAGGCTTGTCGCGGTCTTGGGACCGTGAGGCTTCTCGCGGTCTTGGGACCGTGAGGAGTCTTTGTGAATTTTTTTGTGTTTTCTGTAATGAAAAAGAGGAAAAGTTAGTTTATTGATGTATCTGCAATAAAGTAAGAAGGTTTAATGATTCTATTTAGTTTATCTAAGAAAGAGTATGGAAAACTAAAGATAACTAATAAGATAACGTCACAAAATGAGAGGTTATCACCCCCCCTAACTTAGAGTCTACCTTGTCCTCAAGTTAGATAGAGTTAAGGCATGTAATGGCAAGGCGATTTTATTTGATTAGGGTTTCCATACTCATGCTTCAATTCTAGGTCAGAGATTTACCGAGGTCTTATCAGGGCTTCTGCTTACACTAACTCTTTCGAGTATCAAAAGTTGCATGGATCTCAGGTTCCTTTTATATCGTGAATCTCGCATTGGGACCACCTTTCTTAATGTGTGCATGTCATCGACTCCAATCAGTTTTATACTTCTTTGGAGAAACCTACTGGTAGCTAGAGTGGGTATGAGGGCTGGCTTAAAAGGCTTATTGTGTAACTCCCCCTTCAAGTGGGGAAAGGTTTGTCTATGCTTTTTAGAGATTCACTACCGGGCACGACACATCTGCCTTCATGAGGGCAGCTGAATGTACCGGCCGGGTGAGCTCTTTTATCAGCCTTATCATATATTAGGAAACCTTAGGATCTCATTAGCGGGCACGACACATCTGCCTTCATGAGGGCAGCTGTATGTACCGGCCGGGTGAGATCTTTGTTGGCTCTTCATATAGGTCCTTATGCATGGCACAACTCTCATGTTTTTATTCAGCACTCTGGCTTTTATTCGAATCTCACAGGCTTAGGAAGTGGGTTTTGTTAGGGTTTTTGATTGGGCGGCCAAGCCTCTTTTATTGAAAGAAGAAAACTGTTCTTGGGGTTCCAGACATGCACTTTTTTTTTATGGTCCGCTCGCGAGATTTTCTTGATTTTGGATTTCCCTGATTTCCCTCTTGACTTTGAGAGTTTTCGGTTCGCTTTGGCTCTGAAGTTGACCTGTGAAGAGTCTGAGATAGAATTGAAGCAAAAGTATAGAAACCAATAGTGAATGAATTTTATGGATTCGCCATTTCAAGCCTGTAAGCTAATCTTATTATTTATATGAGGACTACTTTATCTCTAACTTAGGTAAGGGTGATACTTTTCATGATGAAAGTTATACTTAGAAGTTGTTTTATTGAAAAAAAATACTGGAAAAAGTCTAAGTACGAATAGAAAGTTTGAAAATGATGTGCGGGAAAAAATGAGTTAGAAGAGTTGGAGAAGGATGATACCTCGCCCTTGTGTAGTGCACTCCCCCCTAACTTATCACGCACTCTGTCCACAGAGTGTCAAAGGGATAGGTTGAGAGGTGCATGGACAAGGGCATTTAGGCGTCAGTTAATCCTGAGCTTGCCCCTGGTGCTTGGAGGAGCTTAGCTGCAAACTGTCCACGCAGGGCGTGATAGTCTACGTCAGTCATATCCTCTACTGGTTTCTGAAGAACTAAGATGGTATACATCCAGTAGAGGACATGGAAGCCGCAGTCGTTGGATTGTCGGATTTGCTGGGGACACTTGTGGCAGAAGGAAGGGCGGTGAAAGTGTTCTTTGGCGTAAGCTTTTGTGTGCTGACTAAGGAGATCAATTAATCTTTCAGCACATTCTTTTACCACTACCTCTGTGGGTGTTTTTGGCGTTACGACGTAAACTTTCTGTCGTGGGTTGTACTGGCTATCAGAACTGTTATAAATTGTAATTGTTCCATCCGGTAGGTTTGCTGCCAGAAGTAGCCAGTGTTCATGGTAGAGGAAGGGTAGCATGATGAACTTCGGCGTTGTGTGTTGTAGATATGAGATTAGTGTTTCAGCTGCGCCGAAGTTCTTTAGCTTTAAAAGATCATCCTTCAGATATGGAGACGCCATGTATGCTGTGGGGTGATCTTGTCCGAGTAGAAGCTGATAGGCGGACATAAGGCCAACAGAGAGGGATCCTTTAATTTGTAAAGATTCTCGCAGAGTGTCTGCCATTATAAGAATGTCACCAGACATGAAAACGAGCTCATCATTCTCGGCGGAAAGCTTTGACATAATGAGACGTAGTTCGTAGCTGGATAGGCCTTTGCAAGCACTGAGATCGAAGTCTGGAAAAGATGGTGTGATGGCAAACAACGGGATTTTGGCGTCTTTGCTTTGCTCGGTAGCGGAGGCCGGTCCTTTTGATTTCTCTGACTCTTTTAGAGCTTGGCGGAAGGGTCGCCGCTGTGGTCGCTGGATAGCAGAGAAGAGGTAGCGAGGGACATCATCTGGTGCCATCGTTTGGTCCTTGAAGAACCGTCTGTCGCAGATGAGTTCCATCGCATAACGTCCTCTCAAGGAATGAAAATCTTCAGTGACCAGGGCAGAGAAAGGGATTTCTTGGTTCAGCGCTTGGATGTGACGAATGGTGCAGAAAGCGCAATCCCCGGATCCTTCTGCGGCTTGAACTGGAGGGTTTATAATTTTGAACCAGGGCTGGCACCAGTCTTGGCGGAGAGATGGGCGTGCAGCCCAAATTAGCTTAAGCAGCCAAAAGGGTATGCATCTTGCTTCGCCGGCTGCTTCACCCACAAAGTTTATCGTACCGGCGGGTAGCTCGGTGCTGCAGAAGTTATAAACTGTGGCGTCCCGAGCCTCTGTATCGACAATCATGGCTAGCCAATGGTTTAAATTTTGGAATGGCACAGTAAGATAACGTGCTCGTCGTGCTAGCCCGATACGCAGACGTTCGATGGATTTTTCTTGGATATCCTTGTATAGGAGGCCCAAGGATAGGGCGGGTGAGGCATTGAAGACAGGCTGCTTCCTCTTGTGGCTTCTGTAAATTTCGATACAGTTGGCGAGGAGGACACGGATGATAGACATTGGCATCGTCGACCCAGGTCGCAGGATTTTGCGAAAATCTTCACGTGTCAGCTTGCGCTTCGTTTTAGTGTTGTGGTAGATAATATCATCTCCTGCCTTTGTATCGTCCACGATAGTATTCAGTATAAAGATATCCTGGGCATCTAAAGTGGAAATGGCCGCCATATCAAGGTCATGCATTTTGTGCGGCAGGGGTGGTGGCGGGGGAAGCTCCTGTAGAGGGGGGGAAGGATGTACTTCTGGAGCTTCCTCAGAGCCAATAGTATCGTTGTCTGAGTCCGAGGAAGAATCGAGCTCTTCATCAGTATCCAATTGCACTCGTTCTGACTCGTACTCGTCGAGGGGTGAGGTTGCCGTCGTGGTGGGTGCTGAGAGGGGTAAGACAGCTGTTGTAGGAGGGGTGGCACCGGTTCCGATTATGCATTGGTGGAACTCGGCGAAGGCTGCTTCTTTAGCAGCTTCCCCGATGGATCCCATAGCAGAGTAGTCAAGAAATTGATCCCCATATGATATATTAACATTATCATGGTGTGGGGAGTTGGGATCCTTATCACCGTCATGGTGATCTGTTTGTTGTCTGGGTTCTGCTCCTTGGCTTGGACCCTCCCCAGCATCATCTGGTTTGTCAGAGTCTTCATCTGAGGAGGTACTATTGGTGGAGTCTGCTGAAGAATCAGAATCGTCATCATTATCAGCATCATCTTCATCGTCGTTAGTTGTCTTCTTTTGTGCTTTCTTTTTGCACAGACGATGGATGGATTGGAGTTCATCATAAGCCACTTGCACGTGCTCGTGTGTTTCGAGCAGTGCTTCGTGGGTTTCTTTAATATCTAGAAAATGTTGTTCAGCCGAGAGGAGTCTTGCTGTGAGATCTGTTACTTGAGCTCTTAGCTGAATGAGCTCATTATTTGATGACTCCTCCTGGCGATTATGTAGCTGCGTGAGGGTGGTGGTGATGTCGTCCAGGCGCGTGCTGAAAGCTTGTTGTTGTTGCTGCAGCTCGCGTAGGGTCTCTGGCAGAGGTAAAGTCTGCGCGGAAATCCTATCGACTTGTGTTGCCAACACTTCATGCTGGCGTTGTACTCCCTGGATCAACTTGGGCAAGTTGTTGCAGTGGCCGTCGATGTGGTCGACTTGCTTGGCCACTGAAGCTTGACGTTGTTGGATTCCTTGGAGGATGCCTGGCATGGTGCGGTTCTACTCGCCGATCTGGGCAACCTGCTTAGTTAGACCCTGCACACATGAAAAAATAGAATTTAAAATGTTAGATGGGTCGGTGAGGAGGTTTCGGATGGTGTCAAATTGACGTCTGAATTCCTCACCGACGTTAGTAAAAGGGACCCCAGTGATTGAAGGGTGAGGTGGCTGGGGTTGGGGTGGAATGATAGTGTCATGCGGAAAAGACACAGTTGATGGACCCGTGAATTGCGTGGTGACTGTAGATGGAGTCACTAGCGATGTCGGGGTGGTGGAGGATGGAAAAAATGGTGGCATTCCCGAAGATGGAAATGGATTCGGGAATGTTGATGGAAAGTCGGTGGATGTGAAGGAGGAGAATTCGGGCATTGTGGTAGAGAATGGGGTGCCCGAAGTAAAGAAGGGTGGAGGTGGTGGAGGGGTGGTGAAGGAAGGTGGAGCGGAGGAAGATTGAAGGGTGGTTGATGGTGGTGGGGTGGTGGATATTGGGGTGGTGGAGGGTGGAGAGGTGGTATTGAGCTCAGCATTTAGACTCATTATAAAAGAGTCTAGTGATGAGGATGTAATATGTTCTTCAGGGAGGGTGGGTTCAGTTTCAGGGTTAGGTTTCGATGTGGGTGTCCCTGACAGCTCATGAGCTTTGACGAGCCTTCTGGAAGGTCGTTTGACTAGGAGCTTTGTTGTTTTAGTTGCCGGGGCAGTTATACTAAGCTCTGCCTGCCCTGCCTTTGCTTTCTTTTCTCTGGCTTTGACTGAAGCGATGATTTTGGCGATCTCATCTTCAGTGAACAGGAGCTTGTCTTTATCATAGTCAGCAAGCTCAGGAAGTGGCAGCAGGATTCGTGAAGATTTTGTGGGGTATAATACGTAGTGCAGCCTTCCATCCTTATCCTTTAAGATGTAAGAGTTCTTTAGTGTCTGTTCATTGGTAAGAATGTTGCCTTTTATTGGGCTGCATTTGGGTAGAAGTCTATCCATCTTGAGATATTTGATGATAGATGTGATATGACCACCCGTGCAGATTTCTTTCCCGAGGGCGAAGGCTGAGAGCTTGATCAGCATGTGCCGTCCAATGTTGACAGGCAATCCGTTGAGGACTGACCAAAGGACAAAAAGGTCGGATATGAGAATATTTCCTCCTTCGGATCTAGGAAAAAGTGCGCCGACGATAATTTTGTGTAACGTGCGCACTAGGCCAGAATGAACGTTGGAGGCCTTGCTTGTCCTTGCATCGAAGGTTGGTAACCCCGTTAATGACTTCCAGAAGTTATGCTTGTTGAAACTGGGGTGGTCTGTGCCAGCAGCTTTGGCTTTCTTCAGCTGGTCTTTATTGTCGATGAAAATTTCGTTCAGGACATTTTCGGTGATGACCACCTCATTGATGAAGATTCTGGAGGTTATTCTATGGTCACCACCGTCCCTTTCTTTATGCAAGATGTCCACCACTTCTTTGTTGAAGTATGTGAAGAATTCAGTAGTTGGCTCAGAGTAGGAAATTTCCGATACAAAGCAGAGCCGGGAAAGGTTAGAATTGTCAAGAAGAGTGAGGATTCTGTGGTAGATCCCCATCTTCATCAGTATGCTGGGGCAGGCATACTTGGTTGGTTTAAGGAGTTGGCTGATGGGGGGAATGATTTGGAGGTGAAGGTTCTCGGGTGGTGGTGTTGTGGTGGTGATGGGAGGAAAGATAGGAACAGTTATTGTGGCAGGGTTGGTGACGGTGGTGGAGGATGGTGGGATGTACCCTGCTAGGATTTGTTCTCTTGCACAGGCAGGGTGGACCTGCTTCCGGGCTCTCTTCTTAGATGTTGGCTCAGTTGTTGGTTCTGGAGCCAATCTCTTCCCCTTAGTTTTTGTAGTGGGTGATTCTTTCTCAGGGGAAGGCTGGTATTCGGAGGCCTCGTCGGATGAGGTCTCTTCGACCTCCTCGTCAGAAGGTTCTTCATCTAGGCAGCGGTTGATTCGCTTGATGTCCTTCATGACAGCAGTCAGGTTTACTTCTGCTGGGACTTTTCCAGTCCTTTTGAAGTCGTTAACTAAGCTTTTCAGATTTGCTCGTTCAGCAATGAGCTTCTCTTTTGTCCAGAAGGGAGCGTCTGTTGGTCCTTTCTTAGCAGGTGAAGTCATTCTGAAATAATTGATAAGAAACAAAAGTTAGAAATCTGAAATTTTGAAATTATAACAAGGTAAAATTATTTTGAATTTGAGTTTTATTAGTTTGATTTAGTTCAAACGGTCCTGAGACCGTTTGGTCTCAAACGGTCTTGAGACCGCGAGGATCCAAACGGTCTTGAGACTGCGAGGATCCAAACGGTCTTGAGACCGCGAGGATCCAAACGGTGTTGAGACCGCGAGGATCCAAACGGTCTTGAGACCGCGAGGATCCAAACGGTCTTGAGACCGCGAGGATCCAAACGGACTTGAGACCGCGAGGAAGATGAACCGCGCGGGAGACGAACCGCGCGGCCGTTCGTTGGCTAAGAGCTGCGGAAACGATGATGGCGACAACGGCGGGAGGGAGCTCGAACGCGAGTTTTAAATGGTGATGCGTCAACCTGTCGCTGCGGTCGGTGGGTCGGCGAAGGGGTAGCTGCTGCAGAGCTGTCGACAAGCCGGGAGTGACGACGAGCTAGGAACGACGACGACGAAGTCGAGAACGACGGTGACGAAGCCGAGTCGTCGGCGAAGCACTTGAAACAGCGACGCGCGGGAGTGTAGAGACGAAGGCCAGAGTGGAATGAAACAGGAGAGTTCGAGAATTCGATAATCAAGAAGAGGGGCGCGTTGGTAGGGGGGGTATATTTATAGGTTTTTAGGAGCCCTCTCGGTCAGGTGACCGAGAGAGCTCAAACGGTCTTGAGACCGCGAGGGGCCTCACGGTCGTGAGATCGCGAGGAGCCTCACGGTCTGGAGATCGTGAGGGGCCTCACGGTCGTGAGACCGCGAGGAGCCTCACGGTCTGGAGACCGCGAGGGGCCTCACGGTCGTGAGACCGCGAGGAGCCTCACGGTCTAGAGACCGCGAGGGGCCTCACGGTCTCTAGACCGTTTGACCTCAAGATCAAGTGGATTTTTATGTATTTTTGGATTTAAAGAAAGCAAAAGAAAAAGGAAAAACAAAGATAGATAAAAGGGTGTTTAAAAACAAAAGAAAAGGCTAGGGAAGGTGATATTCAGGCCTTGGGTTGCCTCCCAAGAAGCGCCTTGGTTTAACGTCGCTGGCTCGACAAGATTATTGCTCCGGCTATGCTGACTTTATAGGGTCATGAATCTCGATGGTTTGTCTTGATAACTTGTCTACCGGAGTGTGGTACTTTTTTAATCTGTGGCCATTTACGGTCCTCTCTCCTCCATTATCGTCAATAATAATGACAGCTCCTGTCGGGTATATATGTTTGATTGTAAAGGGACCCGACCATTTAGTACGCAGTTTTCCAGGAAACATTTTTAATCTGGAGTTGAATAGGAGGACTTTGTCTCCGACGATTATATCTTTTCTTTTGATGTGGCCATCGTGCCACATCTTAGTTTGTTCTTTGTAGATTCTTGCGTTGTGGTAGGCTGTCATTCGTAGCTCTTCTAACTCTTGGAGTTGAAGTTGTCGGAATTCACCAGCACCTTTGAGATCGAAATTTAGTTGCTTAATGGCCCACCAAGCCTTATGCTCTAATTCAACTGGCAAATGGCAAGACTTCCCATACACTAATCGAAACGGTGTTGTTCCGATGGGTGTTTTAAAAGCTGTACGGTAAGCCCATAGAGCGTCAGATAGTTTGGTTGACCAATCGGTGCGGTGTCGATTGACAGTTTTTTCCAGAATAGCTTTAATTTGCCTATTGGAGACTTCAACCTGTCCACATGTCTGTGGGTGATATGGTGTAGAAACTTTGTGGTTGACTCCATATTTTCTTAATAAGGCTTCAAAGCTCCGTTCCAAAAAATGTGATCCGTCGTCAGATATAATCGTTCTTGGGACGCCGAATCTGGGAAATATTATCTCTTTAAACATCTTGATTACCGGTTTTGAATCGCAAGAGGTGGTTGGTAGAGCTTCTACCCATTTTGAAACGTAATCCACAACAACCAAGATATACTTGAATCCATAAGACGAGGGGAAAGGGCCCATATAATCTATTCCCCATACATCGAAAAGTTCGATTTCTTGCCATATATTCAATGGCATTTCATTTCTTCTGGTTATCCCTCCGGATAATTGGCACTTGTCGCATGATCGCACGTATTCATGTGCGTCTTTTGCGATGGTGGGCCAATAAAAGCCAGATTGCAAGACCTTGAGGGCTGTCTTCTTAGAACTCATGTGCCCCCCCAGTGGGGCCTGAGTGACAGTGCTCAAGGACCGGAGTGATTTCTGTCTCTGGGATGCATCTACGAAAGAGTCCATCTGCGCATAAGTGAAAAAGATAGGGCTCGTCCCAGAAATATTGCTTAGCGTCGTGAATGAACTTCTTTTTGTCGTGATAGGATGTGGATGGGTGAATGATTCCTGTTGCCAAATAGTTGACAATGTCGGCATACCAGGGAAATCCATTGGAGACTTTCATTAGGTGGTCGTCCGGGAGGGAATCTTGGATAGGAACTTTGTCTTCATCCTCGACTCTAATACGGCTGAGATGATCGGCGACGACGTTTTCCACTCCACTTTTGTCTTTAATTTCCAAATCGAATTCTTGAAGCATTAGCACCCAGCGGATAAGTCTAGGTTTTGCGTCTTGCTTCTGAATCAGATATCGTATAGCGGAGTGGTCAGTGTAGACAATGACTTTAGCTCCTATCAGGTATGAGCGGAATTTTTCAAACGCGTAGATGACAGCTAAAAATTCCTTTTCTGTAGTGGTGTAATTTTTTTGTGCTTCATCCAGTGTTTTAGATGCGTAGTATATAACATGGGGTTTCTTGTCGATTCTTTGCCCTAAAACGGCCCCTATGGCATAATCACTCGCATCACACATGATTTCGAAAGGTAACGACCAATCTGGAGCTCGTAATATTGGTGCAGAAATCAAGGCATCTTTCAGAGTTGTGAAACTTTGCAAGCATTCTTGGTTAAAGTTGAACTCTGTGTCCTTGGTCAGCAGTTGTGTCATGGGTTTTGCTATTTTGGAGAAATCTTTAATAAATCTTCTGTAAAACCCAGCATGTCCTAAGAAGGCACGTACTCCTTTTACGTCTTTTGGTGGCATCAATTTTGAGATAACGTCAATTTTTGCTTGATCCACCTCGATCCCTCTGTCGCTCACTCTGTGTCCTAAAACAACACCCTCTGTTACCATAAAATGGCATTTTTCCCAATTTAAAATGAGGTTTGTTTCCTCACATCTTTGTAGAACTTGAACCAGGTTGAGCAGACAGTTGTCGAAGGAGTCTCCATAAACTGAAAAATCATCCATGAATACCTCCATTATAGACTCTGTCAATCCCGCAAAGATAGCAAACATGCATCTTTGGAAAGTAGCTGGTGCATTACAGAGCCCGAATGGCATTCTTCTGAAAGCGTACGTCCCAAAGGGACAGGTAAAAGTAGTTTTCTCTTGATCGTCCGGATGTATCGGGATTTGGTAAAAGCCGGAATATCCATCGAGGTAACAAAAGAACTTCTGATGAGCTAGGCACTCGAGGACCTCATCTAGGAAAGGCAGGGGGTAGTGATCTTTTCGTGTTGATTTATTAAGTTTCCTATAATCAATGCACATACGCCACCCTGTAACGGTTCTAGTGGGCACCAGTTCGTTTTTGTCATTAAGAACAACGGTGGTTCCCCCCTTTTTAGGGACCACCTGCACTGGGCTTACCCACTGAGAATCAGAAATTGGGTAGATAATGCCTGTCTTTAGAAGCTTGAGGACCTCGAGGCGAACCACCTCTTTGAGGTTGGGGTTTAACTTTCTCTGGTGTTCTCGCGATGGTTTAAACTCTTCAACCATGGGCAGTTTGTGCATACATAAAGCAGGGTTTATGCCCGTCAGATCAGTCATTTTATAGCCAATTGCTTTCTTATGCTTCTTCAGTTCATCGAGGAGTCTGTTTTCTTGATCATCCTCCAGAGTGGAGCTGATGATTACTGGACAGAGCTTCTCATCATCAAGAAAAACATGTTTAATCCCCTCGGGTAAGGCTTTCATTTCTGGAGCCTTAGGTGGCTCAGTGGCTTCTATAATTGTGATGGCTTTAAGTTCTTCAAACGTGGCTGTCGGAGCTTCTTCAGCTTTTTCTAAGTATTGCAGGAACTGTTGTACTAGTTCACTGGCCGAGAATTCTACATCCGGATTTGTAAGAGTATTTTCCAATTCGTCGGATGGTTCAGACATTTCTAACTGGGACATTTGATATATAGCATCCAGGAGAAAGACTTCCTCTTGAATGCTTGGACCTTTCATGCTGTTTAGAACTCTGAACTGGAAAGCCTCCCTCCCAAGTCTCAAAATAATAGTTCCTTCTTCGACATCAATGAGAGCTCGGGCGGTAGCTAGGAAAGGTCTTCCGAAGATTATCGGATATCTCAGGTCTTCTTGTATGTCCATAATAACAAAATCACACGGGACATAAGAATTTGTTCCTATTCTGACAGGGATGTCTTCGATAATGCCAAGAGGGGCAGTTATGGTAGAGTCAGCTAACTGAATTGTCATAGTCGTAGGTAACAAATCAGTGAAGCCTAATCTTTTACACATTGAATAGGGCATAATAGATATGCTTGCTCCTAGGTCTGCCAATCCTTTCTTGCTGGAGCCATTTCCAATGGAACACTGAATGCCGAAGGAATCTGGGTCCTTCTTTTTCTTTGGCATTTTATTAAGCAGAATATCTAAAGTGGTCTGAGCAAGTTTCACTGTTTCATGCTCCTCTGTCATATACTTTCTCGACAAGAGGGTTTTCAGGTATTTTGCCCAAGCGGGCACTTCGGAAAGGGCATCAAGAAAAGGAATATCAATGTATAACTTTTTCATAGCTTCTTTAAATTTTTGGAACCTAGTGTCCATTTTGGTTCCTTTTAGTCTGTTTGGGTAAGAAATTCTTGGTGGGACTTCTGAGATTGGTTCCTTTTCCTTTTCTTTCTCTGTAGAATTTTCTGTTTCTCTGCTTGAATTCCCTGTTGGGGAAAGAATGGCTACATTATCATCATCATGGTCGATTCTTGTGACATCAGGCAGGACACGACCAGACCGCGTGGTGACGGCATTAAGTTGTTCTGGTCTGTTTGGGTTATGACAGGGGTTTGCCTCTGGTTGCCCAGCAAAAGTGCCGGCTTGAGGTTTCAATTGAGCGGCAATCTGTGCCAGTTGGGCTTCTACGGCTTTTTGTTGAGCTTGTTGGTTTGCAAGCATGGTTTGTTGCGATTGAAGCATTTGTCTAATCAAGGATATCTCATCAGATGATTGGGGAGGAGCGCCCCTTTGTTGATACTGAGTGACTTGCTGTCCTGGTTGTTGTAGAGGTGCAGTTAACTGTGGCTGCTGGGGCTGCTGCAACTGGGGTTGCTGTGGCTGCTGCAACTGGGGTTGTTGCAACTGAGGGTGCAGTCCTGAATGGGCATATTGGTAAGAAGGATTCCTGGGATAGTTAGATCTTTGAAAACCTTGTCTGTAATTCCCTTGATTGAAGTTATTCTGAAATCCTGGTGGTTGTCTATTAAAAGATCCACCTTGTGCCTGCTGCTGTGGGTTGGCAGTCCCTGCAGGATTCCCGTATTGAAAACCAGGATGGTTCCTTGGTTTGTCTGGGTTGTAATACACTTGGCCAGGTATTGAATGTATGGAGTTGACTTGCTCTGGCATTTGGTCTTCGGGATGCTCGATAATGGGTTCATATTGCGGCATAGGTGGTTGTAAATCCATCATGACATTGTATAACAGGCCACATGATAATGTGGGATGATCGGATGCATGACAGGCTTCACAAGTTCCAGTAGCTGCCTTAACTTGTTGAACCTGAGAGCTTTTCTTCTTATCATATTCCCCGAAAGAAGTTTCGAGGGCTTGTTGCTTGCTGGCAATAGTCTTCAAAGCCTCAGCAATGGCCTTGAGTTCCATGGATTCTTCCGCTTTGTAAACCTTAAGAACGCCTTTGGGTTGGTTAGATGACCTTCCCCAATTGGATTGGTTCTCGGCCCCCAGCGTAACTATATTCCAGGCATCTTCATAATTCTTTCTCATAAAGTTTCCTCCAGATGAGGAATCTAGGAATTGCTTAATATCATCACTTACTCCTCTGTAAAATGTTTCTATTAGTTGATTTTGAGATATGCCATGGTGAGGACACTTTCTCAGGAGTTCTTTGAATCTTTCCCAAGCTTCAGCAAGTGTTTCTCCAGGTCGTTGGGAAAAGTGATTAATCTGTCCCCTAATCTCATAGGTTAGCGAAGGTGGGAAGAATTTCTCAAGAAACTTCTCTTCTAAGGGAGTCCAAGTAGTGATGATGGGGTGTCTATCCAAAGCGTTGTACCAGCTTAGTGCTCTTCCAGATAAGGTGAAGTGGAAAAGGTGTAACATGATTGCTTCCATTGCAATTCCTGCTTGGGGTACAAGTCGGCAGAGTGACTTGAATCTCTTAAGGTGATCCATGCAATCATCTTCGGGTGCTCCGGAGAAAGAGATGCCTTGCATGATCTGGATCCATTGCGTCCGAATTTCAAAGTGTGGTATGTTAATAATCGGTGGTCGGACAGGATGATCGTCTTCATTATTCTTTGGGACGGCGTAGTCCCGAAGTTGCTTGTTTCTTAACGCAAGTTGAGCAGCAGCATGCTCTGCTTGGATGCGGGCTTGTTCCTTAGCTCGGATCTCAGCTTGCACCTGAGCACGAGTGTCGGCAATAAGTTGTGCTCGTTGTGCTGCTATGGCGGCGTTGACTCTTTCTGCAACAAGGCGTTGCTCTTCGGCCATCTGTCTGGCTCTTTGGCGGTTAAGTCTATTCCTTCGGCGGAAACTTCTTTCTACCTCAGAATCGTATTCTGGTTCAGGGGAGAATCCGATGCTATGCGGGGGTTGCATACACGTTTTCTACCTGAGTAGAAGGAAAATCACACGTTAGGATAATGGAAGGAAATGAAAAAAATCAAGAAGTATTGGAGTGGTTATCAAGAAAAAGTGTAAAATCCTAATCAACCAAGAAGTTGGTAAGTAAAAACTAAAAAGTTCCGTTGTCCCCGGCAACGGCGCCAATTTTTGATGGAGTTTTGCAACACCACTAAAAATCCTAAGGTGATGAATCCTTAGGTTTAGCCTTGCTAGTACTATGGTAAGAACTCCACCCACGTGTGTTAAGACACGCGGAAGTCTTATCGTAGTATAGTTAAGGGTCGAATCCTCGAGACAACGGTCTTGACGAAGTCAAGATGGAAAACGTTTTAGTTCTACTTAACTACTTAACAGTTGATATTTAGATCGAAAGTTTGATGTTGGTTTTAAAGATAAATGCGAGGAAAGTAAAGCAAGAAAGTAAAGATTAAGGTTGTAAACAATTGATAAAAACTACTAGGATGTTATCGGGTTTCACACCACTACACATGGATCAAGTCATGCAACATAATAAAACAACCTGCAAAAAGAGTCAAATCAGTTAGTATCTTGTAGTCCTAGCTTCCTTTCGGATAACTAGCTACGAGAAGCGTGGAGTATTGCAATGCCAGCCATTCCATAATGAATGGTCACATGCTTTGCATTACTCCTTCATGAAATGTGTTCCTCGACCTTACCAAGGTTGCACTTCCATACGTCAACTGATTCCATTTCATAGTGTGAAAGTGCAACGATGGGGGTGAGTTTACTCCACTCCTGAAAACACTTCTAGACACCGAAACAGACATATGGTGACTACATACATCCATAACCAACATTCAATCGATATTTAGATCTAAGGGTACAAACGTAGACAATTCATACCAAAAGACAATATGTAACACAAGTTGATGATCAAGCAACTAGTATTCATTAAGCGATTGAAGTCAAACTGAAAGGAAGAGTATCTTTATTACAAGTTATTGAATTACATCGCATGAAATGAAAACATGGGTAGCGGGGCTACTTCCCGCACCCTAGTGAATGAAACTACTCGCTCATGGCAAAGGAGGTGAGAAGAGAGAGAAAGAACATCATCTCCACGGAGGAGGGAAGGTTGACCCCTTGGTGAAGAGAGCAACGATCTTCGCACTTCGTGGTTGCTTTGATGAAGGATTTTCTCTTCCCACCTTCTTTGTTGAAGAGATGGAAAGAAGAGAGAGAAGGAAGCTTGATGATGAGCACGGATCTCAAAACTGGCAGCCTTGGGGCAGTGGACGGAAGACCAGAGTGCTCTGGATCTGGAGAGGCAGCCTTTGGGCGTCTTGGAATTCGATCCTTTTGAAGTGGCCCTTGAGGTCCTATTTATAGGCTCAAGTTGAGCCCAAACGGTCTTGAGACCGTGAGGCTTCTCGCGGTCTTGGGCCTCGCGGTCTTGGGACCGTGAGGCTTCTCGCGGTCTTGGGACCGTGAGGCTTGTCGCGGTCTTGGGACCGTGAGGCTTCTCGCGGTCTTGGGACCGTGAGGCTTCTCGCGGTCTTGGGACCGTGAGGAGTCTTTGTGAATTTTTTTTGTGTTTTCTGTAATGAAAAAGAGGAAAAGTTAGTTTATTGATGTATCTGCAATAAAGTAAGAAGGTTTAATGATTCTATTTAGTTTATCTAAGAAAGAGTATGGAAAACTAAAGATAACTAATAAGATAACGTCACAAAATGAGAGGTTATCACCCAGGATTTATGCCTCAAAAGTGTTTCCTCTTTAAGGGTGGCTTCATGAGCAATTTTCCTTAATTCTATAACAGTGGAGTTTAGAGCTTCATTAGCAGGATCTGCATCCGCATTTTCCTGAGCAGTAAGGGCTTGACTTCTTTTGATTCTAGCATCTGAGAAATAGTTATGAACCTTTGATCGATTCCAACTGATAAGATCTTTTCTGACCAGCTGGAGTTTCTGGTAGACCCTGTACATTGCAAATCCTTCAAAGTTATTAGGCCAAGCATTGCTGACAATATGTAAGAAGTCTTTTTCATTTTCGCAATTGTTAATAAAATGGAACGGTGATCTCACAATATGAGGGTTACCCATGTGGGGGTAATAATTTTGTGATTGTTGACCACGTTAGAAATAACACAACCATGAAAATCTGCCAAATCATTGAGAGCTTCTGCATTGTATAGAATTCTATCAATCTTTGTCGTAACAAATCTGCTTCCTTCTTGATGGTTATCCCATGTGAAAGGAACTCCATTCACATTAAGATCGTATAAAGCATTGTTCAAAACACACTCATTAAATTCCTCCATAGCCTTCTTCGTAGGGGGCAACTTTCTGATTTTTTCATGATCAAGCCTAACAACCTTATAATCACCAATAAGGAACCAAGGGCCATCAATAGACGTAGAAATAGAGGAAATAGTTTCCCATAAAGAGGTTCTATCATGATATTCAGTATGTCCATAAATCATAGAAAAAAATCTTCTATTAATCACATTGACTTCACAGTGAACTAGCTTATCAGTAGCAGAGATTTTACGGATCTCACAAACATTATGGTCCCAGAGAACAATTACTCTACCCAAAGGATGTGAGAAATGATTAAAGACATAATGGAAATTAGGAAAGTATCTAGATAAGAACTGAGAGAGCTTCCTGCTTCTTATTTTGGTTTCCAATAGAATAAGAATCTGACCCGAAATCCTCCTTAATTCCTCCTGGATGGCTAGTATCTTGTTACTCAACCCTCTCACGTTCCAGGAGGTGATTTGGAGATTCATCTTGACCCTTGGGCTGGATTACTGTCAGCCTCAGTTTTAGAATTGGAATCTTTCATATCAAGATTCAGCTCCCTCTTGTTAGCAGGCAAAAAGATGGAGTCAATAAGCCTTTGGGACACCCTATTGATAGCTTTGGGTATGATCACTGGAATCTCACAAGTTTGAAATGGAGGAAAAGGTGTAGAAGGGATTGATCTTGTGTTGCTATTGTTTGTGCTTCCAGTAGTGTCAGATCTATCTTTGAACCCAAAGTCCATGGCAAGGAGATTGCAGACCTCATCATCTTGAGGTGATATCCCACATCTGCTACAAACCTCTGGAACCTCTAATAATAGCTCGACTCAGTGCAAGTCTTAAATCTTATCAGAACCCACGTCATTAGAAAGCATATCAGGAGGAACTTCAGTCGGAATGTATTTGCAGTAGTCGTCCTCGTGACCAAAAAGGCTACAAAATTTACAGATATTCAGATTGCCTTCATACTCATTCCTTACCCTTGTAATATCTCCTTCATCACTCAAGATATCTATGGATGTCTGAAACTTCTTAGAACAGGGGAGAAGAACCATCAAGCGAACATAATCCATTCTAGTGATGGATCTGGTTGGATAGTCTGAACGAATCCGGTGGCCCAGAAGAGAGCCAATTCTTTCAAACATCCTTGAATCCCACAGTTCGAGCGGTAGGTCATAGATACAAATCCAAATCAGTGAATCAGATAATTCTCAGTACTTGACAAGAGGCTCACCCGATTGCCATTTTGATGATACCATAGGATGATTCTTGACAAACTATGGACCGTTTCTAACAACATATTCCAGATCCGTAGCCAACTCAAATCTGAGGATGAAGAAACCATCATTTTTCCCGATAACCTCGATACTCCCTTCCGGTTCCCACATATGATAGACATATTCTTGTAAGGTTGGAAGATGGGGCTTGAAGTCGACGGCGTAACCTGCTAAACAATGCTTCCACCTTGCCACATTCTCCCCTGCCTTAGATCTCAGATAGACGATACACCATCCCTTGACTTGGACTGTTGTTTTCTTGAGACATTCCTCCTTGTTGTCGTTAAGAAAATGGAGCCAAGTCTTTGAACCAGAGGATTGATGAAGATCGACATTCAAGCGTGGGGGGCGTCTTTCTTCTTTAGCAACCCAGATCTGGCGAGGTTTCAGGACTCGGGGAGCCGACGGTGCAAAATCGCCCTTAGATCACCACAGCCATCGCGCGTCCCCAGCCATCTCACATTTTGTGACCCTTTTTAAAATTGACTGAGAAAGAAGAGAAAGTAATGCCAATTAACGATGAGCTAGACGAAAATTGAAAATAGCCTAGTCCAAATAAAGAGTAATTAAAAGATAAAAGGGTAGGAAACTCGTCACAACCAGGCTCAATGATGGACATGAAATAGGTTGATGCCTATGAATGCAGCACGCCCAGGCCACCAAGCAAGCTTATACTACCCAAATGTATCCCAAGATTCGAACAACCTCCAATATGCATAGATCTAGACCCACGAGTCTAGAAGAATGCCTCTAGCATCGATACCCAGAAGCCAAAGGAACAAACAACCACGCCTCTCAAAGGAGTCACACTGTCAACGAGTGAGAAGAAGCCAAGGGGAAGTGGGGTGCTACTTTGCAATGGCCAAATCCCCCTCCCCCAGTCAGCTGCCCCTACAAAAGAAAAACCCCAAAGAAATGAGGGGGATCAGAGTGGCTTTTGTCTATCTAACTCTTGAAAGCTCTTCACGCCCCTTTTCATATTTTTATAAGTTTACATTCTTGTTAATCTCTCATTCTCCTTTTTTTATATTTAATTAGATTTTAGTAGGTCGTGAATGTGATAAACTATCTCGTCTCTATGAGTTATGGTATTTTTCTTGTTATATTTTTCTCGCTCTCTTTGATATCATGTGTTGTTGTATATGCTTAAAAAAGATGAAGTCCAATAAAATGATGAATTTATTAGATAAAACCATGATCCTATATATAGGTTATGGGATTGATAGAAGGCACTTATGAACACTAATAGGCCAAATACACTTGGGCCCATTTCATATGAAACACAATAAAAATAATTCTAGCAATATATTTTCCTAGACATTCTCCAAGAAATGTCATTTTATGGTCGACTAAAAAATATCAAATGGTGAGATCGACTATTATTATTTTTTTCATCAGAATCAAACTCTTCATTCTATTGATCTCTTTGATGGTTTTATTTATTTTTTGAATCAGATTAGTATGCATTTTATAATCAAAGTATGTTGTTATTGTTTGACACAATATGACCCTTCGGATTGATCTATAACTTCAAAAAAAATATTGTGCCTTGTAGCCTCCATTCTAATCCTCAACCATATGTGAAATGTGCCAATGTCATTTTGGAATCAACTCTCTTCCCAAGATAATGTAAACAATGGACATAGAAAAGAAGCATGTACTACTCATTTTCACTATCCCTATCACAAATTACACTAAAAGCTTTTATTATTGAGCTTTATTTTCTTATATGATAACTACATTACATTCATAGTTTAGGCCAAGTTTTTTTGCATACCTTCGCCACATAATTCATGAATTTCCTAATGAGTTGAGGCAACATAAAAACAACATCTTGAAAATGTCGAGATGGTATTTTATGTTTTAAACTAACTGGATGGGACCTTATGCTATACAAGTTTCACTTATCTAATATGAAGTTTCATAGTAAGAATAGTATAAATATGTGTTGGAATATGTAAGAGGGCATCTGAAAGCTACTGGAAAATCATATAAATTAACATAGTTTTTTTCTTTTATTTTAGGAAATATATTTTAATTGCAATTACAATCTATTTATTTCTTTTACATAGTTTACAAGTGTTTTCCTAAGAATATGTTTTCTAGTTACATTACAACATCCAAATAAGATATTACATATTATCAACATCTCCTCCTTTTGCAAGACATTAAGAACTCGTTATTTAACCAAATAGTATTATTCATAACATACAAAAAATAGGCATGACATAAAAATCTCTTTCATTACCATTTCTTAATTTGTAAAAAAATTTAATGTAATTTAGGAATATACAATAACGTGACAAAAGCATATCTATATCTAAAAAGTCTACGTCTTTTCTTTGACAATGAAATATTTTCCATGCCTTTCAAATAACTCCTTATTTATCCAGATAATGAAGTTCATAACATGCACCTTGATGAAATACATTTTTAATTATAAGTTAGATAACAACAATGTGTAATAACATATGTGAAAAGCTAATATAGATTTTTTTTCTACATGAATAAATTTCTGGAAATAATTAGATATTTTCTCACAAATCATGACTTTTATGTACAATTGGTTCTGAAGGAAATTTAAATATTTTTTATTTAATACTAAAATTATTTCCATACTAAGACCATATAAAAATTCATGTAAACAATACTATAGTATTATATAAACATCTCCTCCTTTTCATATTTTAAATTAAATTTAAAGCTCAATTTTAATTTGTAAAAAATATAAACATGACAAGAGCATGCTTTCGGTCTTAACTAAAACATACAAAATAGATTTTTTTTTTACTTTTGGAAATTATAATCACAAATTTGATAGCTATATTGGGTTGCGTGAACATGCATGTGTGCATCCACTAGTTCGATATATGAAAGATTTTAATATATAAAATATACTGGATTCAAGAGAACTATCTTATGGATGGAGTCTTTTTCGAGCTTCATGAAGTCATTAATAATTGCAAATAGTAACAAAGACAAATGAATGAAGTTATAAATTTTCTAGAACTGATCATTTCTTTCATAATGGGTGAATGAAAAATATCCTTCATTGAAGGATTTGTTAGTACCATGCTATAAGTTCATTAAAGAAGTATTGTTGGATAATGGATCACATAAGATGGTAAGAACTTTCACAATAGTATTAAACTAAGAAATCAAATAATTGAAAAATACCCAATAATGACTTATCCCTAATTCAAAAGTTTTCTTAGCATTTAGGATATGTTTATGACTGAACAAGACATCAAAATAAATGTTCATAAAAACACATGTACATATCATTAATCGTTGATATGTTTTGGTTAGTCCTCCTTTTTCCCAATATATATTTACTATAGGTATTACAAATAGCATGGAATGAAGATTAAGGAATCAACAAATACAGTATGTGCTTTAAGAATACCTATAAAAGTATAATGAAATGACTTTTTGAATTCTAATAACATAATAGGAATTATCACAATGGATAAGAACCATGGAAATAATGAAAAATATCAAAAGAACGTTTACAAAAGCGGCATTATTGAGGTGATTTTCTTAAAGTATGTCTCAAAAAAATATAATATCATATAGTATATTTATGGAAAGAATATTAATAAAAATAGAAATTATGAAACAAGATCCAAGTGTACAATCTAATACCCAATCTTATAATTGAAAATAGACCATTTATTGTAATTCATTCATAATTAACACTTGTTGGACTATTCCCTAATACTACAGTAAACATATATGAATCTTTGTAACGATTTCGTTAATGATTTGGTTAGTTGGTCGGAAAAATATGACCCAACATATATAAACCTAAGAAGTTTTACCCCCAAAATTATTTTCAATAATAATGACAATGAGCACTGGTTCGGTAAATAAATAGATCAAGAAAATGAATAATCAAGGAAAAGTCAATGAGGAATGCATCAATAGAAGATCATTTAAACTTTTCAAAATTGACATTAAAGTAGCATAAGAGGTATTGAATTCCAATTTACAGGATAACAAAAATTTGCAATACGTTGAGACTAGTTATTATTCAGCCCGCTTACTACTATAGTGCAAAAAGAATCAAAGTAGATGTTAAAATCAGGTTCAAGACAAGGTATCACAGTATTAGATAGTGTAAAATGGAATGGAAAAAACATAGAGGTTTTTGAAATAATGTATGTGTCATTGTTCAGACTAACTTATATATATCTTTTCTTATAGGAGAAACTTAGGATTAAAAATCGTATATGATATACAATAATTATAATAATTATAATAATGATGGTAATAATAATAATGATAATAATAATATATATTACTAATAATAATCATTCATTTTGCTTCAAAGAAGTATATTAGGTCAAATTGTTTCCAATTGAATTGGAAAGGAAGTAAAATGCCTCAAATAATAAACTTCAGCCCTATACTGGTTAGTTAGATCATGCCAACAAAAATAACATTCAAAATGATAATTTCAAATGTTAATACAATAAAAAAGGTGAATTTTATTTTCTAGGATCATGGCCTATGAAAATGTATGCAATATATAGTAGGAAATTCTTCATAATGTGTATTGTGTTTATTAAAAACATGTATATTTCTTCCTACTAATATATAATTTATTGGGAGATGCATTTACTAATATAATCAAACCTCATGTAAAAAATCTTAATTTTCCATATAAATAAACTATTACAAAGGCACACATACTACACGATCTATAGGTAAATCTAGTATTGAGATGAAGAAAGATACAATTATCAAGTATCAGGGAGCATACAAAAACTAAAAACTATTTGAAGTATGCCATAGGAAATGAAAATATGTGCACGTCATCTCCTTTTGGTGTTCTATCTTGATCCCACTAGTACAGACACATATAGAGCCAGTCATATTAAACCTATAACGTTAATATTATACTGACACCTAAGTGGACGACACTATAACTAAGGATATTTTGCATCAGTTTTGAGGGAAAGATTGAACTGATGACACAGAGTCAATGTCAGTTGCTATGAAAAATGAAACCGAAGACTCATAGTGATATCAGTGTCGTAATAATATTTTGTCACATGGTCCCAAGCAAAAGAACTGACACTATAGGCCAGTTGTGTTAGTGGTTTTTGTTTGAAGAATCTACGATACAGAACGGTCTCATGGCTTGGTAGCACTATCATGTTGGGATAGAACGGTTGTGCTGGGTGGTATGAAGACCATTTTAAAATAGTTGTGTAGTCAATTTTTATGGAAGACCAATAATGCTGATCTACAATGTTGGTTTTTTATAATAATTGATGTCGCATGTATATTTTTTTTATAATAGGTCTATAGACCTTCTCTCATATTATTTAGTAGGATGCAGAACATGTAGTTTGTTAGAAGTGTAGGTTCCATTCAATGTTCATCTTAATAACAAGCTTGTATACCTGTAAAACCTGCAACAAGAAACACATTCATATAGTTCATCCACCAACATACATTTCCATTCTTCAATTTCATTCTCTTTAACACTTAATTCCATTCTCATATACATAAATAATTTAAAAAATACACATACAATTCCATTATGCAATTCCATTCTCATGACATGTACAAACGTAGTTCTGATTGTATTCATTCTTCTTCACATTTATTCACACGCATGAATAAATATACACATCATTCATATATGCACCAAAAATACATTGCACCAAATTTAAAGTTGCAAAAAGTCATAACCATCACATGTATATAGAAGTAATAACATCAAGGTTTAGAAAATTCATATTTTATCTCAATCAAATTCAATATTGACTTCCTTAAAGAAGGAGTGTGCCAACACTTCTTGTATCTCATGTAGCTCTTCATTTGTATAGAGCTATATTGTGTCAAAGAGCTGCAAAGTGAATGACATAAATTATGAGTTTGGTTTTTTTTATATTATCAAATGAGACAATTTACTTTTTTTTTATCTAAAATGAGATAATTTACTTATGATGATCAAGACTATATAGATTACAATTTGTATACAATGAATGTCTAGTGTCGCACATCTGACAATGAGATCCATATACTGCATCACATAGTATTTGCATGTCCAATTATTATTTTGCAATGGGAACTATAAATTTACATTTATGCCAAATGTTAATATATAAAAGTAAGCACAATTGGCATATGTATGCATTGTAGTCAGAAAACTTCCTCAACATTCTTACAATTTAATGATTTCATTTTTTATCTATCTTTCCTCAGGCCTTTTTTAATGCTTTTATATCCCTATAAGTTAAAGTAATACATTTATTTGAATTAGTAAATAGTCTTGTAATGATGTAGATATTAATATATATTAATGGATATAAGAGTTTACTTATACAACTAATCCCATTTTCATTGTGTCCCCAGACCCTACTTTGTCATTTGAAGAATCTAGATAATATGGAGATAATTACCAACAAGTCCCAATGCTTATTACTTATTGAAAAGAAGGAAAACAAAAGAAAACTCAAATTCTTCAATGAAATATAACTAATAAGATAAAAATATAAGCAAAGTACTAAAAACTTACCCAACATTGAAAGGAGTTATAATCACACTTTTTCTCACAATATTAAATATTTAAATGTGGTAGAGAAGTAATCACTAACAGATGTTGGGTTTTTATCTACCCGGCTAATCAATGATGGAACTAGAAACATCACAGTGGTTAGTATGAGTTGCCCACATACCATATATATAGCTGCAATATATATATATATATATATATATATATATATATATATATATATATAGATAGATAGATAGATAGATAGATAGATAGATAGATAGATAGATATATGTGTGTGTATATGTATGTATGTATATATTAATATCTAAGAAAAAAATCAAAATATATTTTCACATATACTATTTAGCCATAAGATCTTACCATATCCAACTTTCCATCACAATTATATTCAATCAATCATAAGTAAACATCTCCAAAAATATGGCAAGAATACACTGATATCGTGATCTTGACCTACAACATCCTCCTAGATATGGACCATCATAGTTGACCCTTCTTCTAAGCCGCATAGACATGGTGTCAACCCCCTTCACTTAGAAACTAGCAAGTCAAATAGGTCCTCTACAATCCAAGTAGGTTTGAATATTTGGAGGAGGAGATATGGGGGGGGGGTCTAGGTGCTATGCTCTACAGATATTCTCATATTAATTTTCATACACAAGTAGAAAAGAATTACAAATACAAATACAATAAAAATTTAGCATACATCTAAATAGATAACTCTCGCTTTAGACCATGCAACCATGCCACCTTCTACATCACGTATCATCTCATGCTCGAGGTGTCCACATGGAAGTGGTGTCTATTCCAAGCTTCATAGACAAGCCTATAGACACACTAACTGCATTGGCAAGCATTGGAGTACCATAAGTCATGTCACTTGGAAGGGGTGGGTAAGTTTTCCCTATTGTGACAACATAGAAGTCAGGTTCTAGTAACATAAGACGTCATGACCTCAACTCCTAGAAATTTTTATATAGCATTATATATACCTAAACACAAATATACTATAAATTCACCTAAAACATTATTATATTACAAAAATACTTAGACCGAGTGTGTCGACTAGCAGGTCCATGGGATTACTCCCAGCTACCTCTGTCACAAGAAGGGTCACATTATAAGAAGAGAGGAGTGGCACAGGTACTGTCTGAGGAGGTTGAGATTGAGAAGGATGAAAATGTCTAATTGCTTCCTCTATTCCCTTTACAATCATGTACTATACATGTTGTAGTGACAATCCTCCTTTCCTGACAGATTTGCATTTATACTTTGATTATCTAAAAAATATCTTGTACCGACACTAGCCCTAGAGGCCCTAACACAACCAGAATGCTCTGAGTACCTAGAGCAACCATCAATTCATCCCTTTAACCCTCAAGGATGAACTTGACTTCTTTTCTTTTCTCGTAGAGCTCCCACTAATCATCATCAATAGTAATTAGTTAGTAAAGCATAACAATCAAGGTCAAAAATGAACACATAGTCTAAGAGTTGAATTATACCATTTTTACAGCAACCTCAAAGGTTGTCGAGTTGGATATTTCTCCAGATTGGCTTATCCTCGCACCTATCCACTCCTTGTGGCAAAGTAAAAGTGCAAGAGTAATAGAAGACTGTGCAGACCCATGAGTAAGATGCCAAGAAGAAGACACTTCTAGTTGCTTTTGGGGACACCTTGCGTAGCCACTTGGACACAACTTGTGATCGTGCACATTCTTTGCACATTGTCACAGAAGCATTTGTTATCCAAATCCTAACTCCAAATGACTATAAAGTCAATGGTGATAGGACCTAGGTGTCTATCCCTAGCATGATAATAACAAATTGTGAATGCAGAAGCGTAAAGCTTAGAGTTCATGAACAGATAACAAGATAAAAGCACTAATCGTAATCTATACATTCAACAAGTATATGTTAAGCAACATTATGTTATTACAAGCTTTCAATTACATATTCAAGAGTACAATTTTACAAATCTTCTCATGTATACTAGGGATTTTATAACAAGTACACCTGACATAGATCACCAAGCCCATCAACTTATAAATATCTCTGAATCTATAAAATACATGAAACAAGGTGGGTCAAGCACACGATGTGTTGAGTACAGGGCTTCAAGAATACATATATATAAGATTTGCATAATTTGAAAAGATTTGTAGAAGTGACAAACACGAATAATCAAGTTAATTATTTAGAAAACTGAGAACCCAAGTTTTATATCATTTTACTCTAATTATACCAACAACATCATATATCATAAGGCCTTTGACTACTTTTTTTGGGAAATAGGGGCACAGAGTATAGTAGTGAAAAAAAATTATCTATTTATATTCTCATACCAGCAAGATCGCGTCAACTACTATGAAATAGAAAGGATGGTTTAACAAGGTATAATTGATCCTAATGCAGGTCCAGCGACAACAACTCACTTCAATGCAACTGTCTTCTAGTTGCTCTTAGACGGTGGTTGTCTAGCTCTTGGTCTTCACCACGAATAATGAACATGACAACTTCTACAATGACTCATGTGGTTTTGCCACTGAGTGCAAGTTGACTTTGTTCTCCTAGCAATAGACAAAGGACTCCTACCTCTAGAATAATCTATACGGACCAACTAGAACTCATGTCCTTCAACTAGAACAAACAAGAAGGAGTTGTCCCTTCTATTGGTGTACTAGTCACCAACTTGCTCTCCCAAAACAATGATCTTCAGTTGTTCTGTCTCATAGCCATCCCTCCCTAGTCGGGCAGGAGTTGCTTGGTCTCTACTGGTTACAACAACTAGAGAGGACAACAATCATCAGAGCAACTGATTCTCAATTTTTTGTGCTATTATTTTTTTCTGGGAAGCCTCCAACACCCCTCTATTTATAGGTGGGGTTAGGATCAGGGTTCCTAGTCTGTTCAGGATTTGAGCAAGAGTGGCAGGGACTAGAAGATCTTGAATTTCCATAACCTACAAAATATGAAGTGGTCATCTGGCACTGCGAGACGGGCATCTTGTACTACCAAGTGGTCTTCTGGAAGTTTCCCACTCACATACAAAATTGGAAATTCATTTCCCATTAATGCTAAACATTAATTCCTTGCACCACAACTATTGTGCAATTGAAACGATTCTAGAAAGTATCTTGAACCTTCCTCTAAACTAACTTATCGATCTCGTACATGCGAGACGGTCATCTTGCACCTAGAGGTCGTCTAGTGAGCCAAGCCAAATTCAACAAATTGAACCAGTCAGTTCACACCTTAGTTTGGTAATAACTTAGCCAATTTGATTTCTGATCAGCATGATGACCCAAAAAGCTGTCTCAACACTTAACACGATTGTCTGGTGCACCGAACGACCATCTCACCCTATGAAATGATCAGTTGGGGTGTATTCAATTGATCTGTTGTGTGAATTGAGTACCTTAACACTATAGTAATCAATCCAATCATCATTCAAGATTAAACTCCTCTTCTAGATGAGTTCCTATGTGTGTCACCATATAGGTACCATATCATATTAGCAGTGAATGTCCATAACTAGCTTATAACATTACAAGTAGAGATTGGTGCCTAGTCGCACATCAGTGATACCCAAGTGAATGGAAAGTTGGAGAGCAACTTCAACCTACAATATGTGTAACGTGTTGTAGTGATTGTATAATTCCTTTGTCTCTGACATCCAAGATGAACTCAAGGCATGGAATCGTCATCCTCCCAATGTTCAATCCATGTTCCTTGAACAATAGCAGTCTGTCTGAGATAATGTAACCTCAATATCATATATTGATTCACATGTGCATGCACACGAGTTTCTCACTCTCTCTTATCAAGTGACCAGGACATCAAACTGCAATAGGAAGGACAAATCCCATATCTATCACTCACAGTCAATCCCCATGTGTCATAGTCACCCAATCATCACTGTTATAAGAACCCATGTTTCAAGAATGCATTTGATGATGAAAAGTGTTCCCAACAACAGGTGATGAGTGTAGTGATTTCACGTTTAAGAATCACAATCACCACCTTCACTATGAGAGATGACTATGAATACCAATTTTGGTTTCCATGTGTCACTCTGAAGGTGGTTCTATCTGATACATTGTTCCTAACATGTATTTGTTTGCTTGGTTTGATATAGCCAAATCATGACTAATGAGACTCATTCATCAACCAACCCACACTCTAGTTTTATGTGTTACTGATGTCTATCTACTTTCCACATTAACAACTAACTAAGGACATAATCAAGAATGTACATACTCAACATTCGTATGATCTCAATCTCCAAGTCACATACTTGAAGACATGTGTCATTGAGTATTGTCATTCTTTAGACATTCATAATGTTTCCTCATTATCTCATAACTAAATGAAATGGAAGCTTGCATTAATTGAGTATTAATTAAATCCCTTTTGGTATATTCTATGTCAATCATCACATGATTGGGCTCTATGGGGATACCTTACCAGAAGACTCCCACTTGCACTTAGAACGAATCACCCATGAATCATATTCTTAGTGATCTAAACATGTCCACCATGTTTCTGCTTTGCTAGTTATAATTTAGTAGGTTAGCATAATTTTGCTATTAGTCAGTATATTGCATGTTTCTTATCTCTTTGCTCTGAGATGAAACCACTGTAATATGGTATCTGATATTCCTTTCCTAACAAGTAGCTCCATTGTTGTAACAGTATCACTACTGAGTCATCAATGGTAGGAACATCTATAAGTTCATCATATGAACTTTTAGATCCATATAGTATCACTCTGTGTTCATAACACAAGTATACTCATCTTCTATTGTAGAATAGAATTAATGGCTATTAGGTAGAAACTCTTCCAACTAACAACATTTCTCCTTTTAAATCAAACATATATTAATTTGCAATCACTTTTGTCATTATGGAAGCTTGCATCAATGTAACCCTTTACATCCAATTATTCCTATATTGCTATCTTTAATTACTAGAAATCTATCCTTAGGTACTTTTAAAGTACTAATGGGAATCTTTAATGGCATTCTAATAACCAATATTGGAATTTAATATCATCTTGTCATGTCTAATACATAAAATATTTTATGGGATAAGTACACTTATAGCATTCATGATAGATCCATTGATACATCCTATGGCATCTTGATCATGTCATTTCCATTCTCTATAAGAATTGGAAACTCTGGTTCATGAGAGACTAATCTGGATTCTCTCTCATTGAATCCTTTCTGTGTTGTACTCTTTCAACACATTGCTACTGTATGTGCTCAAACTTATATTGTGAAATATTCAAGAACTGTCTCATAGGTCTGGATTCCTATCTCATAGGATTTTCACCCAATCCTTCATTGTTGAAGGATTTTTCCATGCCAGTTCTCAATATTCACAATATTGAGATGTTATTCCTCATCATATGTGGAATATGCATATCTGATCCCACTAAATATTTTGTAAACAAAAATTTCATCTTTTATCTTGCTTCAAGTCAAGCTTTGATTATTTCGTCAAGTTAAATGATCCCATCTCTAAGATGCTTGTTTCAATACCAAATTGAACTTTGTAGTTTATAAACTTTATTTACATTCTTGAAGTTTCAAAACCTTTTAAGTTGTGTCATGTACACATCCTCTAATGTATTCCTTTTAAGGAATCTGGTTTCTATCTTCATATGCAAAATCTCATAGTCTATTTTAACTACAACAAGCATGTCGATTGGCAAAGGAGTTTTTATCATGTTTAACAAGTTGAACTAATTTAAAATCTGTTCAACCAATTTGTCCTTTTATGTTATCCATGCAGATCTTTATGACAAGACCCTATTGCACCCTTTAGGTATTACCCCTTTAGGTGGCTCTATCAAGGTCCTACCTTGTTAGCTTACATGGATCCCATAATGGCCTTCAGCCTATACTCAGATTATGGTACTTAATAGCTTCTAGTTGATTAGTTGGTTCATCCTGTTATGACCAACCTATCTGAATCGTTAAATTCATAATCCTTAATTTCAGACATGTGCTACTACAACTATTTTATTATGTGTCACATGATGGACTTGAGATTCAACAACAACTTGTGATTCTCTTAGTTCCCATTGTACCTCTATGTTTTCCTCTAACATTTTGAGTTCTACTTTTACTCCCACTGATTCTTTAGGTACTCATTTATCCTATCAACAAAAACACTTTTGGTATTGGATTGGGATTAACAGTAATATTCAACAGTTATGGTTTGTGAATAAACCTTTTCAAGAAACTACTTTCACAATGTAGGTTTCAATCCTTTAGACATATTGGGACATTCCCAAATCATATCATATATGTTGTCTTATAAACCATTGAGATGGTACATGATATAGTGATAGGTATATATTAATGAGGGTTTAAGATAATTAGACTAATTGATTATATCATGACTCATCATGGTATAGTTCCTTCATTCTAACACATCATCATGCTCATATGGATTTGACTTGTGATACATTATCACAGATCTTTCTTTGAAGGTTCTGAAGGGATTGATGTAAAAGTATTTCAATATTGATCTCATCAAAGTTTCTTAGTACTTTCAACAAAGTCATACTTCATTTATAATCTCTTAAACACTTCAAGAGATTTATGTTTCTATTTTATTGATTACATATCATCATATTAACAGTCAATGAAATGAATTATGAGTAATTATCTATAGCATTCTTTCCATTTGATCTTTATGCACCATATGTATGAGATTTAATGGAAGATGTATCCTCCCACTACATATAGTGAAGGATGTTATGTCACGTTATGTAAAAGAAACAATTTCATATTTCCTTAGGTTCAATAACCAAGGTAGTTTAGATTAACATTATTATGTATCCTAGATATGCATTTCTTATACATATATCTAAGGTGATTATTGCTAAAGATAATCTTGAGTTATCAATTCTAATCCTTTGGTATTAACATTGTAAACATCCAACTAAATCTTTCATATAAAGACCTTTTAGATGTTTGGGCATAGCCATACAAGATCATATGTTTTGAAACAAAAACATTAATATCTCACTTTATTGATTCATCAATCTTGTCATACAATATGCTTAAAGTAAATGATTCTATTTTCTTGGCATAATGAAATAACAATTTAACTAACTCTATTACATGCCCATTGGGCTAAGATAAATTTAAATGTAGACTAAAGCTACCACAACACTTGCTCTGCCTTTATCCATCTTTGTCCTTCCATGAAGGCTTTTACTTCTTATTAGATCATGCACTTCAAGTATGGCATGTCTCTGTTTGGTATCACATGCCAAGTAGAAGTAATCAAATTTATCTTATAACATTAATACCTGAAGTGGAGGCCTCAATTCCTTCCTTCTTATTCTTTAGATTTTCTAACAAGAGTGGGCAATTTCTTTTCCAATGCCCAGGTTGTTGACAATGGTGGCTTTTGGCTCTTTTCTTTACTCCTCCATTTGGTTTGAGATCTGAAGACTTGGACTTTTGGCTAGCTTTATAACCCTTCTTAGCTTTTCCTTTGCCTTTAGACTTTCCCTTTGTCTTTTTGATCATCATCACACACTTCGGCTTGTCTTTCTTCATATGTCCCTCAATTGTTCTCAACATGCCCAACAACTCTATCAACATTTTATCAAAGTCATTCATGTTGTATTTCATGACAAACTAACTATATGACTCTGGAAGAGACTGTAGAATCATGCTAGTGACAACTCTTGACCCAAGGGGAATCTCATTCTAGCTAGGTTCTCCACATACCCAATGAGCTTGAGTACATGAGGACCTACTGGGTCTCCTTCTACCATGTTACATTTGAATAGTGCCTTGGAGATATCGTATCTCTCTTGTCTTGCCTGATCTTAGAACATGTTCTTGAGATGTGTGACTATCTCAATAACATCCATGTTCTCATTCCACATCTACAACTAATACTTCAAGGAGCATAGCATCAGACAATTGACATCCACGACATCTTTAGGATGCTTCTTGTAAGCATCCTTTTCAGCATTTGGTGCAGTTGTAAGGGGTTCATCTGGTTCTAGAGTCTCTAAGACATAGAACTTGTTCTCCTATGTGAGAAAAATTCTCAACATCTTGAACCAGTCCTAAAAGTTGTTCCCATTTAGTTGTCCTTCTCAAGGACCAATTGTAGAGAAAAGTGATTATTGTTTGTTGCCATTTGATTCCATAAAAGAATTTGGAATTTTTTCAAAACCTCATTTTTTATTTTATTTGATTAAGCTTTGGTGATAATAGTTAGGTCTTTAATTAATTATCATTCTCCTTATTTTTTTTAAATTGATAACCCTCAAGTATCAATTCAGAAAATTGCAGCGAACAATTTTCTAATGAGAAAGATCCAAGATAATTCAACTATGGCCTGACCAATGCCGCAAAAAATGTTAATTACCAAGCTAGGCAACTTTTTCCTATTACATCATATGCAAATTCTTGATAGACAATGTGCACAACTCTTTTCCATAATCATTTGTATGTTTCTAGGCTTAGATGCTCTAAGAACCACTAGTTAAGCTTGACCCAATAGCCAACACGATAATAATGCACCCCGCAAAGGTGGAACCTACATTACTACTAGCACTCTTCCACGATGTAGACGATGCACCACGCGAAGGCGTAACCTATGCTTGGTAGAAAAAGCTTTTCATGTGGGTTGCTAATGGAAAGCATCTTAGACTTAATATGTTTGATGAGGGATTTACATATATCATATATATATATGTATGTATTTATATATATATATATATATATGTATATATATGTATATATATGTATCTATATATATATATATATGTATATGTGTGTATATATATGTATGTATATATATGTATGTATATATATATATGTATATATATAGAGAGAGATGTATATATATATGTGTATATATATGTATATATATATATATATATATATATATATATATCACCACATGTATAGTATGTATCATATATATGATATATCTCACAACATAAACATTCAATATAAAATAAAAAGTGATGGTTATGGCCATGTATATTATAATTCCTTGTAGCCACAAGGAATTACTACCACCTAGGTCAATCATCACATCACATGTATGAACATTGTTGGTGTAGATCTGTGTTTGCCAATCTGGGTAGATCAGTTCAACCCTTGAACTGGTCATCTTGTCTCTTGGTGGGTTGGTTGGTCCTCCTATCCAACCATTGTCTAGACACATTTCAAACTATCGGTTGGGCCTTCTGGGATGGTCATCTAGCCTCCTATCCAATGGATGTTTGGACTCCTTCTAAACTGTCAGTTGAGTCTACCAGTCGGTCATCTAGTTCCATAATTTTGTTCTCCCTGGTCCTCCAAATGGTCAGCTCATCTTACGAACTAGTCATCTCCTATGGCGATGATCATCTTCTTCATTGTTGTAAGAAAGAAACTATCTTATTGCTACTTTATTACTTTGATTATAGAAAAACCTCGAGTTACATTTGAGGGGAGAAAAGCTATGAAAGAAATAACTTTACATTGGGAAGAGGAGGTAGAGGCTTAGCACACAGACCGAGATAAAATAAGAATAAAACCAAACCATCACACCACACATAGATATTGGGTATTGTCCATAACCATAATACACATCCACCATCAAAACCATTTTTATGGCAATGCGTGCAAATTGCATTATATATATATATATATATATATATATATATATATATATATATATATATATATATATAGAGAGAGAGAGAGAGAGAGAGAGAGTCAGGCTAGAATACACTCGAGTGTACAGATCGCACGAATACACTCAAGTGTGTTTGCAGATCAAGACTATTTTTTTGCAAAATGTAAACCATTGATCTTCACTGTCATACTATAACTAGGCTACATACAAATTTTGAACCCATTTGGATGAGTGTAAGCCACTCATCTAAGGGCAACAAAATCGATGCACGAAACTAATTTGAAATGCATAATTTTGCGGTCTTTATAACATGATCTATAAATGTCCAAATGTGCTCAAATTTTGCGTATGAGCTATTCACAACATGTTTAAGAAGATCAATGGATTATATTTTTGAAAAAAATATTACATCATGAAAAACTATTTGAGTTTATTCTAGCCTGACTCTCTCTCTCTCTCTCTCTATATATATATATATATATATTAGTTTGGGATTATGAGGTATTTGATCAGATATGCATATGAGACTGTTAAAATATTTGCATCATATGCAATAAATAAATGATAAAACCAAAAATCTGATCATATCGATTATCCTAAAACATAGTAATTTGATGTGGCTCTAATATCACTATTGGAAAATAGGGGCACAGAGTATAGCAGCTTAAAAAAAATTATCTATCTTATTCCCATACCGGAAAGATCTCTTCAACTACTATAAAATAAAAAGGATGGTTTAACGAGTTATACCTAGTCATGGAGCAAGTCCAACGATAACAACTCGCTTCAATGCAATTGTCTTCTAGTTGTACTTGGACGGTGGTTGTGTACCTCCCTGGTCTTTACCACAAACGACGAATAGGACAACTTCTATAGTGACTCATGTGGTCTCGCCATGGACTGTAAGTTGACTTTGTTCTCCTAGCAGTAGCCAAAGGACTCATGCCTCTAGAGTTGTCCACACAGACCAACTAGATCTCATATCGTTCAACTAGAATAGACAGGAAGGAGTTGTCCCTCTCGTTGACGAACTAGTCACCAACTTGCTTTCGCACAACAATGATCCTTAGTTGTTCTATCCCGTAGCTATCCCTCTCTAGTTGGGTAGTAGTTGTTTGGGCTCTCTTGGTTACCACAACCAGAGAGGACAACAATTATCAGAGCAACTGATTCTCAATTTTTTGTATTATTATTGTACTCTAGGAAACCCCCAATACCCATCTATTTATAGGCGGGGTTAGGGCCAGGGTTCCCAGTCTGTTCAGGATTTGTGCGAGAGTAAAAGAGATTGGAAGATCTTAAATTTTTGCAACCTGTAAAACATGAAATGGATGTCTGGCAGTCTAGATGGTTGTCTGGCACTGTGTTATGGTCATATCATACTGCCAAATGGTTGTCTGGAAGTTTCCCACTCGCATACAAAATTGGCAATTCACTTCCCATTAATGCTAAACATGAATTCCTTGCTCCATAAGTATTGTGCAATCGAAACGATTTGGGAAAGTATCTAGAACCTTCCTCTGGCCTAATTGAGCAATCTCGCACATGTAAGACGGTCATCTCGCTCACCCTGATGGTTGTCTGATGAGCCGAGCCAAACTAGTCAGTTCAACAGACCAGTTGGTTCACACCTCAGTTTGGGAAGAACTTAGCCAATTTGATTTCTGATCTTCCTAACGACCCAAATGATCGTCTCAACACTTGAAACGATTGTCTGGAGTACCAAACGATCATCTCATCCTGTGCGACGATCGGTTGGGGTGCAGTCAGCTGATTTGTTTCATGAATTGAGTACCTAAATACTTTAATAATCAACCCAATCATCATTCAAGATTAAACTCCTCTTCTAGATAAGTTCTTATGTGTGTGATCCTATAGGTCCCATATCATGTTGGCAGTGAATGTCCATAACTAGATTATCACATCACAAGCAGAGAGTGGTGCCTAGTCACACATAAGTGCTACCCAAGTGAATGAAAAGTTGGAGAACAAATTTAACCTACAATCTATGAAAGGTGTTCCAGAGATTGTATAATTCATTTATCTCTAACATCCAGGATGAACGCGAAGCATGGAATCGTCATCTTCTCAACATTCAATCCATGTTTCTTGAACCAAGAGCTGACTATCTGAGATAATGTGACCTCAATATCATATATTGATTCACATGTGCATATGCATGTGTTTCTCAGTCTCGCTTATCAAGTGGACAGGACATCAAACTCCAATAGGAGAGACAAATCCCATCTCTATCACTCAAAGTATATCCCCATGTGTAAAAGTCACCCAATCATCTCATTTATAACAACCCATGTTTCAGGATTGTGTTTGATGATGTCAAAGCATAACCAACGACATATGATTAGTGTAGTGATTTCAAGTCTAAGAACCACAATCACCACATTCACTATGAGAGATGACTATGGGTACCAATGATGGTTTCCATGTGTCACTCTCAAGGTGGGTCTATCTGATACACTATTCCTAACATGTATATGTGTGCTTGGTTTGATATATCCATATCATGACTAATGAGACTCAGTCATCAACCAAACCACACTCCAATCTTATGTGTTAGTGGTGTCTATCTACCTTCCACAGTAACAACCGACTAAGGAAATAATCAAGAATGTACACACTCTTAACATTTGTATGATCTTATTCTCCAAGTCACATACTTGAAGACATACGTCATTGAGTATTGTCATTCTTTAGACATTCACAATGTTTACTCATTATCTCATAAATGAATGGAAAAGAAATAAATAGAAGTTTATCTTTATTGAGTATTAATAAAATCCCTTTGGTATATGCCATGTCAATCATCACATGATTGGCTCTATGAGCATACCTTACCAACATACTTCCCATCAGAAGTGTCTTTAAGGGTGCTCAAGATTAGCTGACCCTTTCATTGGCATGGTCCGCCCTATCTTAACAACTCAATTAGGACGCCCAACCTCATATCCTTACCCTAAGAATGTAGGTAGGTGCACAAGGTTTGTACAATGGAGTTGCTATATTATGTTTGCAAGTTATAAAACAACGATACGAGACAAACATTGATTACTAATAGAATACTACATGACAATATTTGAGCAAGTAAACAAGCATACATATGCATCACATTTCAAGAAAGAAAGTCATAGTCATATAATTATTGAACCTCGTACCTGATTTTAGAGATTTCATAACCTATACTTGGCCATCTAGCATAAGAAACACATGATTAAGCATAAGATTACATACATGCATTCGATTATTGTCATTAACCCTAATTCGATTCATTTTAGGGTTTTGGTCAAATTAGGTTACAAGTTGCTTAAT
Organism: Alisma plantago-aquatica; assembly: GCA_963693085.1. Lineage (NCBI taxonomy): Eukaryota > Viridiplantae > Streptophyta > Magnoliopsida > Alismatales > Alismataceae > Alisma > Alisma plantago-aquatica. Next base: position 649,197,299 of record OY856415.1, on the reverse strand, counting down.
TGCATGTTTGATGATCTTTTACTGATTTAGATGTAATCATGAAGGTGTTATTGAAGTTTGATGGCACTCCAAGGTTCCATTCATTTTATATGCTTATTACAAGGTTTGAGGCACTTATGTCCAATTTACGGTCAAAAGACTCACAATAGAGAAACCATAATCATAGTTCATCAAGACATTATTTGGGGCAAGACATGAGTTCAGATCAGCAAATAGGGCATAATAATCACATTCAAATTCGGGTGGATGTCCCCTAGGGCCTAGGCATCAAACAACCAACATGAGGTACCAAAATTCAAACATACATGCAATAATCAGCATGGTCCATATTCCATCAAGGTTCAACATGAGTATAAGGTGGGACATCCATACGTAATCTATCATAGTGTGTGGGGTCAAAGAAAAAGGATTCACATAAGCATTAACGCACAAGAACCACCAACAAGACATATATGGGCATGTACGTCAAGAGGGGGCACATACATCATTATATTATGAACAAGGTTGGCCTTGGCCAACTGGTTCTGAAAACAAAATGAGGTTACTATTTGAAAGATCATACATATATATTGATGCATCAAATATATCCAAGACCCCATATGATTAGGGTATATCCATTCATTTCCATACATAGGTCACATTCATGCCATAAGTATCATATGAAAATAACATAGCACCAGGGTATTGGGGAAAATTTATTTAATGCATGGATAGAAGGAGTTACTGATTTCCAGGACATATTTAGATGTCAATAGGAAGTTATATCGGTCATCATAAGGCCAAAGCACATCATTATAGTCCAATCTAGTCACATATGTACAAAAGTAGTCATTCATGAGCAATAGGGGTGATTAGAACTCTCATATAGTTCAAAGGAGCACAAACGTTACTGATTTGATGAGAAAGAGGGTAAAAGTGCACTAAAAGTTCAACCTTCACCATTATTATTCATTAGATTTAGTCAAACATAGTCTAATTCGTATTTTTAGTAAAGAATATAAGTGTGAAGGGTTTTTAGGGTCTACAACCAAGCCCAAATTTTAGATCTTTAGAGAGGATCAATTTGATATATAGGTTCATTACATTTTGCCAAAGGAGTAGAGAGTTATGCATTTTACAAGATTAGGCCCAATACATTAGAGAAACAAGTAGGTGCTACCTTGATATTATGGGGGCAATCGTAGTCGTTCCTTTTGCATATCGTAGATGGGGAACGCCCTATTTGGCTGATAGGGGGTGGCCAAGCTGCCAACATGGTGCATCGCCACAGGCCCACATTGGCCTTGACTCAGTCAGCAGTCAATGTTCTAGGTTGGAGGTGAGCCCACACTGAGCATCATCAAATGCAAATCCAACCATAGTTGTACCCGCCCACGATCAGGGTTGTGCAATCCATAGGAGATCGGCTCCTTGCTCCTCACCGCGGCGGTGCTCAAGAAGCGTCTCAGTGGCGCATCAATAGGGACGTCGAGAAGGCTTCTATAGTACCTGGAAAGTGGCCACTCAAAATCACCTCCTCCTCACGAGGTGTTTCACAATCACAGATAGAGCTCAGCTTGACCAAGGTGAAAACACCCAAAAGGCTCAAAGGCTCAAAAGACTTAGGGAGGAAGAAGAAACATCTGAGTGGGTGTTGGAGAGCACAAGCAAGAGGGAAAATAGGGGGAAAATAATTAGGGAGTCCAAGGAAGGTGTGAGGAAGTATCAACTGGCCAAAATGGTGTGTGGATGAGGTGATTGGTGCTAAGCAAAAGTGGGTAGGTGGGCTTCAGCACCAATGGCGTCGGCGTCCCTTTACAGATGTAGGGGATAGGTCAAGAGTTGTTGGATCCAAGATCAAAAATGATTGACGGATAAGATTAGACCCACATTAGGGGTTTTTCTAGCAAGGGGTCGCGGTTGTGGGGCCGCTCCCCCTCTAATTGGACCCATGGAGGCTCAAAATTGAGCTATAAACAATTAAATCCAATGAAAATTGAGCCAAATTCAATAGGCAATAACTTGAGCTATAATAGTCCAATTGAGGCAATTTTTGTACTGTTGGAAAGAAAATTGAATACTCTATCTCATATAATATATTATAGAGAAAGGTGATTATACTAATCAGTTTCAATTTCATTTGTAAAGTATTGAATCATTACAGAGTGAAACTTAGATCAAAAGAGCAAATCAAAGGACAACATTACGAAATTGTCATTGATGTGATAAAATTAAGGTATCACCACACCCCAGCTATTGAATTAATATGCACTTGAGTCATTTGAGTTACAATAGATAGATAAAATAGTACATGAGATGAGTGAGAAAATCCAAGTTTTCACACATGCCTTTCCTTTTTAGCATCATGCAAATCCTGGTTAATCCAAAATATATGATAATTACATAATACATTGACTTCATCTAATTAATCAAAAGAATATATTTTAAATAAGGAGGCTTAACATCTTTAATTCATTGTTTTATCTTGAAGCAAAAAACACTTCCCCCAACTTCAAATCAATTTATGACCATTGGTCAGTGGAAAACTTCTCCGTGTTGCTCATTACGTATTGTCTTATTAGATTTGTTATATAATTCCTTAATATCCTTCCACAATGTTACAATACCTTTTTATGATGTAGTTTTTCATCAGTGTGATAATTTATCTGTCAAATGTTATATTCTTAATGGCATATTTTTAAAAATATATTTGTGAATATCTTTAAAAATCTGAATATCTCACAGTTATGTCCTTTCATATGTAGTCTTTTGTGGAAGGATCAACTCTATGCCAAGATTCTATTATTATATTCACTTTTTCTGCTAGTAATAACTCCTAGATATTGCACAAAAATGTTATGATTCTTCCCAATAGAAATTACTAGATCATCAAAGTCAACGTCTAGCTTCGGTCCTTTACCCCCTTGCACTACTAGCATTTTTCATCAAGGTGATGCCTCATTTACGTGCACGACCACACCACTCCTCAGTAGACCCAACAAGATCCTCAAGGTGCACATACTCAGTATTCTCATCCTAATATTTTCAAGACACTCATATAAGTGATATAAAATGTAACTGATATAATGGTGCTAGATAATGAAATGCACATCTATGTAATAAAAAATTAAAACAATACAACTTACACTAGACTCATCCTTACGATGCACATCATCAAGTTGCTCATCCTCACGACCAAACGTCATCTTAAAAATTTCATATTAAAATAACTAAAAAATAAAGTATATGTGATAAAGAATGTAAAATGCACATGTAGCATATGAAACATATATAACTGTAATAAAGAATGTAAAATGCACATGTATTATTTAAAAATTAAAATACATACCTCTAATATTGGTTGGATCTTTGATCAATTAATATTCCTTCTGTATGATATTCATTCGTATATAAGTCAATGTTAGCTTCAACATTTACACCTGGCAAGCCAACTAAGAATGGACTGGTGTCCTCATACTTTCCATAGTAATCTTCTTCATCTATAGAGTCTGCAATGATATGCCTTTTCTCATGAAGAATGATAGACCATTTTTCATTTGCAGGATCATTGATGTAGAATAATTGCATCACCTGTGATGCTATTATGAATGGTTCACCCTACTCGCCAATATTTTCAAAATTTACTAATGTGAAACCCAATCATCCATTACTACTCTTTTTTTGTTATCAACCCAATTACACCTAAATATATGAACTGTGAAATATGTGTGGCCAAACTCCCATATGTCTTCAATGACACCATAAAAAGACATTTGAGCTTTAAGTGGCTCTTATCCTTTGTACTAGAATAATACAATGAAGATGCTTGAAGGGTGACCCCACTATTTTGAATGTCAATCCTATCATCTTGACATGTTGTATAATATAAAAAATCATTTATGCCAAACCCTTTGTAAGACATAACATTTATTTTTAGTTTGAAGACGAGGCAGTTGATATTTTTGGAAACATTTTTGGTGTTTGAGATATTTGATGTAATACTTTATCTTCAAACAACCTAAGAAGTGTCCTATTATTCTCTATAGAAAGCCACATTGAACTGACTCGAGGATATTTTGTGTTGATAAGATTGGTATGTTTGGTGATATAAATACCCATTTTGTCAATGTTGTATAAAACATACAAGTGTGTTGGTTCCTACAACTCATGACTAATTACATTAATTGGTGCTCCTAAAGTCCCTTATCTAGAATAGGGGTCAATTATATTTGTGTTGGTAGGAGCTTCATTATAACTCAAAAAGTCATTGCAAAATTCCATAACCTCTCTAGACACATAACCCTCAATAATACTCCCTTCAGGTCGATAATAAATTTTGAACATGACCTTGAAAAACACTCAAGTATTGTCCAAAAGATACATCCAAAGCAAGAAAATTAGACCCAATATTTTCACTTCTCTAGTCAAATACACAATAAGATGTACCATGATATCAAAAAATGAAGGAGGAAAATACATAGAAGTTGGAATAGGGTAACGACCACTTTTATTTGCAAGTTATCAAGATTCTCGTGATCAATAACTTTGTTGCATAGAGTGTTGAAGAAGAAAATAATCCTAGTGATTGCAAACCTTACTTCTTTGGCAATATAGATTGAGTAGTCATGGGAAATATTTATTTCATTAGAGTGTGACAATAATGAGAATTAAGATCAATCAGCTTCAGATCCCTTATTGATACTAATTAACGGATTTTGGAAGAGTATCACTGGGGTACCTTAACATTAAGAAATCACTCAAAAAAAGTTTTCTCTCTTATCTAGACAATGTGTAACAAGTAGGAGGTAATTATGTTTTTTTATCACTGCTCAACTTTGTTGTTAATTCTTTCCTTATACCCATTTCACGTAAGTCCATTCTGGATCGGTTTCCATCTTTAGTATTACATGGTATATTCAACAAAGTACCAATAACGTTATCACATATAATGTTTTCACGTGCATTTTCTCATCATTCATGACTTTGATACCATGCCTAACTGCCAAGGAACTCTAATAAGGAAGATCTAAGAATATTGACCTCTTTCTGAATAAAGATTTGTCACTTCGTGTGTGAATAGGAAGTTGTGATCTCTTAGCATATGCATTGACAAAGTCTTTTTCTCTTTCATAAACAACCTCCTCTGATATAGGTTTAGAGCCACTCTATTCCTCAATTGATCTATTGAATCTTTTATGCAACCTTCTCTAAGAATGCATTTCTGGAAGTAACCTTCGATAGACAAGATATACGGACTTGCTATCATGTTTTAGTAGTACTAAATCAGTGTTCTCCTCACATATAGGTCATGTTTTGGATCCTTTTACATTGAATCTAGACAAATACTCATATGCTAGAAAGTCACTAATAGTGCAAAACAACATATCATGCAAACAAAATGCCTCTCTACACAAAGAATCATAGGTCATCATACCTTCTCCCGACAATTTCTCTAATTCATCAATTAAAGGTTCAAGAAAAACATCAATACCATTACCAGGTTGTTTTGGGCCTGATATCAACAAGGAAAACACAACATACTTGTTTATAAAACACAACCAAGGAGGAAAATTGTATATAAAATCATAACATAATAAGTGCTATGTTGATGCTTAATGTGCCATATGGATTCATCTCACTTGTACAAAGCCAAAGTCTTAGATTCCTAACCTTTTCACCAAATTTTGGGTATAATAAATCAATTTTCTTCAGTTATGGGGAGTCAGACATATGTTGTAGATCCCATCATTGTGTTTCTTTACCTCTGCATGCCAAATTAATTTATGTGAATCCATGATATTGGAAAACAAGTGTTGAAACTGTGGTATTATAGGTAGATACCACATCAACCTGGTAGGAGAGCCATTTTTGGACTTACCCAAAGTCATCACTTTGTACTTTGACGCCCACATTTTGGACAATTTATCAAATTGATATAGTCTTTTTGAAATAACACATGGTCAATTGGGCATGCATGTATCTTCTTAGCCTCCACACCCATGGGCACAATGTTTTCTTTAAGTCGTATGTTCAGACTCAAAGCTTGTTGCCTTCAAGAAGAATTTCTTTCAAAAAAGACAATATGGACATGAAACTTTTGTCACTCCATCTGTTATTAGCCTTCAGAGTATACAATCTCAACACAATGCTCAACTTCGTAAACTTAGTACAACCTAAGTATAATGGTCTCTCGTTATCATACACATTGTTAATAAATAAGGAGGTTGGATTAGTAAGATTTAACCCAGAACATCTAACATCGCGTCAACCATATCTAATGGAACCAGTTCGTTCACATCTACATCATCAACAATTTCTTATTCAACACAAGTACTTCTATCAACATCTACTGATCTCATAGTAGGAATCTCTCCATACCAGTCATTTTATATAGCCCTATACAATCCTTTTTCTTGACATGGCTTTTCATTTTGTCAACAATGTCGACTTTCAAGTTGTTACTGCAAGTCTTACATGGACAATAGAAACTATCTCCAAGTTGTTTCCTATGTTCTTCCGCAAATCTTATAAACTAATCAAGACTAATAATAAACTCTGAAGTGCAACGATTTGAAATGAACATCCATGATCGATCCATTCTATGATTATAGAGAAAATAAGTATTGAATTAGGTGTTTAAAGATTGGAACTTTGAGATTAGAGTTTAGAGATTAGGGTCTAGAGATTAGGGTTTAGGGTTTACATATAGGGTTTAGGATTTAGGGTTTACAAATTGTGTTTAGGGTTTAGTAATTAATGTGTACAACCTATCACATTCTTGAACACCTAATCTCACTAGTAAGAGTATAATGTATATTTTCTTTTTAAGAATATTTCGATAACCCCACAGTACTCCCAAGTACACCGATGTAGATGAACATATACTCACCTAAATATGTACTTAGATCACAAGAGGGGAAGTGATGATGAATCATCTTGAAACTAAATACACATTACACACTTACATACTAAGTTAGATTAAGTGTTCGAGAACATTCTCAAACCAAAGACTATCTTTTCCAAGATTTACTCCTAATGAGTAAATTTCGTAAGGGTTTCTAGGCCAATGCCTAGATTTAGAAATTAAGATTTATTGATTAAGGCCGCTCCCTATGCCACACATCTATCAGTCATTTATCAAAATTTATATCATCATTAATTTGTGTGAGGGTTGGTCTCATAAAGAATGCTAGCCATATAACATTTACATACCAAATATACATAATGATATGAAACTTAGTATTTAAAATGTATATGAAAAAAAATCTAAACAAATAAAACAAACGAATATACATGTACAATAAAACAATATAGCTAAACAAATAAAAAAACAAACAAACAAAAATTATAGCTAAAAAATTAAAAAAAAAACAACACACCTTAAGCAGCATCAAAGGAGATGGTAGAATCAAGCACCTCAAGTAGCAGCAGCTGCGGAAGAAATGGCAGTGGCACTCGTAGTAGTAGTAGTACTAACAACAATGGCGGCGGATCAAGCACCCAGTAGCAGCAGTGACAGTAGCGCTCGCAACGACAACAGAAAGGGAAGAAGAGGGCAATGGTGAAATAGAGACAGGTGACAACAACAACGACGGTGGCACTCACAGTGGCTGTTGTAGGGAACAGTGATAGAGAGAGGCAAAATGAGTTGAATGAATCATACAAAGAGAGGTGTCAGTCATGGATCAGTTAACCAAATCATGCTATAAAATAGATAATGGGGGGAAGAAAGTTTAGAGTGTGTTGTTAAGTAGAACTTAGTCGTCGGTTGCTAAAAAAAAATCATGATAGGGAACTTAGTCATCAGTTGCTCAAAAACAGCAATGACAAAGTAACTATGTTGTTAGTCATATTAAAAGAAACTGATAGAAAGGTCCTTATCCCTAATAAAAAAAGTCAATCTCACTAAGGACTTGGTCATCAATTTTGTAAACAGAACAGACAACATAGTACATACTATGCCATTCATTAGATATGAGAAAACCGATGACTGAGGCATTTATCTCTAATAAAAAATATCAACCTCACTAAGGACTTTGTCATCAGTTTATAGAATCAAAATTTACGATATAATCTAATTTGAGATAAAATATTTTTTTACGGGATATGTGGCAGGAACCCTCTATCGTCAATTTATTATTGTAGAATCGACACCACATGCTTTTTGGAGATGAAATTTTTCATGATGGACGGACATACAACGTCGAATTTTTAGAGTAAAACCGATGATAAAAGTATTTTGGAGGAAAATTAATTTTGTGAGGAGGAGTATGTCATCAGTATCTCCACAAATGATGCTAAACATCTATATCAAAATTTTCTCCTAAAATTTTAAAATTTTTGTGGGTTGTTTATGACGTCAGTTCTTCCAACAATAACCAACATTATAGTGAAGTGTTTCCTATATTTCTTTTAATTAACAGGATTTGACCAATAGTGACATTTGTGCTCTAGCAACCGACGATATAGTTACCTGGTGTCAGTTTTCAATTGGAACAGATGTCAAGAAAATTAACACTAGAGACCAAAAATGTATTAGTATCCCTAGAAAAGTATCAAAGATGGAGAAGGTAGGGAACTCGAGGCCTTGGTGCTCACCTATCTCGATGGACCCGGATTGGGGTTGTGGTGCAAACAAGATGGTTAGATCCCATACGGTATGTCCCTAGAAAATGTTGGTTAAAACCCATGGTATAGATAAGTAGGTATTGTGCAATGGAACCTTGCAACCTTTGGATGTAAAAATTGTTCTTTCAATAAAGATGGCAAATTTTGATGTGACTGACTCTATAATGTATAGTTTGTTACCCCTCCTGTAATGACCTAAAATTTATTTTTTGTAGATTTCAACATAAGATTCAATTTCAAGAGGTCTATACATTCAACCTTCAATGACCCAAAAATGTGCCAGAGATAGGATTTGTTGCTCCTAGATATCAAGTCAAAGAATAGAAGTTTGAAGAAAAGACTCAGACTTGTGTTTAATGTTTTAAACAAAAAAATCACTACATTCCCAACATCTTTCAATGTTTAATAAGATTGTTTTCTTAGTTCTTCTTCTTCTCTACTCCTCAATACTATTTCTGGTTCTTCGTTGTGTTTAATATCTTTCACCTCTACTGCAAAGAGCTAAAATCTAGGATCTTATTCTACTCTATGATTAGGAGTTTAGTAAGTTTGATTTCTTAGATTTAATCAAACAAAGATAAAATTATGTCTTAATGAACATTGTTAATGCATATCACATATTATGTGATAATAGGTTCAATAATACACATTACATATCAATACACTTGTATTAATATAATAACTTAATTATGTTCTAACATGAAAGTAAATTAATTATGTCACATATGTTCCTTATGATAACTAAAATGCAAATATTGGGTAATATATGTTTAGTAAAAGGTATAATGTTCTTTGGAATAACAATTGATATTCCCATAAAATGGATAATGTTCTATTATTTAAATAAATATTAAATTAATGGACCAAATAAGTTAAATAAGTAAAATATGAAATTTTTGTAGAATAATATGTAGAAACTCTTTTGGCAACATTTCGAAGATAATGAGACTCTGAATAATAAATAATTATGATAAAGATGTAATGTTATAATAATATAATGGTGATGAGATAATAATTCAAATTTTATTAGAAATCATGAAAGAAAATCTCAAAACTCAAATATAATGGTAAAATTGTGTTCCTTGGGTCCCAATTAGGTTGAATGTCTAAGTTTCACATTATTTGAATAATAATAACTATCTTAACTAAAAATATGAGTTTTTCTCTAAATATTAAATAATATATTTAACAACTTCAAAAATGGAAATATATCACAAATTCAAATTCTATATACCAAAATTGATTTATGAGTGAATTCTCACATTAATTGGGCAATCTTATCTATCTGAGTTTTACTTAGGAGAGAGAATATAACTTAAAGTACAAAATATTAAATAATTTAATAAACATTTTAAAAATGGTAAAATAATGGCAAAATTAGACTTGTCACATTTTAGTTTACTTGTAGGCCAAATTTCACATCTTTTGAGTGTTACTAGATGCCTAAAATTTATTAAGAAATAAAAATGAAAGATAAGGCCAAAATAATTAAATTTATTATTGAAAAGAAAACATCTAATATATTAAATAAATAGTATAAACTAACTTGTATGGACTATATGTATATAATTTAAGTGAGGTTGTAATAAATAAAATTATGGCCTAACGTAAAGGGAAACAATGTGGTTAGCTTTTATACTGATTTGTTCTGTAAAACTCAGGTTCATAGCATTGATTGGGATGATAAATGGAGGCTCCCTAAGTTGTCTCAGGCTCACACTAATATTTTAGTGAAGAAAGTGACCAGAGAAGAAGTTAATGAGGTTGTGAGGAACTCTAATGATAATAAGGCACCTGGCCCTGATGGGTTTAATGCAATTTTCTTTAAGAAAGCTTGGCCTATTATTGGGGATGATATCTCTAAAGCTGTTATGGACTTCTTTGATAAAAGCTATTTGCTAAAGGAGGTTAATAGGACTTTTCTTACTCTTATTCCTAAAGTCAAGAATGCCACTGATATTAAAGATTGGAGGCCTATTTCTCTTTGCAACTTCCTATATAAGATTATCTCTAAAATCTTGGCAAATAGGCTTAGTCTTGTTCTGTCGGATATTATTAGCAAGTGTCAGTTTGCTTTTGTTAAGGACAGGAAAATTACTGAAGTTATTCTCCTTGCTAATGAGCTTATCAGTGATTTCTCTAATGTGAAAGGTGGTGAAAAATTTTGTGTTAAGGCGGATATTGCTAAAGCCTATGATTCTATTCAGTGGAATTATCTTTTGGGTATTCTTCATGCTATGAATTTTCCTCTCTGCTGGGTTTCCTGGATTAAAGAGATTCTTAGTTCTGCTAGCTATCAAATTCTTATTAATGGGGAACCTTCTGAGGTAATCTTTCCCTTGAATGGGTTGAGGCAGGGAGACCCCCTAGCCCCCCTTCTTTTTGTAATCTGCATGCAGGGTTTTTCTGCTATTATGGATTTCAATATCTCTCAAGGTTTTTTCAAGCCCCTGAAGGTGTCTAATGACTTTGATGTTTCCCATACCATTTTTGCGGATGATCTTATGATCTTTGGAAGGAATGAGTATTGCACTATTAGATGCCTTAGTCAGATCCTTAATGACTTTGGTAGAGCTTCTGGTCTTATGTTTAATGCTAACAAAAGTCTGGTTTTCTTCAGTGAAAGTGCTTCCAAAGATGATTTTATCGACTATGTGGGTATTAAGGAAGGTGTGTTGCCCTCCTCTTATTTGGGAGTCCCGTTGTTTGGTGGGAAGATTACTAGAAGTATGTGCAAGCCTCTGATCGACAAACTCAAAATCAAGCTGGATGGTTGGAAGGTGAAGTTATTATCTTTTGCAGGTAGGGTTGAGCTGGTGAGATCGACCCTTTCTGCTTACAGCTTATACTGGACTGCAGTGTTTCCTTTGCCTACTTCTGTTGTTAATGAGGTGGATAGGATTTGTAGGGAGTTTATTTGGGGTGATAAGGAGGAAAGGAGAGTTATGCATCATGTGAGTTGGGATAATATCTGTAGACCCAAAAAGGAAGGGGGGCTTGGAGTGAGGAGGACAGAGGATGTGAATAATGCTGGGTTGATTATCAATTTCTGGAATATAGCCTGTGGAAAAGATAACTTGTGGGTCAAGTGGGTTCATGGCAAGTATTTAAAGAAGAATTCCATTTGGAAACTTGACTGTAAACCCTACCACTCGTGGATATGGAGATGCATTTTGAAGGTTCGTAGCTTGGCTAAGGAATTTGTTTCTTTTCAGCTTGGGAAAGGTGATAAGCTTCTGCTTTGGGGTGATCCCTGGGTTAAAGGGGGTCTGTTTCTTGAAGATTGTGTTGATAATAGAATGCCCCTGATGTTAGGGAAAGGGAGGATGATCAACATTTGTGATGTTATGAAGAATGGTAGTTGGGATGTTAAACCTAGCAGGAGGTTGAGGCCTTTGCTGGATTTTTTGTCGAATATTACCATTTCTTCTGGAGATTCTGATAGTGTTCTGTTTAATGGAAAGAAGAGGGTGAAGTTTAAAGATGTCTGGGATTGTTGCAGATGTAAACATCCCTATCTTGTTTGGGCAAAAAAGCTGTGGAAGCTTGATATCCCTGAGAATTATAAAATCATGTGCTGGAAGTTGGCTCTTGGTTGCATTCCTGTCATTGATTGGCTTAGGAAGAAAGGTTTTTATCTTACTTCTGTCTGCATTTTGTGCAAGAAGGGGGAGGAATCCATTATACATCTCTTTCAGGAATGTTCTGTTGCTTGTTTTGTATGGGGGAAAGGTTTGCAGAATAAGTTCTTATCTGTTAAACCTGATTTCAGTGATACTTATTCCTGTTGGAGTATTCTTGGAAAGAAAGAAGGTACTTTTGTTTCTATTGCAGTATATCACATCTGGTATACTCGGAACTTGATCACTTTTGAGAACTGGACTCTGGATGAGGAGAAGGTCTGGATTAGAATCAGTAATGATATGAGTTTGCTTGTTTGATTTACTATTTCTAAATTTTGGGGGCTGATCTCTGTCTCTGAAGTATGGGGGCTGATCCCTGGTCTTTATCCTTTCGAGCTGATCTCTGTTTCTGATATATGGGGTTTGATCCCTGGTCTTTTTCCTTTGGAGCTGGTTTGTCTGCCTTGCAGGCTGTTTTATCCTGCTTGGATGTTTCTTTTTTCTTTTTGGGGTTTATCCCTTGTACATAGTTTTTTTGCTTTTTTTGCCTCCTCTTCCTCCTCTGTATCTCTTTGGACTGGTGTGGTGTTTTGGGACCCACCTTTGTACATGTTGTGAAGAAATAAAGAGGGTGACACGCTTGCTTGAGCAAAAAAAAAGGGAAACAATGTTGTATATGCATGTTAAATATATGGTAAATTTATAATGGTGAAAAATCTAAAAATGTATTTACTTCCCAAATACAATGTGATGAGGTAATTGCAACAGTGTGGAATATGTGAGATAATTTAATCAATTAGAACAAAATTTAATGATTTAATTCTCTCTACTTAATGTTTGAAAGTAATAAATAAATGAAAACAATCACGTTAACATATCATAAAGGAAACAAATATTTTAACTCGATCATATATTTGTTTGAAAAAAAATAAACATCACCAGTATTATATAATTAATTACTTAACTCAAGTAAGAAATAATAATTATCTTGACTAAATGAATTCGGTACTAAACCTCCCCATTACCTCCTAAAATTGTTAACAACTAGGAAAAAAGGAAAATAGTTTGATAGATAATGTTTTCACCCTTTCGATTTGAAATTCATCTATCTATAATAATTAGTTTTGGATATATAAATTTATTAGCATCAATCTACTCTTCAAATAATTTAATATAAAATATGTTAGCAATATATATAGTTGCCTCAAATTTAGAAATTTAGATCTAACATAATAATAATTAAAACTATTTTTTATTGGAATAAAATTGTTATACATGTTTTCGATAACTCTTAAGTGAGAAAGAAATATTGTGGGAAAATTATTTTATAATGGGATTAACAAGTATATATATGAGGTTGATAAATGGTATTATAAAAAAATGAATTCAAATAAGTATATCCTACACAATCGTATGTTAACTTATTATACATGTTTACATTGAGTAAATAATTACACAATGAGATATTTAGAAGTCTCTTTATTGTAAAAGTAATAGTCAATATTTATGTTATCAAGTTGTTTAAAAAAGGGAAACATATGATGAAACATAGACATAAATAAATCAAAGTGAAATGACATTTTTATGTTATCTTTTTCTATCATTTGTTAAAAAATGCTTAACTTTTCACCTCTTACAATATATGTTATATATTTTCCTTAGTAAATAAAAAAAGATAAGTTTCTTTCTACCCAAGCCTAGTCCTATATAAATAAACCCCTATCCGTACCCTTCACACTCATATATTTCATTTGACCAATAGGACATGACTCCTAACCTTCTCCGTAATCTTCATATTCAAATTCCTTATAACCTCATAAAAAAAAACCATATGGCGATCCCTTCTCAACCATCTGTGTTTCAAACATTGGAACCCTGACTTGGATCGAAGATTCAGACTTTGACAAGTTGACAAACATATTTGAGGTATGTTTCATCTCCAAATCATATTGAGGAATTTCTGATTTCACTCCCTTAGTGTATGTTTCATCTTCAAATCATATTGAGCAATTTCTAACTTCATTTTCCTAATGTGTTTTGGATCTTTAAATCATATTGAGTGATTTCTAGTTTCACACTCTTAATGTATGTTGCATCCCCTTGATCAAATTGAGCAACTAATTTGATTTCTCTCTCTTAGAGTATGATGCATCCCCTTGATCATTTTGAGCAACTAATTTGATTTATATCTCTCTTAGTATATGTTGTATCCCTATTTATCATATTGAGCAAATCACCTATATTTATTCTCTCTCTCTTGGTCCTATAGACAAAATTATCCTACACAACTTCTCTTTCGTCTCAATATTTATCTCATGTGAAATATTTTATGTTGACTCTGATCTTGTGATTGTCTTACTTTGTTGGAATTCTTTTTGACTAATTTTACACCTTGTTCAACTTATCACATGTTGAAAACCTAATTTCTCAAATTGTGGACTTTTACGATCATTTGTTGTATCTTACTTGTGGAATGAATAGAATACTTGTTATTGTATCCTCTAAATCCATTGACTTTAGTTGGATGATATTATTCTCTATTTGTACATGACTATACTTTATCTTGCATGTCCTATTTAATTTGCATGGGTGATTGACTAGTCATAACTAGAGGTAACGACAATATATTTCTCAAATTGTGGACTTTTACGATCATTTGTTGTATCTTACTTGTGGAATGAATCGAATACTTGTTATTGTATCCTCTAAATCCATTGACTTTAGTTGGATGATATTATTCTCTATTTGTACATGACTATACTTTATCTTGCATGTCCTATTTAATTTGCATGGGTGATTGACTAGTCATAACTAGAGGTAACAACAATATATTAGAATTGGGCTTTATTCCGCTATCATATTTGATATTTAGGCACTGGGTTTTATTCTCCTACTAGGAATTTGGTTCTATTCCCATGCCACTTATGATATTAGGTCTTGAATTTTATTTCCTTACCATGCACTAGGTTATATTCCCCTACAAAATACTATATTTGTTTGGGATTTAGATTTTAGTCCTTCTATCCTTTGGCATGAAACACATAACTGTTCTTACCCTACTTTTTAGTATATGCTAGTCTTCTTATTACTCACCAAGCCACTTTTTATGATTTTTTGCATTATTATTGTGATATTATTTCAATGTAAGAAATCTCTTATTATTGTTTATCATCTTCTTGGAAATTCTTAATATTTTGATACCCACTTGGGTGGTTCTTTCCTCTTCTATGGGAAGCCTTGTTAAATTTGATGTCATTTTTTCATATTTGTATCAATCCATATTTTATATGCATATACCAGATTTTTTTTGATATCTTCCATTTTTGTCTTCTCTTGTGAGGTATGCTTCCAACCCCAGGTGTAGAGCACGGAGGAGAAAATAGAGCTTGATTAGGACAATTTCGAGAACAATTGAACCTTCTGGAGAGATAGATTCAAGGTGGTTAGATGATCCTATGTTGAACCTATGCTATAGTTAGTTTTTTCATGTGTCATCCTACATGGTGAAGGATGGTGACAATATCAAGTATTGTAATAGTTAGATATTTTATATTCGACCGCTACATTTGGTATCTTGAAACATACTTTTGAAAAATTGGATAATCATCCCTTTGCATAAAAATTAGTTGTGTTTGGCATATGGGATGTTTCCTTTTATTTGATGTAGTAGGTAGTGTATCCCTTCTCAGTTATCACTCCTTACAGTATGGTATTAGATCCATTAGCAGTCTGTTAATCTAACTATTTCAATCTTATCTCCCTAAGTACGTTTACCGTAGGAAGATATGCCATGTAAAGAAAAGTTTACTGAACCTTTCCTCCTTACCTCTCTAATATGTGGGAAGTTGTACTAGGTGAATTTTTAGTATTGATATGTGAACCTTAGGGTTGCTAGGTTAGGCTCACAAAGACCAACAAATTTAACCCTAGAAATATATGACACATTAGTTGGATGCATGAACAATGTAAAAAAAAAGGTGCATGACTAAAAGTTGTATAAGTAACCATGATATCTATAAGAGTTGTCTTATTAGGCTAAACCTTTTAAGGGATGGACAATAATTGGATGATAATATATGGATGTTTATATTTTGAGGATGAAATCCTTTTAAGGGGTGGAGTGTTGTAACAAACACAAATCTAGGATCTTATTATATACCATGATTAGGAAGTTAGTAAGCTTGGTTCCTTAAATTTTACCAAACAAGCATAAAAGTTATGCCTTAATGAACATTGTTAATGCATATCACATATTATGTGGCAATAGGTTCTACACACCACATCACATATAAATACTCTCATATAAACATAATAACTTAACTATGTGCTAACATGTAAGTAAATTAATTATGTCACATATGTTCCTTTTTCTAATTAAAATGCAAGTAACGGATAAAATATGTTTAGTAGGGGGTATAATGTTCTTTGGAATAACAATTGATATTCTCATAAAAATTGTATAATGTACTATTATTTAAATAAATATCAAATTAATGGACCAAATAAGTTAAATAAGTAAAATATGGAAATTTGTGTAGAATAACATGGATAAACTCTTTTGGAAACAATATGAAGATAATGAGACTCTCAATAATAAATAGTGATGGTAAAGATGTAATGTTATAATAATATAATGGTAATGAAATAAAAATCTTAATTTTATTAGAAATCATGAAAGTAAATCTTAAAACTCAAATATAATGGTAAAATTCTGCTCCTTGGGTCCCAATTATGGTGGGTGCCAAGTTTCACATTATTTAAATAATTTCAAAATATGAGTTTTGCTCCAAAATATTAAATAATATATCAAATGAAAAATTTGAATTCTACATATCAAAATTGGTCTATGGGTGAATTTTCACATTTATTGGAAAATCTTATCTATCCTAGTTTTACTTAGAAGAGACAATATAACTTAAAATCCAAAATATGAAACATTCCCAAAATGGAAAATTAATGACAAAATTAGACTCCTCATATTTTAGTTTGCTTATAGGTCAAGTTTCACATATTTTGAGTGTTCCTAGATGCCTGAAATTAATTATGAAAAGAAAGTGAAAGATAAGGCCAAAAATATTTGATTTATTATTAAAAAGAAAACATCTAATATAGCAAAAAAAATAGTAGAAACCAACTTGTATATATTACACATATACAATCTACGTGAAGTTGTAATAAATAAAATTTTGGTGTAACATAAAGGGAAGTAATGTTTTACATGCATGTTAAATCTATGGAAAATTTATCATGGTGGAAAAATATGAATATGTATTTACTTTCCCAATACAATGTGACTGAGGTAATTGCAATGATGTGGAATATATGACATATTTTAATAGATTAGAACAAACTTTAAAGAACTAATTATCTCTTCTAAATGTTTGAAAGAAATAAATAAATGAAAACAATCATCTTAACATATCATTAAGGAAATAAATATTCTAACTCGATTATATATTTGTTTGAAAACAAATAAGCATTCCCAATTTTATATAATCAATTTCTTAACCTATAATTATCTTGACTAAATTAATTCCTTAGTAAACCTTTCTATTACCTCCTAAAGTTGTTGACAACAAGGGAAAAGGAAAATGGTTCGATAGATATTTTTTTTCACCCTTTTGATTTGAAATTCATCTGTGTGTAATAATTAGTTTTGGATATATACATTTATTAGCACCAATCTACTTCGAAAATAATTTAATGTAAAATATATTATAAATATATATGGTTGCCTCAAATTTATAAATTTGGATCTAACTTATTATTAATTAAATAGATGCATTTTATTTGTAAAAAATTGTTGTACATGTTTTCAATGACTCTAAAGTGAGAAGAGAAACATTATGGGAAAATTATTTTGTAATGGTATTTATAAGTATATATAATAGGTTGATAAATGGAATTATGAAAAAAGAATTCAAATAAATATATCCTACACAATTGTACATTGACTCATTGTACGCGTTCACATTGAGTAAATAATTACACAACGAGATATTCAAAAGTCTCTTTATTGTAAAAATAATAGTCAATATTTTATATGATCAAGTTCTTTAATAAAGGGAAATATATGATAAAATGTAGACATAAATAAATGGAAGGGGAATGTTGTTTTTATGTTATTTTTTCCTATCATTTGTTAAAGAATGCTAAATTTGTATCTCTTTACAATGCATGTTGCATATTTTCCTCAGTAAATGAAAATAGATAAATTTCTTGCTACCCAAGCCTAGTCCTACATATATAGACCCCTCTCCATGGCCTTCATATACATATAATTCACTTGACCAATAGTACATGACTTCTAACCTTCTTCCTTATCCTCCTATTAAAGTACCTTGTATTCTCATAAAAAACTTCATATGGTGATCCCTTCTCAACCATTGGTGTTTCAAATGTTGAAACCCTAACTTAGATCTAAGAATTAGACTTTGACAAGTTGATAAATATCTTTGAGGTATGTTGCATCTCCAAATAATATTGAGAAATTCTTGATTTCACTCCCTTAATGTATGTTGCATCTTCAAATCATATTGAGCAATTTATAATTTCTCTCTCTTAATGTATATTGCATCTTCAAATCATATTGAGCACATTTTTATTTCACTCTCTTAATGTATGTTGCATCCCCTTGGTCATATTGAAAAACTAATTTGATTTCTCTCTTTCTCTCTTAATGTATGTTGCATCCCCTTGATCATATTAAGAAACTAATTTGATTTCTATCCATCTTAATGTATGTTGCGTACCTATTTATCATATTGAGCAAATCACCTATATTCTTTCTCTTGGTCCTATGAACAAAATTAGCCTACACAACTTCTCTCTCATCTAATGATTTATCTCATGCGAAAGATTTTATGTTGATTCTGATATTGTGATCATGTTACTTTGTGGAATTCTTATTGGACTCATTTTATATCTTATTCATCTTATCCCATGTTGAAAACCTAATTTCACAAGTTGTGGACTTTTACGATCATTTCGTGTATCTTAATTTTGGAATTAATTGAATATTTTTTATTGGGTACTCAGATCCCATTGATATAAGTTGAAAGTTCTCATCCTTCATTTGTTCATGACTATACTTTATTTTTTCTGCCCTATTTTGTATGGACAGTTGAATGGTCATAACAAGAAGTAGTGACACCATATAGACATTGGGTTTTATTCCCCATTCATGTTTGATATTTAGGCATTGGGTTCTACTCAGGCATTGGGTTTTATTCTCTTGTCTCTTATTATATTAGGCACTGGGTTTTATTCCCATACCATGTAGTTGGTTATATTCCCCTGCACAATATTGTATTTGTTTGGTAGAGGTTTAGTCCTCCTACCCTTTGCTATGGAATACATAGGGGTTCCTACCTAGTTTTAAATATATTCTAGTCTACTTATTACTCACCATGAAACTTTTTATGTTTTGTGATATTATTATTGCGACATTATTTCAAGGTAATAAATCTCTTATTATTTTTTATCATATTCTAGAAAGTTATTATTCTTTGGATACCCACTTGGGTGGTTCTTTCCTCTTCTATGGGAAGCCTTGTTACATTTGATGTCATTTTTCCCTATTTTTCTCAATCTATATTTTGTATGCACATTTGCTGATATCTTCCATTTTTGTCTTCTCTTCTGGTGTATGCTTCCGACCCAAGGTTTAGAGCAAGGAGGAGAAAATGAAGCTTGACTAGGACAACTTCAAGAATAGTTGAACCATCTAGAGAGATAGATTTGAGGTGGTTAGATAATCTTCTACAAATCCTATGTTGTAGTTAGTTTTTTTATGTATAACCTCGTGTGGAGAAGGATGGTGATAATATTAAGCATTGGAATATTTAGATATTTTACATTTTGCTGCTACATTTGGTATCGTGAAACATACTTTGAATAAATTGGATAATCATCCCTTTCAGAAAAAGTTAATTGTATTTGTCATATGGGATGTTTCCTTTTATGTTATTTAGTAACTGAGTGGATCCCCTCTTGGGTCCCACTCCTTACATCTACTTCTCTTACATTTCATGAGCTAATGATTGCCCTTGAAATAATTTTTCACTTGACTACATTCTTTGATTATGTATAAGGATCAATGTATGGTTCATTTGTATTCTATTTCTAGATTTGCAAGACAAGACATGGGCACAATGTGGTCACTGAATCAGCAAGGCTATCATCATCTATCTTGTTCTTAGGAACGGTGGAATTTGCTTATATCACAGTAGTGGTCATTTTGAGGCATTGTTACCATTAAGAACTTATAAAGATAGGCTTTCATTATGTATATTATTTTAGATAGGTTTAGGTTTTTGTTTTATATCTATTGATCATCTACTTGGAAGTTTATTGGATTAGTAATTGACACAGAATTAATACCAACATTAGTAAAATCAAATTCATAGTTTTTACTAAAAAATTGTTGTTTCTTCTGATATATTTTTCTAATATGGGTTTCACAAGTATATATGATGATTTGATATGATATCACATATCTTAGACAAAATATATTTGGGTTTTGCATTTTTGTATATGGAAATATAAAATGAGAAGTTTCTAATTTCTTATGGTTTACTTTGCTGTATAAAAACCAAGCTATATATATTCTTCTACCATTTTTTTCTAACATTTTAATCAACTTGTATCAAGCTATAGTGTGAATGTTCCCATGTGTCTCTTATAGAAGTTGTGGAAACCCACCACCCTAAATGAGATTACTTAAAATCAAAACATGATCAATCACTAATTAATCTCATCACTAAAAAGGGGCATAATTAAAATCTTTAAACTTCACAAACATATCCAAGAACATTTACAAAAAGGTCCAACATCTTATATAAAGGCATATACCATACCAAGTATCTTTACAATTGCTTTGTGGCCTCGTCCACAACATATATATAAAAGGTGCCATCCACATATACAATATGTACAAACATCAGAATGTTATCAAAATATCAAGAAGGTGAAACATCATATACAAAACTTTTCCATCCAGAACTGAGAGTACAAGGATGACTCTAGGACATTGTAAACAACTAATCAACCTTCTTATATGTTTCTCTAAAAAACTCCTCCTCACTGTCACGGGCATGTCAGCGCTGCTGACGATCACCTAAAAAGATGTGGTGACCCACGAGGTCAGACCCATGTCCCAGTGAGAGATATAACTCTCAACAACGTTTATTGCTCACATCAGATTATGGAATTAAACAGATAAAGTAGATAGTATGACATGATTGAAATTCTAGATATAAAGGTTTCATCAGGAATAGTCATAATCAGATTCTTAATTGTAGGATTGAAAGGTTAACATTATTCAAGAAAATATCAGGAATAGATAACAACATAAGCACAATTGATTTCTCTTACCATATTATACCTCATCTAAATATTAAAAGAGACAGAAAGGTTTTGTCATGCAATGTGATTTGTTGAATAAACCTAATAGATATGCTACATGGTTGAATTACATCTTTTATTAAGACCTGGGGAGTTTGTGGTGTACCACTTGAACTTCTAGCTAACCACTATGAAGTCACAATCAGCTCTGTACAATATCTAGGAAATCCAAAATCCTGAGATTTCTTCCCCTCAATCAGTACGAGTCCACTTCAGTGACATATCAGTTAAGCTACAATCAGCCTAGTCTTCCCTTAGTACACGTCCTCGACACCAAAAATTAGGGTATTCAACCCTATCATTTGAGGTACAACTGCAGTCATCCTCAATCACATCACACATACATATTCATTCATCTGAGATATGGCCTTGACTGTTCTCCATAACTTTGGGATCAATAGTGACAAGGATATACCCTCCTTGCACCCACATATACTCAATAGTATACAACTTTAAGTTTCCCTTCTAGAATACTCGTTTTCCTATCCAACAAGTCTTGACACTGGAATAGTTCTATGGAACAAGGCACTACATGATTAGGGTTTTACTTGAATAGTTATTACCAATTGGGTGAATTCATGCTGCATCAATCAAGTTATGTACAAACCCTAAAACATTTCTACAAAACCATTGATATATAACAACTTCAGAAGATATAAAATGCATAAGTCATATTCCTTATCACAAAATCATAGGATATTGGTTCTTTTTTCAATCATGAAGAGGATTACACCTCCACTAGGGCTTAAGTCATGTCCAAAGGACATTTAGACCATAGCATCATTACTTTCTCATATACATCTTTGTTATTCAATACCCTATAGAGGGTTCAACATGTCACAAACACACTTATTACCTTCAGACCTAGCATCAGGGTTCATCAATCATAATAATTGTTATGACATTCTCAAGAATAACATAGTAGGGTTCCATTAGCAACATGAATTGTGTCCATACATTGTTTCACTTAAAGCATATAAATATATTAAACCATCACTGCTTAACCATTATAAGAAGGATTCAACAATGTATGTTGTATTGATATAAAAAATTGAAACACATAGGTAATCCATCGATTCATTATCAAACTTAGGAAAACACTTAAACAACCCATCATTTCATTACCACATCAAAGAAAACCATTGATTCTTTAACACATATAGCAATACCAAAGGTTATTCTTAAACTTAGTCAAAAACACAAACTCTTATACTTATCATCCCCATCGGATCATGGATGTACTTAACCAAAAATGTAACCATTGGGTCATAAAGGCACTTCAACAAAAGTAAAACCATCGGTCGATCGTATTTTATTGACTCTATTATAACCATCAAATCCTTGTTGTACTTAATAAAAAACATGACCATTGGATCTTTAGGATACTAAGACAAAATCAAAACAATTGGATCATGGTCACTAGAAAGACCGTCGATTCACATACTTAGCACAATTATAGACTCGTATATCACACAAGGCATAACCATTAAACAAACCCATCAGTTTTCCATATTAACCATAACCATTGATTCCTTTGGTATACTAGGAAAAATCACAGATTGAGTCAAGGACTTAGAAAAAACCTTCCATTCATGTGATAGATAAAACCATCTGATCGGGTACCTAGTGAAGTCACCATTTCTTAGTTTAGTTGGTTAACCATTTCATAGAGTTGTTAAGCCATTGGTTGCAAAAAATAGGTAAGCCATTGGTTGTAAGCAACGTGTAAGCCATCAATTCTCAACACTAGGTGAAATTATTTCTTCTACACTAAGTAAAAACCATCATTTCAAGTTCTAGGAAACCATTGATCCATCTACTTGATGAGAGCATCAATGAAGGTATCAAATATGGCCATCGATTCATGAATGGAAAGTAACCATCATTTCCCTTACTAGTGAGACCATTAATTTCCATGCACAAGTAAAACCATCAATCTAAAGACTAAGCATAAACCATCATTTCTCATGAGGACTGAAACCATCATTTCATATTTCAAGTGACAAATCATCTCATTATACTTAAGGAGAAACCATCATTTATATACTTCAAGAAAACCATCGGTTCATAGGCTTGCAAGGTTTTGGTAGCTTACTTTAAAAGAAGAATGTGCACAAGATCTAGGGGTAGTTTACCTACACAAATACTATTATGCACAAGCCCTACCCAAAGGATCATCTTTCTACATATCACTACATTTTTAGGGTAAGATCTAAATATAGCAAGTTAAAGGTAAGCGAGAAATGGATGAAAGTTATAACTCACCTCAAGGAGGATGATGAATGTCCAAATAACAAGGTATCTTGGAAGAGATAAAAGAAAACCTAGCTTTAGCACTCCAAAGGTTCCAAGAGAGCTCCTTTCTTCAAGAACAAGGAAGATCTAGAACAAACAAAAGAGAGAATAGTTTCCTTCAACCAAATGCTCAAGTTCTACCAAGAACACCATGAATTCATCCAAAGAAGAAGAGAGAAGGGGGAGGGCAGCAAGAAAAATGAAGATAAGGAAAATGACCTTACTTGTTTAGGTCAAGAAACTAGGTTAGGAAGCTTCAAACATCTTAGAGAAGGTAGATACAAACCCTAGAGAAACATGCAACCAAGCTTGACCAAGCTTCATCCTCAAGAGCTCTCCTTCTTTCACCAAGAAATAGGTTCAAACCTATCAAGCATCAAGAGGAAGATGGAGTGTAAAGAGTTCCTTTGGGAGAGAGCAGAGAAGCATATAAGGCTAGGATGAGAGAGAAAGGTGGTTGAAGGTTGAAAGCATGCTTGCCATGTGTCAAAAGGTTGAAAACTCCCATTTTTGCAAATGCAGATCTGCCATCAGTTGACAACCTAGGAGAACCATTGAGTTGTATCATCAGATAAGCCATCACATCATGCCCATACTTAGCCACATATGTAACCCTGATCCACCATCGATTGGTGCATACTACATGAAAATCATATTTTCTTGTGCCTCTAGAGAAAACCACCAAATGTCCATGCTACAACAGAAAACCATCAGATCCTTCATTATTATAGTGAAAACATCAGATCCCTAACTTTCTTAGAAAAACCATCAATTTAGGTACTTAGGTGAGAAACCCGAGGTCCTCAACCCTAAGTAGAAAACACCACACGTTCGACAGTGCATCTAGGTTTTCAAATGTGCAACTATATCAAGTATGTTAAGAAAATTTATGAGGCACATCGTACATGTGTGAAAATTACAAATTAAACCCTAGATATAGTAAAATTGCATAAAAGTCCATATAAGCACATAAATTGCAAAACTCAATCAAACAACATCCAAACTAGACCAAATTTGAAACATAGCTTAGTCACATGATATCAAATTATAACTTATGGTTTGAATTTAAGGACTTAATCACCCAATTATATTAATCAAACATGTTTAAGCCTCAAGCCAATCAGGGGTCTTACAAGTACCTAAAAACTATATTATGTTAATTAAGGTAGGATCATGTCTATTGTATTTGATAAGATGCGTGACATACATTTTATGTAGCCAACTAACTTGAGATATGAAATGATGATAAGACAAATTCTATTGAACTAAATTCATTAGAACAATATGCATTCATTCATTATCTTCAATTTTAAATGGTTGATGATAAAGAGATTTCACTCAAACTCTTTGATAACAAAACCTTGACTTTAATTCTATAGCTAGTTTTTGAATATGAAGAATAAATTTCTATTGGAAATATTAGAAGAAATATTTACCTCCATCTTGGAAAGATCTTTCCATGTCATTTCGTGATAGAGATTAGAGGAAAAACATCTCTAGCCTTGTCATATCCCTTTAATTTGGATATTTATACAGTCAAAAAGATAAGAAATTCCATGTTTTTGTCATCCACGTCAATGATATGAAATTCGATAAGAAAAATAACAAGTTATTCTCTTGGTCCAAATAAATTTTCAAGAACATAAAGAAACCTTTATAAAATCAACATGTTGTTTTGGAGGCAGCTGATATGCTATTGTTCCTGACAAGCCTTCTCATCTTACTAAAATTTTGTAGATAAAAAAAAATAAAATAAGCTACCTCCAAAGAATGTCCAAGTGAGCATAACTTGTTTATTGGTTAATGATTATATTTTGAAATAATAACCACCAAATACTTATTTTCTCATTTCAATACTTATTTCGTGTAACTGATGGTTGGTTTCTTTAATATGTATCCTAAACCTTCTATGGTCAATATGATTTTTCCATTTATCATATAGAAAGTAGCCATGTGACATCTCCTGATAATTATGTATCCATAAAGTAGTTTGTAAGACATGGATGTATTGACTTGAATATCACATTGGTGATAGGATAGAAGTTTTTTTTGGTCCCATTTTTTAAAGAGTCTTGTTACTCTAGACTTATTCATGATTCTTGGTTAAGATTTTTTAATAAAATAACACATTTTTGTTTTATATATTTGGTTGCTACAAGGGTGTACTTTATACCTATAGGGTTTAACAAAACCCAATGTTGCTATATGTGTTGGTATTGTTCATACCAATAATGATTGCGTTAAGAGTTATTAAACTTTATATCATGTGTTTTTTGGCATGAATATTTGGAACATGCAAAGAATAATACTATAGAGTTTAGGGTTCAGATGTACCTATATCATCTTCTTTACTAAACTAACAGAAATGGTAAGTTCACAAGATGTTTATCCCTTGTATTCTTTAATTTTTCATTCTACAATGAAAAACATTTGGTGCAAAGGGTCATTCCAAGCAAATATTTGCAATACAATGCTCTTCATAGCATTTACAGCCTCCTCAAATATGGAATTCTAGAAAATAATTCACTATGGATGCATGGGCACACTTATGGGTTTGTGTTGTCAGGGAAATTGGGAATAGAGAGAAGCCCCCTTTTGTGTTTTGGCTCCATATGTCCATCCTTTCTATTGTGGGAATCAAGTTCAATATAACACTATATATCGTAAATCATTTTTTAGCATAGAATTTTGTCTATATGACACTTGCATAAACAACTGGATTGTCCTTCCTTCAAATGAGATCTCAATAAGTCTAATTTCATTGGAGATTCCCCTTCATCTCGCATCATAAGGTGGCTAATTGCTTCCAAAACACCTTCATATCCCAAGATCTAGATGATGGTAAGGGATGTGTTCTCTCAAGGTCAAGTCACCTACCCCTCATCCACCTCGATCAAATCAATTTTGTCTTTCGACTGAAGGAAAACATAATGATCAAATTCACAAAGTGGTCTAAATCTAAGAGAACAATTACCACCAAACCTCACTCTTTGTATTGTAAGGAAATATTACCATATTCATGTTTTTGTGAGCATAACTACAAGAGAAGTCAACCATAGCCATTCTAGTGGCAGTGAGGGTAATTACATACACCACACCCAATCTATCAAAAAACAAATCATTGGATTGAGAAAAACCTTGATGAGATAATCCCTCCCCCTCCCCAAGACAATTTGTTTCAAGGAAATTAGTTTATATTTGCCTTGAAGTTATATTTACAAGACTTGATATGGTTATTTATTACCCTACCTAGAACATTGGAAAACAAGGTAAGCATGGGAAGAAACCCCTAAGTTGAACCCGTAGCCTCTTGAAGAATCATGTACCTCTCATTGCAACTTCTAGAGAGGTTGAGTTTAGACTTTCCCACGTAAACTTTGTGCCTATGATGTATGATAAAAGGTCAATGAATATTCAAGATGTTGAATCATTCTTGGCATGTTCTTTAAAAAACTAATCCTTAAAAAATAAATAGGAAATATCCTTCTACCATCAAAATTTTAAAAATATTATCTCCCACCTGTATTCTCTTTGTTTGATGAGTCTTAGGAAACTCCATGACTAAAATGAAAAGTAAGGGGTGTAGGGCCAACTCCACCTTAGTCCATTACTTCTTTAGTAGATGATGTGGATTGTAAAATTAATGATGATAAAGAACGACATGGTCCACGCACACTCTATATCCCATTCTACAATATTACTATCAAAATCCTATCTTCCACATCATGCATTCCAGATCTGACTGTATAACATCATTGTAGTTAGTCAAACTCTGAATGAAGGTTATTTAAATTAATTTAGTAAAAAAAACAAGAACGACCATGAACCTAGATCAAGGGGCCCTTTGGATGCACCTGATAGAGTCATCTATCATTTTAGTATTACTCTATGAGGGCCTACTATAGTTATTTACTAGAGACCAGGAGGGAAAACTATAATTGATTTGGTTGGTCCATTTATTATGATACATATATAACCAATTTTGATAAAATGTTTAATTAGTAACAAATATCTTCTTAGAGTATATTATCATATTTCATGTACATTTCCTATCTTGTGCAATTATAGCAAATGATTTTTTGATCTCATACCAAAATAATTGTATTAGGTTGTATGATTATTATTTTTTAAGAAAGAAGGTGACTTGAGATGTAGAGTGAGCATGGTTATTGGTGGAACATGTTATAAGATTGTTACATATATGCTTAGATGTATGTGTAATATGTACACTTATAAAATGTAACTTAATAATAATAATAATAAATATAATAATATATATTTATATACATATATATGTATATATACATACATATATATACACATATGTATATAGTTTGTGCATGATATCACATTGATGAACTTTGGTGTTTCTCAAGGAGGATGAATAAATGTAGAGATGAAGAAGGGAGATACACAAACAGTAACCATGAATGGTCAAGGTTGATGCTCATTTTCCTCAGATATGAATCTTGTGATGATGTCGAAGATGGTTGCTCCTTTCAAAGAAGAGGCCTAGAGATACTTGGTGGTGGTGGAGGCATGCTATCTCCTTCAGACTTTTGTCTTTAGATATCTTGAGCTGATGTCAAGATGAGTGTGTGGTGCAGAAACACTTTTTCATCCCTCCCTCATCGTCCCCTCCATGATTGAGGTGGTTGGATATTTATAGGTGTGACCTTGTAGGCAACAATCCATCAATTTTTGGGGGTGTAGAATCCTGGCAGTCATTGATATTGTAAGTTTGGCAGTTGTCAAAATCTTAGGCATGTTGATCAATGTTTATGTATCCTAGGCGGTCACCAATCTTACTAGATTCCAGTGGTCACTAATGGTAGAACCTCTATCATTTGCAAAGATACTTAAAGCCAACGATCGGCAAGACTCATGTTCAGCGCTTGTTGATGGCTTCAAAGCTAGTAGTTGTTGAACAGTTGGCCTGTAAGGCCAGCAATTGATGAGGATGTGAGCTCAGCGGTTGTTGATGATACAAAAACCATCGGTCTCCAATCTTCAAATCTTCCCCTTGTGACATTTTGTGCAAATAAAAGATAAGGAGATGAAATTAGGTAGTTATTCCAAAAAGATAGCAAAAAAATAGATTTATCGAAATAAAACATTGTTGAGTTGATTATGTGAGGGTAAAGCAGGCACTCAAATATCCACATAAGTGGATGTTATCACTATGATTATGGTAGATGTGATATTTCCTACTACATGTTTTATAGGTGTCAAATTTAAACACATGGATGCTTTTATTTCATATATATGTATTTAGAAATATCTCTTTATTGATGTTATTACTTATTATACTAAATGATTCATCTCTTGAATTGGATAATATCTCAAATATACTTCCTCTTTAACTACCTATATTTAGTAAATCCTTTTTTGGGGAACTATGTACTTGTTTTACTTTATCCATTAATTGACCAATTGTCTCTAATTTGCACATACTCAATTTTATTAATTCATGCTTCCCTTTTATTTCCTTCTTCTGGGTGATGTTCTCAATCCACCCATGAGATGAGCATCTTGTGGACTAGGAGTTTGGGGAGGCTCCTGAAGTTTAATTTCTGAGGAGTTTTGAGATGGACTAATTGTGCACTATAACCAATCCACCTAGCTTATATTTTCCTTTCCTTTTAGTTGTCCTTTAGGGACCAATTTGAAGAACAATGTTTAATTTTTCAATAGTCTAGTTCAATTATACTACTACAGTCTTATTTGTTCTTTACCATACTTATTAAGAAATTTGACCCCTTATAGTTGAAAATTGTATGTTGTGGGTTCTTTAGATGAGAATGTTTGTATATCCTTTCTCGTAAGAAGTAATGAGTAGATCCCCTCACCGGTCACATGCCTTATGAGTAGTGTGCATGACCAAACATGAAACTCTTTATGAACCTCACATTGTTAGAATAGCATGAGTTTTAGTCTTATATAAGTTGAATATATTTTCTTAAGAAATCATAAAACAAATTCCTACAAAGATTTCTAAGGACACACATGATATGAGCCCAATGTCATCTCCCTTTGTGTTTCTATGTCTTGTTTAGATTCAAACAAAGAAGCATGAATATCATGTTTATCTGAATGTAGATAAATTATTTCAAGTAAGGTTAAGAATCACAAGATATCATTTTTATAAACATAATTTAGTTGTCATTTTTATTTTTATTTTAGAATATAAGTGGTTAAATGCTCTATTCATTTCCTATTTAGAGGTTTCTAAACCTTAGGAACATCTTAGTCATATATTACTCCTTTGTGAAGTCATGGGTATCCATTTTGCATGGAGATTCAAGACCATCTCATCGTTGAAGGGAATGTAGATTTTTAGGATGAATGCCTTCTCTTATTGGTTTTACTTTGACTTAAAAATACATGGGCATGTTACCTACCCCACCGTGCATGATCAGGCCCTGGTCTATTTTTCTCAGATGCAACATTCCATCAGATGATTTTCTCACCCAACCAAATATGCTTCTTATTCCATCATTAATGTTTATGACCCTCTTATCTATTTGACTACCTTTGTTACCCTTATGTATTTATTTCTACATACATTAGTTGCTTTTATTATGTTTCCTCGGTATTGCTTTAGTCTAACGTCTTTATATGTTTTATGAACTAGAAGATACACAATATATGAGGAAAATTTAAAAAGTGGGATCATTACCCAATGAATCATATCTTATTTAGAGGGTTTAATATGCCCTTTGGCAATACTTGAAAATGCATCCAATACATAAAAAATCTAATATATATATATATATATATATATATATATATATATATATATATATATATATATATATATATATATATATATATATATATATATATGTGTGTGTGTGTGTGTGTGTGTGTGTGTGTGTGTGTGTGTGTGTGTCTAAAAGAATTGCGTATCTGAGTACATGTAGCTTATATGTATCCATCTTCATTTATAATGATTGTACAAATATACGGAACAATCCAACCTTATAGATATGATGTACAAGATGTCTATATATATACGGAACAATCCAACCTTTAGATAAGATGTGTATGAGAAATCACCATAATCTGATATTTGTAGGTCATCCAATGAATGAAAATATATGTTTTCTTATCAATGATAAGTTGGTTATACCGTTGTATCTCATAATTTATATGAGTTATGGTTAAGATGTTTTGAACACACCTAATCTATGTAGTATTGAGTCAATCCATATTGTTGGATTTTATTGACATATTATAATTGTGCCACTTTTATGGTCGATACATGTAAGTTACATATATATATATATATATATATATATATATATATATATATATATATATATATATATATATATATATATATATATATATATATATATATATATATATATATATATATATATATATATATATATATATATATATATATATATATATACATGCATACATACATACATATATATATATGTATGTATATATGTATGTATGTATGTATGTATATATATATATATATATATATATATATATATATATATATATATAATATTCACCTTGTTGTGTGTTGGAGTTCAATGATAATTATGTGGTGATCTCTTACTCATTACTTCTCAATTTTTCTTAGGGCATATTTGGTAGGGTGTAGTTGGATGATAAAGTGTGTGTTTGATGTACATTTTTACATTGCAAACTCACAACTACACCCTACTACATCCAATCAAACTAGCCCTTGTTGTTGAATGTGGAAGTCGAGTGATCCTTGTTGTGTGTTTCTTTCTGAGAAGTTATCTATTGTTATTACTAGTTCTCCACCTTGTGTAATCTCTTCCACCTTCACTTTTCAGACGATATACCTTTTTGTGACTATTGCATGCTCAGTGGTTCACTCCAATATTTTGTCTGGTGAAGTAGAAGGACCAACGATGATGTTCATCATAGTTTTTTTCACTGCATCAAGAGACAATAATCTAAACTTACAGAGGTGATTGACTCGAAAAAGAGTGTAGGTAGCTCATGCACAAGAGCGTTAGAATTCATGTTTATCCTAGTCATCATCTTAACCTTATTTACATCTAACTTCATATAAATTTATTATATTTATTGTCTTCTACATTTTTATAATTTTATGTTTTCTACTTGATTAAAATCCTAAAATTTGTTGAAATAATAACTAGCTACCAGTTAATATTAGGCATAGCAGTAGTTATTTTTTATTTGGTTTACCAATAAAAGAACAAACCAGGCCATACATATAGGTATCTACAATTGCCAAACTAAACTAAACTGGTAAGTAGTCTAAAATCAAACCAAACTTAATTGTTAGTTTGTAGTTTTGTTTGGTTTGGTTTCAAACTATTATTTGAGGAATAATAAAGTTATTTGTATATCTTTATTATAGAAGTCAACCTTTTGTTGGTATCAATCCTTCGATTACCATAAACTAACTTCAAAAAAACGTTGCTAATAAATGGTGAATAGAAATACATTAACAAAAATAGTGCATCAAAATAGTCCAACTAACCTCAAATAAAAATATGTAATAATGCAGCTTTGTAACCTTACTTTCAGTTACTTTGTATAGTTATACCTTCTTACATGCACAAACTTATTAAGTACTATTTTATATGTTTGGTTGAGTCTCACTATATAAGTATGTACATAATATAAATAAGTAGATATGTGTTTTACTTTGATTTTTGGTTAAACTACACACAAACAAAACCAAAACATTGTTTCGCAGTTTGAAAAAGTTATAGAGAAAACAAAATCATCCATCTTAAAACCAAATGGAACTAGTCGGTTTGACTCAGTTTGATTGCGTTCCATGACGTGGCTTGGTTTTTGCCTAGTTTTAGTTAACATATGCCAAAATATAAATAACTCGTCTTTTATCTTTATTTGCTTACGATATAGCCATTTTCACTTTTCTGGTGTAATAAATTTAGTCTTTTGTAAATTTAGTTCTACCATTTAGTGAAGATCCCCACTAATGCTGAGAAAGACATCAATTATGAAGTTGATCTTGTTATAGCACGGCATACAAGGAGGGCTGGTTTCGAACAGGAGCTGTGCCGCAAAATGTAATAAGATAGTTAAAGAACGGTTGTTGGAAGTGGCAACATTGCGGGTGAACGAGGTTCAAGTTCCCGCTACGGTATGACCGCCGTTTGGAAAGCAAATCATTTACGTAGGATCCTACTTCGATATTTTAGCAATTATTATATAACACACATTCATCGTGTTAATCCACAACATGAGCAGTGCTATATGGAATCTGGTCCAATGTAAAAATGAACTCTGTTATTCTTTTCATCAAATTGGGGTTTTGATAAATTCATAATTGATACATCATAGATCTTCTTGCGTTAAAATATCTAGATGAGTATATACAGTGACCGGCACAGTGTAATCCTCAGTTATATATAGGGCCATGCATATCCCCCGCGTACCATGGTAGTTTTTAAACTTGTGCTCTTACGTTGTTAAACGTACATGGATATATGCCAAGTGTCTGCATAATCTTATCATTTACGAACTCAGATGAGCCAGATGTTCTTATCCTTTTCCATACAGGAACCAAGTAGCTCTTTTTATAGGGGAAACCAAGTAGTACTTTTGTTATGTATATCCTGTTAGTTTGTATACGTCTTAACCTCTACGCTGTTGTACTTATCGTCAACGCATGCTTCATTACAACTGTTTTTGAAGCGTCTAGTTTAGAAGGGTTACTTTAACTTTCTCTTAGCTGACATTTTGCGATATTCCTGAAAGGTCGTACACAAGATCCAAATCATCAAACCAGGGTGGTTTCTCACAGGATATTTTAGTTCCCGGTTCTTAATCGGTCAGCATTTAATTCTGGAAGGATCAATCTTACATTTGCACATAGTGACCGAGGCCTTTTTTTTTACAAGGCGCAGTGCGCCCTGTTACCCGTAGACATTGTTGAATATAGAAGATGAGTTCCTATCGAAGCAAAACTCTAGATCCGATGTACGTTTCCAGATCTGAAATATATAGCCGTCAGTGTGTTTCATGAGATAATCCTAGAGATGGATCTCGAGTTATATTTATAGGTAAAGAGAGAGACGGATTTCTCTATAAGCTTTAATCGCAGCCGTCCATCAAGGTTGCTAAATAATAGAGAAAGTCTTCTAAATTAAACTCTATTCCTATTAATTCAGCAGTTTCCTATTTTGACCATGATTGTTATATGGGCAACATAATAAAAACATTTAATAAAATTCAGAATACCCACAAGCCCATAATAATAGGGTCTTTTGTGGGGTCACAAAATTTCTAACAGTCTCCCACTTGGTCCATATGAAAATTCTTATGGTATATAGGAAAAATATAAGGCGCGCATAAATGCTGAAATAATATACATAACGGGTTTACCATAATTACCTTGGTTAACCCGAATCATTGATGAGAGTCATAGCAGTTCTATATTAATTAAAGAACATAGTTCCTTCCATGTACTACTGACCAACAATCAAATTAACCAATTTTGTATAGCGAAGCAATCATAATTGTCCACTTAATGTCTTAGGAAAGACTATTTCAATTATCATACATTACAACAATATGTACATAACGAGTCATGATATGAAACAGAAAAAATCAGAAGTTCCAATACTGAATACTCAAATAATGTCATTACAAAAGCACATAGCAATCCACAAAGTAAGAAAAGCTACTGGTTACCCTCAAGACCCATTGTTTCTCCATGTTGCTTAAATTTCTTGGGTGGCAACCCTTTAGTAAATGGATCTGCTATATGAGCAATCATATTAATGTGCTCAATTGACACTCTCTTCTCCCGAATTTCTTCTTTGACTGATAGATATTTCATCTCCATGTGCTTTATACCCTTAGAATACCTATCATTCTTTGAAAAGAATACTGCTGCGACGTTATCACAATAAATTTTTAGTGACCTAGCAATAGAATCCATGACTCTAAGCACCTGAAATAAAATTCCATAGCCATAATGCCTGAACTGTAGCCTCAAAGCATGCTACAAATTCAGCTTCCATGATGGACGATGCAATAATGTTTTGTTTGGCACTCTTCCACGAAATGGCTCCTCCAGCTAATACAAACACATAACCAAAAGTGTTTTTCCTAGTATCCACACATCCACAAAAATCTAAATCTGTGTAACCAATCACTTCAAGGTGATCTGTATGCCTGAATGTGAGCATATGTTTCTTCGTTCCCTGTAAGTACCTCAACACTTTCTTTGCACCTTTCCAATGATCCATGCCTGGATTGCTTTGATAACGACCCAACATACCGACTGCAAAACTAATATCTGGTCTAGTGCAGACCTGTGCATACATCAAACTTCCTACAAGAGAAGCATAAGGAATTTCTTTCATTCGATTACGCTCTAATTCAGATTGAGAACATTGACTTAAGCTGAATTTATTCCCTTTCTGAATTGGAACAACATTAGAATCACAAGACGCCATATTAAATCTTTTCAAAACTTTTTTGATATAAGCATTCTGAGACAATTCCAAAAACCTACGTGACCTGTCATGGAATATTTCTATCCCAATCACATAAGAGGCCTCTCCCATATCTTTCATATCAAAATTTTGAGAAAGAAAATCCTTGGTTTTCCGTAATAAACCAAGATCGATGCTAGCAATTAGAATATCATCAACATATAGAACTAAGAATGCAAACTTAATCCCACTGATCTTCAGGTATATACATTGATCAACAATATTTTCAGTAAACCCAAAGGCAGTGATGGTATTGTGAAACTTAATATACCATTTTTGTGAAGCTTGCTTTAATCCATATATTGACTTCCTTGACAAAGAGACCATGTTTTCCTTTCCATCAATAATGAAGCTTTCTGGCTGAGCCATGTAGACTTGTTCTTCTAAACTCCCATTCAAAAAAGCCATTTTCACATCCATCTGATGTAACTCTAAGTCAAAATGAGCTACTAAAGCCATAATGATTTGTAAAGAATCCTTTTTAGAAACTGAAGAAAATGTTTCATTATAATCAATGTCTTCTTCTTGATTAAAACCTTTAGCTACAAGTCTGACTTTATGTCGTTCGATTTTACCAAGAGAGTCGTGTTTGGTCTTATAGACCCACTTACAACCGACTTTCTTATGTCCTTCTCGTAAATCGGCCAACTCCCAAACTTTGTTTGCAGCCATAGAGTTTATCTCATCACACATGGCATCGATCCATTTCTCAGAATTTTTAGATTTTATGGCTTGTGAATACGTAACCGGATCTTTATCCATCCCTATGTTAAATTCACATTCTTATAAATACAACATATAATCATCTGAAA
Organism: Alisma plantago-aquatica; assembly: GCA_963693085.1. Taxonomy (NCBI): domain Eukaryota; kingdom Viridiplantae; phylum Streptophyta; class Magnoliopsida; order Alismatales; family Alismataceae; genus Alisma; species Alisma plantago-aquatica. The sequence goes on along the minus strand of OY856415.1, from coordinate 649,161,062 downwards.
TAGCTGACTTCCTGTTTCTTGTAGACCTTCTTAATTCTACAGTAGGTGTTGCATTTACATTTGGTTCAATGGTGACGACAGACTCATTATGGAGTGCATGATCATTGACATTTTGTTCTCGATTATTGATTGGATCAACAACATTAGCTAGAACAATGTCAGTCAGAATTGAGGGCAAGGGAATTGGTATTGGTGCCCTTATTTCTCGAATGATCACTTCTCTAACTTTATCACTCCCACTGATTTTTCCATTCTCAAGGAATTTAGCATTAGCGGTTTCTACAATTCTAGTAGTATGATTAGGAGAGTAAAATATGAACCCCTTTGATCTTTCTAGATACCCAATGAAAAAGCCACTAATGGTTTTTGGATTGAGTTTCTTCTCATGTGGATTATAAATGTGTGCCTCCACTGGACATCCCCATACATGTAAATGTCTTAAACTGGGTTTCCATCCCTTCCACCACTCAAAAGGTGTTTTAGGGACAGCTTTGCAGGGAACCCGATTCAAGATATACACAGCGGTCATAAGGGCATGTATCCACAATGATATGGGCAGATTAGAATGACACATCATGCTCCTAACCATTTCTTGAAGTATACGATTACGTCTCTCAGCTACACCATTCATCCATGGGGAACCGGGCATTGTGTAATGAGGGACAATCCCTAATTTTTCTAAGAGTTTAGCAAAAGGACCAGGACGTTGTCCGAATTCATCATACTTTCCATAGTACTCACAACCTCTATCAGACCTAATGATCTTCACCTTTTTACCTAGCTGCCTCTCAACTTCAGTAATGTAAATTTGAACAGCATTCACAGATTGAGATTTATCATGCAGAAGGTAAAGATAATAGTAACGTGAATAATCATCTATAAAGGTAATGAAATATTTTTCTCCACCAAAAGATGGAACATCGAAAGGTCTGCATATGTCTGTATGTATAATCTCGAGAAGTTCAGTACTTCTTGTGGCTCCTTTCTTAGTTTGTTTGGTTTGCTTACCCTTAATGCAATCCACACAAACACCAAAATCAGTAAAATCAAGACTCGGAAGAATCTCATCTTTTACCAACCGGTTAACTCTTTCTCTGGATATATGACCCAGTCTCTTATGCCACAAGAATGTAGAACTTTCAGTCGTCCTACTTCATTTCAAACCCACTTTAGGATGCAAGGTAACAAGAAGAGATTCAGAAAATGTATTATCAAGAAAATTTTGATATAAACCATTGATCAAAATTCCTGAACCAAATAAACAATTTTTCTTAAACAAACTGAAACGCCCACCACCTATTTCTAATGAAAAGCCATCATTATCAAGTTTAGACATGGAAATTAAATTCCGAGAAATGGAAAGTACATATAGAGTTTGCTCTAAATCTAAATGAAAACCAGAGTCTAATACTAAACGAAAAGTGCCAATGGCTTCTACTAGACTTTTCACTCTATTTCCCATATAAAGATAGGCTTCATTTGGACTTAATTTTTGGGTTGTAAGGAATCCCTGCATCGAGTTTGAAACATGAACATTAGAGCCAGAATCAATCCACCAAGTATTACAAGGTGCTTCTACAAAGTTTGATTCGAAACATACAAAAGCCAAAGGCTTACCTTTCTTTTCGAACCATTCTCTGCGCTTCACGCAATCTTTCTAAATGTGTCTAGGCTTCTTACATAAGTGGAAATTATCATTCTTCCTTGTTTTCTTAGGTGCAGATTGGCCTGATTGATTGGATGGACTATTCTTGATGCCCTTCCAATTTTTCTTACCGACTTTGTTCTTCCCATTCCCATTTCCATGCATGTAATTTTCCTAAGCAACATGACCATTTTGTTGCTTAATTTGAGCCTCTTCCTAAACCAGCTTATTGGTCAGTTGATTCACATTCCACGTATCCTTAATCATGTTGTAGTGAATCTGAAAAGGAGCATATTGCTGAGGCAATGAGTTTAGGATAAATTGGACTAGGAACGAATCTGCTACAATCATGCCCAATTTATCTAATTTTGCAGCCAGATTGGTCATGTCAAGTATATGTTTTTGCATGGTCTTGGTACCATCATAACGGGCAGTCATTAGTTCAGCCATAAGTTTTCCAGTAACTACTTTATCAACAACTTTAAAGCATTCAATGACTATTCTTAAATACTCCTTAGTTGTCTGACCCTCACTGTCAAGAATGGAAGATTTGATGTTGGTAGAAGTGGTTAAACGCATGAATTTCAAGCATAGTTTGTTATCTCTAGTCCATGCGTTAAAGTTTTTTATCTCACTTTCTATGGAGGTAGCAGTAATATCGGCAGGCTTGTCTACAGTTAATCCTGGGTCAATCTCAAGCACACCTAAGTAAAATTCAACATGTTCTTTCCACTCAGTATAATTAGTCCCATCTAATTCAGGGACTGAGTTGACAAAGGAATTAAGTTGGGCAGGTTGATGAACTGCATTATAAAAACAGGCTCACCACAGTTAATCTTTGATTTGTAAACACATTTAAACAAATATGACTAAGATTTATACATAAGCGAGTGATTTAAACCAACAATTAAATGAGTATGGTATCTGTGGATATCCTATACAAGCTTAATCACATAATGAATCAACTCCATAATGGTTATTTCACTACTAATGCATAGTCTACCTGTGGGTAATGCATGATGCTAGTAAACAACCAACAATGCTTTTACTTAGTCCGACATTCATTACATTCTTTGAGTCCACTGTGGTGAACTACAACCAATAATATGAATGACATACCAAAAGAAGAGAAACATTCATGTACTGAGATGAAATCATTGTGGTGATTATCAAAACAATATAATATGAATATTGCTCTTAAAGACATATTTTTCTCATCTGTTATACGCATATATGGCATTTGTATGGACAAAATAATTAAGAAAAAAAATTTGGTCCTACATAATAGAGTTTTATACCAGGATCACAGATCAAGGCACGGAAACATCAAACAAAATTTCTATCATCATGTTTACATAACAAATATGCCCAAATATGCCCAAAAAACACTTAAAACGTGATTTTGAGGGTCTAAACGGACGAAAAAGGCTAAAATATGAAAAGTTTATGGCACCGCCATAAATCTTGAAGAAAACACCGTTTCCTTTAAGAAAAATCTATTTTCGTCAAATTCTGACACTTTTTCGGAAAATGTGGAAACGTTGATAAAAACTGATTTTATCTTGATTTAGAACTAAGAATATGATCATAACAAAGCTATGATACCACATGTTAATGGATTTTATGATACGTAAGCATGATTAACATTAGCATGGTTACGATTTATGATCTTGATCATAAACTAGTCACTAAACAATGTAAAACATACCCGTAGACATTGCTGAATATGGAAGATGAGATCCTATCGAAGCAAAACTCTAGATCTGATGTACATTTCCAGATCTAAAATATGTCTTCACTCTCTTCACCTATAGCCATCGGTGTGTTTCATGAGATAACCCTAGAGATGGATCTCGAGTTATATTTATAGGTAGAGAGAGGGACGGATTTCTCTATAAGCTTTAATCGCAACCGTCCATCAAGGTTGCTAAATAATAGAGAAAGTCTTCTAAATTAAACCCTATTCCTATTAATTCAGTAGTTTTCTATTTTGACCATGATTGTTATATGGGCCACATAATAAAAACATTTAATGAAATTCGGAATACCCACAAGCCCATAATAATAGGGTCTTTTGTGGGGTCACGAAATTTCTAACACGCCCCTCCTTTACTGCATTAAATCAAATTATATGTAGTAGGAAAACAAACTTAACCATTTCTAAATGATAAACATAATACAGCCAAAAAGCTCCAATAGCCCATCAACTGAAGTGCACTTCTGTGCTAATCTGTCAATTTCTTTGTAGAGATCAAGTTTACATCAAAAAAGAGATTGTTACCATAAAGTGAACATGCAACTATCAGTTTTGTACATGATGTTGGTTCAATTTTTCCGACAGATGTACAAATTAAGTATAATGACATTAATTAAATTCCTCAAAGGTATTTTGTGGGGAAGAGGGGGAGAGGCATGTTTGGCAGCAGTGACAGGCAGGGGGAAGAAGACAAGGGTGTGGCAGAGGCCACATCCTTTCAAGGCGTTCTAAGGACACATTGGACACAGAAGATGGTAATGGTAAAGATACAGATCGGAGTAGTGAAACCCAAAAGAAGAAAGGGATGGGGATCTCTGTATTAGCATAGGGTTAGTCCTAGAATACATGGAATGAGGGAGTTAGCCATCCAAGAATTGACGGAAACCTTTAGGGGATTATTGAAAACCAAGAATGCATCAGAGAACATTTTACGAAGAGCCTTCAGGAAGAAGCAAGGGATAAGGCCAAAAACCCTAATACTGAGTTCCCATATTTGAACATGACAATGACGCAATCAAACTACATGTCCTTCAAATCTATTCTTGCAAGGGAAGATGGGAGGATAAATCTGATAATGTTTTCTTCTTGGAGATACTATATGAGGAGGATTTCTTAATAACAGATGTTATGTTGGTGAAAGTGGAAGGTATACCTATGCTAGCCATTGATCCTGATGCAGAGAAAAATTGTAAGAGACCTTGATAATATGTTGTTATTATCATGGTCCTTGTTCATGATGTGGGGTTCATGACCACGAAAGAATGAGTGAAACTTTCATGGAACCCTACTAGGAGGTTTAATATATATGAACTAGACCCAGGACACTACATGGTCCAACTCTCATGCCAAAGAGATTATCATATCCCTCTAACTAGAGGGTTGTGGAATATTTTCAATTTTTTTTTGGTTGTATGGGATTGGTACCCCACATTCACACCCAACAATGAGATGCAGGCTTACATAGTTGATCATCTAATATTGCACGTTCAAAATAGATGTGGATCCAGATTAACCGGATTTTATATTTATATTCGATACTTATACGCTTGCAACGATAATATGGGGCCTTGACCAATAAACGAGACCAAACTTAGAGACATGGGTGTCAAGTTTTTTGGATCTGAAGCATTGGCTTAGTTATGCCTAACCAAAAGGAGATAAAAGTGTCCCGCAAAGGATGATGACATCCAAACAAATAACTAAAGAACAAAGTAAATCTATATTAGCATGGTAAAAATGAAAATGGATTTTAGATATGTTTTGAATAAGGATTGATAGAAACCTAGGTAGAGTTTCACCATCTTAGATCTATCACCAATATTCAATATTCACACCCATTGTATACCCTTAGCATAGTTTACAAGCACTCATCATTAGTGTATATTCCCTCCTCTCTTGATCTTAGGATAAATCTAGATTGTAAGAGTGTCTATCTTGGGATGGCAATCAAACAATCAAAAATACAACCATATGATCATTATAGCATTCCAACATTCTCATGCATACATGCTACTCCATGACTAGATATAAACTAATACTACTCTTTTGAGGAATTAGAGATCAAACAACACAAGTTGGTAGCTAATTATGCAAGTGAAGCATTAAAGACCAAGAACATGGAGGTTAATCATTACTTAGAGTATATGCATCAATGGATATAAGTATCTATTTGTTGGGAAACCCTTAGTGGCTACTCCCAACACAAGAAAATGAATTAACCACTCATGCTAGTGAATGACATTGAGGGTTTACATATGAACATGACCATGGCGTATGGATGGGTGAAAGGGGTGAATTAGATAGGGAAAAAGGAGGAAGATACAACAAACAGAAACAATTATAGAACCAAAAGTCAGTGAAAACCTCCTTTTTATTTGGATCCAGTTATGGCACAGCAGTGGAAAAATCCAACTATCCTTCTTCTCTCTAAGAAGACCCTCCAGACGTAGGGGAATGAGGATGATTGATGGAAACCATGGACTCTCGTCCTTGGCCCCCAATTGTTGATGGGTGAGTGGAGAATGTGATAGGACTTTGTGGTCAAGAATAAAGTTATCTTTAATGGAGGTCTTTCTATCTATTTTTGGTGATTTATCATGTCCTAAAGGCACTCTAGGCGCAGAAAACTTCACTTACACCACAAACCTTAAATCGTGTGCCTTGGAACACATGATTTAACTAATTGCAGTGACATCATCCTTTGCATAGGTCCTGTCAATTGACGGCATGTAACTTCATCGGTTTGTAGCATTGTTAGGAACCTGCTGGTTGCTTGTGCTCTCGTCGGTCAATCAATGAGTAGTGATGCCATCAGATAGTCATCCCATCAAGAAGATGTCTATTAGGGAGTGGATCCATGTATGTGACAATCTCTAAGGTGTAGGCCAGCCATTGGGTTGTGGATAGTGATATCGTCGATCGAGGAGTAGTGGTTGGCCTGAGTCTTTGCTTTTTTGTTTTTGGGTGGTTGTGAAGAGCCTTATCGATTGGATATTGACGGCTCTCCTATGGGATTCCATTAGTGTACTCTAGCTAACTTCAAGGGTCCATCGCGCTACGGCCGACCATGATGCTGATTTAGATCTTTCCCCCCACAAAAGATAAGAAACATAAGTAGATAGGGAGTCATTTGTGAAATGCTAGACTAAGATGGATCTACAAATATAAAGATTGAAAAGTTAAGGGTAATTAGGATAAAATAGGCATGTAATATCCAAACAATTGGATGTTATCAACCCCCACCAAACTTGGAGTCTAGCTTGTCCACAGGTTAATGAATAGAATCAAAGCATCAAGTGACATCTAAGACCTTCATTTGATTAGTATTACAGCATTGACCATCCCCTTATGCCACCTTTAGGTCAATATATTTGACTGACTGCACAATTTGCTTATTGTATCCCTAGTTTTGTTCTCATAGGTCCAGAGTTGTGTGACTTTTTTACCCAGTACAACCTTCTTCTAGGAATGGTGTCTCCTTTTTTATTTTTACTCAAAGCCTTATTTCCTAGTCGTACTTGTGCGTTAATCTCGTCGAAGTTATATTTCACTACCACCTTTTTTTGGGTAGTCAAGAGAGGTATTTGGGGTGGGGTAAAGCTACAATGTATCATGTCCTTCTCGGGGTCACTCGACCATAAGTGTTGTTGTAATAATAGAATTACTCAACATTAGCCATGGTGTAGTTTAAGGTTTTTTTCTAGAACACCTTTGAAAGACAAGGGTGATGTTATTGGCTTCTAAGTTCTACTACCATACATGAGATATATGCATTCATGAGCGTATCTATACATCGGTCGCGAAAAACCTTTCAACATCTTACTTGGGACAACTCACATGTTTTTATCTGTCAGGATTTTAATCTTTCTTGAAAGGCTTAGGGTTGATAGTATCTTAAGGATGTGTGGGATTTCATGCATCTTTTATCCCTAATAGGGAATGAGAACTAGAAGGGATAGCTTTTTCCTTCTTGTGAGATGTATGCCATTTTGTACATGTACTAGGAGGTTAGAGTGATCAATCAGGAGTGCACTAGACTATATCCTCCATAATTCTGAGAATTTCTATAAAGATAGGAGCAATATGTTATGATATGCAATGTCTTAGGATTAAGATGTCATATAAACATAACTTTCAGTATATTTTTTGTAATGGATTTTGCCCATTTCAGTCACTCTAGAAATGATTATGCTAAGAAGCAGTTTGAAGACAAAAATTTCTAAGAAGGGAGCTAGAAGAACATCCAAGAAAATTTGATTCAAAATTTCCTATATCAAAATTTTGTCCTTTTCACACGCTTATTTAGCAAAAAAAATTATCCTTCATTTCAACAAGAAATCTTAACAACATTTAATTAAATAAGTATAGGCTAAAAGGTTCAAAATTTTCAAAATTTAAGGAAGAAATGAATATAAGCAATGGTATGGTAGTTGTGTAGTTGATAGAGCAACAATGTAATTGATAGAGAAACAAAACATATATGAGGTAGGTGGAATAGGATAGTACCTCCCTCACATGTTTACACCCTCCCAACTTATCATACACTCTATCGGAGAATGTCAAAGAATGAGGTTACATGTAAACAAATGAGGTTTTACTCTGTCTTGCAATCCCTCGCTCGCCCACTGGGAACACAATAGTTGAGCAGTATGTATCCCATGAATAACACGGCAGTGTTCATGTTGCAGACTTTATACCCTTACTTCCCTCAATATAAGGGCTTGCATGAAGCTAAGGCAATATAAGTCACATTCATTTGATTGCAGGAGTTGTTGAGGGCTTCAGTGGCAGAATTGTGGTTTCTTATAAATCTCTGTCTGGGACAAGAATGTATCCATTTCCATGAGTCTGGATTAGTTTGATGATCTCTTTTGCACATGATATTTATTTTTCTTCTATGATGCTCTATGGCAGTGCCATGTTTGTGTATCTTTGTTTTCCATACTTAGCATTTGAACTATTGTACAGGGCCTCCATTTCTGTTATATTAACCACCAAGAGCTCCACGGGTTGTTGTGTAGGAGGGGAATAAAGATGAATTTTGGGAAAGAGGTCAATGGGTGTTGTATCAATCTCTCCTTATCTCCTGAGTTCTTATTCTGAAGGATGCGCTCCCAAAATAAGTAATATGGCATGTATTATGTTGGCAATCCATCTACCAAAAGGGATTGGTAGGCTAACATAATGCTCACTAACATATACCCTTTGACATTTAATGTGTCATGAAGGTAATCTTTCAAGATGCATATCCAGCCCATGTGGAAGAAAATATCCCAAGTATCATTGTCTTCTTTATGCCGATCCGTAACCAAGTCCAAGTCATCTTACAATAGGGTTTTACATGCCACCTATCAAAGTTGGTGAAGGTTTCCTTGATAGTCACATCTGACCCATGAGGCACTACTTTTTCATAACCTAGGTTGTTAGTGTATTCATGCTATTCAAGGAGGAGTTTTTCACTCAAAGATCCCCTTTCTGGTTGGTTTGTGACTTTAGGTTGTTCTATTCTTTTATTTGTGATGACTAGTTCTTCAATAGTATTTACTAGAGGGGGTGTTTCTATGTCTTCTTCAATCTACTTTCTCTACTCTCGGTGTGTCTGCTGATCTGTTGTTGTTGTTGTATGTTTGGGTTGTTGATTATGTTCTATCTATTTCTCTGTGGCATTCTATCCCTTATTCCACTCCATGTCCCTTTATTTTTCTGTAGGGTCAATCCATAGCTCTTTGTTGACCTCCCACCATGGATGCTTCTCAGGGAGAGGCACTCCGATGTAGAGTCTATGTGGTATCATCTGGAGACATTGTGAGTTTGTCAAAGAAAAGTCTATCAAAGATGACATTCATTGTGTACAAACCATGTAGTCTATGTAGATCCTCTATAAAAATATATTTTTCATGAGATTCCCCTATTTATAGCTTTCATCAGCCTTATGATGGACTCAATTTTATTCTCTTTTCATAGGCTATTTTTTCATGTATTTCATGAATTGTTGTTCATATTTCTATTATATGTGTGTCATATATTTTTGTTAGCATGTGAAACATTATTTCATCAAATAATAAGTCTATGTCAATTTATCATGTTTTATTCAGACTTATTTTGGTATTTCCTTATTTCAAGTAACTTGAGCACTCACAAGGAAACCCGGTGCCACCGACATATAGTCATTGGTACCGAATTAATGTGAAAATACAACAGGAGAGTTAAAAAAATCTTGATGCTACCAAGACAGGGTTCAAGGACACTGAAATGCTAAGTTGGTGCAGCTGACTTATGGTCCAAAGAGCATCAGCAACCCAGGTTTATCAACTAGGTGCTACCTACACCCAATTCGGTAGTGCCAACTTTCATAAGAAAAATAAGTCAGGACTCACAAAATGGCAACTTGGTACTACCGGCCCACTTGTCAGTAGTACTGACACTCAGTGAAAGGTTTGAGTCAGCTGACAACACAGTGCCACTGATATCCAATCCGTGGTACCAACTTTGCATGATCAATTCAGGTTGAAGATCAATCTAGATCCAACGGATGGGACTTAATGACGACCTGAGTCCCACTTATGACCTAATAGGAGTTTGGCTAGATCTAGGAATCACATTCAATACTATTACAATTGAGCATGTTACTAAGAGGGAGGAGAAAAAGGATACAGCCTATCCCAGACAATTTAGGAACCTCCGAAGAGCATATTTGTAGCCAGAACACTATGGATCAAGGCTTTTTCCATAGGGGATCTTCTAGTCTGGTTTCTCCAAAGGTTTACATTATTTTCTTATGTTTATCATGTTTTCTCTTTTCTCCTCCATCCATGAGATAGTAGAAATCATGTGGGGCTAATCCCCTAGTTCCTTAGGACCCGAGAGTAGCCCAGTATTGGATTGCAATTCACTTCCATGATTCATCATAGTTATTTCTTTTAATTTAGGACATAAATTTATGATTGCTTAATGAATTGCCTATACTTGATCAACATAGTCAATTACTCAGACCACTAATTGTTTCGAGAGATGGATTAGGGATTGGAAAGATTGCAGGTTTTCATAGAATATATTGTGCCTCAAGAGAGGACTCACGGTTGTGATGGGTATAACCCAGAGGTATTGTAAATGCACCTAGTTAATTCCTAAATTGCTACAAGAGTGGGATTTGTCTTAGTATATGTAGTGTATTACACTACAGAAGCGGGTAATACTTGCTACAGGTCCTTAGTCCATAGTTAAGGTTAAATGATTTTTTTTTAAATGGAGTTAAATGAAATGTATACTGTGGTGAAACTATAATCTTTAGCAATCCAACAATGTATGATCACAATCGACTTAAGTTAGTTTTCACGTCTTGAAATGAGTTATTATCAAACAACCAATCACCTTTTCCTTAGGCCTAGCAGATTAAATTGTGGTTAGTAGTAGTCTCTGGAGTACGTTTCCCTGAGTTCAAGATTCAGGCCTCATGGGCCTATACTACTCGACGCGTACACTTGCATTTTGCACACATATTTAGACATTTCAAGTTTTCGGCATCGTTGCCAGGGAAATGGTAACTCCAGCATTATGAATGTTGTGATCGGGCACTCTAGGCTATTTTACTTTTTATTAAAAAAATTGCCTATTTTTATTTTATTGAAATTTTGTTTAAACTAAACATTTTATATGTGCAACTAAATTCATTAGTACTCATCTCTCTCATTACAATTTCATTCTCATGTACTAGTGCATGGTTCATACCATAACCACTGACTAAGGAGAATCAACTCCTCAGGGTTTAGGCCTAGAAGAACTTCATTGCAGGGTAAGACAATTTGGGGCTTCAGTGGAAAGATTTCTCCCAAGAAAAGGAAGCGGACATAAATCCTAAAGGTGAAGAGCATGTTGAGGTCGGTCTTGAAGAACAGAATATTTGGAAGAAGATCAAGGAAACTTGATCCATAGCATAGTTAGGGCCAATTAAAGGAAAGAATTCAATGTGGATAGCTACAAAATAGACCATGGGTTGTTGGCACTTATTAAATCCAAATCATTTCATGGCCACGGTATGGAGGAACCAATGGCACACAACAATGGCTTTGTGGAGAGCTGCAACATGTTAAAGATTGGCAGGGTCCCAGGCATAGTAATTTACTTGAAGCTATTCCCCTACTCATTATTCGACAAGGAAAAAGCATGGTTTCTCAGTATTCCCTCTAAATCCATTGAGACATGGGATGAGATGATAGATGCTTTCTTTAAGAGACAATTCACGCAATAGAAGACACATGATTTGGTCAAGCAAATCCATATTTTCAAACAACATGTTGATGAAACCTATTTAAAAGCCTAGGAGAGATTTCAGAATATGCTAAGAAAGGTTCCCCAGCATGAGATTGATCTTATGACCATGCAAAGACATTTTACTATGGGATACACGAGGGGGAGAGAACTACTCTTGACAACATAGGATTAGGTTTCTTTATGAACAATAAAGCCATAAGGTGTCACAAGATATTAAAGAATATGTCAAAGAATCAATCTGAGGGAGAAGAGCATGACTCACCAGTGATTGTCAAAAGTGTTGTGGAATCAAAGGAAATCACTATGTTGAAGGAAATGATGGACAACCTCACACGGAGATTGGAGCAGAAATATGGAACCTCATCTAGAGATGAAGAGGAAAAGTGCATTTATATGTTGCAATAGAACAACTAAGGTAGAAATGATTATGCATGGAGGAATGATCCCATGCTCTCATGGAAAGATCCTAAAAAATTTCAGATATATTTGTCACAAGTGCATCAACCTAACTAGCATCAGGGAAACATGCCTTGCTAGAACCATTAGGATAGGGGTCCTAGCAAGATAGACTAGATAGAAGATATGTTGGTCAAGTTCGGAAATCAGAATGAGGCACTTTTGGACCAAATGAAAAGAGAGCAGCAGAATCAAGGGGCACAGATCTATAGCATAGAAAATTAGATTTTTCATCTAGCAGCAGAAGTGGTATCCCCGAAAAGGTCCAGCCAGCAAGGATTTCTAGGGAATACGGATGTCCCATCTAGCAATCAATGGAAGAAATTAGTACTTCTTCATATTGGTAAACTATTGATGGAAGACCAAAATGTGGCTCAAGACAAGAACACCATCACAACTAACACAAGGGAGGTGATAGAGACTATTCCTCTAGAGAAACCATAGGTTACCACACCACAGTAGGAGAGCCTAGAAGAGGAGTCAACTGAGCAGAAGGAGAACAAGAAGGAGTCCTATATTCCATCCCATCAGTGAAAAACTGTGACTCCAGTACCATTTCCTAATACCTTAAAGGCCAAGAAGGTTGATCACTAGTTCAAGAAATATCTAGACACATTTAGGAAACTCCATATCAACCTAGGCTAGTAGATGCTCTTGAGAAAATTCCTTCCTATGGAAAGTTCTTGAAGGATATTATCAACAAGAAGAGGAGGATAGTTGATTTTGATGTCGTTGTCTTTAAAGAGGAATTCAACACACTTATACAAAGAAAACTATCATTGAAGAGACAGGATCCGGTTGTTTCAACATACCATGTTACATTGGCAGGGTAAAATTTAGAGATGCACTTTGTGATTATAGGGAAAGCATCAATCTGATGTCATTGAGTACATTTAAGAAATTAGGACTCAAAGAATCTAGGAAGAGAAACATGACTATTCAACTAGCAGACAATTCTATGGTGAGACCAATTTGTATCTATGAGATGTACTTGTAAAGGTTGTCAAGTTTATTTTTTTCAACAAATTTTGTTGTCATGGAGATGCAGGATGACTATGGCAATGAATTAATTTTAGGTCAGCCATTCCAAGCCACATAAGACATCATCTTAGAAATGGGGAGAGGAAGATTAACATTGGGAATCTAGTATGACCTATTTGAGATAAAGCTACCTGATTGTCAACCACTGGACAAGGAAAGTTCACAATGCCACATGATGAAGCAATTGGACAATCCAGTGTCACAATTCTTAGGAAAAAAATTTCTAGATATGGATCATGTCATGACAAAGGTAGACAAGGGTACTCTTGTTGTTGATATAATGGAGCATACAAAGCAGATTTCTTTGATGAAAGTTGTGAAGTATCATGATGATCCAGAGGAAGAGGAGTCTGCAATGACAGTTGCAGAAGCAGTGACTTTTATAATGTTGCATACATATCCACATCTACCATTAGAAGTGTGTCTCAAGAATTTGGTGGATGACTACACTCATTATCACATACTGGATAAGTGTGCATAGTTTTAAAGACCTTGTCATGCTTCTACACGAGACACTATGAAGACCTGGGACCGCCACCGCCACCATTAGTCCCATCTCAATAGTGATGTGGAATTGAAGACACTACCACCGCATCTAAGGTACACATTCTTGGAAATGGATAACAAGCTATCACTGATAATTTCAGCAGCACTAAGTATGAAAGAGGAGGAGCATCTACTCATAGTTTTGAAGAATCATTGATCCATATTTGAGTGGTCCATTGCAGACATAAAGAAGATCTCTCTTAGTTTATGTCAACATAAGATCCAGATTGAAGAAGGACCAAAACATGTAGCACAAGCTTAGCAGCGTCGAAACCCGGTCATGGATGAGGTGGTGAAGAAAGAGGTAGTTAAACTTCTATTGGTAGGTATAATACATGCTATATCTAATTCTATATGGGTTAGTCCTACACAGGTAGTTCCTAAGAAAGGGGGAATCACAGTCACTATGAATTTTGTTAATGGATTAGTTTCAACTAGGCAAGTGATTGAGCAACATGTGTACATTGAATATCGTGTTTGTACGCTTCTACTTTAAAAGATCAGTTTCCACTTCCATTTATACATCAAATTCTTGAGAGGCTCATCGATTGCTCACATTTTTTATTTCTTAATGGGAATCTGGGGTACAATCAGAATTCTATCAAAGTACAGGATTAAAAGAAGTCTACCTTCACATGTCCTTATGGTACTTTTGCATATCGTCGGATGTACTTTGATCTTTGTAATGCATCAGCAACGTTTCAAAGATGCATGCTTGTAATATTTTCTGATATGGTAGAACATTCTCTTGAGTTGTTTATGGATGATTTCTCAGTTTACGGAGAGTCTTTTGAGAAATGCCTTTCCAGTCTAGATAAAGTTTTACAAAGATGGTGAGGACAATCATCTTGTTTTGAACTAGGAGAAGTGACATAAGAAGGTGAGTGATAATAAAGGGATTGAAGCGGACCCTATAAAAATAGAGGTGGTCTTTGAACTACCTCCACATCATCGGTGAAGGGGGTTAGGAACTTTTTAGGACATCCCTGATTTTATTGATTGTTTATAAAAGATTTTTTGAAAATTGCAAAATCGCTTTCTAAATTAAAAGAGAAGGATTTGTATTTCAAATTTGATGATCGATGTCTCAAAGCTTTTGAGGTTTTAAAAGAGAAATTGATTTTTGCACCAATGGTGGTGGCTCTAGATTGAAGCTAGTCATTTGATTTGATGTGTGATGCATATGATTTTATAGTAGGGGCTATTCTAAGACAATGTAAGGATCAGGCATTGTCGATCATTAACTTCGCATCTAGAACACTTAAAGATTCTCAACTAAATTACACCACTATAGAAAAAGAACTTCTAGTTGTAATATTTGTCTCAGATAAACTTAGACAATATTAGATAGGGGCAAAAGTGATAGTATGGACTATTCATGCGGCTATTAAGTACCTCTTGCAAAAAAAGGATGATGAATCAAGACTAATCAAATAGATTTTGCTACTATAGGAGTTTTATATAAAAATCAAGGACAAGGTTTGATTGGAAAATGTGGTAGCAGATCACTTATCTAGGTTAGATAGAGTGGATGAATATGTGGTGGAGGTACCCATTATTGAGGAGTTCCCTGATGAGCAATTTATTGCCATAAGGAACAAGGATCTCTGATTTGCACACATAGTAAACTATATAGCATGTGGAGAGATATCATAGGATATGGGATATCTAGAGATGAAAAGATTCTTGCATTCCTTGAGGTTTTTTGTATGGGATGACCATATCTTGTTTAAACAGTGTAGGGATGGCATTTTGAGGGTGTGTGTCAGTGTGTGAGTTTGAGAGCATACTTTCTCATTGTCATTCCTTACCTACAGGGGGACAACATGCTCATTCTAGGACGGAGGCTAAGGTATTAGAAAGTGGGTTTTACTTGTCGTCTTTGTTTAAAGATGATTTCAATTATGTGTGGAGGTGTGATGCATGTCAATGAGCAGGTAACATACCTTGGCGGCACAAAATGCCTCTTAGTATCTTTCAGGAGGTAGAGGTCTTTTGTTTGTGGATAATTGATTTTATGGGACCTTTTGTGTCTTCAAATTCTAATTTTTATATCTTTTGTGTAGTGGATTATGTGTATGATTGGATGGATGAGATTCCAACCCAAACCAATGATGCACACGTTGTGAGTAAGTTTGTGAAGGACCACATTTTTTGTAGATTTGAGGTGTCTAGAATGATTATCAATGATGGGGGATCTTACTTGACAAATAGGAAGTTTGCTACTTTATGAAGTAAGTATGGAGTGAAGCACAAAGTAGGGACCCCATACCAACCCTAAACTTGAGTTCAAGTTGAGGTGTCTAATAGAGAAATTAAGATTATCCTAGAAAAGACTATCTTCAGGACTAATTGGAGCATGCAATTAAATGATGCTCTATGGTCTTATAGGACGGAATTCAAGACAACAATAGGAAAGACTCCCTATAAGGTAGTCTACAGGTAGGCATGCCATTTACCCATGGAGCTAGAGCACAAAGCAAAGTGGGCTTTGAGGAAATTGAATTTTGATCTTTCTAGTGTAGGGAAGAAGAGGAGACTAGAGCTCAATGAGTTAGATGAGATTAGGCTAGATGCCTATGAGATCTCTAGATTCTTCAAGGATAGGACTAAAAATGCATGACCGCCATATTATCCATAGGATGTTTCTACCGGGAAAGCACATTTTAATGTTTAATTCTAGGATGAAATTGCATCCTGGGAATTTGAGGTCCCGGCAAAGTGGACCTAATGTGGTAATCAAGTCATTTCCTCATAGAGCGGTTGTGTAACATCCCTGACCTGGGTTATGCTTTAACCCTAGATGGTTTGTTTAAGAAAGATAATTATATGCTTGCTCTTATCTTTGGAAAAATAATTAAGGCTCAAGAGGAACTTATGTTTCAATTTTAGTCCTTTTTGAATAATGTTGAAAACAATGTTTTGCTAGTTTTGGACTAATGTGCAAATTACCCAAGTTGAGGGGTTAACTTGCAAATGTTATATGATAAAATATTCCTCAAGTTTTGAAGCATCATAAGAATAATAATTGTGCAGAGGTATGGCTTGTGGCAGCCTGAGCACCAAGAAAGAGCTCGTTGAGCAATGTTTGTGCATTAAAACCCAGTTTTGGTGTAATGTGTAATTTACCCAAAACCTAGGGTTCAATATGAAAAATACCACTTCTAGAGAGTCCCTAATGTTTCTTGATATCATTTAGAGATAACAAAATCAGAGGTATGTCTCATTTGAATCTCTTTGGAAGAGAGAGAATATTGATATTAAAATAATCAAGATTTAAGCATAATTGAAACCCTAATTCAATTTAATGCAAAAATAAATATATTAATGGAAGTACCCTTCAACCAAAAGTGTGATGGTTGAATTTGTATAAGTGTGGACGTCCTTGTGCCTTGCAATGGCACCGAAATATCCTAAGTAGGTGAAGGAATCCACTTGCATTTGTTAATTAAAAAGAATTGTCCACTAAAAATGGATAATGTATTATAATGATTAAGGTGCTTAAAGTGGTTGCTTTTAATTCAAGGATAAATGAGAGGTTTTTGAAGGCAAGGAATATGGATTCATATGAAAGGAACAGAGGGGGGTATGTGGCACATGAAATAGGAGATGAAGGATTTTCTACTACTTTCTCTCTCTTAAAAATTCACATACATATATCCCATTTTTCACCCACATGAAAGACACTTTTTCGAATCTATTTTCTTTCCTTGCTTTGGACGTGCACAAGGGAGCTTGGGGGCAACAGGAGGACGTATCCCAACCTGTAGCTAAGCTCCATAGTCATCTTCAACCTTGATTTCATGGTGGAAATCGAAATTCAATGCTTATTTTCTTCTTTTCTCCATTCAATCTTCAACCTTAGCCAATCCTTTCACTCAAAGACTTGAGAACAGACCTTGGGCAGTTGAGAAAGATTCATTCACCATTTAGGAAGTGAAGCTTGAGGCTTGGTTTCAACTTTGAAGGGGGGTCATATAACTTGAACCCTTAAATATCATTATTGATCTCATTTCTTCATCATGTGTTGATTTCTTTTTCATTCACGGTTTTCCTTTTGATTAATTGTTGAAATCACAACAAACATCACAGAAAATTTCGAAGGTTTGTAGCTTGCATATGATGATGTCATCTTAGCACACACCTCAATAAAAATCAAGGGCAAACGGTTTTGAGTTTTGATGACCAAACGGTCTCAAGACCGTTTGAGGTTAAACGGTCTTAAGACCGTTTGGGGTCTATTTCTGATGTGGATGATGAAGATCCAATAGTCCAAATTGATTTAATTAAAATGGTTCCAAGAATGGATGGTCCATTGATTACACACCCTAATTTGATTGAATGGTTGAAACCCTAAATCGATTGAACCGATTTCTAAGTTGAATGGCTCAAATGGTCTCAAGACCGTTTGAGGGCAAACGGTCTCAAGACTGTTTGGAGGTCAAGGACTGTGATGGATGATTTGAGTTCCAAGGGTTGTAATTTGATGTACTTTCAATGGTCCAATTGATGTGTGATTCAATAAATCAAACCCTAAAATCAATTGATTTATTGGAGGAAACCCTAATTGGTCCATTCGGTTTCAAGGTGGTTTGGACCAAACGGTCTTGAGACCGTTTGGAATCAAATGGTCTTCAGACCATTTGGAGAGAAAACGGTCTCAAACCGTTTGATGTTCAATCGATTTCAATGATAAGTTGCTCATTTGGTTTCAAAACCATTTGGGATTAATTATATTTTATTCAAACGGTCTCAAACTATTTAGGGACTTTGAGATCAAGACCGTTTGATGGTCTAACGGTCTTAAGACTGGTTGAATGTTTTGGGACCAAGACCGTTTAAGGTCTAACGGTCTTCAGACCGTATGAAAGTGCAATTGATTCAAAGACTATTTGAAGGTCTAGTACCTCAAGACCGTTTGAATGTCTAATTGACTTAAACCCTGTAAGTACTATTAAACCCCATGATGGTTAATGATGTATATCAAATATAATTACAATGGTTGTACCTTTAGGGTACTAGGATGGTTAGTATCCTAAGAGGGGTTAACCTTTGATGCTTATGGAAGTAATGCCTCAATACATGCACTTGAATGAAGGGTTGACCTAATCTAATCAAGTTTGAAGTAATTAACATCCTAGAGAGGATGAGCGAGATAGAAATCCATACATGTATGATAATCATGTAGTGGTTAAGCCTCAACACTTTCAACTTGAGAAAATATGTAGTTAGAGTATGATCCTTGATAAAGAGATCATGAAACCCTAATTGAGAAGGTTGATAAGCCATAACCCTAATTTAGGGCAATGCTACATGAAATCCTAATCTAGGGTAATGGTGTAACCCTAATCTAGGGTGATGATATGAGAAATCCCAATTCAGGGTAATATAATGAAAAACCCTAATTCAAGAGGATGCTTCATGAAACCCTAATTTCGGGTAAAGTTACATGAAACCCTAATTTGGGGAAAAGTTATAATGAACCTTAATTCAAGGTGATGTGATGTGAAACCCTAATCAAGGGTAATGTCATGTGAAACCCTAATCAAGGGTGATGTCATGTAAAACCCTAATGCAGTGTTGTGATGTGAAACCCTAATTAAGAATGATGTCATGTTGAACCCTAATATAGAGATGTGATGTGAAACTCTAATCCAGGGTGATGTTATGTAATGCAATATGAAATCCTACCCTAATATAGGGAGAAAGTATGTGAAATCCTAATTTTGGTTTATAATGCATGAAACCCTAATGTTGGGTAATATGATGATAAACCATAACCCTAATTTTGGGTAATGGGATGAGTATCCCTAATTGACATGAATTTGGGAAACCCTAACCCTAATGGGTGAATAGTGATGTTGCCACTACATTGCATAGTGCTGATATGTAATTGATATAGCTGTTATCATGTGTACTAATCATGTAGGTATCATGAGATGTTGGACATAGCTAGGTATGAGCTATAATGATTTATTATTGAAATTTGTTTTATGTGCCTTGTGAGACATAATATGCTTTGTTGCCTAATAAGAGGTAACAATATATTAATGGGCTTTGAGAGCCAAGTGAGATGCATGTATTGCAAGTATCATGTTTACCTTGGTCAGATGACCTGAAGGTATTAGTTACCTGATAAGTGGTAATAAGTGTTCTTTGATGAACTGAGGGTTTGAATACCCATTTTCCATAATCATGATGATGAGATGTTAAGGGATGAGAATACCCATGATGTGATAAGGGATTGAGATCCCAATGTTTTATAAAGCTTTGAAAAGTACTTGACAAAAGTATTACTCATTCTTCGTAGCATTTGTTATAATGATTTATGCTTGAAAATCTGAGTGATGCTAAAATAATATAGTAATGTACTTATTTAATTAAGTGAAATCTTATCATGTAGGGCCCTGGCCATAGATCCATCATTGTCAGTAGTTGGTGATGGTGAAATAGGTTTTCCTATGGGAACTCCTGGAGGGCATACTGTTGAGTATGTGGGAGTTATTGGTGTGAATATCCTTACGCCCTAATGGAGGAATTGATGTGAGATAAACATTAAATCTCTCAATCCTTCATTATATATAGGTCGGGATGGATGTATCACTAATCTCTCGATGATGTTAATGCCGGATCGATGTGAGATAAACATGAAATCTCTTGATTGTGAAGAGAGTACATCTGCCACTGTAACTCTATAGCGAAGTTGCCAGTATACCATGGAAAGCTATTTAGCAGAGACACAAGATGTCCTGCATTTTGTCCTCACACTGACTGAGGAGGATGAGGTCATGGGAATCCGGCTCTTCCTTGACCTATGTATGGTACCAATTTCAATTTCACAATGGTCAGTTGGAGTATGAGCGGTATACCTCATCTCCTCAGGGCTTAAGTATGATTGTAAAATGTAATCAGCCGTGTAGTGTATTTGCTTAAGGTTAAAAAATGAGAATCAATGGCTGATGTTACCTTGCTTATCATATCATAGATGGATAACTGTTATATATATTCTTCAATTTCTCATTGGATAAGTGACATGATGCTTTATCAAGATTTAGATGAAATGCTTTGAATAAAGAATAATGCTCTAATCTGTTTAAACATTGATTTATCTGTTGTTGTATATATATGATTCTTTTGCACAGTTTTATTCTATTAAACTGCAATAATAATATTCAATGGCGGAGAGTTATATCTCTCGCTGGGACAATTTTCAATTGTCTCACCCCCGTGGGATCCAACTTTTTAGGTAAACGTAGAAGAAGAGGCAGAAACCCCACAGTAGGGGAAGAGCAGCAGCAATAGGGACAACAGTGATATCTCAGGTGGAGGGCATTGGTTGTCATGTTTTGTATAGAGAGTCCTATGTGTCGTCTCTGTACTCTCAGGTCCTCGAAGTTAGTAGTTAGTACTCTTAATGAATCGATCTGAGATTTTGGCTTGATGCCTCGAGGTTCTTATGTTGTCTGTGTATAGTTTTAACAAGGCAGTTGATGCTTGTAATCCTCGAGATGAGATGGTATAGGATATGTACTTATGAATCAGGATGCAAATGAAATACATTGGTTCATGATAAAAGAGTTTTCCTGTGTTTAGATCTCTTTATAAATGGTTTTAATTTTTAGTGATTTTTAGTAATTCTGCTGCTTATGTTTAATTCCGCAATTAATTACACTGTGACGGTCTGATCTGGTGTCGGGTCGTCATAGTTTAGTGGTATCAGAGCTCTAGGTTCACTGAGTCTACATAGACATAGGATTAAGGTTGTTGAGTCTGTTCTAGTGTCTTCCAGTTATTTGATAGTGTCTTCTGCTCATATAGGAGGAGAAGAAGAACTTAAAGATGTATGGAACACACGAAGAACAAGCTGCTGAGAGTAGCATTGCTGTACTAGGAAGAGGTGCAAGGGATCAGGATAGGGAGGAACCAGTACCTGAACATCCCCAGCTTAACCAAGCTGCACTGGAAAACCCAGCCTTCCATGATCTGTTTGGGTAGTTCAAGGAAACCATGACGCATATGGTGGATAGGATGCCACCACCTGCACCTAGGGCATCAGCTCACCATGAAGGACCAGGAGCCGGCAAGACTTTTGAATGACTTCGTTGGGTTGGGGCCATAGATTATGTTGGTACAGCTGACCCAGCAGATGCAGACATGTGGCTGACTGAGCTGGAGAAGGCTTTTAGAGTCCTCAATATCCCTGAAGCAGAGAAGGTGAGGCATGCAGTGTAACTTCTAAAAGGGAGTGCTGGCCATTGGTGGATAATAGAAGAGGATAAGAGGCCAGGTGTTGAAATTAGATGGGAAGATTTCCAATGAGAATTCGTCAGTGGATACTTTCCCAAGACATTTCTAGATGAGAAAATCTCTCAGTTTGAGTGGTTGAGACAAGGACTAATGAACATTAGTGAGTATGAAGCTAAGTTCATGGAGCTTTTATGGTTTTATCTGCATATGGCAGCTACTGATGAAGAAAGAATTCGGTGTTTTGAGAAGGGGTTGAACGTTGAATTGACCACTCCTGTGTCTGCTTTGGAGAACAGGGAGAGGTTTGCCACTTTTGTGGAGTCCGTTAGACAGATAGAAAGGTCGGTGATTGAGAAGCGTCAGACTAAGAGTAAGAAGGTGTTAACTCAGTTTCAAGGATAGAGGTCTAGAAGTTTCAAGAAACTAAGATTTTCTGCACCAATAGCACCACCAAGGTTCAATACCCAAACACAATGGATGTCGAGTAGGGATAGAGGCCATAGTTTACCACCTGAGGGAGCCCACAACTCGGCATCAGTGACAGTAACAGGACCACCCAAGCCACAGAGGGAGACCAGAGGTTGTTTTATATGTGGAAAGATGGGGCATTTGATGAAAGATTTTCGATCTAGAGATGCAAGTGTGACTCAATCTCAGAGGCAGAGTCAACAAGGCTTTCAGAGATGACAGTTTTCGAGTGGCGTCAGAGGACGTGGACAAGCGTCCCAAGCTAGTTTGTCGGCACCCAACAATCGAGCATAGGGTCAACAGCAAGCAACGGTGAGATTCTATGTGATGAATCAACCTGAAGCAGTAGTCAACCCTCGAGTTGTGACAGGTCAGATGGAACTATTTCATTCTGATATGTCTTCATCCTGCTTCATATCTGCTTTAATTTATCCGGGTGCTACGCATTCCTTTATCACTCGAACAGTGATTCATGACTGCAATATGATTGTCAGTCATAGAGTAGATAGTCTGTTATTAGAAACCCCTTTGTTGGGATCTGCAGTGCTACGGGAGGTGTGTTCTCCCTGCATTCTTTCCTTTTCTAAACATCGCATTCAGGTGGATCTTATACCACTTGAGATGCATGGGTTTGATATAATTCTTGGGATGTACACCCTAGAAAAGTATAAGGTTGTCTTGGATTGTGAGTCCAAGTAAGCTATGTTCACAGAAGAGGGTGACACATGGATCTTTCAGGGAGATAGAAAGATTCTTCTAACCTGTCTTGTATCAGCTATGGTAGCTGAAAAGCTGATGAGACAAGGATGATTTGCATTCTTGGCACATGTGGTAGACACCACAATGGAGAGCTCTAATCTTTCTGAAGTTCCGATAGTTAGGGAGTTTGAAGATGTGTTCCCTGAGGAACTTCCAGGTGTTCCTTCACCCCAAGAGATTGATTTTGAGATTAATCTAATCTCGAGCACGCAACCAATAGCACAAACATCGTATAGAATGGCACCCGCTGAGATGGCAGAGCTTAAGAAACAGCTGCAGGAGTTTCTTGAGAAAGGTTTTATCTGACTGAGTATTTCACCATGGCGTGCTCTGGTTCTCTTTGTTAAGAAGAAGGACAGATCGATGCGGTTATGCATTGATTACAGACAATTGAATAAAATAACCGTAAAGAATAAGTATCCTCTGCCAAGGATCGATGACCTGTTTGATCAGTTGCATGGTGCAACTATCTTCTCTAAGATATATATAAGGTCGAGATATCACCAATTGTGTATCAAGGAGAGTGGCATACCTAAGTCTGCCTTTAGGACAAGGTATGGTCACTATGAGTTCATAGTTATGTCGTTTGGACTAACTAATGCACCAATTGCATTCATGGAACTCATGAATAGAATCTTTCGACCTTTTCTTGATCAGTTCATAGTAGTCTTCATAGATGACATCTTGATATACAGTAGAGATGCTCAACAGCATGAGCAGCACCTCCATCAGGCTTTAACTTTTCTAAGAGAGCATAAGTTGTATGCTAAGTTTAGAAAATGTGAGTTATGGTTACCAGAAGTTTCTTTTCTAGGACACGTAATATCTTCCTCAAGTATCTGTGTTGATCCTAAGAAGGTAGAATTTATCCTGTAATGGGAACAACCAAAGACACTAACGGAGATACGCTGTTTCCTAGGACTGGCAGGCTATTACAGGAGGTTCATTAAGAACTTCAGTTCTATAGTTTTACCCCTAACCAAGTTGACCAGGAAAGAGGTTCCTTTTGTCTAGAATGACAAGTGTCAACATTCTTTCTAGCTGTTGAAAGAAAGGTTAACAAGTGCATCTGTGCTGGTGTTACCTGAGCAAGGGAATGGGTACATAGTGTTTTGTGATGCATCTAAGAATGGTCTAGGATGTGTGTTGATGCAGGATAATCAAGTGATTTCTTTTTCCTCTCGACAACTTAAGAAACACGAGGAGAATTATCTGACACATGATCTAGAGCTAGCTATTGTGGTCTATGCTTTGAAGATCTGGAGACATTACCTCTATGGGGAAACATTCCAGATTTTCACAGACCATAAGAATTTAAAATATATCTTCTCACAACATGAGTTGAACATGAGACAACGCCACTAGATGAAGTTAATCAAGGACTACGATTGTACAATTGATTATCATCCAGGGAAGGCTAATGTAGTGGATGATGCACTAAGTAGGAAATCATCATCACCAGCCTTAGATAAAGCACAGTTGAATTCCTTAGTGTTCTTTAAAAGAGATATGCTTATCTCCTTGAGGCAAAATAATGTACAACTTAAGGTATCATTGTTAGTTGGGATGTTAGCTGAGATGCAAGTGAAACCTACTATGAGACAGCAGATTAAAGAAGCACAGCAAGCTGATGTTGTAGTTCATCAGATTAAGTCAGAGTTTGGTAGTGAGAAATGGGATGGCTTTCATGAGTTAGAGGATCAGGTAGTCTGTTACCATGGTAGGATGGTAGTACCTGATGCCAATGACTTAAGGAAGTTAGTCTTGGAGGAAGCTCATTCTTCAATGTATGCAATGCATCCAGGGAGCACCAAAATATATCATAACTTGAAGGATATGTATTGGTGGCCAGGATTGAAGAAGGATGTAACTGCGTTTGTTATGCAGTGTCTGGTGAGTCAGTAGGTTAAAGCTGAACATCATAAGCCTGTAGGAACAATGTAACCTTTGCCTATACCGCAGTGGAAAGGGATCATGTGACCATGGACTTTGTGGTTGGTTTGCCTAGAACAACCAAAGGTCATGATTCCATATGGGTGATAGTTGATAGGTTGACTAAGACATCACATTTCCTTTCTGTCAGAACAACTTACACTGCTGAGAAGCTTGCATAGATATATATAGATGAGATAGTGTGGTTGCACGGGGTTCCAGCTACTATCGTTTCTGATAGAGGTCCCCAATTCATGAGTCATTTTTGGGAACGACTACATAAAGCTTTGGGTACGTAGTTAAGGTTTAGTACTGCCTTTCACCCACAGACAGATGGACAATCTGAGAGGACCATACAAACCCTGGAGGATTTGCTTAGGGCATGTGTCCTTCAGTTGGTAGGAAGTTGGGATCTACACCAGAGCTTGATAAAATTTGCTTACAATAATAGCTATCAGCATAGTATTGATATGGCACCATATGAAGCATTATATGGTAGACATTGTAGATCTCCTTTATGTTGGTATGAAATAGAAGAATATCAACTTTTGGGTCCTGAGCTTGTGCAGCAGACAACTGAGAAGATTAAAGTAATACAACAACAATTAAAGGCTGCACAGGATAGACAGAATCGTACGCCAACAAACGGTGAAGACCCTTAGAATTCCAAGTTGGAGACAGAGTATATCTCAAGGTCTCGCCTTGGAAAGGTGTTCTTAGATTTGGAAAGAAGGGAAAGTTAGCTCCTAGATTTATGGGGCCTTATCCAATCATTGAACGGATTGGAAAGGTAGCCTATAAGCTGGAGTTGCCACCTGAGCTGCATAAGTTGCATCCAATGTTCCATATCTCCATGTTGAGAAAGTGTCATCCTGACATAGAGTTAATTCTGCAACCTGTGGAGGTAGAATCAAATGATGATATATCGTATGTTGAAGGACCTGTGATGATCCTTGATAAAAGAATTAAAAAGCTGAAAAAGAAAGACATATGTCTTGTGAAAGTTCTCTGCCATCATCGTGGCATTGAAGAAGCTACGTGGGAGCTAGAGGAAGAGATGAGGAGGAAGTACCCTTCTCTTTTCTCTTGATGATTTCGGGGATGAAATCCCTATTAGGGGTGGATAATTTCTAACATCCCTGACCTGGGTATTGCTTTAACCCTAGATGTTTTGTATAAGAAAGATAATTATATGCTTGCTCTTATCTTTTAAAAAGTAATTAAGGCTCAAGAGAAACTTATGTTTCAATTTTAGTCCTTTTTTAATAATGTTTTGCTAGTTTTGGACTAATGTGCAAATTACCCAAGTTGAGGGGTTAACTTGCAAATGTTACATGGTAAAATGTTCCTCAAGTGTTGAAGCATCATAAGAATGAAAATGGTGCAGAGGCATGGCTTGTGGCAGCCTGAGCACCAAGAAAGAGCTCGTTGAGCAATGTTTGTGCATTAAAACCCAGTTTTGGTGTAATGTGTAATTTACCCAAAACCTAGGGTTCAATATGCAAAATACCACTTCTAGAGAGTCCCTAATGTTTCTTGATATCATTTAGAGACAATAAAATCATAGGGGCATCTCATTTGAATCTCTTTGGAAGAGAGATAATCTTGATATTAAAATAATCAAGATTTAAGCATAATTGAAACCCTAATTCAATTTAATGCAAAAATAAATATATTAATGGAAGTACCCTTCAACCAAAAGTGTGATGGTTGAATTTGTATAAGTTTGGACCTCCTTGTGCCTTGCAATGGCACCGAAATATCCTAAGTAGGTGAAGGAATCCACTTGCATTTGTTAATTAAAAAGAATTGTCCACTAAAAATGGATAATGTATTATAATGATTAAGGTGCTTAAAGTGGTTGCTTTTAATTCAAGGATAAATGAGAGGTTTTTTAAGGAAAGGAAGATGGCTTCGTATGCAAAGAAGAGAGGGGGTATGTGGCACATGAAATAGGAGATGAAGGATTTTCTACTACTTTCTCTCTCTTGAAAATTCACATACATATATCCCATTTTTCACCCACATGAAAGACTCTTCTTTTAATCTATTTTCTTTCCTTTCTTTGTCCATGCACAAGGGATATTAGGAGCAATAGGAGGATGTATCCCAACCTGTAGGTAAGCTCCATAGTCATCTTCAACCTTGATTTCATGGTGGAAATTGAAATTCAATGCTTATTTTCTTCTTTTCTCCATTCAATCTTCAACCTTAGCCAATCCTTTCACTCAAAGACTTGAGAACGGACCTTGGGAAGTTGAGAAAGCTTCATTCACCATTGATTACGTGAAGCTTTAGGCTTGGTTTCAACTTTGAATGTGGGTTATATAACTTGAACCCTTAAATATCATTATTGATCTCATTTCTTCATCATGTGTTGATTTCTTTTTCATTCACGATTTTCCTTTTGATTAATTGTTGAAATCACCACAAAGATCACAGCAAATTTCAAAGGTTTATAGCTTGAAGATGATGATGTCATCTTAACACTCACCTAAATAAAAATCAAGGGCATATGGTTTTGAGTTTTGATGACCAAACGGTCTTAAGACCGTTTGAGAGCAAACGGTCTCAAGACCATTTGAGAGCAAACGGTCTCAATACTGTTTGATCACCAAACGGTCTCAAGACCATTTGGGGTCTATTGCTGATGTGGATAATGAAGATCCAATGGTTTAAATTGATTTAATTAAAATGGTTCCAAGAATGGATGGTCCATTGATTACAAACCCTAATTGGATTGAATGGTTGAAACCCTAAATCGATTGAGCCGATTTCTAAGTTGAATGGCTCAAATGGTCTCAAGACCGTTTGAGGGAAAATGGTCTCAAGACCATTTGAGACCAAACGGTCTCAAGACTGTTTGGAGGTCAAGGGTTGTGATGGATGATTTGAGATCCAAGGGTTGTAATTTGATGTACTTTCAATGGTCCAATTGATGTGTGATTCAATAAAGCGGTCCCTAAAATCAATTGATTGATTGAAGGAAACCCTAATTGCTCCATTCAGTTTCAAGGTGGTTTGGACCAAATGGTATTGAGACCATTTGAGTCCAAACAGTCTTGAGACCATTTGGGATCAAACGGTCTTCAGACCGTTTGGAGAGCAAACGGTCTCAAACCGTTTGATGTTCAATCAATTTCAATGATAAGTTGCTCATTCGGTTTCAAAACCGTTTGGGATTAATTATATTTTATTCAAACGGTCTCAAACCATTTAGGGACTTTGGTCTCAAGACCATTTTATGGTCTAACAGTCTTCAGACCGATTGAAGGTTTTGGGACCAAGACCTTTTAAGGTCTAACGGTCTTCAGACCATATGAAAGTACAATTGATTCAAAGACTGTTTGAAGGTCTAGTACCTCAAGACCGTTTGAAGGTCTAATTGACTTAAACCCTGTAAGTACTATTAAACCCTATGATTGTTAATGATGTATATCAAAGATAATTACAATGGTTGTACCTTTAGGGTACTAGTATGGTTAGTATCCTAAGAGGGGTTAACCTTTGATGCTTATGGAAGTAATGCCTCAATACATGCACTTGAATGAAGGGTTGACCTATTCTAATCAAGTTTGAAGTAATTAACATACTAGAGAGGATGAGAGAGATAGAAATCCATGTATGTATGATAATCATGTAGTGGTTAAGCCTCAACACTTTCAACATGAGAAAATATGTAGTTAGAGTATGATCCTTGATAAAGAGATCATGAAACCCTAATTGAGAAGGTTGATAAGCCATAACCCTAATTTAGGGCAATGCTACATGAAACCCTAATCTAGGGTAATGGTGTAACCCTAATCTAGGGTGATGATATGATAAATCCCAATTCAGGGTAATATAATGAAAAACCCTAATTCAAGAGGATGCTTCATGAAACCCTAATTTCGGGTAAAGTTACATGAAACCCTAATTTGGGGAAAAGTTATAATGAACCTTATTTCAAGGTGATGTGATGTGAAACCCTGATCAAGAGTAATGTCATGTGAAACCCTAATCAAGGGTGATGTCATGTAAAACCCTAATGCAGTGATGTGATGTGAAACCCTAATTAAGAATGATGTCATGTGAAACCCTAATATAGAGATGTGATGTGAAACTCTAATCTAGGGTGATGTTATGTAATGCAATATGAAATCCTACCCTAATATAGGGAGAAAGTATGTGAAATCCTAATTTTGGTTTATAATGCATAAAACCCTAATGTTGGGTAATATGATGATAAACCATAACCCTAATTTTGGGTAATTGGGTGAGTATACCTAATTGACATGAATTTGGGAAACCCTAACCCTAATGGGTGAATAGTGATGCTGCCATTACATTGCATAGTGTTGATATGTAATTGATATAGTTGTTATCATGTGTACTAATCATGCATGTATCATGAGATGTTGGACATAGTCAGGTATGAGCTATGATGATTTATTATTGAAATTTTTTTTATGGGCCTTGTGAGCCATAATATGGTTTGTTGCCTAATAAGAGGTAACAATAGATTAATGGGCTTTGAGAGCCAAGTGAGATGCATGTATTGCAAGTATCATGTTTACCTTGGTCAGATGACCTGAAGGTATTAGTTACCTGATGAGTGGTAACTAGTGTTCTTTGATGAACTGACGGTTTGAATACCCATATTCCATAATCATAATGATGAGATGTTAAGGGATGAGAATACCCATGATGTAACAAGGGATTGAGATCCCAATGTTTTATAAAGCTTTGAAAAGTACTTGATAGAATTATTACTCATTCTTCGTAGCATTTGTTATAATGATTTATGTTTGAAAATGTGATTGATGCTAAAAGAATATAGTAATGTACTTAATTAATTAAGTGAAATCTTATCATGTAGAGCCCTGGCCATAGATCCATCATCGTCAGTAGTTGGTGATAGTGAAACAAGTTTTCCTACGGGAACTCCTGGAGGGCATACTGTTGAGTATGTAGGGGTTACGGGCGTGAATATCCTTACGCCCTAATGGAGGAATTGATGTGAGATAAACATTAAATCTCTCAATCATGCATTATATATAGGCCGAGATGGATGTATCACTAATCTCCCAATGATGTTAATGTCGGATCGATGTGAGATAAACATGAAATCTCTCGATTGTGAAGAGAGTACAACTGCCACTGTAACTCTATAGCGAAGTTGCTAGTATACCCTAGAAAGCTATTTAGCAGAGAAACAAGATGTCCTCCATTTTGTCCTCATAGTGACTGAGGAGGATGAGGTCATGGGAATCCGGCTCTTTCTTGACCTATGTATGGTACCGAATTTGATTTTGCAATGGTCGATTGGAGTATGAGCGGTATACCTCATCTCCTCAGGGCTTAAGTATGATTGTAAAATGTAATCAGCCATGTAGTGTATTTGCTTAAGGTTGAAAAATGAGAATCAATGGCTGATGTTACCTTGCTTATCATATCATAGATGGATAACTGTTATATATATTCTTCAATTTCTCATTGGATAAGTGACATGATGCTTTATCAAGATTTAGTTGAAATGCTTTGAATAAAGAATAATGCTCTAATCTATTTAGACATTGATTTATCTGCTGTTGTATATATATGATTCTTCTGCTCAGTTTTATTCTATTAAAATGTAATAATAATATTTTCTGGAAGAGAGTTATATCTCTTGTTGGGACAATTTTCAATTGTCTCACCCCCGTGGGATCCCACTTTTTAGGTAAACGCAGAAGAAGAGACAGAAACCCTACAACAGGGGATGAGCAGCAGCAGCAGCAACAGGGACATCAGTGATATCTCAGGTGGAGGCATTGGCTGTCATGTTTTGTATAGAGAGTCCTATGTGTCATCTCTGTACTCTCAGGTCCTCAGAGTTAGTAGTTAGTACTCTTAATGAATCGATCTGAGATTTTGGCTTGATGCCTCGAGGTTCTTATGCTGTCTGTGTATAGTTTTAACAAGGTAGTTGATGCTTGTAATCCTCGAGATGAGACGGTACAGGATATGTACTTATGAACCAGGATGTAAATGAAATACATTGGTTCATGATAAAAGAGTTTTCCTGTGTTTGGATCTCTTTATAAATGGTTTTAATTTTTAGTGATTTTTAGTAAGTCCACTGCTTATGTTTAATTCCACAATTAATTACACTGTGACGGTCTGATCTGGTGTCGGGTCGTCACAGGATGAAATTGGTGATGGTGCTAAATCCTTATTGACAAATAGATAGTGCCTCAAACATCACCATGGGGGATAGATAAACCTTGGAGAGAAAGAGTTGAAGATCATTGAGCTTCCTTGATAATTTGAGCATTCAAAAATATTCAACCGTAGGATGTAAAATAAGGGTTATTTTTTAGAGGAAAGCCATAGTTTAACTTTTTTCATTTATTTTCATCTAAACTAGTTTAGGGGTAACTTTTGTATTTGCATTTTGAATTATGCAGGCAGAAACAAAGTCGGTAGCACCGACAAAAAAGTCAGTGGCACTGATAGATGTGTAAAATGAATAGGGATGGCATAAACAATTTAGTACCACCGATAGGGGGTTGGTGGTACCGACTCCTTGACAGACAAAGTGAAACAAAATTTTAAAAGAATTCGGTAGCACTGACAACTTGAATTGGAAGCAATGACATCTTTGGGAGAAAGTAATGCTCATGGGTCGATGCACCGAGAGGATGTTCAGTCACACTGAAGAAGTACATACTAATGACATAGCTCAGTTCTAGTGATTGCTAGGTTGGTGGAACCATTATAATGATCCAGTAGCGAGCTCAATTCTGCTCGGTACCACGTTGTAGGGTCAGTGGTACTGACACAAATTCACAATAACTTGTGATAATCAACTCGGTACCACCGGCATCCTGTCGGTGGCATCGACTCATGAAGAACAGAATTTGTGCGACCAACATCAATGATCAAGTTCATATGCATCTGATGCATGACGGTATCGATCCTAACCAATGTTCAAAAGTCGGTACCACCACCTCTTGGTCGTACCACCGCCTCTTGTTGGTACCACCGACACGGAGCAATTGTGGGTTGGTACATTGATAGATCCATGCCATTGGTACCAAAGGATGACATTGACAGACACATATTATAGAAAAAAGTTGGTATCACCGACTCCACAGGTCGGTGACACTAAATTGGTGCGACCGGGAGGTTCGACCCCTATATAAGGGGATGCAATGGTAGATATCCATTCACACCCAAAAAAATTCCCTTGCACTCAAGAAGGCATCCAGAGGTCTCGATGTGAGTCTTCACAGAGGTCTCTTTATCAATCTCATTTATCTCTCTGGTATCAATGGCTTCAAGAAGACAAGCGTCGTCTATAGAAGAAGTCAAGCAGATGGTAGCAAAGCCATCTAGGATGGCTTTTACAGACAAATACCAGAGGAATCTCTTCACCAAGTTGAAGAAGAGGGAGACTATACCCATGTGGTATGGTGATCGTGCCCTCCTCAACGACACTGGCTTCACTGAGATCCTTTGTCAAGTTTGCCATGGGCAGGGGATGGTGGGTGATCACCCCTTATTTGGTGATTGGCCCACCTACCAAAGATTGTATGCAAGTTTCTCGCATCACTAGAGTTATATTGCATCCCCAAGAACGGAGAAGGTTGGGAAGAAGGGTGGATCAATTTTAGACTCTATAGTGCTGCCCACCACCTCAAGCTAGAAGAATTCAACACAATCTACGAATGGCTAGTAAGTGGAGTACACCACCCCCAGTGACTTCGACTATGCCATGTCTTGGAGGAAGATAACAAACCAACTAGAGGGGTTAATTATCAACTGGCACCAAGAATCTATGATGGACATCGAGCATCTCTTCATATGGATTCTACATTGTTACCAGACAAATATGAAATTTGATAGGTCCACTCATGGATAGGGAAAGTTTGCATTAGGGGGGCTTGTATGTTTTATGAGTGTTTCTTAGACTGGGGAGAGAGAAGATTGACCTTGAATCATTCTTTGTACAACACATGCTAATAGTGAAGAGGCAAACTCAGAGGAAGCATCCAATTCACTTTGGGGGATTACCCATGCTTTTGGCTCTCCACCTTCACCTAGACCTCTCCAAGGCCACCACCATCAAGACATCCTATATGCTCAATTTCAAACATTTCAAGCAAGCTCATCTCATCTTCAAGTAAGAAGGGAAAGTGTATGCCTATTGTACCATCAACATGCAAATGAAGGAAAGGGCTCTCCCCGACCCCTCTTCTGCCTCTGAGGGGTGTGATTCCTCATATGGGAAACATATAATGCACTACTGATCCTAGAAGACAAGGATGGAGAGGAAGAGTCTGAGTCAAAAAATAAGAAGACAAGGAGGATGAGGATGCCATGCCTTACACAATGGTGGCATCCACACAGGGTTCCACACAGATAGACAACATCCAACTCCATTGCCTCCACCACTTGGATATTCTTTCTCTATGGAGGGTGTGTATGAGATTTTGTAGTCTATACGATAGGTACAGTAGCAATAGTCAGCCACCCTGACACAAATACACAAGGTCCAAAAGTATCTCCTTCAGTAGTAGTAACTTATCTTCTCCAATGAGTGTCTTCTCCTAGCCAACTAGAAGAACATGCACGCTCATTTGCCACACATTGAGTACCACCACCAGCCACTGTATGACCACTATTGGAATCAGGGAAACTTTCCAATTAGCCACCACCTATGCTAGCATACCCACCCACGTTCACCGGAACCTTCTACCCTCCTGATCCAAAGTTACCATCAGGAATGTTTCAGCCACCACCACCATTATGAGCACATGGTATCCATGTTCCACCTCATTGTTTCAATTATAATTATGCAGACATAGTCATTTTCAAGCCTAGGGGGTGTTGGAACGGCTATATCTTTTTATGTTTTCTTTTCTGATAGTTCTTTTGTTTTTGCAAGTATAGGATTCACACCTATCTAGTGTAATCATGGAGCTTAATTTTCATGATTTAATCTATCATCAAAGGGAAATGTGTTTTGTGCCTTTGCAATTACATTTACAATTTTAAATGATCATATCTTGTTAAGCTGAATTGGAAAGTCTAAGGAAACACCAACTAGAGGAAGTGTATGTGTTAGTCAGCTTGAGGTCACTTAATATGAATAAAAATATTAATTTATCTAATATTTGTGGATGATGATGGGGTTTGAGTCCAAACCAATCAAATAAGTAACAAGCCTTAAATAGGATTATTAGAAAGAAACCCCAAGGTTACCATGTACATTGGTTGATAGGAGAGGGACATATCATAGTTCAAGATAGGCATTGTCTCTTAATCATGTGATTCCACCAACTTTTCATTACATTTCATCCACCACCTTAAGATGATCAAGTAACCCAATTTTTTTCTTCTTGATTGCATTACATAGCATAATAGGTGACATGATAGCTAGTCTTTTTATTGCATTAGTTAAAAAAAGAAAAAGAAAAATATAGATATGTGCATAACAAATTGCATGTAGTTTGCATTATCTTTCTTGCATAATTTTGTACATCATCTCTCTCTCTCTCTCTCTCTCTCTATATATATATATATATATATATATATATATATATATATATATATATATACATATATATATATCTTTTTCCACTGATATAAAGTGAATGGATACACATCCTACCCCTCGCAATGAAAAAAAACAATACTTTATGGAAGATTAAATAATGCTAAAATAAAAGGATAGAAAAAAAAGTCAAATAAAGAGGGAGAAAGGATGCCTTGAAATTCAATCTGAATTTTTCATCAAGGAGAAGTAAAAATAGTTACATGTATGCTTTGTTTTATTCCACTCTCATCAAATAGATGAGATTGTCAGTGCATTCATAGTTCCAGCAAAATAGTAGCCATTAGATTCATACATTTTTCAATTCCTTCATCATATAGGTTCATCAAATTTCATTTTTGCATAATTGATTTGGATGTTACTTGTGACTCTTATTCATAGCCACCTTCTTCATTCTCCCCATTTCTCTTTATGGCAGTCCACAAATATGATTGATACCCTCCTTTGATTTTGATATGGGGAACAGCTTCCAACTAGTTTGGTAGGTAGACAAGAGCAATGTAGATAGGGAATCACATGGTGCATCAAGAAGATGCCCTATTGACTATGATATTAACTGCTCTATTAATTATCTTTCATTGGTTTAAGGGGGTACATTTTGAATGAACATTTTTTGTCATTATAAGGTAGTTATTTGTTCATTGGTTGCTAAGGGTCGGTTCAGTTTCTTCAGGTAGGGAGTATTTGAGAAATTTAGTTCTTATTATTTGTCCTCTTGCTGACTTATTTCAAATAGATCCAAAGGTAGTCTTGCTTAAGGGTGAGAAATATTTAAGCTTAGAGAATTTTGATGGACTGAGTTTTATTCACTTTTCACGGGATATTTTTTCATGTATCTCATGCATTATTGTTCATATTTATATTATTTGTACATTGTTTTTAATTATTAGCGTGTGAAAGGTTATTGCATCAAATAATAAGTATTTTCACAAAATTATGTTAATTTATCATATTTTACTTGGACTTATATTGGTACTTCCTTAGTTCAGGTAACTTGAGCACTCACAAGGTAGCTCGGTGCCACTGACATCTAGTTGGTGCTACTGACTTAATGTGAAAATCCAATAGGGGAGTTAAAGAAATCTAGGTGCTACTAATATACAACTCGGTGCTACCGAGATAGGGTCTAAGGACACAAAAATTCTAAGTTGGTGCAATGGACTTATGATCCAGAGAGCATCACCAACTGAGGTTTATCAACTCTGTGCTACCAAAACCCAAGTCAATAGTATTGACTTTCATAAGCAGAAGAAGTCAGAACTTGCAAAATAGAAAATCAGTGCTACTGACCCACCAGTAGTATCGATACTTAGGGAGAGGTTTGAGTCATCCAATGACTTGGTTCTACCGACATCCACTCTGTGATACAAACTTTTCACTATCAGTGAAGATTGAAAATCAATCTAGATCCAATAGTTGGGACTTAATTATGGTGAGAGTCCCACTTATGACCTAAGGGGAGTTCAATCAGACCTAGAAATCACATTCTATTCTCTTACAACTAAGCACAGAGCTGGGAGAGGAGGACAAAGGAGACAACCACGTCTGTGATGATTCAGGTACCTTTGAAGAGAAGATTTGCAGTCGAAACGATGTTGATCAAGATGTTTTCTAGAGGGGATCTTCCATACTAGTTTCTCCAGGGGTTTACATTAGTTTCTTATGTTGAACATGTTTTCTCTTTTCTCCTCCATATATGAGACAATAGAAATCATGCGAGGCTAATCCCCTTATTCCTTAGGATCTGAGAGTAGCCTAAAATTGCACTATAATTGACTTCTATGATTTTATATAGTTATCTCTTTTAATTCTAAACATAAATATATGATTTCTTAACGAATTGCCTATACTTGGTCATCATAGCCAATTACTCGGACTGTTAGTTGCTTTGGGAGAGGGATTAAGGGTTGAAAAGGTTATACATTTACATAGCTTATATTGTGCCTTGGGAGAGGGCTTACAGTTGTAAAGGGTATAAACATAGGTATCATTAATGCGCCTATCTAACATATTTAGAGAAAAATCACTACGGGAGTGGGATTGGTTTTAGTATAGGTAGTGCATTATGTTGTTGGAGCGGGTAATACTTGTTGCAAGTCCTTAGTCCAGAGTTAAGGGTAAATGCTTATTAATGAAATGGAGTTAAATGGAATGTATATTGTGGTGAAATAGTAATCCTAAGGAATCCACCAATTTGTGATTGCAATCCACTTAAGTTAGCTTTCACTTCTTGAAATTACATGTAATCAAACAACCAATCTCCTTTTCCTTAGGGCCTAGCTGATTAGGTTATAGTTAGGAGTAGTATCCGAAGTATGTTTCCCTGAGTTTGACATTCAAGCCTCATAGGTGTATACTACTCAACGCGTACTCTTATGTATTGCACGCATAGTTTAGGTGTATCACCTTAGCACAATGAAAGCACAGTTACTAGATTCAAGTCGTTCATGGTGGACCTTTGTGTTGATCACAAAGGTCTTCAAATTAGCATTGTGTTTGAACCCCACTTTCTTTATAGCCATTTTAAACCATATAGGAATCTTCTGGATCTCGCTTGCCTTGACATTGCGGAAGATCATAGTGTTACACTTCAGCTCTTGAGCACAATAGTTGTACATGACCATTTTCCTTTTATATATATGTGCCACCATTAGAAGAAAATGATCCTTTATTCTATATGAAAACATAATAAACTATGTTTGTTTACTATCTACTACTTCTTGGAGCTTCATGACCCATGTAGAATCATATTTCTTATCAAAAAGGCATTTTGTGAGCTTGGAATGTTGTTGAAGATTGGTTGAACCTTCTTGGGGTCAAGGAACTCTTCCAACATAGTCATGCATAAAATCTTAAATAAGTGTGTGCACCTTTCACTTTTTTCTAAATATCCCTCTGAAGTGCTCTCATGCCAACTTCTCCCCTTGTGTTGTACAAGATATCTGATCCAAGAAGGTTGTCATCGAGGACGTCTGCAAAGACATGAACATCAATGTAGGAGATCCTTGACACTAATGTATATCCCTACCATTTTGCAAAGGAGGGGTGGAGGGATGGGGTGGTGCTTGACATCCTGAGGTTCATCCTCTTGGGTAGAGGGGGAGGGGTCCTTGGTAGGGACATCATTGAAGAGGGAGTTCATCCCTCTTCATATTCATTAGAAAACTATTTCTCCTATTATCACTCGTGTCGGGGTTTCAATTATTGTTGTCTTGTGTGTTGGGGCCTCTTTTGATGTTTCTTCTTCAGTTGTGGCTCTTGTATCTACAACTTGATTAGTTGTTTCCCCATTGGATGTCGCATTATTAATTGAGGTCACAGCATTAGTATCTCTGAACTGATGGTACATGTCACAGATATCTACATTGATTCCCATGAGACTGGATCCAATAGAAAATATTTTTTTAGAAGTCGTTGTGGCATGTTCTTGAACCACGTTGACCACGCCTTCAAAGTGACAAGCATTATCCCTTAGGCATTGAAGCACACCTTCATCAACTCCTTCTAGGTCAGGTGAAATTGTTTATAGTGATAGGGTTTGGCTTTCTGATGGTTGAGGAGGATCTTCCTACATTGGTTGCACATGAATGTCCTAATTTTTTTCGATCGTTGGTTTGTCATAATCTAGGAAGATCTTGAGGTGGATCCCTATGGTGAGGTTGTTTTGTTTTCTCAAGGAAGTTTTAGGTTTTCTATCTAATTTTTTAGTAGAAGGCATTTTCTTGGTTTCCCTTAGAGATAGTAGGTTTGACAAGCTTGATGATGCAAATGGATCATATGGGTTCTTCTCATGCATTACTCTTTAATTTGCATGTTTCTCTTCATGTCATCGATGCTTGTCCTTCAGATATCGCATGAACTCATCACACTCCTACCTCATTTTGTCTCTCTCTCTCTTGACCCAACTCTTCCAGTTCTCCTGCCATTGCAGCCATGTTCAACATCATTTGGCATTAGTAGTCCACCATGTCCTTCATCAAGTGTAGGAGAGTAGTATTTATTTTCTTTGTTTTCTCTACATGCATGGTTAGTGTCTGCAAACTAGATAATAGAGAACAAAATTTGTGGGGGGTATATAAAGATTTTCTCACTGCATGACATCAAATTAAGGTCCTAGATCCTCCTCTAGATTCAGTAGGCATGCATTCTTTGTGGTGATGTTGGTTTTATTATTTCTGTTACCTTAGTGTGTGAGGCAGCTACCGGTTTGGCTTGTGGTGAAGTTAGAGCTACTTGTTTGGGTTATTCTTCCGTTGGAATAGATTAACATGAATTCTTCTTCAAGATAGTTTCCATGGTCCTCATTTTAATTATCTGGTTGGTTTTTCATATGATGGCAATCCTATGCCAACTTCCTGGGATCCCTTGGCTCCTTCTTGTTTCATTTACTAGGTTGTTGGTTCTTCTAGTTTTCTTGGATAGGTGTCTTGTCTAACGTATTGAATGACGTCATATATGTATGTTGTTCCTATTGATTATGCATCTTTATCCACTTCTACTACCTCTATGGCAAGATGTTGATCGGTGCTAATGGTTTTGCAGCCTTCGGTCCCTTCGAGGGTAATCTTGTGGAGTTTGAATGTTATCTTTTTGTTGCATGCTCTTCAGCTTTATCTACTTCAAGTTCATCTTGCTCCCTAATCATCATACTCATTTCACTTGGTATTTGGTTATGTTGGATATCATTTTCAAGATATCATGTGTGGAGAATGTGAGATTAACAAAATCATAGTTTCTCATCTCTTAGAGAGGAAGTAAATCATTTGTCTTGGTATATCTATAATAACAATTATCTCTATGGAGAGTAGGTATTTCATATCATAAACCTTTCATCTATTCTCTCCTTTAACTTTTTCAACAGCTGGGAGTTTAAGGTGAAAGTCGATCATCGTAATTAGACCTCCAATGCATAGTTCCCTCATACCATCAAGGGTACTAGTAGGACATAGCTTCTCAATTAATAGTCACCCAATGTTCATGGGTTTCTTTTCCATTATGCTCCATATAATGAATAAGTTAGCTATGGTCATATTTCTCGTATTAGACCTTGCAAAAATCACACAGGAAACTATTTAGTACATAACTCGTATGATCCCAAAGTGTACATGGTTAGCCTTGAAACCTCTAAGGGTATATTTTGACTCTCATGTTAGCTTCTCATGTACTTTATTGTTGTTGAACTATGTAACATCCTTGTTGTGCGCTTCCTTGTAGAGGTGGTTGCCTTCTTGTCTGTTTAGAAAAATATTTTGTTCAATATCTTCTCTATTAGGATGACATCCTTACCTAACATGCACATAGATAGATTATATGTCCCTCCAACCCATTCTTTCTATTTTTCCTCTATTGGAAACTTTAGAGATGACATGAACTCCAATGTGAGTTCAATATAAGATTATTGGTGGTAGGTACAAGGGAAGTAAAGGTGGAGTCCCCTTAGCATTTTTCCACCTTATCCTCTATCTTAAACATCTTTAGCACTTTAGTGCATGTGTATTGGTTTCTCTAGAGGTCTTTCTCTCCTTAAACAAGATGTAATTTCCCTGATGTTGTTTATCTCTAGGTTCAAATTTTTTTGTCTGAATGTCAGGTGGGCACTATTTTTGGAGGTTGTTCAGTTGTAATCACGATAGTTGTGGGTTCAAAAAGAGTCTCAGCATGGACAACATGGGTGATTGAAGCCTTAGTCCTAGTTGGTGGCAATTTAGATTCTTTACCCTTGTCCTCTAATTCATCCTTCTTCCCTACCCAGTTCTCTTCTTCATTGGACTTTTAGAGGTTTCTCATGCTTTTATCCTATTCTTCTTCTTTCCTTCATCTTCTAATGGCATGTACTCATAGAAGACATCAGTTGATTTCCTTCTTTCTTCTAATTCAGTAGGCACAAGATCTAGAAGAGTCTCCTGGTGATCTTTCTCCAACTTCATTTTTATGCACTTTGCGGAGGATATTCCCTTGTCTGTGTCAAAGTACTTGTTAATTCTAAGTTGTAGTTTCTCATTTTCTACCCTTGACACGGCCTTCTACTCCTGGGAGTCTGATTTCAAAGGAGTTATATGTGTACTAACATCAATGGATGGATAGGTTAGTAGAAAAAGGTTGGTTGCAGTCAATCAATAGTTGTGCAAATCACTTGGTCTGATTAAATATTCAGGAACCAACACCAGCAGGAGAACTAGTCAGTCAATGCCTAATGTCTTGGGAAGAAGGGTCTATGAGAGATTCATTAGGGCCATATTGATGAGGAGTTTGGTGATGGACACATATTCATAGATCTTCAACAAAAGTGATATGGAATCGATGGAATAATCAGTCAAAGTGAGGGTGGGAATTATAGTTATCGGAAAGGTAGCTCAATTAGTGAGTGTTGTCAGTTTGAAGGTAAAGTGAGGTTAATTGATGGTAGTTTTGTCGGTCTAACAAGAAGGTTGTTGGACCAAAATGATTAACGAGAGCATTTGAAGGTGAAAACCACACATCTATCGGAAGGGTCGCGGATGAGAAAATAAAATTGAGGAATAAGGAATACCATGGGTGGAGGCGCAATTAGAGAGAGAGTTAGGGACTTACTCTCATGGTTTTTAGACCAACTAGTGGTTTCTCATCATTCTACCTATGATGGTTATTGTTGGGACAATATTTTTCTTATCCACAACCTTATGTCTTTCTTCACTTTGTGGTTTCTGTCAACAACTATGGTGATGAAGCTCATTGTAGCTTAGCTCTCTCACTCCATTCACGAATAGGTTATTGGTGGCAATGACCCATAGTCATTAGTTTGGACAAAGAGATCAAAGGGAATGGTGATCCTTAGTGATGATGGTTGTCATTTGATGAGGGAGGGTCAATGATGATCTTTTGGGTGCTATCAGTCCCATGCATGTCAGCGTGGAGTGTCGTGATTGCTCAACCAGTGTATTAGATTAACGGGCCGGCCAGAGTTGGTCTATTCATTGATAGTTGGACATTAGGTCAAGGAAGGCTCTCGATCTTATTGAAGCACGCATTTATACCCCTGACACTTAAGAGGACCTAGAATTTGACACATCATCGGTCCATTGGGGAAATAGTGTTTTAACACTCGGTCCCCTGACGGGTTTGGATTCATGTCCCCGACGACTAGTAAAGGTCGACCGACAAAGGTCACATGACTTTCTCATGGACCCTGATAGATTTCCTGATTAAGCCCCTGATGGGACTCCTGACATGGAAATTGACAAGTGTCAGCTACCTGATGAATCTTTAAGTCTTTATCTGCCAATGGTGTGGCAGTTAGCATGCCTGATAAGTCTTCTAGCTAGGACCCTAACGTCTTCATTGACTGATAGGGGGTTAAGTTCAGCTTGGATGTTGGTATCCCTTGATAGCTGGTATGTATGAGTGGACCCCAACGCCTCAGCTTGATGAGTTTTCTAATTTTGTCTAGTCTATGGAGATTGTCTTGTAATGGTTGAAAGAGGATAGTCAACTCAGCTCTTTTGGATTTCCTAACTTTAATGGATCAAAACATCATTAATTAATTTTATTCTTTGTACACTAAAAGTAACCAAACAAGGTTGCTTCAAACAAACAATTAAAAAGTAAGTTAAGGATAAACTAAAAACTAAAACATAGCAAGTTGGTGAGCAGTATCTTAGGTGATCGCAGCACGGGTGCTCCTCATGAAGGGTCCCTGGTTTGAATCCCCCCTAGAGGTGTTGCTCGGAAATGAATTTCCCGTCGTGTAGGTATCCAAATATGTGACTTGTTTGGTCCTTGGTGTGCAGGCCACTAGAGAACTATGAATTTACCATACTGGGGTGGATCCTTTAGCGGCCCTGCCTGGGAGGGGTTCCCTTGCAAATTGAAAAAAAAAACTAAAACATAGACAAACTAGAAATAAAGAAGAAATCATGAAAACTACAATTAGAAATTGCAAAAAGGTTCACAAATGCTTAGGTTGCCTCCCAA
Organism: Alisma plantago-aquatica; assembly: GCA_963693085.1. NCBI lineage: Eukaryota > Viridiplantae > Streptophyta > Magnoliopsida > Alismatales > Alismataceae > Alisma > Alisma plantago-aquatica. The sequence goes on along the minus strand of OY856415.1, from coordinate 649,118,411 downwards.
GAAGCACTAGTTTATAGTCTTTAGCTTGATTATCTATGTGATCTTCAATCTTGGTTGGGTGGTCGTGGTGGTTCTTCAAGTTGTTGTTGGGTTTTACATTGTCGGAGTAGGAAGTAGAAAAAAAATTCTATTGACCATAAACCCATAACCAAAAGATCGCATTAACATATATGTATCGGGAAGGATGGTTTTAATGAGATATATGTGGTCCTGAGGCTTGCTCAGTGACAATACCTTGTAGCTAGTGCATTCTTCAACCACCTGTCTTCGACGGCGTATGTGCATCTCCTGGTCTTGACTCGGACTGCGGTTGACTGTCGTCCTCCTGAGCGGCAGAAGTCTCCTGCCTCTATAGATAGTCCACACGGGCTACTGGAAACTCTAGTTGTCCTGAAGAACAGACTAGATAGAGTTGTCCCCTTCTGTTGGCGTACTAGTCACTGACACACTCTCCCACAACTAGTTGCTTTTCTACAGTTGTCTTTCCCTCGTTGTTCCTCCCTAGATGAGTAGAACTTGCTTGGGCTCTCTCGGTTCCCACAACCAGAGAGGACAACAACTTTGTAGAGCAACAGATGTTCTGAGTTGTGTCTCAAGAGAAGCCCCCTATACCCCTCTATTTATAGTAGAGGGCAGGGTCAGGGTTCCCAGTCTGTACGGGAGTAGAAGGTTTGGAATTTCCATGAATAGTTTGCACTGCAGCAGGAAAACTGGTTGTTTCATAAAGGAAACAGTCGTTTGGAAAGGTGAGCGGATCGGTTCACTTGTGAACCGATCGGTTGGGAGTTTGAAATAGTCGGTTCATTTAGTGAACTGATCATTTCACTTCTTAGACTTTCCCACAATAGACTTGCCCACAATAGACTTTCCTTATTTGTTTCTAATTAATACAAAGATTAATTCTTGTCCCAATCAAATTCAACAAGTGAAATAGAAAACGTTTTCTCACAAACTGTGACAACCCAACACTGCTTGTTTAGACAAGTGAACTAGTCATCTCACTGGCCATGAGCTAATTGGTTCACCCAATGAACCGGTCAGTTGGTGGTCCAGATTGTGCAGAACACAATCAATTCAATTCTTAATCAATCTGACACTATAATCACTTTGTTCAACACTTCAACTTGGTGATTTTGAGTCAAGCCTATTAATTGAATGTTTGATTTAGTACCTAAACACCTTAGTAATCAATTCAAACGTCATTCAAGGATGAACTCCTCTTCTAGGTTAATCCTTTGTATGTGACACTATAGGTCCCATTTCATGTTGGCAGTGAATGTCCATAACTAGCTTATGACATCACAAGTAAAGAGTGGTCCCTAGTCACACATTAGTGCTACCCAAGTGAAAAGGAAAGTTGGAGAACAACTTTCAATCCTACAGTCTTTGATTGGTGTTTTAGTGAATGTATAATTCCTTTGTCTCTGATATCCTGAATGAACTCAAGGCATGGAGTTGTCATCCTTTCAACGTTCATTCATGTTTCTCTAACTAGAGCAAACTGTCTAAGATATGTATGACATCAATATCATATATTGATTCACATGTGCATGTGCATGCCTTTCTCAGTCTCTCTTATCACATGGCTTGGACATCATACTCCCTTAGGAGGGAAAAATCATAGATCTGTCACTCACAGTCTATATCATGCATCAAAGCCACCCAATCATCACCGTCATAACAACCCATGTTTCTGGACTGCATTTGATGACGTCAAACTGTACCCAATCACATTCAACGAGTGCAGTGATTTCAGGTCTAAGAATCACAATCACCACCATCACTATGAGAGATGATTCTGACTGCCATGCCATGGTTCCATGTATCATTCTCATGGTGGGTATGTCCGATACACTATTCTCCAACATGTATCTATGTGCTTGGTTTGATATCATATATCGTGACTAATGAGACACTGTCATCAACCAACACACATTCTAGTCTTGATGTGTCATTGTTGTCTATCAACCTTCCACAATGACATCTGACTAGGGACATAACAAGATTGTACATACTCTTAGCATCTGTATGATCTCATTGTTCAGGACCTCAACCTAAAGACATACGTCATTGAGTATTGTCATTCTTTAGACATTCATTTTGCTCCATCATTTATCTCATAATCGATTGATCTAGAATAAATTGGAATCTTGCCTTTGATATTTATCAAATCAATCATGATGTATGCCAATCCAATCATCATATGATTGGCTCTCAGGGAATACATACCAATAGGATCCCACTTGAACTTAGAGCCAATCACCTTTGAATCATATTCTTAGTGATCTCTAAACATGTCCTACATGTTTCTGTTGTGCTAGTGCTAATCCAGTGAGTTAGAAACATTTTGCTTTAGTCGGTATATTGCATGTTTCACATCTCCTCATTGTATGACATTTCATATGAGATGGAGTTGCCATAATATGCTATCTGATATTCATTGCCTAACATTTAGCTCTGTTGTTTGACTTAGTATTTCTACTTTGTCGTCAATAGTTGGAATATTTATAAGTTCATTTGTATGAACTTCTAGATCCATATAGTATCATCTATTATTCATAACACAAGGATACTCGACAGTCCCTTTTAGAATTAAATGGCTTTTAATTTTACTTGGAACGTTTCCATTTAACAACTCATATTCACTTTTATATTTTGTATTTTGTGATCATTTTCTGTGATTTTGGAAGCTTGCATCAGTATAACTCATTTACACTCAACTCTTCCTTTTATCACCACATAACTAATCCTTTAATACTTCACAAGTACTTAAATAAGTTCTTTATGGTACTCCAGTGACTCTCACTAGAAGTAGACAGACACCCACTCGTCATGTCCATTACATACAAGATAACTGGATGAGCATATCATATTGTCATCTCCAATAAATATAAGATGATGAATGCATATATATTTACTTGTCATGTCCAATACATACAAGATAATGGGATGATTACATACATGATAGATCCAATTGAAAATGCATAAGGCATCTATCTATGTGTTCCTATTCTTCATAAGAATTTGGGACACTTGGCATCTTGAGAGACTAACTCCATGTAACATGGACATGTTTTCCACCACTGAATCTCTGCATACTGAACCCTTCATTACAGACTGCCAATGTATGCTCTCTCTTTATATCAGGTCAAGAGACTTCTGAGAACTATCTCTATAGATCTCTATTCCTATCACATAGGACATTTCTCTTTATTCCCTTAAAGAAGGTATTTCCACACTAGTTTCGTTTTATTCCTCATCATCATGTGGAATATGAATATGCTCCCACTTAATCTTTGTAATCACAGATCTCTTCTTTATTTTGATATATCAGTCAAACATTTTGACTATATAATCAAAGTAAAGATTCCAATTCTAAGGTGCTTGTGTTTAATCAATCATATTGATTAATCTCTTGTAACTTATAGACTACATTTACATTAATGGAATTATAAAAACCTTCAGGTTGTGTCACATACATAGCCTCTTGTTATTCCTTCTAGGAATGCAGTTCTAATAGCCATATGCCAAATTTCATAGTCTTCAAGTTCCAGTTAGCAATCATGATCCTTTATGGCATATAGCCACTGCACTTGGTTAAATAAAATAATCAGGTTCAACACCTTGAACTCCCTTGAATTTATGTCAACCATTCAAATGTCATCCATGTCAGTATTAACTCTTAAGACCCAATTGCACTTATGGGTTTTATCCCTATAAGTGTTACCATTGAGGTCATACCTTATTTGGTTAACATGGAAGTCATTTTGGATCTTATGGCTTCAAGCCATAACTCAAAATCTAGTTCCTCAACATCATCTAGATAGATTATTGGCTCATCATCATATAACCAATTCATAACCTTTGAGGTTGTAGGATATCATTATCCATCAAGCTCAAGGTGTTATCTACTAGATATATGAGGTGCATCTGTTAAATAAGGATTTTTAGATTCCACAACACTTGTGATTCTTAATCTCCTTTGTACATTTATTTAGTGTAAAACATGTTCTTTAGAAGAATTCTAGAATACTAGTTATTTGTTTGATGATCATGCTCTTACTAATTAGAGTATGATTCCTTCTTTGATTTAGACATCATTATGCCTTAATCATGAGTTCTCTATGATACACTATCATAATTGTTCACAAGGTCCTCAAACATTTGGTTTAAGTATCTCATTCATTGATCATATCAAAGAATTAATACGTTTACCAAGTTTTTTCTTCATTTGTGATATTCTTGAACATTTCAATATATTCATACTGGTATTTCATTAAATACCATATTTGAAGCATTAGAATTTATTCCAATAGGTATGTATATACATCAATATGTATTATACCTAATAGAATAGTCATTCTCCCACTGCATCTAGTGAAGATTGATTTTTCATCATGCCCAATAAATAAGACATTCATATCACTTAATGGTTCATTAACCAAGAGGGTCTAGTTTATCCATCAACATGGAACCTAGATATGAATTTCGCATTCATTTGTTTAGATAATAATGCTAATTAATTGTTTGAGTCATCAATAACTCTTAGGTATTATTTATTTTATCTCATGCATATCAAGTACCACAAGATAAATAAAGCATTGCCATAAATGATCATATCTTTGAAATTAAAACATGAATCTTTATTGATATGCATCCTTGTCATTACAAGATGCAGAAATAAAATGTTTCTATTTATTTGCAAAATGAAATAGCAGTTCATAACTCTATCACATGCCCTTTGGGTTGAAATAAACTAAAAGGTACTACTATCTATGGAAGCAACACTTGCTCCAATGTTGATAAGTGTTCCTTCTTGGTCATTTCATAAAGTCCATCACTTCCTTTCAGATCATGTACATCATATATGTCAAATCTATATCTTGGCATCATATACCTAAGATAAAGAAGCATTTTAAGTTTATTTCATGATACCTGAGGTGGAGACTTCCATCCCCTCCTTCTTCTTTAGTTCATCTATGTAGAGAGGGCAATTTCTCTTCCAATGTCTTGGCTCATGACAATGGTGACATTTGCCTCCCTTGTTCACCCCTCCCTTGGCTTTGAGAGTTAAAGATGACTTGGGCTGCTGGCTAGCATCAGAACCTTTCTTTGCTTTGCCCTTGCCCTTGCCTTTAGACTTTCCCTTCTTTCTACTGATCATCATCACAGATTTGGGTTTGTCTTTCTTCGTCTGTGCCTCAACTATCCTCAACATACCCAACAACTCTGTCAGTGGCCTGTCAAAGTTGTTCATGTTGTAGTTCATCACAAACTGACTATAGGATTTTGGCAACGATTGTAGTATCACATCAATAGCCAACTCTTAGCTCAGAGGGAATCTCAGTCGAGTTAGGTTCTCCATATCCAATCATCTTGAGTGTGTGAGGGCCTACTGGATCTCCTTCTGTCATGACGCACTTGAACAATGCCTTGGAGACGTCATATCTCTCTTATCGTGCTTGGTCTTGATACATGTTCCTGAGATGTTGAAGCATCTCAATGACGTCCATGTTCTCATGTTGTCTCTACAAATCATAGTTCATTGAATACAACATCAAGCACTTCACATCAATGGCATCCTCAGTATGCTTCTTGTAAGCATCCCTTTCAACCTTTCGTGTAGTGGGAGCGGGTTCATCTGGCTCCGGTGTATCTAGGACATAGAGCTTTCAATCTTGATTGGGAAAAATTCTCAACATCCTAAACCAATCGTGGAAGTTGTTCCCATTTAGCTTGTCTTCTCAAGGACCGATCGCAATGAAAAGTGGTTGTTGTTGGTAGACATTTATTCTACAAAAGGAAATTTGTAATTTTAGTCCAAAACTCTTTTGATTTGATTTGATTTGAAAATTGACGATATTAATTAGGTCTTTAATTAATTATCACTCCCACTATTTTGATCAAACTGATAGCCCTCACCATCAATTTGGAAGATTACAGCGTACAACCTCCTAGTGAGCCAAGATCCAAAACAATTGAGTTATTACTCGGCGAACGCCAACATCCATAATCAATTATTAAGGTAGGTAACATTTACCAATTGCATCATATGCAATTCTTGGATAGATGTCCTATGCAACTCATTGCCATGTACATCTGCATTCCTCAAGGTGCTTGATCCAATCAAGGTAACCTTGTTAAGTCTGACCCAAATGCCAACACAATGAATATGCACCCTGCTAGGGCAGACCCACATATTCACCATCACACTTTCACGAGATACACGGTGCACCACTCTTGGGCATGCCCACACTTAGTCAATCAAGCTTTTCATGTGTGATACTTTTAGAAGGCATCTTAAACTTAATATTATATTGAGGGGTTTAAATATGCTTATATATGCATATAAGTATCCAATCGCCACATATATAGTACGTATCATATGCATGCTATATCCCACAAATGAAAACATGCAATAACGATAAAGCAATGATTATGGCCATCCTATTGTAGTTCCTTGGAGCCACAAGGAACTATGGTTATCTAAGGTATACATCACATGCAACCTATTTTTGATGAAGATCTATGCTTAGGTCGTTCCGTGTTGATCAGCTCATCCTATGACTGATCGGCTTGCCTCCTGGCCAGTCGGTTGGTTGTCCCCAACCGATCGTCTGGCTTCTCCAGATGGTTGGTTCGCTGGGTCTTCGTGCTCCTCGTCAGGCCACCAACTGTTCCTCAATCATTCATCTCGGTCTATCAAGCGATCATATTCAGTCTTCGTCATAAGAAGAGATAAATCTACTCCTATTTTACATAATCTTTGTAAAACCTTGAGTTACATTCGAGGGGAGAAAATGTAGAAGATAATCTTGAGTTATCTCGAGTTACATTTAGAATAGAAGAAGATGACTCGGTGCACAGACTGAGATGCAAATAACCATAACCAACCACACACATGCACATGGGGTTTATAGGCCATAATAATGCTACACATACACCATCAAAACCGTTTTAGGGAGACGTGTATCGATTGTATATATATACCATATCATATACGTATATATTAGTTTGGGATTATGTGGTAGTAATCGGATATCCACATTAGTCATTTAAATATTTGCATCGTATGCAATAAATAAAAGAAGGTAAAAACAAAATCTGATCATATCGATTATCCCAAAACATAGAGTATTGACGTGGCTCTGATACCACTGTTGGGTTTGACATGGTCGGAGTAGGCAGCAGAAAAAAAATTTACTTGATCATAAACCCATAACCAGCATATCGCATCAACATCTATGTAATGGGAAGGATGGTTTTAGCAAGATATACATGGTCTTGAGGCTTTCTCAGTGATAATACCTCACAACTAGAACGGTCTTCAACAACATGTCTTCGACGGTGTCTGTGCAGCTCTTGGTCTTGACCCAGACTGCGGTTGACTGTCGTTCTCCTGAGCGGCAGAAGTCTCCCACCTCTATAGATAGTCCACATAGACTACCGAGAACTCTAGTCATCCTGAAGAATGGACTAGAAGGATTTATCCCCTTCTGTCAGCATACTAGTCACTGACACACTCTCCCACAACCAGTTGCTTTTTGTAGTTGTCTTTGCCTTGTTGTTCCTCCCTGGATGGGTAGAACTTGCTTGGGCTCTCTCAATTACCACAACCAGAGAGGACAACAACTTTGCAGAGCAACTTCTGCAACTAATATTATGAGTTGTGCCTCTGGAGAAGTCCCCCTGTACCCATCTATTTATAGTAGAGGGCAGATTCAGGGTTCCCAGTCTATGTAGGAGTAGAAGGGTCTCAAATTTCCATAAATAATTTGCATTGCGGCAGGCGAACCGGTTGTTTCATAAATGAAACAGTCATTTGGCAAGGTGAGCTGATCGTTCACTTATGAACCGATCGGTTGGGAGTGTGAACCGGTTGGTTCACTTAGTGAACCAGTTATTTCACTTCCCAGACTTGCCCAAAATTGACTTTCCTTGTTCATTTCTAATTAATACAAAGATTAATTCTTGTCCCAATCGAATTGAACAAGTGAAATGGAAAAATTTTTCTCACAAATTGGGACAACCCAACACTACTCATTTGGAAAAGTGAACCAATCGGTTCACCAGAGTGAGCCGATCATCTCACTAGCCATGAGCCGATCGGTTCACCTAGTGAACCGGTCGGTTGGTGGTCCAGATTGTGCAGAACACAGTCAATTTAGTTCTCAATCAATCTGACACTCTAATCACTTCATTCAACACTTGAGCTTGATGATTCTAAGTCAAGTATATTGATTGAATGTTTGATTGAGTACCTAAACACTTTAGTAATCAATCTAAACATCATTCATGGATAAACTCCTCTTCCAGGTTAATCCTTTATGTATAATCCTATAGGTCCCATTTCACGTTGGCAGTGGATGTCCATAACTAGCTTATGACATCACAAGCAAAGAGTGGTACCTAGTCGCACATCAGTGCTACCTAAATGAAAAGAAAAGTTGGAGAACAACTTTCAATCCTAAAGTATTTGATTGATGTTTTAGTGAATGTATATTTCCTTTGTCTCTGATATCCTGAATGAACTCAAGGCATGGAGTTGTCATCCTTTCAACGTTCATTCATGTTTCTTGAACTAGAGCAGACTGTCTAAGATATGTATGACATCAATATCATATATTGATTCACATGTGCATGTGCATGCCTTTCTATGTCTCTCTTATCATGTGGCCTGGACATCATACCCCCCTAGGAGGGAGAAATCATAGATTTATTACTCATAGTCAATCTCATGTGTCAAAGCCACCCAATCATCACTGTCATAACAACCCATTATTCAGGATTGTGTTTGATGATGTCAAAGTGTACCCAATCACATTCGACGAGTGTAGTGATTTTAGGTATAAGAATAAGAATCACCACCATCACTATGGGAGATTATTTTGACTACCATGTCATGGTTCCATGTATCACTCTCATGGTGGGTCTGTCTAATACACTGTTCTCCAACATGTATCTATGTGCTTGGTTTGATATCATATATCATGACTAATGAGACATTGTCATCAACCAACACACATTCTAGTCATGATGTGTCATTGTTGTCTATCAACCTTCCACAATGACATCTGACTAGGGACATAACAAGAATGTACACACTCTTAGCATATGTATGATCTCATTGTTTAGGTCCTCAACCTGAAGACATACGTCATTGAGTATTGTTATTCTTTAGACATTCATTCTACTCCATCATTTATCTCATAATCGATTGAGCTAGAATAAATTGGAAGCTTGCCTTTGATATATATCAAATCAATCATGACGTATGCCAATCCAATCATCATATGATTGGCTCTCAGGGCATACATACCAACAATCGTATCTCTGCTCTTCTGGTAAATGTCTCATTTTCATAACAACCTTTAACTCTATGTTCATTTACTTGGATTGTGCCAGATATTTCACTTTATAACTCCATCATCCTAGATGGGTATATATTTGTCACAGTGAACGCACATTATGTTAGAATTGAATAGGACAACTATATCTCCCTCATTGACATCTTTTCTTTCAGTTGGGCATCATGACACACCTTGGTTCTGTACTTATATATATGGGCATTCTTATAGGCATGTAACCTCAATTCCTCAAGTTCAAAGTTGTAACAATGTCTTTTTTATTTCAAATTCAGGGTCCACGTTGAGGAACTTGATTTCCTAGAATGCCTTGTATTCTAGCTCAACTAGGAGATGGCATGCTTTTCTGTATATGATTCTATAGGGAGTGGTCCCTATAGGAGTCTTGTACATGGCGCAGTATGTCAAAAGAGCATCTTCCAGTCTCATAGGATAATCTTTTCTTATTCTTCCTATAGTCTTTTCAAGGATATACTTGATTTGTCTATTTGACACTTCAACCAATCTAGATGTTTGGGGGTGGTATGGGGTAAAAACCTTGTGCTTCACCCCATATTTCCTCATAAGGGCCTCAAATTGCCTTTAACCAAAATGGGATCCCCCTCACTAATGATGGTGTGTGGCATCCCATATCTAGGAAAGATAGTATTCTCAATCATCCTCGTTACAACTTAAAATCACAAATGGGGGTAGGTACAACTTTCACCCATTTGGATACACAGTCTATATATTGATTGTCTAATGATGAGGGGAAAGGACCCATATCATCAATCTCCCAAATGTCGAATATCTCTACCTCAGCCCAGTAGAGAAGAAGAGTTCCATTTCTTTGTTAAAGTTACTAGTGTGTTGACATTAATTGTAGAGCTTAGCATATGCATGAGCATCTTTGAACATGCTTGGCCAATAGAACCTAGATTGTATAATCTTTGTGACAGTCCTTTCACCACCCAAATGTCCATTGTAAGGCAAGGAATGACATTCATACAAGATATGAGGAACTTCATATTCTATTCTACACCTCTTATACTAGTTGTCGGCACACTTATTGAATAGCAAATGATCATACCAATAATAGTTCTTAAGGACTGGTAATAGCTTCTTCTTCTTCTCATTGTAAGTCATATCTGGTGGTAGTTTTTGGCAGTCCAAATAGTTACAGATAGCATCATACCATGGCATGACCGGATCTACTGTCTTGGCCATCATTAAAGCTTCATCAGGATAATTATCATTGATAGGAAGGCATTTTTCCTCCCCAAGGGTGATCCTAGAAAAGTGATTAGGTGCCACATTTTTGTCCCCTTTTTATCAACTATTTCATGATCAAACTCTTATAAGAGGAGCATCCATTTCTATAGCCTTGGTTGGTATCCTTCTTTGTCATTAAATATTTGATGGCACCATGGTCAGTATGCATAACGACCTTGGATCCACTTAGATAAGACCTAAACTTTTTTAAAGCATGAACGAGCACCATAATTTCCTTCTTAGTGGTAGTATGGTTGATTAGAGCTTCATCTATATTCTTTCTCATGAAATAGATGATGTAATACTTTTTGTGTTTGTTTTTCCCTAGCACGGCTCCAATAGTGTAGTCTCTTGCATCACATAGTAGCTTGAACAGGAGATCCCAATCTAGAGCTTGGATGATTGGCATGGTAGTGAAGGAACTTTTGTGAGTGTTTAAATCCTTTAAGAAATTATCACTAACATCAAAAGTTTCATCCTTTACCAAGAGGCTTGACAAACGCTTTGAGGTTTTGGAAAAAAAATTATGAAGCATTTGTAATATTATATGTATCCTATGAAACTCCTCACTCTTGTCATGCACTTTGGAGGTGGAAATTTTTTTATGGCTTCAACATTGATCAAATCGATTACTATACCTTTCTTAGAAACCTTATGTCCCAAGATAATTCCTTCTTGAACCATGAAGTGTCATTTCTCCCAATTTAGAATACGAATTTTTTTTTCACAACGATTTAGAACTAGAGAGAGATCCCTTAAGAATTTATTAAACAAATTCTTGTATATGGTATGATCAGAGAAAATATATATCATGCACCTTTGAAATGTTTCCATTGCATTACACAGACCAAACGACTCTTAATTAGCGTAAATGTTGGCGAAGGTTGTCTACTCTTGATCATCAGGATGTATACGGACTTGGTAAAATTTTGTAACCGTAGAGGTACCAAAAGTATCAATAGTGAGCTAGATGTCCAAAAACTTGATCTATGAATGGGTGGGTAAAGTGATATTTCTTTGTTGAAGCATTGAGCTACTTGTAAACGATACGCTTTTGCCTACTTGTCATAGTACTTGTTAAAATTTCATCTCCAATGTCACCTTTGATAATAATCATTCCCCCTTTCTTTGGTACTACATGGACTGGGATCACCCATTTACTATCATTGATGGTATATACTAATCATGTGTCTTGAATAATTTAACATTTCTTTCTTCACCACTTCTATTAGGTTTTGGTTCAACCTCCGACGCCCTTGATCTAGAGGCTTTACATTTGATACTAGATGAATCCTATGCTTACATTCGACGGTGTTCAGACCTTCAATTTCATCAATGGATCATTTTATTTCTTTCCTTTGTAGCTTGAGCTCAGCTAGGAGTTTATCTTGTTGCTCATCAGATAAAGCAGAACTTATAGTCACTAGATTTCATTCTTCATTATTGAGGAATTCATATTTTAGACCTATTAGTAGAGGATACAACTCTGACTTGGGTTTTGGGACTTCCTCTTTCTCAGGTGTCCTCTCAAGGGATGTATACTTCATCATCCCAATGACATCTTCTTCAGCCTTAGACTCACTTTCTTCTACGTCTAAGTAATCAAGAAGTGCAGTTGCTTCAAGATCTTCCATGTTCAAACTTTGTTCAGTTAAAGCTCTCATCAAAGCATATAAAACATCATTGTGTTCTTGTATCTACTCACAAAGTTGGTGGTAACCATCCATGAGATAAACCGATTCAAATAGGGATGAACTCTGCGTTGAGTCTTGGACTTTGAAATCATTGTGTAAGTTCCTAACCATGACCATCATGATACCATCATAATTATCAATTGAATATCTTCTTGTACAAAGGAAGGGTTTTTCAAATATCATGGGACGGGTTGGATCCTCAATAGTGTCAATCACAACTATATCACATTGCATGAAAAACTTTCCCACTCTGATGGGTACCTCCTCCATGATCCCTACAGGCTTAGTGAAGGTGTGATTCGTGAGTTGGATTCTCATCCTGGTCTTAACCATATTTGTAAGACCAAGTCTCTGGGCTAGGGTGAGTGGATTTATGGTGATTGTAAGGAATAGGATCCCAGAGGGGAACCACTCCCAACTAAAATAAAAAGGCAACATCCCAAAGACTAACACCAACATAAAAATTTTCTCAAAAGGGATGAAACCAATTTATTCAACATGAATGTATCATAACACCAAAGTAGAAGCGGAATTTAAAATTGTATCTAACCATTACAAAGTTGGTTATCATTACTAGACTTTCACCACTCAGGGTGAAATAAAGGAAAAAGTAACTACATATAGGACTAGCAGAGGATCACCTAATAGTTTCAAGCAAGTCTTCTATGAGGTATCAGCTATACTTGTTGTGGTACAGGTCCACCTTGATTGTCCTCTCCTTGTCCAACACCTAGGCTTGGAAGCGTACCCCAAAAAGGAAAAGAAAAGAGAACATCAGCAAAAGGCTGGTATGTGCATACTACAATAAAGTTGATAAAATTATGGAATAAAAAGGACATCAAGTAAAAAGGCTTCCCATAGAAAGATAAAGCTAACCAATCGGGAATAAAAGAAATTGACTTGCAAACAAGAGATATCAAAAGGGATAACTTGCCATAAAACAATAATAAAAGTGGTGCCACAAAAGCACACATAATTCTTTGGGCACAAAACCCATAACAACCTACATGTATGTGAGATAAACATAGCACTAGAACAATATAAATAACAAAGGCGACCAAGCCTCATAAACTTGAAACATGTTAGAGATTGGCACATAACTAAACTCCCCAATATAAGTGTGTGGGTCAAACCTCATAAATTTGAAACTCGGGTATCGAGCACATAACCTCCATCCCAAAAACATAATAAGGGCACATAACCCAAAAACCAATGCAATTACATTACTCTAGGGCTACTGAGCCACACAACATTCTTAATAGGAGGCTAGTAAAAGTATAGTCAGATTTTCCAAAGTAGTCTCAACAAAAGTGACCGACATATACTTCCACCTCACAAGTGGAAAAAATACATCACATGTCATCATATAGAGTTCCATCATGAATAAAACATAAGAAAAGGCCAAGATAATGTCCAAACATGATAATACGATCACAAGATCAGTAATAAATAAAAGGTACTTCACATGAAGCATATTTCCCAAAAGAACAAGATATGGTGTAGGTAAATGTCCATAGGACCAAGAGAAAGAAGAAACATATGCTAATTACTCAAAGGAAAAATAGGAGATGCAAATATACCTTACTCAAGAATCTAAATAGTCCAAAGTCAGTCCTAGGTCTCCAAAACACCTATGATGCATATATGTAGAATTAGGGTTAGGTTTACATTAATTATTCAAAACCCTAAAAATCACTTTTTTAATATTAGTGGATTAGGCTATCAAAACCATACCATATTTTAGATTATCTTTTTTTTAGTTCAAAACATATTTTATTATATTTTTTACTTTTAAATACTTAGTTATGAATTTTGCAATATCTTATCTATTTAGATTAATCCGTTAAAATTCATATATGAATTCATTTGGAATCAAGTGATAAACTAATAACAAAAGATAGAGAATCTTTTTCTGAATCCAATCATTATTTATTTGTAATTTTTGGATAAGCAGAGAATTAGTTATGAATTTTCAACACTCGACCAATCAGAAAAATCTAAAAAGCCAAATAAGTAGACAAACTGTGAGAGATGAGAAGAGAGAGGAAGTGTGTGCACGTATTGAGTAGGCCCAATCAAGGTTATCCAACTCAATTAGCCCCACGAACTTGCTTCAATAATGAAACAAAACACAAATGGTCGTGAAAAGCTCATTATAACCTCCTTAGAAAAACAAAAACAAGAAGGAAAATAGGAGGGTAAAGCGGAGAAATAACATGGGGGAATCATCCCAAGCTATGTTCATGCCATGATTGCACAGTAGCCTAAGCAGTTTGGCTGAATTCGCGATGTGCGACCATTGAGCAAACTGAAGTCAGAGAAAGTTAGCCAAGGATGTTACGAACTCACTGAGAGGGTCAATTTGTTCGAAGGCGACAAGGTGAAGAAGGACAGGTCGCTGCAAAGCCCAGATGGAAACTCGATCGCAGATGACAACTCAGGCAATGTGCAACTCAATTGGTTGGAGAGGTTGGCTAGGCAAGGAGAGACAGTCATCCCAGTTCCCCTACTTATAGGTGTGGTGGTGGTTTAGAGTTTATAGTCATGGGAGCTTCGAGAAGCTTGGGACCAAGATTGGGAAAAACACATATACACCAAGAAAGATCTTAAATAATGGCTTGGTTTGGGAAGAATCAATTTTAAAACTACCGATGAAAGAATTTTTCAAAATGATTAAGTGTGGAGAGAGATATCCATGAAATACCAGACACTGAAACATATAGCCTGTTTCTGTTTTGGCAAGAGAAAGAGGATGAGCCAACGGCCGTCCTGATCGAGAAATGAACAGCCTGGATCCATGTGTGCCAAAATTAAATAAAATCAACTGTGTGACAGATAAATGAAATCCTAAATCAAATTGAAATAAAGTGCCAATGCAATTATTTCTCTTTTTCTCTTTCTTTTTTTGAGGGTGCAAACAAACTCCAAATTGCATGATATTTGACACTTAACCTATTTTTGATTTGAGGAATCTGAATATGTAATTAAATTTTCCTTTTGAGAACTTTTGATGTGTTAAAAAAACCAAATACTTTTTTCTCTTTCCTCAAGCATTAATAACTTTAAGATTCTCTAAATTTGATGAAACTTCACCCACAAGTCACATTAAGTATGTTGGATATGAATTTGCCATAAACATTACATGTTGAAGTTGCTTTTACATTTATTTAATATTTTGAAGGTTCTACATACTTTCTCTTTCCTGATTTCACCTTTTAATGTGTAGATTGTGAATCTAAGATTATTTTCCACTTTTGGAGTCATTAAGTATTTATTTCATATTTTTAAGGAAAACACCTTTTCTTTTCTAAATAAAATATATGTGATTATTATTATCCTAAGTTTGTGAAACTTGGCATCCAAGCCAAAGCATATCCAAAGAAAACAAATCTAAGGTTATTTTTAACCAATAAGTTTTCCTTTTATAAATTTTAACCCATTATGCATTATTACCATTATTTCCCTTATTAAATAATTGAATATCACATTACCTTGCTCAAAGAGTTAATATTTATCTTTTTATCTCTTCCCTGTTCTAAAAGGCTAAGGAAAGATCTAGAATGAATCTACCCTATAATTTTCTCAAATAAGTTTATTTATTTCATATTTTAGTTGAATTATGTATCATAATTCTCAATTATGGACACCTTGTCCCATTATGCACATTATTACCTCATGTGACATATCATGTGCACCCTTCACTGATGTTATGATTAATTTGAAGATATTTGGTAATATTTATTTGTATTCTCTATGTTAGGGTGATTTATTCATGTATTAACATATTTAGGGTTTCAATTAAGACACTAATGAGCATACCTTTATCCTTGTTTGGCTAAGCCCAAAGACTAAGATCTTGAACCTCTTAACCTTGGAATAGGATTAAGTTCTAGGTTTCAGTATGTTACAGCATACCACCCCTTAAAGGCATTTCTTCCTTGAAATCTAAACGTCCAAATATAACAAATAACTATTTACCACCCCTTAAAAAGTTTCATCATAAAAAGTAAAGTAAATCTATAGGTACAAAGGTAACTTCCTTACATTCATCCACAAGATACCATGCAAAAAGGAAGAATAACTTGAAATTATAACTATGGGACTAAGGGTTACCTTCAACATGATCATCGTCATAGACTTCTTAACCATCCAAAGCAAAAACTCTTCTAGCTCACCTTTCCACGGTTCTTCTACCATTATTGTTACCATTATTTTGATGAGGCACTTGAGGTTGTTGTTGTTGTTGTGTTGGTGTAGGCCCATTATGAAGTTGAGGGCATTTAAGGTGAATATGTACAGGTTCATTGAAATGATGACACGCAATCCTAAAATTAGTTTGATACTTTACTTGGTTCTTATCTTGAGAGCATTTCCCTGGATGATGGTAACCATTGTACTTAGCACACTTGTCTCTTTTCTTCTCATCTCCTGATGGCTTCCTCTTCTTGTCAAACTCCCTAGGTTGAAACCATTGGTAAGACTCCACAGCCAAAGCTTTATCAACCATATGTTGAAAGGTCAAGGGCAGTTGTGGGATAAGAGCACGACCCATGTTGTAGTTGAGTCCTTGAAGGAATAGGTCAGCGCTACGCTCCTCACTCAATCCAATTGTATAACGTTTTAACATAATAAACTTTTGTACAAATGTATAAATAGATAAGGAACCATTCTTCAAGTTGTAGAACTCTACTTCCTTCTTCTTTAAGACAGCAGTGCACATGTACTTCCCATAAAAAAGCACCAAAAACTACTACCAAGTCATGGTGGAGATATCATGTGTCCTTTCTATCTTGTTCCACCCAACTCGAGTGGGTTCATCCAAAACATATGAAGAAAATCTAACCTTTTAGTGTGAAAGACATGCCAAACCATCAAAGGTCCTCTCTAATGCTAATACCCAATCATCATCTTTGTCCACCATCTCTATTTCACCTTCACCCTTGAAGGAGGGTGGCTGCATCTTCATGAATTCCATTATGGAATACTCCTTAGGCTTTTCATGCACATACGGGTCTTTCATCTTCCATGCCATATATGTAGCCAAAAGGTGTCGAAACATGGAGAAATCTTGCTCTGGAGAGATGAATATGCTCGTATTAGAAGAGGTTGGGGTTTCATTACCTACTGATGGTCAACTTCCAGTCAGAGGAGTACCTTGAGTCACTGGAGGGGTAAAAGGTGGATCCATCTTGGCATCCCAATCCTAGGGCTCTGGGGTGTCTCGTAACCATATTGGTTGTCAACAGTCGAGTTATCTCCCGCCATGAGGGTTTTTCCTACACAAGGCAAGGGTACTAGGTATAAGAAACCTATGGAAAAAAGTAAACATCCTAAGGGAGACAAGATTGAAATAGTTAGATGACTGATAGCCACTAGCTCTGATACCATACTATAAGGAGTGGGATCCCAGAGGGGAACCACTCCCTACTATAATAAAAAGGTAACATCCCAAAGACTAACACCAACATAATTTTTTTCTCAAAAGGGATGAAACCAATTTATTTAACATGAATGTATCATAACACCAAAGTAGTAGTGGAATTAAAGATGTATCTAACCATTACAAAGCTTGTTATAATTACTAGACTTTCACCACGCATAGTGAAATAAAGGAAAAACTAACTACATATAGGACTAGTTGAGGATCACCTAACAACTTCAAGAAAGTCTCCCATGAGGTATCAGCTATACTTGATGTGGTCCAGGTCCACCTTGATTGTCCTCTCCTTGTCCAACACCTGGGGTTGGAAGTGTTCCACATAAAAGGAAAAGAAAAGAGAACATTAGCAAAAGGCTGGTATGTGCATACTACAATAAAGTTGATCAATTTATGGAATAAAAAGGACATCAAGTAAAAAGGCTTCCCATAGAACGATAAAAACAAACCAATCGGGCATAAAAGAAATTGACTTGCAAACAAGAGAAATCAAAAGGGATTACTTGCCATAAAACAATAATAAAAGTGGTTCCACAAAAGCACACATAATTCTTTAGGCACAAAACCCATAACAACCTGCATGTATGTGAGATAAACATATCACTAGAACAATATAAATAAAAAAGGTGGCCAAGCCTCATAAACTTGAAATCTGATAGAGATTGGCACATAACAAAGCTCCCCAATATAAGTGTGTGGGCTAAACCTCATAAATTTGAAACCCGGGTATGGGGCACTTAACCTATATCCCAAAAATATAATAAGAGAACATAACCCAAAAACCAATGAAATTACATTACTCAAGGTCTACTAAGTCACACAACATGCTTAATAGAGAGGGAAGTAAAAGTATAGTCAGATTTTTCAAAGTAGTATCCACAAAAGTGACCAACATATACTTCCACCTCACAAGTGGGCAAAGGACATCACATGTCATCATATAGAGTTACACCATGAAAAAAACGTAAGAAAATACCAAGAGAATGTCCTAACATGATAATACGATCACAAGATCAGTAACAAATAAAAGGTACTTCACAAGAAGAAGATTTTCCAAAAGAACAAGATATGGTGTAGCTAAATGTTTATAGGACCACGAGAAAGAAGAAACATTGTATAATTGCTCATAGGAAAAATAGGAGATGCAAACATACCTTACTCAAGAATCTAAATAGTCTAAAGTCAGTCCTAGGTCTCCAAAACCCCTACGATGCATATATGTAAAATTACGGTTAGGTTTACATTAATTATTCAAAACCCTAAAAATCACCTTTTTAATATTAGCGGATTAGGTTATCAAAACCATTCCATATTTTATATTATCTATCTATGAGTTCAAAAAATATTTTATTATATTTTTATGACTTTTAAATACTTAGTTATATAGTTTTCAATATATTATTTATTTGGATTAATCCATTAAAATTCATATACCAATTAGTTTGGGATCAAGTGATAAAATTGATACCAAGAGATAGAGAATCTTTTTCTGAATCCAATAACTATTTATTTGTAATTTTTGGATAAGTAGGGAATCAGTTATGAATTTTCAAAGCTTGACCAATTAGAAAAATCTAAAAAGCCAAATAAGCAAACAAACTATGAGAGAGGAGGAGAGAGAGGGAGTGGACACGCATGCTGAGTTGGATGAATTAAGGTTAGCCAACTCGGCTGGCCCCACGAACTTGCTTCAATGATGGAACAAAAACAAATGATCGTGAAAAGACCATTATACCCTCCTTAGAGAAATGAAAATAAGAAGGAACATAGGAGGGTAAAGCAAAGAAATAACATGGGGGAATCATCCCCCAGCTCTGTTGGCACCATGGCTGCATAGCAGCCCAAGCAGTTTGGGTGAATCTGTGATGTGCAACCATTGAGCAAACCAAAGTCAGAGAAAGTTAGCCGAGGATGTCACGAACTCACCGAGAGGGTCAATTTGTTTGGAGGCGACGAGCTAAAGAAGGATAGGTCTCCACAAAGCTGGGATGGAAACCTGATCACAGATGATGACTTAGGCAATGTGCAACAAAATTGGGTGGAGAGGTTGGCTACGCAAGGAGAGACGATCATCCCAATACCCCTATTTATAGGTGTGGTGGTGGTTTAGAGTTTATAGGCATGGGAGCTTCGAGAAGCTTGGGACCAAGATTGGGAAAAACTCGTATACACCATAAGAGATCATAAATAATGGCCCGATTTGTGTGGAATCGATTTTAGAAACTACCTACAAAAGCATTTTGCAAAACGATTAAGTGTGGGGAGAGATATCCATGAAATACCAGACACTAAAAATACATCCTATTTCCGTTTTAGCAAGAGGAAGAGGATGAGTCGACGGTCGCCTAATCAGGAATGAACGGCCCGAATCCACGTGTGCCAAAATTAAGTCAAATCAACCGTGTGATATATAAATGAAATCCTAAATCAAATTGAAAAAAAGTGTGAATGCCTTTATTTCTCTTTTTCTCTTTCTTCTTTCGAGGGTGCAAAAAAACTCTAAATTGGATGAAATTTGACACCCAACCAGATTTGATATGAGGAATCTTAATATGCAATTAGATATGCCTTTTGAGAACTTTTGATGTGTTAAATAAACCAAATACTATTTTTTTATGACTTTAAGTTTCTCCAAATTTGATGAAACTTCACCCACAAGTCACATTAAGTATGTTGGATACGAATTTGCCATCAATTTTACATCTTGAAGTTTTTTTTTTGCATTTATTTAATATTTTGAAGGTTCTACATACTTTCTCTCTCCTGATTTCACCTTTTAATCAAATATTCTCCAAATTGAGTGAAAACTCACCAAAGGCATATTTTAATATGTTGATTACAAATCTAAGAATATTTTCCACTTTTTGAGTCATTAAGTATTTTATCTCATATTTTTAAGGAAAACACCTTTTCTTTTCTAAATAAAATAGATTTGATTATTATTATCCTAAATTTGTGAAACTTGGCATCCAAGCCAAAGCATATATAAAGAAAATGAATCTGACGTTATTTTTAACCAATAAGTTTTCCTTTTATAAATTTTAACCCATTATTCATAATTACCATTATTTCTCTTATTAAATAATTCAATATCACATTACCTTGCTTAAAGAGATATTATTTATCTTTTTATCTCTTCATTGTTCTAAAAGGCTAAGGAAAGATCTAGAACGAATCTACCCTATCATTATCTCACATAAGTTTGTTTATTTCATATTTGAGTTGAATTATGTATCATTATTCACAATTATGGACACCTTGTCCCATTATGCACATTATTACCTCATGTGACATATTATGTGCACCCTTCACTAATCTTATGATTAATTTGAAGGTATTAGGTAATATTTATTTGTATTCTATATGTTAGCATGATTTATTCATGTATTAACATATTTAGGGTTTCAATTAAGACACTAATGTGCATACCTTTATCCTTGTTTGGATAAGCCCAAAGACTAAGATCTCTAACCTATTAACCTTGGAATAGGATTAAGTTCTCAGTTTCAGTATGTTATAGTGATGATCACCCCCTAGATCTGCTAGTCCTTTTCTTTTCTCATTATCTCCCAAATTGAATGGGATGTTTAAGGTCATGGGTCCTTGTATTTGGTTGGCATATTGTCTTGTATAAAAGCGTTGACATTTAAGAAAACTTCTCTATTTCAACTTCATCACCCCATATTCTCTTGGTAATTAATTCTTTGAATAACTTTGTGTAGGTTGGCATTTCTTCAATGGAAGACAAGAAAGGGATTTCAAGGTGAAGCTTCTTCATAGCCTCAATAAACCTCTCATACCTTTTCTTGAGATGAGACATGATGAGCATATAGTGAAAAGGTGTCCTTGGTGCATAAGGATCCCTATTATCAATCACTTGTGTGGCGGTATCAAGTTCTCTTTTTACTGGCTTCTTTCCCTTACCTCTTTATTTAGATTTCATATTTTTACAAATTTTACATTTTTGGGTTCCTCTTCTATAACAATAGTTTTAGGGAGGAGTCAAGAATAGGAATACTTTCTTAATTAGTTGTGGGTGTTGGCTTCTCTAGAACAATGTCTGACTTAAGTGTAGCCATCTTTGTAGTCTCATGGGCTCCAAGATTATGTTCGATCATCGATGGGATTCTTCACTTGGGGTTCTTGATCAGTTTAAACAAGTTCACCAATTATTGGTCAATCAATTTTGTTGTGAACCTACATATTGGATCTACCTGGTTTCACTCGGCATCAACAATTGCATAATATCTAGCGAGTTGTGTTGTTGATTGCATTTTAGTTGAGTTCATCTTTAATATCTTCTTGTCTCTTTGCAAACTTAAACATCTCAGTTGTCAGATCTAGCTTTGGTTGGTTCTATCCTTGACTTAGGCCTCTAGGGTTTTGATTCTAATTTTTTCCATGGAAATTTTTCTTGTTCTACTAATATTTAGTATTTTGGGTGAACCCATATCGTCCATGGCCTCTCCCAATACCAAGTGACATTTGGGGTGAATTTGTTAGGATATTCAACTGGTGAGAGTTTTTAGCAGTGTTCTTGTTACCATATGAAAATCCAATATGATCTGGTCTCTTAGAGCTGACATAGGAGACATTCTTGATAGCACCATCTTGGCCATCCTCCACATGAATGTAAATGAAGTGGTAAACTCCATGGCCTCTTTCTCTGTAATTTATACATTTCATCATAGTTTCGACGTGATTCTTTCCCTTATAGCCACTTTCTTTCATTTTCAGACATCAGTAGCTATCTTCTCTATTTTGGTAGTTTGAGCTTCAAGTTCCTTGGATTCAGTAGTGGCGCCCGCAGTTGATATAGTACCTACTGGTCATCTTTCATAATTAAGTCTAACTTGCAAGGCAACCATATATTTTATTATTAAATTTGATTATTTTGGGTTTTCCCCAAAAATTACTTCCAACAGCAACATTGAGGAAAGTTCTCTCAATTGTAGTCAGTCCATTGTAAAAAGTTGTCACTAGTTATCCTACATCATAGTTGTGGTGGGGACAACCCCTTTGGTATTTTCAATGCCTTTCCCATGCTTCATTCAAGTTCTTATCAGGTTTTTGCATTAAACCAATGATCTTGTGCTGGCACCAGTTAGTTTTCTCAACCAGGTTGAACTTTGTGATGAAGTTGTCATCTATGGCTTCTGATCCATTAAGACTTCTATGATTTAGATAAAGATACCAGGCAATGGCCTTGGCCCTTTAGAGAAAACTTGAAACCTTTGCAGTATATCACCTCCTGAGGCACCCTATTAATCTTAAGGGTATCACATATATTTTTGAATGAATCAATGTGATGGTAGGAATTTTCTTCTAAAGAATCCCCTGAAGGTTTGTTGTTGTAAAACATTTAGAAAGGCAGGTTTTAACTCAAAGTTTGTTTCATTAACCCTGGGCATTTTGATAATAGGATCCCTTGATTCATTTTTACTTGTAATAGTCAAAGATCAGAGAGATAGACCACCTTCAGCATTCTCAGCATCAGGTTGAGGACCTTTATTTTTTTTATCATGGAATGCTTCCTCCTCATTCTCTCTGTGTGGTTTCTCAAGTGGTGATCATCTCCATCCTCATTTCCAATGATTGTGAATCTTTGGGGAGGCATGATTCCTTTCTCAAAGAAAATAAGGTCAGGTTCACACAAGCAATTCTGAAATAAAGCACATGATCAAGGTTTGAAACCAGACATGTGACACAAGATTTTCAAGTTGTTTAATGCTATTAGATCTAAGATGTGTAATAAAGTCTATTACTAGACTTAAGGCAGTGGCGTATGTTAAGTAGACCTCAGGTCCTTAACAGTGCCAATTTGCCTTGTTCCCAGCAACGATGCCAAAAATTTATCACCGAAATTCAAGCACCCAAAATGGATATGGATCCTAAGTAATCAAACTTTATATTTATATCTAATACTTATACATTCGCAAAAATAATATGGGACCTTGTATAGTAAATGGGGTCAAACACAGGGTCAAGGTGGCATGTGTTTAGGATCTAAAGTATTGGCTTGTCTATGCCTAACCAAAAGGAGATAAAAGTGTCCCTCAAGGGATGATGGCATTAAACAAAGAACAATAGAAACAAAGTAAAACTATATTAGCAAGGCAAGAACTAAAATTGATTTTAATTTTGTTTTGAATAAGAATAGAAACTTGGATTTGATTTCACCATCTAAGAGCTATCAACAACATTTAGTACACACACCATTGTATACCCTTATCATGTTTACAAGCAATCATCATTAGTGTCTATTTCCTCCTCTCTCGGTCTTAAGATATATCTAGATCATAAGAGTGTCTCTCTCTCTTTTTGGATGGCAATCAAACAATCAAAAAAACAACTATATAATCATTAGATCTAGCATTCGAGCATTCTCAAGCGATCATGGTACTCCATAACTCTAGATGTAAATTGATACTTACTCTTTTGAGGCACTATAGATCAATCAACACAAGATAGTAGCTAAGAATGCAAGTGAAGCATTAAAGACCAAGGGTGTGGAAATAATCAATACTAAGAGTATATGCATTAAAGGATATAGATATTTACATGTTGAGAAACCCTTAGTGGATACTCCCAACCCAAGAAAATGAATTAGCTACTCATAGTGGTAAATGACATTACAGATGTATAGATGAACACGACCATTGCATATTGATAACCTCCAATTTTATGGATATTCGAGTGCATGTTTTACCCTAATAGTATCATTTTGACATTTCTTTACTTAGATAATTCTAATTTTTTGGCAAGTTTCAATATTACCACCTAATTCCATCTCTATCTTTGAGTTGCACAAAATGTCACCTAAGGCAAAGTTGAATCTAGGTGACTGTTGATAGTCCATACTTAGGCGATCGTTAGACCTCATCACTATTACTTGGCGACCAATGACTTTGCACCTGTATCAGCGATTCTTGGCCCTAGTTTCTCTGTGGCCACTAGGCTGGTACATCAGTGGTGGTTGGCCTCAATGTCGTGGAATTTGCCAAACTACCACCCTATGATCTAAATGACCACTAGAGATCATTCTCTTAGTGACCAACAAAAATACTAGTTCAGCGATCATTTGTGTCTCGGCAACCACTGGACTAGGAAGACAATAGTGTTCATTGGCCCTACACTTCAGCAATCAATGCATCTCAGTGATTGATTAAACCATAGTAATCTCAGTGACCGCTGGGCTTAAGTCAGTTTCCTCAGAGGTTGTGCCTATAAATATTCAAACACTTCATCCATGGAAGGGGTTGTGACATGGGAGATACGATGAAGTGTTGTCGCATATAGAGTCTCCATCCATCATTCATTTCATTAGTCCTAGATCTATGGATATGAAAGTCCAGAGGAGAGAAAGGGTTCATGCCATCACCAACATCATCGGCCTATTCTTCAAAAGGACTACCTACCCCTCAATCTCACTCCAAATACAGATATGAAGGAGATGTGCATTAGCCTTGGTTATTTGTGGTCACAGTTGGTGTATCTCCCTTCTTCCCCTCTAGATATGTTCATCTGGCTCTATGTACTTCATGATTTTGTCTTTCTCTCTCATGCCTCATTACATTTGTAAATCTATAATGCTACTCGCAACCATGAACGGCTAATCATATAGCTAGGGTTGAAAGTAGCCACTAAAGCTCTCCCAACATGTAAATACTTATATCCATTGAGTATATGCTCTTAGCAATTATTATCTCCATACTCATGGTCTGAATGCTTCACTTGTATGACAAGCTACCATCTTGTTATGTATGATTTTTAGTGCCTTGAAACAATAGTACTAACCTTATCTAATGTTATGGAGTGGCATGAATGCATGATAATTTTGGAATGTTGAAGCTAATGGTCTTATGATTTTATATTGTGATTGTTTGTTTTCCATTTTTATAGAGAGACAACCTCATGATCTAGATCTATCTTAAGCTCGAGAGAGGAGGGAATAGATATATATATGATAATTTCTTGTAATCTTGCTAAGGGTATACAATGGGTGTGAGTATTACATGTTGGCGAGAGTCCTTAGATGGTGAAACCCAATCCAAGGTCCATCAGTACTTATTTCCCCTCTATTTATTCTTATTTGTTCTCTTATTTTACTTCTTGTTGTAATTTACTTATTTTACTTTGTTTAATTGGTTAGAATATCATTGTTCCTTAATGAACACCGCACTTAATCACACTTAATCTATTGCTTTGATTGGTGTAACTAAGTTAAGGTTATACGTTCTTAACACTTACCACTCGTAGTCCATGTGGATCGACCTTGATTTACTGCATTGGACCCCGTATAATAGTTGTGCGGGCCTGAGTGTTGGGTTATAAATTTAAGAGTCTGACTACTCTAGATCTACTCCTTTTTGGATGTCAGATTTTGGCCGGTCACATATGGATGAAAAAAGGGGTGTATGATATAGGACATATGGATAGGGGTGAGTAGAATTTGGTTAATAACCGATTAACCGAACAGTTAATTCCGAATGGTTAATTTTATTGGGTCAATTTGGTTAATTCGGTTAATTTGGTTAATTTATTTTGGTTAATCAGTTAAATGGTTAATTTGACGATTAAAGATATTTTTGGTTTGGTTAACCGAATTAACTGAATAGTTAGAATTTATTCATAAATAATATCCTACACATGCATATATACATATATAGTTGTACTTTTATTTCAAAATACTTCCCCATATGTATAGTAATCAAGTTTTTACGAGTCATACAAAATTAAATTTACAACAATACTACTATAATATAACAATATCGTCCCAAATTCTATGACTATTTCAAATAATATTATTACACGAGTGTTATTTGGTTAACCAAATTAACCGACCAAATTAACCATTAACCGATTGGACAATAACTGAATTAATAGACTCAATTTGGTTAGGTTAATGGTTAAAATCTCAAACCACAAATTAACCGTTTAACCGAATCGAATTAACTGTAACCGGCCAAATTAACCGAATGCTCACCCCTACATATGGATGAAGATACCACAAATAGAAATCATTATAGAACTTGAAGTTGATGAAGACCTCCTTCTTCATCAGATCTAGTAATGGTGTGGTGGTAGTGAAGTCCAACTATTCGTCCTTCTCTTGAAGAAGATGCTCCTAATGTTGGGGAACACGAATGATCGATAGAAACCTTGGACTTTCATTCTTGGCCCCTGACAATTGATGGGTGATTGGAGAATGTGGAAGCACTTCGTGGTCAAAAACAAAGTTCTCTTTAATGGAGGTCTCTCTATCTATTTATAGGAAATTCATCCCATCCCAGATGCAGCTAGGTGTGTGGCACTTTACTTGCGCCACAAGCCTCGAAGCAAGTACCTCAGGACATGTGCTTTAACTAATTGTAGTGGTGGCATCCTTTATAGAGGTCTCGTCGATCGATGACTTCTATCTTCATCGGTCTGTAGCATTGACAGGAGACAGCTGGCTTCTTGTGCTCTTTTTGTTCGATCTATGAGTAGTTCTATCATTGAGCAGTCATCTTGTTGGTTGGATTTCCTTCAGGGTCTGGGTCCACGGATGGTGACCATTAAACTGGGGTGTAGGCTAGACGTTGGGTTGTGGATAGCTCACATGTTGGTCAAATAGAAGTGGTGGGGTGTAGGCCATACGTCAGGCTATGGATAGCACTTGGTCAGTTGGGAAACAGTGGTTGTCCTAAGCATTTACTCCATAATATCACAAATAGTCTAAATAATAAGGCATTAGAGAGTAAATGAACATCATAAAGAGTAAATCCATTAATCAATCCATAATATCAAAAATAAGACAATCGCATGCATATATGATGAGATAGACTAGATCTCTAAAGTAGGCCTATAATGCCATTATATCATTGCCTAATAAAAAAGGGAGGAAGCGCACACCCCAGGCAAAATATATCCACCCTATAATATAATTGGTAGTACCCGTGCACCACTACTCAAGATAAAAAGTCTAACATCCAACATGCATAAATTTAGAAACTTGACATATAATTCATACATATTTCAAATTCTAGCTAGCAAGGCAAGTGGGGTCATACATATTATATTTAATGAAGTCAGATAAACAATCTACAAAATTGAGTAATTTCCCTATGGAATAAGAAGAAGAATCAAATAAAGGATAATTGCCTCATTTTAGAAAATTAGGGATTATAGTCAATTAAATGCCCAAACACATATAGGGTTTTATGCGTACCTACTCTTCTGAACTAAAGGTTAAATCAGTAGTATATGTGGTCCCCAAAGTATAGTATTCATCCTAGGAATATATTATGTATGTTAGTTTCACCAAAGTAAACATGTGTTTAAATTTCATATTAAAGTTTTTCATATTGTTCTTATCATAGTTATGATCATCTAATGACATATTAGGGCTTTCAACCTATTGAGTGGACATATAATCCATTAAATATATGTTTTAGTTCTAATATTCATCTTTAGATACACAAGTCTAAGTGTATCTAGGTTTCATATATGTGTTGGTCATTCATTCCTTCCATTTAGGTATTGTAACATCCTCCTAATCCAATATCATTTCACTTTAATTTATTCCACTAAGGCTAGATTTATTTGTATCCCATAAGTATGAATATGTTTATATAATTTCTTTTTATATGTAATCATCATCAAATATGTATTTACATATGTGTACTTCTATGGTTAGTATCATATGAAAGAATGAGATAAGTATATTAGGTTAAATTCTTATGACACCCACATTTTTATATGTAACATACTTTGATATTTTTACTAGTTTCATTGATTATATCATGTTTGAATAGTATGTAAGGCTATATAAATTGGTACATAGTACATAACTATGTTTATATATGTGACTACAAGTAATTGATCGGACAAGTATGTTGGTATCGTTAAAGTTTCCTACTCCATTGGTTGTCTACATATCATTAACATTTAAGCTATTAATGGATTTACAATTAGTATAAAAAACATGAGAAGCTAACATATAGATAGGTGTTTTATATTGATCTTGGTAAATTAGTAATGTTTCTCCATACCTCATGGGCCATTTGTTGAACCTCCTAGTGGTAGCCAGAAGACACCCAATGGGCAGCTCCTTGAGGGGGTTAGAGTCCTAAAAGATCCACATGTTAAAGGTACAAATACTATATATTAGATAATGATGTCATACTTATTCTTCCTCTATGATTCAGACCTACGCTACTTGTCAGGGTTCCAAGAACCTCAAAACGTGGAAGGTGGAGGCACATGGAAGGATGGCTATTGAGAATAACCTAGGGAATTTGGGGTAATAGTTTAATCTATCGAATGCCATCGCTTAGAACTCTCATTGGTCCTCCAACAGGTCGCCAAGGTCAGGGTCCATTCCATACTACTCTTTGGAGAGGTCACTGAGTTTTCTAGATGTTTGTAAATCAATGAGAAGAATGGAAGAAGGAAGGTTGGTGTCATGTAGATCTACATAGAAGCTACACTCATCCTATACAACTACGTCTATGGCTTGTCTTCCACCAAGCATCTTGGCACCAAGTGAGGGGGCAGGCACCATGGTTAGGGTTTCGGGGGTGAGGCAAGGAGAGGTAAAGAGTGGATTAGAAATGTCAACTATTTGTGAGATCATCTATGCATACGACAACTCCCTATAATGACCTCTTCATATGGTAGTGCTAATGTCCAACATCCCAGGAAGTTGGCACAAAGGTGACGGTAGGGAAGTGGCTGACAAATCATCCTTTGTAGGTTAGTTCCATCCTAGGTGATGTTCACATGTAGATAAGGCATGATGCAGGGTAGGTAGGTTCTTGAGGGAGGTTGAGGAACATGGGGGGAATGTAACATCCCAGGATTTGAGGCCTTGGATAAAATGATCTTAAAAGGAATGATTGGACTACCCATGTCACCAAGGTGCACCTCCTTTTTAGGGAGCCCATTATGAAAGAATTGTGGTTAAGTGTGCTCAGCCCAGAATAGTACTAGGATGGGTGACCAGTCGGGATGTTTATCTTGGCTTGCGTGTGAGTGAGGACAAAACATGCAGTTAAGGCTAGTGGTGGTCTGTGGGGTCAGTTGTCATTTTTGAAACTCTACTAGAGCCTTGGGCATTGGGCCCAGATACTACAAATGGTATCAAATCCATAACCCCTCTAGAAGGTGGGGCCCACTTGGGTCTGTGGCATGCTAGTCTTTGAGTCGTGCGGTCCAAGCATGTTGGATAGGGCTATTTGTGGTGATGGAGCCACCCTTGCATTGGTAGTCATGATCAGGAGTTCGGTGTACATGGTCCATTTGTGTCTGCACTAAAATGTGGAGAGATTATGAGGACATATAGTTAGCCTTGACGAGGATGTCAAGAGTCTAAGTGGGGGAGATTGTAACATCCCAGGAATTGAGGCCTCGGATAAAATGATCTTACAAGGAACGATTGGAGTACCCATATGACCAAGGTGCACCTCCTTTTTAGGGAGCCCATTACGAAAGAACTCTATGGTTAAGTGTGTTGATCCCAGAGTAGGACTAGGATGGGTGACTAGTTGAGAAATTTATCCTGGCTTGTGTGTGAGTGAAGACAATGTGTATAGTTAAGGCTAGTAGTGATCTATGGGGCCAGTTGTTATTTCTGAAACTCTTGGGCAGTGGGCCTGAGTGTTATAGGGAAGGTATAGGTGGTGACATTTGGGGAAGGAGGAGAATTAGAGAAGGGAGATATGGAAGATTAAGAGAGGAAGGAAAATGTCTGACATCGACACTGGGAGGGTCATCATTGAGTCATTTTTTGGAAAGGTAATGGATAGAGAGAGGAGAATGAAAAGAGAAGGAAGAGCATGGTAGTTTATAGACTGCGTCAATAAAGTTTATGAAAGGGTTTAGAGGATTTGTGAGTAATGAGGTGTTACATAATGCTAGATTATTGAAGCAAGACTTCATATAAAATTAATGTGGTCAGTTAAGTTAATTATATTACTGTAAAGTAATATATTTCTTTCTTTAATTTAATTATGGGTGCAATTAACATCTAATTGATATGAAAAATGGTATTGTGAATAATCAGGATGTGGGGAAACTGAATTTGACATCAATTTTAACTTTTGAAAATTTTAGATATTAGATTTAATTGCTAGTGTACTAATCATATATTTAATGTATATACTCCTATAAATTACTAAGTTGTGAAACTATCGCAGATATCACTCCCTTTCTTTTATATCATATTCTTAAAAATATTTTAGAGTGTCAAATTAGAGGTGATCCTACTACTTGGTATTTTACACATTAAGTCTTATTATTTATTGTATCATAGTTATTATATCTTTAAGCTCTTCAAGTTTAAGGTATTTGTGAAACATGCTATTATTTGACCCTAATTAAACCTTGAATATTGTAAATCAAAGGAAAGTGGGGCCTAATGACATTGTGATCCAAGCATCCTATAGAAAAGGAGGTTAGCATTTATTCCTAGGTTTGAGTATGTTACACTTGCCCACATATCACTATCCAATGTCTTCTTGGAAGCACATCATATCTATGAGCAACATAGTTGTTGAGACATGGGTAGTGTTGGGAGACTTCAACAAAATGCTCTCCCCTAAGGAACAAAGTTGCAACAAGATTTACAACTACTCAAAAGCCAAATTGTTCTAGGAAACCATAATGGGGTAGGCCACAATGGTCTTAGAAACTATGGCATGAACCACACATGTAAATGTAGAGCTTTGTAAGAGAAGATTAATAGAGCAGTAGCAAACATACTTTTCTTCCAATAGCTTCCCTATTTTTGGCTGAACATTTTCCTAAAGCATAAACTGGTCATTGTTCTATACTAATTAGATCCATTGAAAGGAAATATTATGATCACAAGTTCATAGCTAAGGCGATGTGGTCACAAGGCAAAATTTTTAGCATGGTTCTTGAGAGGATTTAGGACAACAAACTAAAATTCAACAATGCACTTGTGAAGAGCAAAGGTGAGATAAGGAAAAGGGATAGTAACAAAACCAAAGAGTAAAGGAAAAGGAAAAATTAGCATCAAAACAATCTTAATTGATTATCAATCGCATAAAACCCCATCACATATGGTATTTGTATTAGTATGCATGTAAAAATGGATAGTGTATTAAAGAAAGGAGAAGAAGAGTGGAAATAAAGGAGTCACTTGGACTCGCTGAAGAATATGATGACAATACAAAATTTTACCACACTTATGTAAAAAGAATGGAAAAGGCATAATACCATCATCATGTTGATTGTTACCAGGGGGAATGGGTGACAAATGATTTTGATGTTCAATAACTTGTTGCTACTCATTTCAAAGATTTTCTTACTGAGCCACAACCAAACCATACCCATTTGGATATCAAGGGTATGGGAACTTTATCCTTGCTACAACTATGACATATATCTAATACTCTTATGGAGAATGAGGTTTTTTAAATCCTTCAAACCATCAACCCATATAAAGTTGCAGGTTGGGATGGTATCAATGACCTCTCTCTAAAACTAGATTGGATTAATGTCAAAGGGTCAGTACTCAACATGGTTTAACATGCATTTGGTGGAGGACAATTGTTCTAAACTCTATGTAATTCAATCATTGTGCTAATACCTAAGATAACTAAGCCAAACTTGTGAACAATTATGACCAATCCGACTAAATAGATTATGCTTAAAGCTTACTTATAAGTTGGTTTTTGAATGTAAAAGATTTCTTTACATATTGAATCTCACTAGAGTAGAGTAGATTTGTTCCTCAAAGGAAGATTATTGATAACATAGTAGTAGTGCAATAGTTAATTCACAACATGAAATAAAGAAGTGTTGCAAAGAATATTCCTATCAAAGTGGATCTATCGATGTCTAATGATAGGATGTCACATGCCTTTGTTCTAAATATGTTGAAACATCTCAAAGTTTCTACTTATATCATTCAGTATGTTATGAATTCTCTTAGTGTGGGAGAATGCTCCATCATATGGAACGGTAAGGCAATGGTGTCTTTCAAACCCAGTGGGGGTATGAGACAAGGTGACCCTTTGCCACCTATGTTTTTGTTGTGTGTTACAGAAGATTAGTCACATGATTAGAAACAAGACAAATGAGGGTGACTGGAAACCTATTCGACTCAATAAATGTGGAGCCCCAATTGTGCACCTTTTTTGTTGATGATCTTGTTCTTTTTGTGTGTTACTCAAATAAGAATTTAAAATTTATTCAAGAATTTTAAAATATTTGAGGAAGGATTCATCCAAGTTGTATCTATCACCAAGACAAGAGTCTTCCTTACACCTTTTGTGCCCAAATCAACAAGAAGAAGTAATCACATGTCGAAGTTTGTGGAGACCATTGATTTTGGTAAATAATTGAGTGTACCATTAATTCACTCAAAAGTGAACAAAATAACCAATTCAAAGGTTTTGTACAAAGTGGCCATGAGGATTAGTGCATGGTCTAAAAGATTATTATCACTTGCAGGTAGGATATGCTTAGCTAAGACCACATTAACTATGATCCCTTCTTACATTATGCAAGAATATTTACTTTTTTTAGCCATTGTGACAGAATCGATGGCACCATAAGACGGTTTATATGGGGTGGTAACCATAAAGCTCACCCATTGTCCCTAGTGTCATGGTACAATATCACCAGCAATAAGAAGGAAGTTGGACTAGGGTGAAGACCATGAGAGAATAAAATAAGGCCATTTTGCTCAAAAGTGCTTGGGAGATCAAAATAATAGAAATAGACAGTTGTTTCAAGGCATGAAGAAGAAATATAATATATCTGATGGTACACAAAGCATCAATGTAAATGACTAGAAAGAGCTGCATTCCAATGTAAGGAAATGACTAATTATAACTCCTAACTTATACCCATGAATGGGAAACATAGATAAGTGATGTGGGAATGGGGACATTTTGAATAACTATGCAATCAAGGATATATACCAAGACCTATGGGACTTAAAGGTTTGTAGTGTCATAGATGTTGAAGGTGATTGGGGCATATACTTCCAAAGATTGACTATCAAACTCAATCATCCAGTCCATTCTGAAATGGAGACTGCCAAGTGTCAATTGCAAGAAGGATATTCGATCTTGGAGTCACAATGAGAATGGGGACTTCAATATGAAGTTAGCCTACAAGTTACTCAGAGAATTTAGAAATATTAAGTCAGAAGGGGGAAGCGGGAACATTGGACAAGACATAGAACCAAATTAAAGTATTCATGTGGACTATATATCACAATGTGGTTCTCACAAACTAAAAGAGAGTAGTTGAGCACTTAGATATCATTGGCATGTGTGGAGTATGCAAAAGAGAGGAGACAACATTGAACACCCTACGTGATTTTTCCATAATCAAATGGTTTGGGATAGCCTTATACCTAACATCAATCTAATGTTGTTTTATGGAAAGGATCTCTATGATTTGTTGGAACTTAACCTAAATATAAACAATCAACATAGATACATGTTTTGGATATCCTATTAGAATATATAGAAGTGTAGAAATAGTCACATACTCAAGAACATTATTAACAAGTTAGTCATGTCATTAAGGAGAATGATATGACGGCTAAAGCTTGGGCCAAAGAAGAAGCTAGATAAACTCACGTAGTTTCACACTATTGGAAAAGGACAAAAAAGGGTGAGGTTAAGATAAACATTATTACTATTTTGAATAAGAAGAAAGCATTTATAGAAGTGCTTATAAAGGATGATGGTGGAAGATGGAAAGGTGGATGTGGAAGAATCACTGTGGATTTATTGTTGAAGTGGAGTTGAAGGAAAATGACTTGGCATATAATATTACAAATGAGAGCAATTATCCACAACTCACTACTAGAACAGACAACTAGATATCAATAGAGATATTGAAGTACAATTGACAATCTAATTTGAGTATAGCCAATGTATTAGAAGCATTCAAAGGAGCATTGCAAACTTGGGTCTTGTGATGTTTAACTGAGGAGAATGCAACAAAGTGGAGGATTTTAATGTCCCGGGACTACTAGGATGGGTGACCAGTCCATAAGTTGATCCTGGCTTATGCACGAGTGAGGACAAAGCACACAGTTAAGGCTAGTGGTGGTCTCTAGGGCTAGTCATCATTCTTGAAACTCTACTAGAGCCTTGGGTAGTAGGCACGGGCATTACAAATGGTATCAGAGCCAACTTCATCTAGTAGATGGGGCCCACATGGTCCTCTGGCATGCCATTTGATTCATGCGATCCAGGCATGTTGGGAAGGGCTATTCATGCTAATGGGGCCACCCTTGCACTAGTAGCCGTGATCGGGAGTTGGGTGTAGATGTCCATGTTGGGTTTGCATTGAATGGGAAAACATTATGAGGCCATATAGATGAACCTTGACAAGGAGGTCAAGAGTCTAAGTGGGGATGATTGTAACATCCCAAGATTTGAGGCCTCATATAAGATGATTATAAAAGGAATGATTGGACTATCCATATCACCAAGTGCACCTCCATTTTGGGGATATCATCACTAAAGAACTCCATAGTTAAGCATGCTCAACTTGGAGTTGTACTAGGATGGGTGACCAATCAGAGAGTTTATCCAGGCTTGCACATGAGTGAGGACAAAGTGTGTAGTTAAATCTAGTGGTGGTCTGTGGGACCAGTCATCATTCATGTAACCCTGCTAGATCCTTGGGCAGTGGTCATAAAAGGATGGACTAGCCAATTACTCCAAAAACACCATACTAGTCTTTTCAACTACATAAGACCACTAGATAAGATTTGGAAATTTTTGACCCATGGTAACTGTAGTAGTAGTAGTAGTAGTAGTATTAGTAGTACCAAGTTTATATCTATGTCAAATCCTTGTAATTGTAATTCTGAATTAAGTTTTCTTGTAAGAGGAGGGTGAGACTTTTAAAAACCTATTGAATTCCCTAAAAAAATAAAATTCATCAAGTCTGGGCATTGACAAAGATAAAGATTTATATATGAGAGCCTTGAGGTGTTATTATATGTTCCTCACATTCAACTATTGATGCACACCAAAACTTCACTTCTGGCCTATAGCCAAAATCTCATGAGTAGCTTTATGCTTATAGACATGAGATATGAAGGCATGTAAGAGTTGTTGGTTTCTTCAAAGTAGAAATGCAACAAAAATAAACAAATTCCCAAAAGTCTCTAAAGAATAATCAATGTAATAAACCAATATCTTATTAGATTTTCAAGATATAAACAATATAGAGGTATAAGTTTAGAAATTTTGATGCAAAAGATAAAAATAGATTATTACATTTTTGATATCTTGTTTATTCTTTGGGTCAAATCTCAAGTGAAATCTAGACACTTTGATCTTATCTCAGGTTGCATGAGCATCAACATCTAGACTCTACTAGTGGTGGAATGGCATAATCTATAGCACCTTGGTGGTGCCAAAATACTTCATCTTGTAATCCTATCTTGGTGGAAAAACACTTTATTTAGCAATAGAGCATTGATGGTTCCATCAATAGACATGCGGCAACTCTCTTTAACAATATCAATCACACACGGGGTCCCTCTTATGGATGGAATTATTTTCAAGGTGATGTCAGTATTAGAACATTGTTTTTTATGGTGGAGATGATCTCCAAAAACTATACCCTAATACTATAGGTGTTCTTCCAAACAAGTTTTCCATGCAAACTCATCACTACAGTTCTCACAAGGACCTTCAAGAGGGTCTAGAGTTTCTAGGCCCATCTCTATCTTTATCACTCTCACTACAGTTTTTGTTAGGGATTCTCAGACATTGGAGGAAACAATGACAAATTGAAGTTGAAAGTTATGAATCTGCTCTCGGATCATATTGGTAGTGGGTGAAGAGTTTAGGGTTTCCTAAACCCATATTATCTAGACATGGGTGTCACATATTTGGTTATCCATCAAATCACAATCCAACTACCTTAATAATCAGTGTTAAGGGGATTAATGTGCTTTCTCAAAGTGAACTAGATGATACACAACATATGCATTAGTGAACCATAATCTCACTTTATTAATGGTAAATTAAAGGTTTAAAAAAATTGTCTCAATGCAACTTGGAAATAAAGATACAAGAAACTAACTAAAGGAAACTATATCATCCCTTTTATTAATAACAACCCTCATGAAGTTATTATTTGGTGATACTTGTTGA
Organism: Alisma plantago-aquatica; assembly: GCA_963693085.1. Classification (NCBI taxonomy): domain Eukaryota; kingdom Viridiplantae; phylum Streptophyta; class Magnoliopsida; order Alismatales; family Alismataceae; genus Alisma; species Alisma plantago-aquatica. The sequence goes on along the minus strand of OY856415.1, from coordinate 649,081,516 downwards.
ACATTCCATGCATGTCAAAAGTGTGGATAAAAATATCATGGAAATCCTAGTTATTCACTTAGCATTACCTAAAATAAAAAAACTAGACTATGTGATTGAAAATGCAACAGTACACTAGAGATTAAACAACACAATTATCTTTTACATGAAAATAATGTGTGTGGGGGGGCTTATAATGAATGTAAAACAATTCATTATCAAGAAAAATTTGTCAAACTAAACTTTTCCTTTTAAATGAATTCTTCCATTATGTTTTAGGTGTATGCAGACACAAATACTCCTAATAATGAGGGGCAATCAAGAATTTTGAAGAGATGTAATATTCTATTCAAGAAGGGAAATCAAACATGCTCAAGGCATGGCCTCTCTAAACAAGGTCAATCAAGGTGTTTGAAGACATGGCATTTTTATCCAAAGAAGGGAGATAATAAGTGTCAAAAGACATGGCCACATCAAAATGTGAATGGAAATTAACAATAAAACTGAAGTGGATTTCTTATTTATATTTAAGGTTCATCAACACAAATGTCGCAAAATTGAAAATTGATCAATAGGTAGCAATATATCATCCAATATACATAGCCAATTAGCACACCAGAAAAAGACTGCATACCAGGCTTATATTCTCAATATCACTAGTCAAGTCAAGTAAGTGTACATTGATGCAGTCCTAATTTAGGGCTCCATATTGTGTCTTATTGCACTTCAATCACATCTAAATTTGTTATATTACATGTTATTTCCCTCAATATGCATATTTCTATCAAATGCACTTCTGGGTGTTCTTTGCATGTTTTTTAGGTACTTGGACTATGATTGGATGGACGAGAGAGAGGGGATGATCCTAGGGTTTCTCTACCCTTAAAGAGGCCCACAGTGCTTTCAAAGGATCCCTCAACCTACCCCTAGTGGCCAAGATTCAACTCAAGCAAAGAAATCCATGGATGACAAAGATGAAGTGCAAAGTGAATCTAAAGACCCCAGTACGGTCGTGGTGCTGAGGAATGCCTGTGGTGACCAAGTAAAAATCATGGGAAAATCAAAGACTCAACAAGGCTACGTCAACCTCACGACCACGTTCGTGCTAAGGAGACCTCAAAAGGGTCATGCTATACAGCATGGTCGTGCTACCAAATATCAAAACATGTGTATTGAAGAGAATGAAATCCATCACAATCACCCAACACAGTCATGCTACCCAGCACAGTCGTTCTACCTAGACCCCACCATGATCATGTTCCCCATCATGGTCATGCTACCAGCCTCCATTCCCCTACTTACAACTCCTCATTGTCCACTTCTTCAGAGCGGTCATTCCCTCTTTGCATGGCCAGGCTACATCCCACCCAGCACGGTTGTGTTGCCACCCAAAACCTAATTTTTTCTAGATTGTGCTACCCATTTTGCACGCACTTAACCTAGTTCTTCCCCACCACCTATATATACAAGGGTGGCCATTGTATCATGAAGGATATGCAGTCTTACACCCCCATAGCATTCATTTCTACCTTCATTAGTGCATTCAAGAGCTCCCACCTACTACCACCTACTTCCAATCTATTTCCATCTTCTTCAATCTCAAAACCCTAGTTTTCTAGGGTTTTGGCTACTTCCACCACCCTTTCCACGCCATATTGCCACCAAGGAGGGAGGAGCTCGTTCTCTTGCTTCTAGAGGTGAAGGAGAAGAAGATTTTCCATGAGCTCCATTGCTTTTCTTTCTTCTCCTACCTCTTCTTTTGCTCTTTTTTGCACTATGAGTAGATAAGCCCTTGGTGGTGGGATGTTTGGGGTTAAAATTCTACTTTTATACCATGTCAGGGGAATATAACTTGTAGACTTCATATTTTTGTTCTATGGTGTTTTATTTCTACTTCAACCTTATTTACCATGTTTCTTCTTGCGGTTTGTGCTTGAAAACACAAATTGCTTGATGTTTTACGCTTGAAACCACCTAGATCTAAGAGAAGATGGCATATGTGAGGATATTTTGTGAATTTTCCTAGGCCCAACTAGTGGATCCCTATCTAGAACCCCATCTTCCCACACATATATCCCTTCTCTCCTAGGTGTGAGATCTGAGTAGCTAGTGTAGGAGTGTTTAGTGTAATTGCCTAGTTTTCTAAAAGCTAGATGGTGAGTAATGTGAGGTGAAATACCCTAAACTTTACTCCCCATTCCTACATTTGGCTCCCAATTACACTAAGGATTCCCACCCTAGAGACCTAGGTTAGTCAGATCCTATTGGAATCACACCTAAACCTTAGTTAAATTGAGCCTTGTAAGGATAGGGTGTCGAGGGTGTAGTTCCCCTTCACACATATCCATGGCCAACTAATAGTTTAAGGTGATTCCACTACATTATGGTAGTTGTTTGGTTTTGTAATCTAAAATGAATTGTTCGGTTTTCATGTTATATCCTTCCTCCAATTAGAACCCTAGTAACATCCCCAAATGGCCCACCTCTCTTTAATTTGCTTTAAATTCTCAATTAATCTCTTTTCTAGGTCATGCTAGTTTATTTTGTTACTTTGTTATTTAATTGCCTTGTTTTGGATAGTTAGGTCTTGCTATAGTAGTAAGTTCTCTTTTGAGCTTGTTAGTGCCAATTTTTATAGTTAGTTCTAATCTAGGTCATTAATTTCTTTAGTGTCTAACTTGCTTAGGTAGTGTAACTTAGTCTTAGTCCTATGATTTTGTTTACATAGAACTAACTAGAACTAACTTGTTTAGGGTTAAAATAGGGTTTTGCTTATTTTCCTTCCTTTCTTTCTTTCTTGCATGAAACCTTAGTGTAATCAAACTAAAACCAACATCAAGCCCTAAAAACCCTAATCTCCACTTTAGGGACATAGCTTAATCTAACTTAGCTCTAGTGCCCCCTCTCTCCATGTGGATCGACCCCTCACTTGCCACTCACCTATACTATAATATGATCTTATGCACTTGCGGGTGATATATTTTAGTCTATGTGGATGTGTTAATATAGGGCCCATTATAAATTCAAAAGATCCCAAGTGTGTCTCTAGTGAGTGTTGGGATTGGATCTATTCATAACTCAACTGAGTAATGTGTAGTCCCAAAGCTCTAGGTAAAGTCTCATCAAGCTTTCTAGCACCATTTTTGGGGAGAGAGGCACTCAGCCTAGCTAGTTAGTGTAGCTTTGCTCTTCTTACTTCCCTCATCATTACTATTCTTTATTCTTTTTTTTACTTTTGCATACTTGTCTTCTAAATTAGCTCTTGTTGTTTGTTTGTGCCTTGTGCATGTGATAGTTGTGCATGCTTGGGAGACACTTGATTTCTACTAACTTGGTTCTACTTGATCAGAAGATAGGTTGAAGGAAACATCAGCATAGGCTTAGACAACTTCAAGAAATTGAGATGGATGGTCAACATCGTGACGGAAGGGGAGTCAATCCTCCGCCACCACCCAAGCCCCTCCATGAGTACTTCATTGCGGGAAACTATACATATCCCATTGCCACCCTAGTTAATCAAATGTCCGGTCAACAATTATCCATTCCACCAGCCCTCCTTGGACTTTTACCCACCTTCTATGGTCTGGAGAATGAGAACCCATATCACAATGTTGACGCCTTCTTGGAGACGTATTCCACATTCCACACCCCCAATGTGACTGATGACTCAATCAGGAGGACCTTGTTCCCCTTCTCACTCAAGGAAAAGGTTAAAGAATGGTACATGTCAAATTAGGAATAGGTTACTTGGGTAGTTTTGAAGAATGAGTTTCTAAAGAACTTTTATCCTATCCCCAAGTTGACACAAATGAGGATGTACATCACTTCTTTCATGCAGAAGGAGAATGAGTCATTCCATGAGACATGGGAGAGGTTCCAAAAGTTGCTTGGAGATTATCTCACCATGAAGTACCCATCTAGTATCTTGTGCAATCCTTATACACTAGTCTATCTGAATTGGGTCAATTGGTTGTTGACTCCTCTTATGGTGGAACCTTTATGGCCAATCCCCCAGAAGAGTCATGGCCTCTCTTCAAGCATCTAGCTGCAAAATCACCTCATCGGGATTCTAGCATGGGTGTACATTGTGATAGGAACTGGACTCCTCCACGTTTTCCTACCACTCTAGCTAGGAATGATACACACCCCCAAATGATGAATATAATAGCTAATATAATGAATTTTAAGAAGAATCAAGGTGGGATCTCTACTAGCCAAGCCGCTATGGCCATGAAGAGGTGAAAGCTCTACATGATTTTAGCAACTGCAATCACCAAGGGCCTGTGTCATGCACCTACACCAAAATGGAGAACCACCCAAACTTCTATTGAAAGTAAGGGGAAGAAGGATAGGTACGGCCAAGGCAACACCAAGGACCAAGAAATAGATTGAGGTTTGAAGAAGAAGTCCTTGGGAGATGGAAGAATCTAGATGAAGTAAAGAGGGATGTGTCTTCCCATGGGAAAACAATTAACCACCTTGAGAATAGTCTAGATCAAATCTCCCTTTCACTTGCCCTCCATGAGGAAGGAAGACTCCCTTCTCAAACCATGGCCAACCTAAATAGTGATAGTAGTTTCATGAGTGCTCATCAAGGCATGTATGTTCCACCTCAAGGGCAAGTAACAACTTTGCAACAATATCAATGTCCTTCTAACTCATATGCCCGTCAACCACCACAACCCTCTTCAACTTCAAACACACTTCACAACCACCACCACAATATCTACCACAACAACCACTCCCATACCAAGCACCTCCACAACAACCTCCTCAACAGCCACCTTGCATCCTCCAAAATCCTAATCTACCTCATCAAAGAGCACCACCACCACCACCATCATCCTCATGATCTCCCCCTCTTTCCTATGAGCAAGTGAGCATGTTTTCCATTATATGGGTCAAGAAGGATGTTGAAGGAATCATGGAGAGAAAGAATAAAGTGGCCAAGTAGAATGATAGAAAGATGTGGCCGGAAAACTCTTGTGAAGATGCTAAGAGCATCAAAGGTTCTATTGTCCTATTTTTGTGTATGAGTGCCCAATGCACCAAAGTTCTTGCTACACCATCCTCCTATGAGAAAATACCACCAAGTCCCCAACCATTTCTTGAGAAGATGATGCTAGGTATCCCACCTTCAGTTGAGCTGATGATTCCCGCTATCTCACCTTTTCTTGGGGATGCATCCCCGTGTGTTCTAATGTTGTTTGAAAAAGAAGAATATGTTGTCCCACATTTCCATGAAAGTGTCAAGGGAACCAAAGATTTGATGTTCTATCCCTATTGAAGGATATAACACATTATGTACGACCCCTCTTGGAGTTGATAACAACACAGGCTCCACGCTAATAGTTAAATAATACTCCCATGTTGTCACAAGGTCCACAACTTGTTGTAGAAGACATTGATGAAAGTGGTTAATGTTTTTATGATGCTTTATAAGACCCCTTCATCCAAAAAGAACATGGTCATATCATGATGTTTCTTAATGCCTTAAAGCAAGGAAAGGAAAGCATCATAGACTCATGTCTTTCTTTAAAGTTTCTTGCAACAAGAAGGCAAATATGATGATGCCACCCAAAAGGATTGTAGCAACAGAGCAAGTCAACTTCATTCTTGACTACCCATTCTCCAAACAGAGCAAAGATTTGGGTCTCCCTCTCATTCCTTGTTACATAAACTATCAATTTGTGGAGCACACACTACTTGATCTGGGCTCGAGTGTGAACAATATTTTGTATATCTTGTTTGTCAAGCAACGTCGAGAAGGAATGAAACCTACGGATTGTATTATATTGCTAGACGATGGATCCAACAAGACACCTATGGGTATGGTAGAAAATATAAGGATGGATGTGGATAAGAAATGGAGTGTCGGATACCCAACATATTTTCTTGTGAAGGACATGAAGCCAAAGGATGGGAAGAACTTTATCATCTTAGGGAGGCCATTCTTATGCATATTGGATGTGGAGATCAAAGTGCAATTCGGCATCATGACAGTCTCTTATATATATTCATGTTCACTATTGAGGAAAGGCAGAACATAATGGTTGAGTACCTTTGCAACAAATTGGACTATACTAACTTTCATGAGAGTTGGATGGCAAGTAATAGCTATAGAACCTTGCATGTCCCCTTGGTTGAAGATCGTGTGGTAAAAATTTTGGAGAGGGTCACTTTGGATGAGGAGGACACCTTGGGTGTGGACGCATGATGGTGGAAAGAACAACAAACCTAGTTGAAGGCTCTAAACTTAGCACTAGTGGGAGGCAACCCACTTTGGTTTGAGACTCTCAAAACCCCTTTATTTTGTTATAATTTGGTTTTTCCAAGAAATACACACACATGTTATACTTGAAGGTTTCTCAATTTGTGAATCATGTAAGTACAGGTACAATGGAGGAAAGATGATGTATGAAGGAGTTGACCAAGGAGAAGACTAAAATTGAAAAGAAAAATGAAGATTACTAAAATATCTATAGAAAGGAGTATATCACGGCCGTTCCACACAACACGGTCATGTTGCTGGAAAGCCAGAAGGGTCGTTTTGCATAGAATAGTCATTGTCACCCTACCTTGCTCACTTAATGCTACATTTATCGCTCCATCTCTTAGCATTTGTATACCACGACTCCATACCCTTTACCCTACTATTCTAAACTTGTATTTCATGTTGAGGACAGCATGTTTAAATGTTTGGGGTGGTAGGTAGTAAGCCCTTGTTTTGCTACACATTCCTCAATATTCCTTGTTCTAATTTTTTTTTGAGATTATCAAATAGTCTAACTAACTCTTATACTTGTCAATTCATACTTTGTCTATTTGTTTTGACACACATGTCATGTAGTTTAATTTTATGAATTTTGGCATAACTTTTTCAAAAAAAAAATTCTTTTCATGTCATGCATTGCATCTCATGTAGATTTTTGGTAATTTTTGTGTGTTTTAGCTATATTTTTCTTTCTTTCTACTTTTTATCATCTAAATGTAGGCTTAGAAGTGATTGAGCGCAAGTTGGCACCATTTTGTCCAATTTTTCTCAAATTTGGAATGTCTTGCCCAAGTGCATGTTTTGACTCAATCTCTAGTTAATGAATTAAAAATGTTGAATTCATGTAACATTCTTATGTTCAATGTAAGAGCATGTTTTGACTCAATCTCTACTTAATGAATTGGAAATATTGATCTTTGACAAATGCATGTTACATCCTTATGATCTATTGCTAAATGGTCTTAATTGTTGACTTTCTACATGTGAATCACTTCTCTCACGCTTGTGAATTGTTCGGTGAAATTGTGATTTAAGAAATCTATGAACGCTTAGGGTTTGTGGAATCTCATGATAAAAGTATGAATTTCATATTGCTCACTCATGTAGTGTGACATTATTTGGTGAAGTGTAGGAATTATTTTCATGCAGTAAATCTTATGCTGAATCCCACACTAATGACCCCTCTTTGACTCACTTTTCTTTCATCATTTCTTATCCCTATACCTCATGAAAGGATGCCAAAGAGAAAATATTCAGCCTTGGACACCTCCAAAAGTTTGAGGTGGACATATCTATATCTTCTTGCTTCATTCTCACCACCATATGCCCTATCTACACTAAGATCAAAGAAAAATAAAAAAAAATAAAAAGAAAAGATGCTCCTATGTAATAGCATCTATATAAATAAAAGATGAGTTGTCCTATGTAATATCAGTCCAACCCCTTACCGCAACCCTTTCTTCTTTTGGCATGCCCATTGAGCTAGGAAACATTAAACCTAGCTCATTTTACCCTTTTTTGCAGCCACGTAGGTCACTTGGTGTGTATTTACATATGAGATTGAATGCATGAAAGTAAAATAGCACTTCTAGTCATCTTTAAATATCACCACCATGAAACGGTCTACTCGGAGCTACGGGAAAGCCATATGTATTGATTGTGTATTCTATGCCTAATATGTGAAGTTTATATGATCAATGCTTTAATCATGATTGGTTTGTGAAAGAAGAGAAGAGAGAGGTGGGATACATGTACTTAGTCACAATTAACCCCATTTAGTAAATAATCATTTGTTACAATGCATTTATCATTCTTGTTTATTGAAAAAACTAAAGAGAGATTAAGTTGAACCATACTTGAGGACAAGTATGTTTCAAATTTGGGGTGGTGATGCAGCCCTAACTTAGGGATCAATCTTGTATCTTATTGCACTTCAATCACATCTAAGTCTATTAGATTGTTTTTATTTCCATCAATATGCATATTTCTATCAAATGTACTTATGGACATTCTTTGCATGTTTTTCAGGTACATGGACCATGCTTGGATGGATTAGAGAGAGAGAGAGAGGATGATCCTAGGGTTTCTCTACCCATGGAGAGACCCACAGTGAGTTAAAAGGCTCCCTTAACCTACCCCTAGTAACCAAGAGTCAACTCAAGAAAATAAATCCTTGAATGAACAAAGATAAAGTGTAAAGTGCAGTCAAATACCCCAGCACGACTGTGGTGCAAGGAACGGTCGTGATGGCCAAGAAAAAAATCATAGGAGAATCACAAACTCAATAACACAACAGCAACCTCACCACCATGGTTTTACTAGCCAACATGGATGTGCTAAGGAGCCCTCAGAATGGTTGTGCTATCTAGCACAGTCGTGCTGCCAAAGATCAAAACAGTCATGTTGAAGAGAATGACCACCATCCCAGTTACCCAACACAGCCGTGCTACCCAACATGATTGTTCTACCTAGCCCCCACCACAATTGTTCTACCCAGCATGGCTATGCTACCAGCCTTCATTCCCCCACTTTTCAACCTGTCATTTTCCACTTCCTCATAACGGTCGTTCCCTCATAGCACGGTGTGCTACCTCCTACCCACTATGGTCATGCTGCCCAACACGACTGCACCGCCATCCAAACCTAATTTTCTCTACACTATTCTACCCATTTTGCCCCCACTTAACCTAGTACTTCCCCATCAACTATATATACAAGGGTGGAGGATGTAGCACGAAAGCTAGACATTATTACACCACCATAGCATTGATTTCTACTTTCCTTAGTGCATTCAAGATATTCCACCTACTCCCACCTACTTCAACTTCATTTCCACCTTCCTCAACCTCAAAAACCCAGTTTTCTAGGGTTTTGTCTATTTCCACCACCCTTTCCATGCCATCTTGCCACCAAGGAGAGAGGAATTTGTGCTCTTATTGTTGGAGGTGAAGGAGAAAGAAGATCGTCTATAAGGTCCATGGCTTTTCTTTCTTCTTCTACCTCTTATTTTGCTCTTTTTTGCACTATGAGTAGTTGATCCCTTTTTGGCGGGATGTTTGGGGTTAAAATTATACTTTGATACCATGTTGGGGAAATATAACTTGTAAAGTATATATATTCACTCTATGATGATTTCTTTCTACTTCTACCTTATTTCCCATGTTGCTTCTTGTGGTTCATGCTTGAACACATGAATTGTTTGATGTTTAATGCTTGAAACCACCTAGATCTAAGAGATGATGGCATATGTGAGGCTATTTTGGTATCTCCTATGTCCAACTAGTGGACCTTCCCATACATGTATCCCTTCTCTTACTCCTAGGTGTGAGATCTAAGTAGCTAGTATAGGAGTGTTTAGTGTAATTTCCTATGAGTTTTCTAAAAGCTAGATAGTGAATAATGTGAGGTGAAATATCCTCACCTCTACTCTCCATTTATACCTTTGTCTCTCAATTACACTAACGGTTCCCACCCTATAAACCTAGGTTCATCAAATCCTATTGGAATCTCACCTAAACCTTAGTTCATTTGCTCTCTTAGCTAGTGCTAGTTTAGTTAATTTCCTTAATTGCTTTGTGAGTTAATTGCCTTGTTTTGGAGAGTTAGGTCTTTCTAGAGTAGTTAGTATCTTTTTTGATCTTGTTAATGATAATCTAGGTCCTTAATTACTTTAGTTTCTAACTAGCCTAGCTAGTATAACTTAGTCTTAGTCTCTTACTGTTACAACTCGTTCCTATCTTTGCTGGTAATCCTAGAGATTTAAGATAATCTTAAAGATTGTCATATGCTTTTGTTAGTAATATTCTATGTTGTGCTTTATATTAACTCTAGTGACCTTAAATACTTTTTTGGGCAACTCATAGTCATGACATAAGCATACTATAAAGATCTGAATTAGAGTTAAGATAGCATTAACCCATACATGTGTGCAATAAGAGAGTTAATGACATTGGAGGAAATAATTAATAAATGATTTTTCATTTCATAATTTTTTCAAAATAATATTTTAGGATTATATATAATTTAAGTATGAATCCAAAAAAAAAATAATGAACCAAATCGGAGTTAAAATGAGAGAGTTATGCCCTTTTTAGTAAACATATATAGAACACCGCGACCGATGCTGCGTCGACACCGCGACCGTGGTCGACACCATGACCCACGATGCTGCGTCAACATCGCGACCCGTGATGCTAGTACCGCAACCCCTGACACTGCATCAACACTGTGACCGTGGCCGATGCTGCCCAGGATAGCAAATCGTAAAATGATCTTATCTCGAGCTATACTTATCCATTTTCAACGAAATGAAGTGTGTTGGAACTGTGATTCAATCATCTATCATTCCAGAGGTAAGTAGTTTTATCCATCGATTCTTCCTCCTAAAACCTGATCCAACAAATTTGAGGTTTGGATTAACCTCTGTCTTCTACCTTCAGCAAACCTTGTTTAGCGTTGAAAGGAAGAAGAAACCGAAGATTTTGCTAGAGTTTTCAATGAAACGAAGTGTGTGTGATTCAATCATCTATCATCTCAGAGGTAAGTAGTTTTATCCATTCATTCTTCCTCCTCATCATTTCCCCTTCGTCTTCTACCTTCAGCAGACCTCATTTAGGGTTGAAAGGAAGAAGAAACCGTAGATTTTTCTAGAGTTTTGATATGAATTCGAGATCTTCAGAGATGGGCTATGTTTTTAAGGTGTTTTCACAGCTTAGGGTGAGTGGGTACTTCCTTTAAACAGTAGATTGCATGAAAATGAGTTAAATTATCAATAATATTCAATTGATAAGTATGCGAGTACAAACCCTAAGTTGCCTTTTTGATCAAGCTTTTGCAAGATGATATGATATGGATTATTCCTCTGTTGTGATGAATTTCATATTATGAAATTACATTAGAAATGATTGCAATCCATCTAAATGAGAATTCTTAAAGTAATTGTAGAGGTTACATGATTATACTGAAATCTAAGATTTTTGGTTATGACTGAAATTGTTGTATAATTGAATAAATAAGTTTGCCCAGTTGAATCTCCTTGGTTACGAATGATTGTTTTATTTGTGTGTGTATTATTTATACGTTAGATAAGATCTTGGTTTCCATCTGATGATATCAATGTTTTCTTGATATATCAATAAGAGCATGGAAACCCTAGTTCAGCTCATTACATGGTTTCATATATATATATTCAAATATATGTGAACTACTGAGAGCAATTCTTATTGAATGATTTTATGATGTATTCAATCCTTATGTGATTTATGTGATAAGTGAATGAGGTAAATGAAACTCTAATGATAGGGTGTTCAGTGAAATAAGTATTGTGATATCAATGTTTCTCAGTTTGAGATGTGGTGATGTTGAACAGTTCATTTGGGGTAAATGTTATCAGATGGTTTATGAAATGAATAGTTTACAAAGATGAACTAAGATATGTTGATGTGATGATTGAATTGTGAATTTAAAGAGTGAATTAGATATGTAGATGCCTTGAACACTGTAGAATCCTCACAGGATGAGGCCTGTGATGTGAGGAGGAAATGGCTTCCCCACTAGAGGTAGTCCAGATCGAGGCAAGGTAGAGTGCACCAGTAGGGTATGGGGGTCTTGACCAGTAGGGCAGATTCCTTACAATTGTGTGGTACCCAACACCAACTGGGGATGTCGGTGGTACATGTGTTACATGTTGAGTGATTAGTGGTCAGTAAGTCCATTGATGCACAATAAGCCTGAGGGCTTTGACTCACCGCCTGAGTACCCATGTTGAGAGGTGGAGTCTGAGATATCCATCCAGTCCCATTAGCTGCCAAGAGGCAGATGTGTCAAGGCCCGCTGCAGATGGGGTCTTACTCAAAAGATAGGCTTAGGAACCCAGGCATGCTTCTAAGCCTTGTATAGTGAGATCGTAGCTTGTTGTGATTCTTTCACATGTTGTGGTACACCACATGTGGGTTCAGGGCATAATAAGATGAATGAGAGGTTAACTGAGTGTGTACAGTTATTAAATTATCCTTTGTTTATTTCTGAGTTATTAGTTCTCTTTGAGATTAATCAAGCATGTTCATATATTGATTCACTGTTGTAGATATCCAGAGTATCTTAACATATTTACATTTGCGAATGATTAATCTCTTTAAAGCTTACTGCTATTATAATTGATATCAGTTGCTCAATAGTATATCTACAATTATATAAGTGCTTTAAACTATTTCTTTGAAGTACTCATTCACTGAGCGAGTAGGCTCACCCCTCTACTCACAATTTTTAGGAAAATCACGTGAACTTGAAGAAGTTCAATGCATCAGAGTAGATCTACCATAGTAGTTAAGTATGGGATTAGTTTAGTTTAGTCGGTCCCTATCACTCTAGGTCCTTGTATAGATGTGAGAGAGTTGTAAATGATGTTTTGTATCTTTGTTTCCTTAATAAGAGAGAATGTATCTGATTATCATGTCATATGTACATCGAAGTGTGAGAAATAGAATGAATGTATGGATGTGTATCATGAATGTTGAGATCATATTAGAGTAATCAAAGTTTAATTCTCTTGTAAAGCTTATTTATGTGATTGAATGTGAGGAAATAAAGAGTTTGAAATAAAGAAAAGGAAAAAAAAGTTGGGAGTGAACTTTGTATTAAGTAAAATTCCTCAAGATCATGCCCTAATCTCATGATTAGTGGTAATCGTGGGATGTGGGTGTGACAAGCTTTTGTATCAGAGCTTAGGCTAAGTCATCAGGGACCATTAGGATAGAAATTCAGAGTTATAAGTGTGGCAGATTGTAGGTGATGTGTCTATAGCTCTGGGAGGTCTGAGTATTTAGCTACCCTGGCTCGATATCTGAATACTTAGGTTGATAAGTATCAAGCTACTCTGTCTATTCTTCTTTGAATGCCCTGGCCAGGCATGTAGTGGGAGGATGGGCTAGAGAGAAACCCTAGAAATATTAGGGTTAGGAGACCAGAAAGTAATGAAGGATTAAGATCTTAAACATAGAATGTGATACAACTCTTGATTTATATTGCTTCTTAGCTTGGAGATCAATAGAAATGATCATATATATATATATATATATATATATATATATATATATATATATATATATATATATATGAATTCATATTATCAGTCTGTAGATTATGTATGGTTCTTTTAGATTGTTGTGTATCATGAAGTTGATTCAGTTATTTTTTTATATCAAGTAGACCAGAAATTATGTTAAAATGAGTTTTCCCTAAGTGGATATTCTTTCCACAAGTTTGAGATTAATAGGAGTTGGTTAATCTTGAGTAGATCTTGGCTTCAGGACTGTAGGTTCAGCCTGGTCCGGCTGGTAGGATGCGTTACTGGGATCCAATGACTCCTATTAACAATATAATAAGAGTAGACTCTAGATAAATTAGACCCACATCATAGTGAGAATGTGCATACACTAAGATGTTGAAACATATGGGAAAGATTAGAATCAGATTAAGTGTAATGATTAGTAATATATGAACTCTAAATATGAAATATGGAAAAGATATGAGAAAAGTATGTAAGGCCCAAGATAGTAAGAAACAATCATGAGGAATGGATTATATAATGCAGTACAATGCTTTTATGTACTCCAAAGCAAAGGCAAAATAGAAGAAAAGAGTTGAGTATACAATAAGTATATAGAAGTGAAGAGTCTTCAGAAGAGTTAAAGTAAAGAGAATTGGATGAACATGTAAATCATAAGACTAGAATAAAAAACTTAGTTGAAACAAAGAGAAATGTTAGACATGATGAGCTTGATTAAGGAATGAGGGTTACGACATAATTGAGAGCATGGAATGTATACCTTTATTATGAAGTTTAATACATTCATCCTTACTACCTTTGGATTCCAAGTCTCTATAGAACAACAAACTAGTTTCTAAAAGAAGAACAAAAGTGTAGCTTAATAAATGAATAAGTCATACAAAGGTAGACTATATTCAAGAAGGAAAAACTTGATTGAAAGAGAAACTAAGTTTGACCCATGCATGAGTCGTTTGATTTAAAATGAAGGATATGTAATGTATTAAACATGAGGTGAAACTAGTAGAGAGATTATTGATTTGGAATTTCAACTTCACATTAGTAGAAGGATAAAAAGAAATTTGTGCAACATGGTATACATGATCTTACACATGAATAAGAAACATGATCATAAGAGAAAATTAGAAGTTAAAGATGACAGGTTGAAGAGTAGTATATGGTAAGAGGATTATGGGAAGTAAGGAAGGGCTTGAAACATGATGGAGTAATATATATTATAAAAGAAAGAGGTTAGGAGATTCAAGCAAGTGCTAATTAGTCAAGTATCCTTGTTGATAAACAATTAAACCTAAATATGAGAAATGTATTAAGGGAATGTTTGAAGATAAGAATTCTAAGTCTCGGAATCATCTTCTCTTTCATATCTTCCTTAATGAGAGCAATGTGGGAATGAAGTGATAAGAAAATAAATCATATATGATGCATAACCACCATGGTAGAGACATCTAGTGAATGTAATAATGACAAACAATATGATGATGAAACCCTAGAAGGGGTAAATTGAGAATGTAATCTATCCAAATGTCCAAGTAAGAGAAGGGAAATTCAATTGATAAGATAAGGAATTATTTCGTAAAACTTGTAAGACCCAAAGTTTGAATTTCAAATTAAGGGAGCAAAGTCACATCACAATAACATCATGCTACTGATAAGGATCAAACCCTAGAATGTTTATAGTTGTAGTAGTTCAAGGGATGTCACTAGTGATTTGACCTTGAATAGTATCATTTCTATAAAACAAGATCATGAGATTAGCACTATGAGAAGTAAACTAGCACTTATAGTAATCCAGGGTTTAAAGGCAGCAAATCTAAAAGATAGATCAACAATATGGAAATGATTCAGAGCAAAGGATAAGAAATATATTTGAAATATAAGAGGTGTGACTTGAAAAAAAGGTGAAGTGCAACATGAGAAAAGTGTAATCTAAAATAAATTATTGCAGTGATAGAAAGAATGATGAATAATCTATTCTTACCTTGAATGTTTTGATGTTAGGGATGTTTATTCTATATGACCAAAATGAGAAGGATAAGTAACAAGAAGTAAGTAGTAATGAATGAGGAGAGAAATAAAAAAAGGCTTTCAGCAATATGTTAATTAAAGGTGTCTGATAGTTGTAGTCATTCATACCAGTAATCCATCCTAGTATTGTACAATTGTGGTATGGTGATATGGGTTGAATGATGATGGAACAAATGGAGGGTTACCCTGAATAAGGTAGTCTTACCTATTCACTCATATGAATAGAAGAGATGATAACCATATGGTATTGATATGTAACCCTAATGAGGTATAGCTTGTTTTACCTAGATTTAATATAACGAAGTGATGGTAATTGGGTATGAATAGTCCTTGAATGACTAATACAATCATGGAGTACTCTATTACTGTTGTTGAAACCCTAGTATGCTATAACCCGATGGTTACACCTTGATTTATGTGTGGGTTCATACTTGAGAATAGTATGTAATGTGATGATGATGCTTCACCTTATGCATCCATGATCCAATGGGGATGTTGTGAGTAAGGGTTTGGGTATAAGTGTTGATTAATAACATTAATATAATTCATCTTGTTGAACCTAACTCTAATAAAAATAGATAAATATGAGTATTCATGTTTAACATACATATATGATGGAATGATGGTGAAGTAACCTCCTTAATAACCTTAATATGCTAATTGGTGGTTATCATAGCCACATGGTTGATACTTTGTTATGATAAACATGTGCATTATGAATATGATGAGGGTTAATCATATCTAGATTCCTTGCATGTTCATGTAATAAAGGAATGTTCTTAATGTTAATATAACCATGCTATGATTGTTTATGAATATCTCCTAGCTCATTAATGCAATATTGTGTTGATCTGGTGTATTATATGTAAGTGATGTTGTTGAGCTTTGTTATAAGGCATGCAGAGATAACGATGATCTTACAAGGAATAGTATGATGGTATTAATGACCTTTGGGCATGGTTGGTCCCTAGATGAGGTGTAATCCTCTTATGTTGATAAGGGTTGATACCCTATGATGTTGTGAAAAGGATTTATATCTTGTGATAGTATGATGACTAGTGTGGTCTCATGAATGGCAAGTGAATAGTACCATGTGATGATGAGATGAGGAATTATGTTTCACACGTTTTATGTATTTTAAAAGTTGTGATTTGAAGATGAACAAATGACTCAATGTTGAAAATAAAATTCTAGACCGTAGTATTCAAAAGCTTAAGAGGAGAGAGATACCCCTAGTAAAGGTTCTTCATAGGAATCATGTATAGAAGAAGTTACTTGGAAAGTAGAATCAGAGATGTTTAACAAGTATCTTTTCCTCTTTTAGAAATTTTGAGACGAAATTTTTATTATAGGGGGAGAATTGTTACAACCCATTCCTAGTGTTGCTGGTAAACCTAGAGATTTAAGATATCTTAAAGATTGTTGTATGCTTTTGTTAGTAATATTCTATGTTGTGCTTTATATTAACTCTAGTGACCTTAAATACTTGTTTGGGCAACTCATAGTCATGACTTAAGCATACTATAAAGATTCGAGTTGGAGTTAAGATAGCACTAACTCATACACGTGTGCAAGAAGAGAGTTAATGACATTAGAGGAAACAATTAATAAAAGATTTTTCATTTGAGAATTTTATCAAAATAATATTGTAGGATTTTATAGAATTTAATTATGAATCCAACAAAAAATAATGAACCAAATAATGAGAGAGTTATGCCCTTTTTAGTAAACATATACAGAACATCGCGACCGACGTTGCGTCGACACCGTGACCCGCAATGCTAGTACCGCAACCCGTGACGCTGCGTCGACACCACGACTGTGGCCGACGTCGCCCCGGACAGCAAATCGTAAAACAATCTTATCTCGAGCTATACTTATCTGTTTTCAACAAAACTAAGTGTGTTGGAACCGTGATTCAATCCTCTATCATCCCAGCCATATTTCTCAATGAGAGGGCAACCTAGAAGACTATTTCTAGGGTGATTTATGGGGAAGAATGTGAAGAACGATGGAAACCCAAAAGGGTTGTTATAGATTTGACTTGGTAAGTAGTTTTATCCTTCAATTCTTCCTCCTCCTCATTTCCCCTTGCTCAAAATCCCTGATACAATGAAATTGAGGTTTGGATTAACCTCTGACCTTTGTCTTCTACCTTCAATAGACCTTGTTTAGGGTTGAAAGGAAGAAGAAACCACGGATTTTGCTAGAGTTTTGATATGGATTCGAGATCTTCAGAGATGGGCTACCTTTTTAAGGTGTTTTCACACCTTAGGGTGAGTGGGTACTTCCTTTAAATAGTAGATTGCACGAAAATGAGTTAAATTATCAATAATCTTCAATTGATTAGTATGTGATTACAAACCCTAAGTTGCATTTTTTATCTAGCTTTTGCAAGATAATATGATATGGATTATTCCTCTGTTGTGATGAATTTCAAATTATGATTTCACATTAGAAATGATTTCTATCCATCTAAATTAGAATTCTTAAATTAATTGTAGAGGTTACATGATTATACAAAAATCTAAGATTTTCGGCTATGACTGAAATTGTTGTATAATTGAATAAAGAAGTTTGCCTAGTTGAATCTCCTTGGTTACGAATAATTGTTTTATTTGTGTGTGTATTATATATATGTCACATAAGATCTTGGTTTTCATCTGATGATATCAATGTTTTCTTGATATATCATTAAGAGCATGGAAACCCTAGTTCAGTTCATTACAGGGTTTCATATATATATTCAATTATATGTGAACTGCTGAGAGCAATTTTTATTTATTGATGTTATGATGTATTCAATCCTTATGTGAGTTATGTGATAAGTGATGAGGTAAATGTAACCCTAATGATAGGGTGTTCAGTGAAATAATTATTGTGATATCAATGTTTCTCAGTTTGAGATGTGGTGATGTTGAACAGTTCAGTTGTGGTAAATGTTTTCATATGGCTTATGAAATGAACAGTTTACAAAGCTGAACTAAGATATGTTGATGTGATGATTGAATTGTAAATTTAAAGAGTGCATTACACATGTAGATGCCCTAAACACTATAGAATCCTCACATGATGAGGTTTGTGTTGTGAGGAGGAAACGACTTCCTGACTGGAGGTAGTCCAGATTGAGGTAAGCCAGAGCGCACCAGTAGGGTATGGGGGTCTTGACCAGTAGGGCAGACTCCTTACAATTGTGTGATACCCAATACCAACCAGGGATGCCAGTGGTACCTGTGTTACATGTTGAGTGATCAGTGATCAGTAGGTCCACTGATGCACAATAAGCCTGAGGGATTTGACTCACCGCCTGAGTACCCAGGTTGAGAGGCGGAGTCTGAGATATCTGGCTGCTCCCATTAGCCGTCGAGAGGCATATGTGCCAAGGCCCGCTACAGATAGGGTCTTACTTAAGAGATAGGCTTAGGAACCCCAGCATGCTTCTAAGCCTTGTACAGTGAGATCGTATCTTGTTGTGATTCTTTCACATGTTGTGGTACACCTCATGTGGGTTCGAGGCATAATAATATGAATGAGAGTTTAACTGAGTGTGTGCAGTTATTGAATTATCCTTTATTTGTTTCTGATTTATTAGTTCTCTTTGAGATTAATCAAGCATGTTCATATATTGATTCACTATTGTAGATATCCATAGTATCTTGACATATTTACGTTTGTGAATGATTAATCTCTTTAAAGCTTACTATTGTTAGAATTGATATCAGTTGCTCAATAGTATATCTACAATTATATAAGTTCTTTAAACTGTTTCTTTGAAGTACTCATTCACTGAGCGAATAGGCTCACCCCTCTACTCACAAGTTTTAGGGAAATCATGTGGACTTGAAGAAGGTCAAAGTAGATCTACCAAAGGAGTTAAGTATGAGATTAGTTTAGTTCAGTCGGTCCCTGTCTCTCTAGGTCCTTGTATAGATGTGAGAGAGTTGTAAATGATGTTTTGTATCTTTGTTTCCTTAATAAGAGATAATGTATCTGATTATCATGTCGTATGTACATCAAAGTGTGAGAAATAGAATGAATGTATGGATGTGTATCATTAATGTTGAGATTATATTAGAGTAATCAAAGTTTAATTCTCTTATAAAGTCTATTTATGTGATTGAATGTGAGGAACTAAAGAGTTTGAAATAAAGAAAAGGAAAAAAAGTTGGGAGTGAACTTTGTAATAAGTAAAATTCCTCAAACTCATGCCCTAATCTCATGATTAGTGGTAATCGTGGGATGCAGGTGTGACACTCACTCTTACTTACTTTGTTGCCTTTCTTTGTTAACTAGAACTAACTTGTTTAGCGTTAAAATAGGGTATTGCTTGTTTTGCTTTCTTTCTTGTTTTCTTGCATGAAATCTTAGTGTAATCAAACTAGAACCAACCTCAAACCCTAAAAACCATAATCTCCACTTTATGAACATAGCTTAATCTAACTTATCTCTAGTGCCCCCTCTCTCCCTACAGATCGACCCCTCACTTGCCACTCATCTATACTATAATATGATCATGTGCGCTTGCAGGTGATATATTTTAGCCTATGTGGATGTGTTATCATAGGGTCCATCATAAATTCAAAAGATCCCAAGTGTGTATCCAGTGAGCATTGAGGTTGCATCTATTCATAATTCAATTGAGTAGTGTGTAGTCCCAAAGCTCTAGGTAGAGGCTCCTCATACGTATACCTTGTGTTGATGTTTCAAAATTAGAGTCGATCTAGGGTTCAATGTTGAATTTAGAGCCTAACATGTAAGAAATTAATTTATGGATCAACATTTAGGATATCAAACATCATGGGTCATGATGACACAGATTGGGTTATGAGTTCCTATATTAACCCTAGGCTCCACCATCCTCTATATGATCATGATAGATGATTATCATGGTAAATATATAGTTTTGGGTTATAAAATATTTCAAAATATGTAGTCCACATCTAGGTTTAGGGAGATCATAAGATTTGATAAATATTAGTTAATCAACTTCAAGTTCCAAATTCCAATTTCAAGTTATCATCATCATTATTCTTGAGTTAGGAAGCAATGATCTAGGGTTGCAAGATTCTTAAAAGTTACTAATCAAGATAAGGGTTAGGGATTTAGAGTCATACATACAAAATAAGGTCATTAATCAATCCCAAAGAATCAAATGAGATTAAATTCCTATATTAGTATCAAATGAGTGATGTGTAGCACTTCAAAGTATTTTCATTAGATTTCTTATATTTTTGTTATCATGATCGACTGTTTACATCATAATTTTGGCCAACATATTGATTTTCTATCGATTTTATAAGAATATTGGATTTTTCTAAAAAATATCTTAGAAGGGAATTGTACCTTTTATGGAAAAATATGTATCCACGCAATCTTCATTCCTTGTTGACACCCAAAATTGGTCATAGAGTTGCAGTTTCTCCTTTCCATTGAGAGTGATCATGCAGAAGAGTGAGAGTGGGGCTCATGTTATCAAGAGATGTTGGATTGGTATTCATTCAAGCTTGATTGAGATCCAACGTCTAGGGAGTCATTTCCCTTACGTATCCAGTTGAGTAGGATGGGGTGATCTATTTTTTTATAAAAGGAGGGGGGAGGAGGAGGAGGAAACATAAAGACTTGGGGATGGGTTAGCCATCATTTGTGTGTCCCACCAAGTACTCAGTAGTAGACTTGATTTTAACCAAGGTGACACATACCAAAGAATACTTTGTTGCAAGCAAATAATAGTGAAGGGTGTATAGTGGTTTTAAGGTTTTGTCTGTTTCTAGAAGGGTGTGTTCAGAGTTGAGAGATGCAAGGTAGAGTTTAGGGTGGTTTTTTAGTGTGTGAGGAGTCTAGGTTAGGGTTTTGGATCTCTGATTTTATTAGGGTGAGAGAGAGGCAAACATTACAAGAAACAATCTACGTGTTCAAAGCACCAAACCAAATAATATTACACACAAGATTAATCACAAAGGAAAGAGAAGGAGAAAGAGAGGCAAAGCAGTGGAAGATAGGTCTAGGTGGAAGGCGTGAGGAAGGGAATTTTGGGCCATAGTACTTATCACCTATGATTCTTTTTAGAGGTAGATCACAATATGGAGGTTGTCCTAATATAATCATTCCTACACCATTTGTCTAGAGAGAAAAAGGAAAGGAGGAAAAGAGGGGGGTTAGGCTTCATTTTTGGAAACTTACAATAAATAATAGAAGTATCCAAACTAATGAATTTTGTATCATATCTTGATATTGGTGTCAATATCTTATGTAAGTTTGCAGTCAAACAATGATGCTAAATCCAGAATGTATCAGAGTCAGCAGTGTATTAAGTCAAAGATACGGTTTCCCATATCGAACACATTAGAGAGTGAGATATGATCCTTAAATATGGAAATTATGAAGTGGGATAATAACAAGATATGTGAGGGGAAAAAATGTAAAAGGAGCAAGGATATGCAAAATACACTATCACATCCTTCCCTCTTGAAAGGAGTTTTCCCAAAATTCAAATATCCTCAAATTGGTAGGGACTTTATCTACCATATCATAATTACTTCTATAGTCATAATTAGTATAATGATGATGTAGGAAGGTCAATCACACATCAAACTATGTAGACCAACTTGTGTTCATTATTGGGATAATCATTGTGTATGTCAAAAGATCCTAGGTCTTCAATTTGAGTGTAGAGTTAGGGTTCAAGTCATGAGTATGATTGGTGAATCCCAAACCTGATTGAGAAGTTGTAAATTGGTTTTCCAAATATACTCTAGATCTACAACATCATAACATATTGGTGGATAAATTTCTATTAAATTGAGGAGTTTTATAATTCCAAAGGGTACCTTTACTTAGTTCTGGTTTTTTTTATTCTTTTCAATGTTGATTGATTACATTTAATTTGGTGGCCCATGGAGGAGATGGGAGTAGGGGAACTAGTTCTTGAAATATCCTTCCAAAAAAACACTCTCCCACATGATTACTAATACATGTATAGAACCTGGAACCATGAGGTTTTTACCATTTCCCTAGTATGGACCCAAATAGTAACCTTCAGATGGTCCTCTGTTAGGGTTCCTTTTCCGTTGATTTCTATTTTTGCTATTTTAGAATTATTTTCATTATTATTATCATCATCATCATCATCATCATCATTATTATTATTATTATTATTGTTGTTGTTTTTGTTGTCGTTGTTGTTGTTATTATTATTATTATTATTACTATTATTTATGGGGTCTTCCTCCTTGATTATGTTGGAAAGAATAGTAGCAATAAATCCCAATTAGGATAGGCTTAGGGGTTCTCACCATGGACAACACACGACAATAGGCATCTTGAAAAGCTTTCGGTCTATAGGATTGAGACAAAGGCTTTGTGGGTAATGTGGACCTTGTATACAAAATGTTCACCTCACTCCTCATCTGCTACGTTTTTGACTTGTCATTCTACAAAAAAATTATGTCATGCTCATCACCTAATAGGTTTCCCTGGGTGAGGGCAAGTAATTGTTTCATTCCTCTTTTCTCTCATAAGTAGGCATGTACTGCATGTTGAAGATAGTTTTGAAAGCTTCCCGATTCACGTGTATAATTAGTAATCAATGGATATAGCTTTCTCAGCACAACTTAGTTACACTCTTGAGTGGTAGGTGGAAAATGTGACCTTATCCTATTCAAGAATTTCATAACCCTAAAGGTGTTCTCTAGGGATATTAGCTAGGAATTTCCCTTATCTAATATTTCTCATACATCATCTAAGTGTAATACTTCTAGGTTCCAAATTTACCAGGCACCTAAAGTAGAAAATATAGGTAAGAGCAATATTGTAGCCGACCGCTCTACCACTGAGCTACTGAGGAACAACGGGAGATTCGATCTCATAGAGTTCAACTCCCATTCTCAACCCATGAACATTATGAGTCTGAAACTTCCTTCGTAACTCCCAGAACTTCTTCGTAATGGCACCGTTCCATGCCTCATTTCATAAGCTTTATGAAATCAAAAATGGTAATATTATTTGGGTAAGGGCTAGGGTTATTTATATTCACTTACTCGGCTGATAAAAATGGTGTTTGCACTCCCACTTGTGTATGGACTCAGTGAGAACTTTTCTCTATTTCTTTAGTCTCCAATGTTAATGGATTTACTAATAGGTTCCTCAACATTTTACTCAAGATCTCCATCCCTTTTCTTCCCTTTGATATTAACATCCTCTTTTCCCTAATCAATGTCCTTGAATCCTGATGGGCCAAATCCATTCTAGCTTCCTTGGGTTTTTGAAGGCATCTACAAAATATTTTTATTACATAAGTTTTTCTCATGATATATTTGAGTCGCAAATCAGATGGCATTATATTATCATTTTCATTCCACTTTTACTAATCAATTTTCATATTAGTTGTTTACCATCCTCAACCTACATATAATTGAGAGAGTAGAATGATCAAGTCATTCTAATATAGAGAGAGATCATAGTTTATCATAATTATTCTATATGGGTGGTTTAGGGTGGTCCTTAAAGAAGAGATGAGATTTGAAAAGACTCGTAGGGTTTTTAAGATGACCTTTAGTCCATTTTTGGATTCAATAAGGACAAGTAGGGCATGGGGGAAACTCAATTACCACATCTAGGTATATGGACGTTATTTTCTCAAACCCCTATGTGTTCTCAATCCTAAACACCTCAATTTCACCATTGTGGATTTTAGGCTTCCTTAATTTGAAGAGATGCAAAATTGTCTCTAATCACAACATAGAGGTTTTTTGTTTAGCTTTAATACCAATTGTCTTGGAACCATTTATCCATCAAATCCCAATCCCACTACCTTGATGGACAATTTTAAGGTATTCAATGCACATGTATCTGAGAGGCCACATCATGCACACAACATATGGAACAACAAAACACAATGTCACTTTATTGATTATAAACTAAGGTTTCACAAAAGGCTCAAAGGAAACTTAAATATACATGAAACTAACTATATAAAACCATATCATCCCTTCTCATAAAAAAAACCCATTAAGTTAATATTTGGTTAAGCTTGTCAACATTTCATGAATGTCAAATGGAGAGGAATCAAAGGTCTTATCAATCCTCGTTAATAACTAGCCATTACCTCAAATGACAAAAATTAGACTCCATCATTGCAAATGCAATGGTACACTAGCAATTAAATGACATAGTTATCTTGACATGAAAATAATGTGTACATGATAGGTACTTGTAATGAAAGTAAAACAGTTCATTATTAGGAAAAACTTATCACACAAATGCTCATCTAAAATTACTTCTATTATTAATTTTAGGTGTCCAAAGATAGGGTCAATTATGGTCATGATGGGCAACTAAGGGCCCTTAAGGCATGTCTTCTTCTATTCAAGAAGGTCAATCAAAGTTTCTCAAGGAATAGCGACTTCTTACCAAGAAGGGAAACCAAGGTGTCAAAAATATGGCCACTCCTTATTCAGAGAAGGGCAATCAGAAGTGTGTGAAGATATGGCCACCACTAAACATGAAGGGAAATATATAACAACTATGGAAGTGGTTTTACTATTTATGTTTGAGGTTCATAAGCATATACATAGAAAAATAGAGGATTATTCAGAGGGGAACAATAAAACATCCAATACACATAGCCAAACAGAAAATGGGAAAAGTAGTTCATATTAATCATATATTTTTAGTATCACCGCTCATGCTAAGTGGGTTAAGTGTACCTTGTAGTGATGTATCAAAGTAAGAGTAGATATAGGGATCAAGGTTCAACTCAAGATCTTGGAATGTAAGATATGGATTCATGTATATATATTTGGTATTCTAAAATTATGGGTCACAATGATCAAGATTAGGGTTATGTGTTCCTATATTTACCCTAGGTATGATCATATATTCTTTGTCAATATTATAAACTTTTCAAGTATTGGAGATCAAAATCATGATCATCATCATTATTGATATCAACTGAATGTGCCACACCTAGTTCATATTAAGAATTAACTGTAATTCCATCATCATCATAAAAGGACTACTAAGATCAAGGTATCAATTTTAGTTGCAAAAGTATAAAATGATGTGGCCCAGATGTACATTTAAGGAAATCATAAGATTTGATAAAATTTAGATAATGAGCCAGAAGTTCTAAATTCGCATCTCAAGATATCATCATCTTTAGTATTGAGTAAGAAAGGCTTTTAATCTAGGGTTGAAATATTCATTAAAGGTTTAATCAGGATAACAACCAAGGTTTGAGAGTCATCTTTGTAAAATTATGTAAATTATCAAAGTAAAATAATAAAATAAGATGAAAATTTAAATAGTAATGGAATAGGAGTGAGATATAGTGCTTATAAGTTTTTAAGTTAGATTCCTTGTATTTTTCTCATCAAGATTGACTAATTATTTGACTAGCTGATTGATTTTCTATCAATTTTAGTAGATTGTGGCATTTTATAAAATTTTGTAATAGAAAGGGAATTACGCCTTTTACAAATGTATCAATGGTCACAAAACCTTCGTGGTGTATCCTCTCTACTAACAAATAATATGAGATAAAGGGTGTGATATATGTGATTGAGGGTTGTTGGATCACTCTTTTTTCCAATTTGAATGAGATTCAAGTGTCTCCCTCATACACACAACCAATGTGCAATGTGATATATCTCTTCATTAGAGAGGGAGGGATAAGGAGGAGAATGACAGTCGAAGATTTACAGATTGGTCAGTTGTGGCCAACATGGCCTCATTGACTCAATTGTGTTCTTGATTTAAACTAAGGTGCCAAGGAGTGGAGAATCCCTTAAGACAACAGTATTGTGAAGTGGGTAGGAATGGAAATGGAAATAGAGGGATTTTAAGTTTTGGTGTACACATGGAAAGATGTGCGAGGGTCGAGGGAGATAAGGCAAAGTTGAGGGTGGTTCATAGCTTTTGAGGAATCTAGATTTAGGGTGTTGGATCTTTGAGCTCATAAGGGTGAGAGAGAGAAATCTAGAGAAAAGTTCTTCATGTTCAGAGAACCAAAAGAGATCCTACTACCCACAACTTGGTCAAAAGGAAAGAGTAAGAGAAAGAGAGGGACAGAAAATATGGAAGGTAGGGCTAGGAGGTAGGTTGGGGAGGACAACTAAGGGGAAATAGTCTTCATCGCCCTCGATTCTATTGGGTAGTATATGACAACATGACAGGCATTGGATCCCTATCCAATAACTTTAGAACTAGATGCTAGCAAAAGAAAAGGAAATGGGGAAAAAAGATAGGGATCTTTAGGTTTTATATTTGTATGTTCATAGTAAATAATAGGAGTGTTAAAACTGATGAAATTTGGATATATATATATATATATATATGTGTGTGTGTGTGTGTGTGTGTGTGTGTGTGTGTGTGTGTGTCTGTGTGTGTGTGTGTTTGTGTTTTAAGAATTATATAATAATTTTGAGATTAAAAATATGATGCTAGGTCATGAAGTAATCATAGTGACTATTACACTAAATCATGTACATCCAGGGCTTGATATAACAAGTTCCATTTAATTCAATTCAATCCCTAAATTTTACATTAGAGAGCAAGATATAATCCTTGAGTACAAAAATTATGAAGTGGGATCACAAAAAGATATATGATGATCATAAAGGTACAAGAAGCAAGGATAGGAAAAATCCACTTCATCACAGTGGGACTTCCTCATAGTAAGAGAGAATCCACCATCCGCTAGGACTCATGGTGTGCAACTTTCTTTAAGTCATGGTAAAGCATTGACTTTCCTTTTTTTTAGGAGAGGCACGTTGTATTTTGGGAACTACTTTATCAATTTGGACTCTCAAATAATTGTAGGTCCTTAAACATAACTTTAGGTCCTTGAATTTATCGTATTCATTACAATATTGTCTAAGATATCCTTTCTTTAACATATATTTGGGTATGACCATTTAGGCACCCTACTATATAGGAAATGGATTTAGTAATCAATTTTATAGACCATAAACAATGAGTGGTGTACCTAAGTAGTAGGATTAATCGAAAAATACTAAACCATAAATCACTAATGTTACTGTGTTGTATAATCCTCTTGTCACAAAATTTCACATTTAAGTAGAGGTATGTATACATCATCCTCATTGCATTCAATCTACATTCCTTTATCTCTGGTTGGAATAAATATATACACATGAACTCATGATCTCACACCAAATTACATGAGCATGGCTACACATTTTTTCTAGTCTTTCTTTTGAAGAGGACTAGGATGTTGATCTTGATATATGGGAAGGAAAAATTCCTTCTACATCACTCACAATGCCTAGCATGACTTGTATCTCACCCAATCACTACTTCTATAGAAATTGTCTTCAAGATCATGTTGAGTAGTATCAAACTTAATAATCACCATGTCACAATGTAGTGGATTTAGGTCAAAGGACAACAATACCATCACTATATGAAAGATAATTATGACTATCATACAACAGTCCATGAATTACTCTTAAGGTATGTCTATCATAATACTACTTCTCTAGCAAGTACTTATCTGTCTAACTTTGTATTCAAACAAATCACCCATGCAACATGGTCATCGGTCACCACACATACTAGTCTCACGTTGTATTAGTGTTCTCCAATCCAAAATTATACTTGATTAGATACATTTAAGAATATTGTTGTTATCACCCATTTGGATCCCATGTTTAAGTCACATAGTTCAAGGTCAAGGGTTAGATCTGATCATTCAACAAACATTTTTATGCAAACTAATATCATAGTGACAAATGTGCACCACCAACCACCCAAGGGGGAGCTTAATGGAGAAGGCATGGGCTTCTAGAGTAGGGATTCAGGTTTGAATCCCCAGTTCTGCCGCTTGAGAAATATGTGGTGTTGTCACGCATGGTGGCCTCTGCATGAACTTACACACTCCTCCAAATGTGAGGGTAGTTGAGGGGAACAGGGGTGTACACTGCCTGAGTGGGGTCACCGATGTGGCTCCTCCTCGAGGGTGGTTCCAACGTCTCAAACAATGTGCATCACAAAATAGAAATTTCTTTATTTATCAAATCAATTGTGCTTCTTGTTGACACTCTATTTTTATCACCACCTATTAAATGATATTCTGATCTCAGAATAATCAAAAAAACTTCTTTGTGACCTCTCACCATGTCTTGTTCACATCACAACCTTAATCAGAATCATATATCACATTTACACATGAACCTTCAAATCAACAGATGTAGAAACAAGATCAATATAGCATATTCAATCATAAACTTAAGTCCCAAACAAAGTTAAATGAATCTTTACCAAGGGCAATTAAATCAAATCAAGAAGAAAAGTTGAACAAGACATTTTGGTCCTTAATCAGTCTTCTTGAAGGATTGTGACTACACCCAGATTGAAAAAATTTCACTCGCACCCTTTTAGACTTGACCAATTTAATTATATTATATCATTTCATTATCATCTTAATCCCATTTTGAACTTGTGGAAATCTATCATTTTTGCGAAAACATCCAATCCTCTAGGGGATCCACTTCGACATGCAAACCAAGCCATTTAAGATTAATTTAATATATTTTTAGCTCATTGCACATGATTCTTCATGAGGTATTTTAAATATTGTTTTAATATTTTGACATGGTGAAGTTCAACCACCAAGCAAGGTCTGGGGTCTTACAACCATAAATCATGAGGCAAGGTTCGTCCACACATTGTAGGAGCTCTAGCAATGAAACGGCGCCGCCGCGCCACCCACATGTTTCTAACCATCGGATCGGGAGGAAGGCTCAACCAATTATCTCAAGTGACACTGATGATCTCAAAGATTGGTGCGAAATCTTCAACATGGAAGTCGCTAAGAAAAACACTCCTCTAAGCAAAACTCAGATCTGCGTGAAGGATGGGAAGATCATTTATCCTAAATCGGAAGAAAATAAGAATGCTATGAAGTGGAAATTCAGCTTGGTTGGTTATGTTGTTGATTTCTCGCCAGATCCCCTACTACTTCACGAACATCTTTCTCAACTTTGGGAACCCAAAGATGAGTTTGACCTGATAAGTAGAGAAAATGGTATGTTCGTTGTTCGGTTCTCCAACAATGATGATATGGCTTTTGCTATGAACAATGGGTCATGATTTGTAAGAAGAATGCCTCTCATACTCATGAAGTGGAAACCAGGGCTTCCGATGAAGACGATTGGGCTTAAATTTGTTCCTATTTGAATTAGAGCTCATGAACTCCCTATTGAGCTTTGGGACTCCCGAATGATGGATAGGATTGGATCTTTCCTTGGTCTTCCTTTACGATCTGATAGAGTGACTCACAAATGCTCCCAACTTGACTATGCTAGACTCCAAGTTATTATGAATGTCGGGTCTTCCTTTCCTTGTTTTGTAGAGATCCAAAGTGATGAAGGGACTCACGGATGATCTTCTTTGATTATGAATGGCTTCTGAACTTTTTTGACCAGTGTAGGTTGTTTATGTTGACTTGAGAGTTCTACATTATCCATATTTTGATAATGACTTAACCATTTCATTCCAATGTATTTAATATATTTGTTTAAGATTGATTTCAGGATTTAGGTACATGAAAAGGATCAAATTACACAAGCCCTAGCTTGTTCAAGTTCAAGTCAAATGCAATGCAAGTGTACAATTTGGGAAATCACTCCAAACGACCTAAGAAGATTTTTGTAATCACCTTGTATTGATGATATGACTTGTAACAAAGATGAGAAAAATTTTAGGGACACTTAATACCAAGGTTTAATAACTCAAAAGTCAACTTAGAAAATTTGTCACATGCTGCTCATCGATTGAGTTGGAAACTCGAATGATCCTATGATGGAGTTTCTGAAGATGACCCATCGGTCGAGTTGTACACTCACAGAACTCGATTGACCGACTCACTAAGAAAATCTAATTTTAGCTCATCGATCGAGTTTACTAGAACAAACTCAACTGATGGTTTGAAAATTGGCTTTGTCTTTTAGTTGATCGGTCGAGTTACCTTTATTGAAAATCGATCGAATGTACTGTATGGAAAATGCAGAAAACGTCATTATAATTGTTGGTGAGTTGTTTTGGGTGAAAATAAATTCGTTGCATTGTGGAAAAGGCTATATTTTGACCCTAAGTGATCCCCACTCAAGGGAACACCCCCATCTATGAGTAGGACTCCTTGGAGTTCATTCCAAGTTTGCTCATTCATGCTATTCTAAGTCCTTACTATAGTTGAGTGTGTTGCAACTCCTTTAGCTCCTTTCTCTCTCTAGTTTACACCTCATTTTGTGATTATGAGTGAGATAGGCCTGTTGTAAGAGAGCTACTCCCTTGTGCATGTAAATCTCTCATCTACTCCATCTTTCCTACCCCTTTACTCCATGAAGCAAAGGTGAAGCAAGCTACTCCGAGTGAAGGTGGAGTTTTTGTTGTTCCTCTTCAAGGTTGATGAAGAGGTTATGATCTTCTCCATGTGAAGGAGAAGGCAAAGGCTAAATATCCAAGAAGAGTGGAAAAGTCCTTGAAGGTGGAAGACTTGTGCTAGAGTGGGTAAGACCTTAGAAGAAGGTTGAAGACTCTTGCAAAGTGGGTAAGCCCTTGGTAATGTGGAATACTCTCCGTTCCTGGATGGGTAAGTCCTTAGGTGGTCTTGTGTTGTAACTCTAATTGGTGATAATATAGAGAAAAGCACTTTCAAAGTCCTAGAGGCTGACCTCTCTAGGTAGTGGACTGACTCTCTCCTAGTTTGGAGAGTGGAACCACTCTACATGACCTTATCAAGTGATTCCTATCAATTCCTCTCATCCTTGTTATTCTTGTTAGTTAGAACTTCAAAATGCACTTAATCTATTAGTTTCATGTTGATATAATTTGAAGGTTGAATCTATCCTGTGAGATATTTTGTAGCTCTATTCACCCCCCCCCCTCTAGAGCCCTAGATCCAACAAGTGGTATCAGAGCCAAGGATCTTCTCCAACAATCTCCCATGAGATGAGAAGATGGGTGACAACCTACTTAGTTCTCTCAACCTAGAGGGGGGCTTCTCCATGCATCCTCCGGTCTTTGATGGCACCAACTTCCTCTATTGGAAGAGGTGTATGTAGTTCTACATTCAAGGCATGAACTTTGACATGTGGAAGGTGATGGTTACACCTTACAAGGAGCCAACTGGAGCTGTTGCAACATGGAGTGAAGCTGCTCTCAAAGAAGTCCTACTCAATGCTAAATAAGCATCCTCTATGTAGCCCTCACCCTGATAGAGTTCAATCGGATCTCATCTTGGGACACAACCTATGAGATTTGGGACAAATTGTGCATCACCTATGAAGGCACAAATCAAGTCAAGGAGGCAAAGATCTATATGTTGAATAGCCTTCTAGAGAACTTCAAGATGGGTAAGAAAGAAGGGATTGTGGAGATGTACTCAAGACTCAATGTCATCATAAATGGGTTGGCTGCATTGGGCAACACTTTGTATAGAGTTGTAATCAACTCTAAGATCTTGTGGACTCTACCAAAGAGATGGGAGTCAAAGGTCACCTCCATTGAAAAGTGAGGAGTCTTGGTGACATCCCAACCGAAGAGCTCATTAGCAACCTCCAAGCTCATGAGCCTAGGCTTGACAAGCAAGAAGAAGAAGCCAAGCAAGAAGCGAAGGAAGCCAAGAAGACCAAAGACAGTGCTTTCAAAGAATAAGTGGAGGCAGTCATACTTAATCAACAACTTGCTTGCCAGACTTCTCCCTCCTCCTCTAGTGAAGATGATGGACCAAGTGAGCATGAAGCCAACTACATCAAGGCAAACACTTCAAGGGAAAGCAAGCCTCCTCCTCCTCTACTCCTATATGCTACAAGTGTGGACAAAAGGGATACTACAAGAGTGAATGTCCCAAGTCAAGAAAATCACACCATAAGGGCAGATCAAAGAAGGAAGAGGAGTACAAGAAGGAGAGAAAATACAAGAGGAATGACAAGAACGAGAAGAGACACAAGAATGTAGCTCATGCAGCTTAGGAAGCTTCATCTTCAAGCAGCTCAAGCTCCGAAGAAGATGGAGAGTGCCACCTTGCACTCATGGCCTCTACTAGTGAAGAAATTGGTGAGGTAAGTGAGGTAATTGAGGTAAGTTTGCATCAGTTGTCTAAGGAAGTTGTTATTGACATGCTTATCTCTACTTGTTCATCTTTTTCTAAATGTAAATGTAAAAGAAAATGGTTAGGAAAAATCATTGATGATCTATATGCTAAACTTGAAATTCTTGAATTGAATGAGAAAACTAATCTTGACAGTATTGGTAATTTTCAAGGACAATACCTTGATCTTGAGCTCCAATACAATGCGGTTGAAGTTGAAAATGGTATCTACCTTAAGAATATTGAAAATCTTAAGGAAGAAATCCAAAATTTCCTTAAAGAGCTTGAAATAGTTAAAACTGAAAATGTTGAATTTAAGCTCCTTATTGATGCTCATAGAGAAGAAAGATATGACTATCTTAAAGAAATCCAAATGCTTAAATCTAAAAATGTTAGGTTACTTGGTCAAGTAAATGATCTATCTTCTAGACCTTTATTGCCTAGTGTTAATGTTGCTTCTATCTCTCTTGAAAATGATTCATATTTAACTAAAGCCTTATGTCTTGAGGCTAATATTGTGCATGATAGGGATGAAATAGCTACCTTATCTTCTACCATTATTTTCTTAAATGATGATAACCATAGATTGAGAGCATCCCTATAGAAATTCCTCAAAGGGAAGAACTCCCTAACTGAAATCCTTGACCATTCTACCAAACGAAGTGGTACTAGTGGTTTGGGATTTGTAGGGGGGCATCAAAGGGCAAGAACAAATCCAAAGGTAAGAAAAAGAGCAAGGAGACCTCCTTTTTTGTAGGAGAGTCTTCTGGCACTAAGAATCCTATGGTTTGTTCTTATTGCAAATGTGATGATCATTACTCTACTTATTGTCCTTACAAGTGTAAGGGGACTAACCTAAAGATGAAATGGGTCCCCAAGCTAACTGTGTATCCCAAAGTTTGAGTTGGGAACCGGAATTCTCCTTTCTTGCAAGAAAAAGGAAGATGGATTGTTGATAAGGGTTGCACTAAGCATATGACGGGTGATATAAGCCATTTCAACAACTTCACCAAAAAGAAAGGAGGATCGGTCACCTTTGGGGACAACCTGAAAGGTAAAGTCAAAGGTGAGGGTGATGTAGGTGAATCTTTTTGAATCAAGAATGTTCATTTTTTGGATGGCCTACATCACAATTTAATTAGTGTTAGTAAACTATGTGATAATGGTTACCTTGTGTTATTTACTTCCTTTGAATGCTTGATTCTAGATTCCCTCACCTACCAAGTAATATATAAGGGAACTAGAAGTAGTAATCTTTATGTTATTGGTCTTGACTCTATCAATCCTATTGTTGGTAGATGCCTAGTAGTCAACTCAAATGATATTTCTCTTTGGCACCATCGGCTTGGTCATGTAAATATGCACCAGTTGAAGAAGTTTAGCAAAAAGGACTTAGTCAAGGGACTTCCTAAATTGGATTTTTAAAAGGATGAGGAATGCCAACCTTGTACCCAAGGAAAGCAGCCAAGTCCTCCTTCAAATCCAAAAGGAGTCCTTAGTACCAAGAGAGCTCTAGAGCTTCATCACATTGATCTATTTGGACCAATGAGAACTCAATCGCTTCGTGGTTCCAAGTATTGTCGATGATTTCTCTAGATATACTTGGACCTTCTTTCTCATTTCTAAGAGGGATACACTTGATGTGTTCTCGAGCTTTTGTAAGTGAGTTGAGAATGAAGCTTCTTCCCGCATTGTTTCTATTTGTAGTGATCATGGGGGAGAATTTGAAAATGAGCTTTTTGAACTTTTTTCTCAAGAATATGGTTATGCACACAACTTCTCTTCACCTCGAACACCTCAACAAAATGGGGTTGTAGAGAGGAATAATAGGTCTCTATAGGAGAGGCTAGGACCATGCTTCTAGAGTATGATACTCCAAAGAAGTTTTAGGCTGAAGCTGTACGCACCTCATGTTTTGTGCAAAATTAGGTTTTTACTCATCCTTCTTTAAAGAAAACCCCCTATGAGCTATGGCATGTAGGAATCCTTCTATCGAGTATTTCCATGTTTCCAGATGTCCTTGTTTTGTCTTGAATATGAAAGATTCTCTCAAAAAGTTTGATTCGAAATCTTACAAGGCCTTTTTTCTTGGCTATAGAACTACTAGCAAGGCTTATAGAGTTTTTAATGTTGATCTTACTAAAGTAGAAGAATCCTTAAATGTTAAGTTTATTGAGATAACCCATCTATTCCCAAAGATATTGTTCCAAATGATGTTGTTGCAGGTGAAGTAATTCCTATTCTAAAAGAGATCAACATCACCCAAAAGGAAAAAGAGGTGGCCACTCAAGAAGAAGATAAAGATGATGAGAAGAAGGATCCAACCCCTCGGTTTGCAAAGAATCATCCAAAGGAGCTAATTTTAGGTGATACATTTGAAAGAGTGAAGACGTGGGTTGCATTCAACAAAGAACAAGCCAACAACACCTTCATCTCACAACTTGAGCCTAAGAATGTCAAGGAAGCTCTTGGGGATGAAGAGTGGATCCTAGCTATGTAAGAAGAGTTGGAGCAATTCAAAAAGAACAAAGTTTGGACCCTTGTGCCAAGACCAAGTGATAGAAAGATCATTGGCACCAAATGGGTCTACCACAACAAGCTTGATGAAAGCGGCAAAGTGGTAAGGAACAAAGTAAGGTTGGTGGCTCAAGGCTAATATCAACAGGAAGGTACATATTTTAATGAGACATATGGACCTATAGCTAGACTTGAGTCCATTCGTATGTTGCTTGCCTTTGCTAGTTATAAAAACTTTCTTCTGTATCAAATGGATATTAAAAGTGCATTTTTGAATGGTACTATTGAGGAGGAAGTGTATGTTGCACAACCTCCATGTTTTGAACATGATAGTTTACTTAACCATGTTTATTTGTTGCAAAAATCTCTCTATAGACTCAAACAAGCACCTAGAGCTTGGTATGAGAAATTAAAGAACTTTTTGTTAGATCATCGGTATATCGTGGGCAAAGTGGATTCTACCTTACTTATAATGCACACTTCTAACAATTTTCTTATCATACAAATATATGTTGATGATATCATTTTTGGCAGAACTAACCTTGATCTTTGCAAAGAATTTAGTGATCTTATGCATAGTGAATTATAAATGAGTATGATGGGTGAACTCACGTTCTTCCTTGGCTTTCAAATCAAGCAAACAAAAGATGGGAATTTCATCAACCAAGGCAAGTACACAAGTGAACTACTCAAGCGCTTTGGGATGGAGAGAACCAAGCCGATGGACACCCTCATGTCAAACACCGCCAAACTTGAGAAAGATGAAGAAGGTGAGAAGGTAGATGAGAAGTTATATAGAGGTATAATTGGAAGCTTACTTTACTGAACTGCCTCTAGACCTGGTATAATGTTTAGTGTTGGCTTGTGTGCTTGATTTCAATCAAATCCTAAGAAATCACATCTTATAGCTGTTAAGAGGATTTTAAAGTACTTAACCAAAACCCAAAATTTTGGACTATGGTATCCCAAGTCAAGGGACTTTACTCTTATTACTTATGGTGATGAGGATTATGCAGGGTGCTTGATTGATAGAAAGTGAACAAGTGACATTTGTTTCCTCCTAGGACCATGCTTGGTGTCTTGGTACTCTAAGAAATAGAGAACAGTGGCATTATCAACCACTGAGGCTGAATACATTGCAGCTGGGAGTTTTTGTGCCCAGGTCCTATGGATGAAGCAAATGCCCCAAGACTTTAACATTGATTTTGATGCTTCTCCTATCTATTTTGATAATACTAGTGCAATTAACTTGTCATATAATCCTATCTTGCATAGTAGAGCTAAACATATAGAGGTTCGCCATCATTTTCTCTGTGATCACATTGCCAAGAAGGATATTTATATCACGCATGTGGACACGAAAAATCAGTTGGCAAACATTTTCACTAAACCTCTAGCTAGAGAGTAATTTAATTTTATTAGATCAAAATTTCTTATAACTGCTTTGAATGAATGTGATATGCCTTCTAGCTAGTTTTCATCTATCATATATGTTTTGCCTCTATTTTGATAATCTTTGCTTGCTAATATGCTAAAAATCTATTTTTCATGTTCTTTTTACCTTGTTTTTCTCTTGTTTTTGGGTATTTTTCACAAATGCATGTTTTATTGCAAAATAGTGCCTAATGATGAGTGATATGTGCCTAAGTATGTTCATTATACATAATGGGCTTGAAAAATAAATTAAATTAGCACTCAAATGGCTAGAAATTAAGTTTCTTATGTTTAGGTCAGGTTAACCATCGGTCGAGTTGCCAACTAGACCGATTGAGGCCGAGAGCTTTTTTAAAAAGCCTATCGGTCGAGTTTCTGAGTTCATAGAACTCAATCGATGGTCGGGCTGGAGCAATCTTAAGTTGTTTTTGGCCGACTATTCTCCCTCTCAACTAGAGAAAAGTCGGCCGATTTCACCTCCATATGACCTAAGCTCTCTACCCTTGCCCTAACCATCCTCAACCTAGCCCTAATCCGACCTAGCTAGACCTCCCTTGACCTTCCCCCTTACTAACCTAGGTCTGTAGACAAGGTTTGTTGGTGTTTCCTTAGCTTTTTCTCTCTCTTTCCTCTCTTTTTTGTCTCCATGGCATCCAATAGGAGGAAGAGAGTCGCCTCAGTTAATGCACCTACATCTTCATCCTCCTCATGCTTGATTTTGTTTGATGACACTCTTTTTGTCTCAAATGAGGGTGTAAATAGGTATAAGGATCTCCTTCCCTGGAATCCTTTCCCTTTTTGTGCCCTTTTTTAGCCTAGACCTAGAAGACAAGAGGTCATAAATCAAGTAGCGGAGTTCCTTAACGTTCACCATCTCTCAGCCCTGGGTGTTGAACGCACATGCTACAACAATTCCATCACTAGCACGAAAGTGATTCACAAATTCTATGCTAACTTGCATTGGAATTACGACACCCGCGTACCCCATCCTAATACTCAAGTAGTCCTCACATCCATGATAGCTAGGAAGAAATTCCAAGTCTTTGAGGATACCCTGAACATCTTCTTCTCAAGTACTAATGAGATTGACACCTGGTGTAAGGATTACCCCGAGTATTTTGACCTAGTTGAGCCTGAGGCCGTCTACAAGCAATATGATTTTACTCTCCCTGGTATTCATAGGTTCTTGAAGAAGCCTCAATTCCCATATAAGAAGAAGTGCACCCTTCCCTCCTCTGCCTTAGATCTTAAGAGACGCATCCTCACCCTAGTTGTTAACTGCAATATCCACCCCAAAAAGAATCAAACGGAGATCGCAGAAAACACTACGGTGATCATGCATTGTCTCTTAGAGAACATAGGAGTCAAGTGTTCAAGATATATCCTCCACCATATGACTTGCTTCGACTCAGAAAAGAACACATGTGGCACCCACCCTCCTTACCCTGCCCTGATTTGTGGTCTTTTTCAGCTTGCCACTGGAAAATCTCTTTTCCATGACTTTCATTACAAACCTTCCCGGAAAAGATTTTGTATCAGTGAGACCACTCTTCAAAAGTATGTGCCTACCCTCTCCTCCACCACACTTGGTGCCTCTACCTCTACCTCTACCTCTACCCAAGCATGACCACCACCTCAGCCTACTTGACCTGGTCGTGCCTTGCTCCATGTGTCAAATGAAACCCTTATGGGCTACATGATGCATCCACAGGCATACAACCTTCAGGTTCAGGAGCACCTACATCAGGACCTATGTTGAATCATGTCCAACATGAACATGTCATGTGCACACCCCTACCCATCCTACCAGCCCTACCCAGGAGGTGATTATGCATCCTATGCATATAATCACTTTTACCCAGCCCCTCCACCTGCACCTTCCGCTGTTGCTACACCCTCTGTTGTTGGTGGGACTACCCCTATTGTGTTGCCTCTGCCTGCTAGCCCCTTGGCCACTCTGCTTTCCAGACTTGGTAGTTCTTCTCCTTCCTTCCCACAGACCAATGAGCTCCATGCTCTTGGTATGTCTTGGGATGAGAAGAGTGCTCATTGTCCCAATCGTGGCTTTGGTCCCTCTACTGATGAAGAAATGCCAGACCAGGCTGATGAGGAAACTGTTGATGATGACAAGGTTGTTGGTGGTGATGAGGAAGATGGTGATGATTCTAATGATGATGGCTCTCATGGCTTCGCTGATGACTCTGGTGATGATTCTGGTGATGAAGGCGATGTTTTTGCACCTTCAGATGGAGATGATGACTACGATCCTGATGCTGAGGATGATGATGTTGTTGAAATAGATAGCTTAGATGTCTAGTTGTTCGTAGTTTTTAGTCTCAATGATGATCATATATATCTTTCTAGGCTATTTTGTATTAGAAACATATGGGCACATGTTCTGAGTTGTACTATTTTTTATCATCTTAGCTTTCATCGTTCTATCTTGTAGATGTTTTATGAGAACTTTCTTTCTGAGTTGTAATCTTATTTCTGTGCACACTTACTCTTTTATTTGCTATATCTCTTGAGTTGGTGCCATGTTTTACCATGTTTTGATTATGCCTTAAACTATTTGTTTCTCTTATCTCTGTTTGATGTATGCTTTGAGATTGCATGTTATGGATGTATGCTTGGTTGTGCTTAGAGAAGACTTGTTTCTATGCTCTTCTACCCCCCTCCTTCCTTTTTGATAATGTCAAAAGGGGGAGAGAAATTCAATATCTTGAAGCTCAACCATATTTCTTTTATTGCCTATGTGATCCTTTTCTTATTCATTATATGCTTTATCATGTGACTTGCTAAAGGACCATATAGTATATGTATGTTATGTTGCTTTGTGTAAATAGACTGACTATGCAGGTTAAAGTAAGCATAGATTAAGGGGGAGCAATTCACATTGTTCAAATCTTAAATCCCCTTACAATTCACAAGGCAAAGGTATAACTTCAATATCCTTCCAATATGATTGAGGAATGGTTTGTCATTGTCAAAAACGGAGAGAACATTGACTTGAGAGTTCCAAATTGTCCATATTTGTTAACCATTCCATTCCTATGTATCTAATATGTTTGTTCAAGATTGATTTCAGGATTTAGGTACATCAAAAGGATCAAATTACACAAGCCCTAGCTTGTTATAAAGTTCAAGTCAAATGCAATGCAAGTGTGCAATTTGGGAAATCACTCCAAATGACCTTAGAAGATTTTTTGTAATCACTTGTATTGATGATATGACTTGTAACTAATATGAGAAAAAATTTAGTGACACCTAATACTAAGGTTTAATCACTCAAAAGTCAACTTAGAAAATTTGTCACAGACTGCTCATCGGTCGAGTTGGAAACTCAACTGATCCTATGATGGATTTTCTGAAGATGACCCATCGATCGAGTTGTACACTCACAGAACTCGATCAACCAACTCACTAAGCAAATCTAATTTTATCTCGTCGGTTGAGTTTACCAAAACAAACTCGACCGATAGTTTGAAAATTGGCTTTGTCTTTTAGTTTATCGGTCAAGTTACCTTTATTGAAACTCGACTGAATGTATTGTACAAAAAATGTAGAAAAAATGAGTATAACTATTGGTGAGCTGTTTTGGGTGAAAATAGATCCATTTCATTGTGGAAAATGGCTATATTTCGACCCTAAGTGATTCCCAAATCAAGGGAACACACCCAGCTATAAATAGGACCCCTTGGAGTTCATTCCAAGTTTCCTCATTCATGCTATTCTAAGTCCTTACTATAGTTGAGTGTGTTGCAACTCCTTGAGCCCCTTTCTCTCTATAGTTTACACCTCATTTCATGATTATGAGTGAGATAGGAATGTTGTAAGAGAGATACTCCCTTGTGCATGTAAAGCTCTCATCTACTCCATCTTCCCTACCCCTTTGCTCCTGAAGCAAAGGTGAAGCAAGCTACTCCGAGTGAAGGTGGAGCTATTGTTGTTCCTCTTCAAGGTTGATGAAGAGGTGATGATCTTCTCCAGATGAAGGAGAAGGAAAAGGATGAAGATCCAAGAAGAGTGGAAAAGTCCTTGAAGGTGGAAGACTTGTGCTAGAGTGGGTAAGACCTTGGAAGAAGGTTGAAGACTCTTGCAAAGTGGATAAGCCCTTGGTAAGGTGGAATACTCTTTGTACCTAGATGGGTAAGTCCTTTGGTGGTCTTGTGTTTTAACTCTAATTGGTGATAATATAGAGAAAATCACTTGCAAAGTCCTAGAGGTTGACCTATCTAGGTAGTGGACTGACTCTCTCCTAGTTTGGAGAGTGGAACCACTCTACATGACCTTGTCAAGTGCTTGCTATCAATTCCTCTCATCCTTCATATGCTTGCTAGTTAGGACTTCAAATTGCACTTAAGCTATTGGTTTCATTTTGATATAATTTGAA
The DNA here is from genome assembly GCA_963693085.1 of Alisma plantago-aquatica. NCBI lineage: Eukaryota > Viridiplantae > Streptophyta > Magnoliopsida > Alismatales > Alismataceae > Alisma > Alisma plantago-aquatica. The sequence goes on along the minus strand of OY856415.1, from coordinate 649,040,718 downwards.
GGTCTAATCTATCTTGTGAGATATTTTGTAGCTCTATCCACCCCCCTCTAGATCCCTAGATCTAATAGTTTGGCCTTGATACGCGTTGTTGCTCCTTCTCAGACAAGAAGAAGACTACATGCTCTGGTATTCCTGATGTTAGATTTGTTCCTTCAACTCCTATTCAGGTGTTTGGTGACATGCCTAGTTCATCTTTGAACAAACAAAGGATCCCTCTTCAAGTGCATCCAAAAGTGGTTGCTAGCCTTTCCTATAGAGTTGCAAAGTCAGTCTACTCTCCCTTAAATAAACAAGGATATCTAAATGTAATTGATGAAAATGCTAAGGCAGACAACTCAAAGGCCCAGGTTTCCCAATGAATCCCTCCTATCAATCTTCTCTTGGAATGTCATTGGGTTAAGAAACAAAATTTTAGGTGTCTAATAGGAGTTAAGGAGGGTGGGAGGGGAAGTTATTATTCTGAATGAGATGAAGATAAGGAAGAAAAGGCTTTCAAATTTTGTGATGAAACATTTTTTGGATTTTATTAACTTATCAATCATCCTAGTCATATTTTGGGTTGACTTATTTTTCTCTCGAGAAATGAAGATTGCACTGTTCAGTATATGGAGGAGTCAGACCATATTCTTCATGTTAAACTCTTAGTTGATGATAAGGATTTTTGCTTGTCTGTAGTGTATGGCCATAACTATGATAATGATGGGTCATATTTATGGAAGAACATTCAAGACTATTTTGACTCTAGTGATCTCCCCCGATTAATAATGGGAGACTTTAATGTTGTCAGGTTGAACTCAGAATAAGAAGGAAAACTACCACCTACTCGTCGGTCTATAGAGGAGTTTAATGAATGTGTCGCCTCTTGTTGTCTTTTTGAACTTAACCTTAAAGGGCCTTTCTTCACGTGGGACAATCACCAAGAGGGTGATGCTTTTATTACTTCAAAGATTGATAGGGATTTCTTTAACTCTCTTTTTCTGGATCATTTCTCTGACTTTAATGGTTTAATCATCTCAAATATTGTTAGCAATCACAAGATTCTATTTATAAATATGGGTGAAAGAAGAAAGTTAGAGCTTCCTTCCAGTTTATCAATGCTTGGACTTCTCACAAAGATTTTCTAAATGTTGTCAAGAGTGCTTGGGATACTCAAGTAGAATGGTATGCTATGTTCAAAGTTTATATAAAATTAGATAAAGATGATGTTGAAGGATTGGAACAAATATGACTATGGTAATATCTTTGGAAATACAAAAGTGATTAATCTCAAAGCCACTCATGCTCTGGAATAGTATTATCTTTATCCTCTTAATTCTAATTTTCAAACTCGAGCTAATATTTTGAGGAAAGAGCTTAGACAAGCAAAACTTTTTAAAGAATCCTTACTGAAATAGAAATCTAGGATTCAATGGTTGCGAGAGGGTGATAGAAACTCTAGATTTTTCTATGCCTCTATCAAAATGAGAAGACACGGGAATCATATTTACAAATCGATAGATAATGATTCTTCTATCTCAAATCCTAACCATTTCTTGAATCATATTTTGTCTTTCTATGCAAAGCTCTTTAATAAGTCAGGCAAGTCAAAGGGTCTTAAGGACTTCCAGTGGAGGGGTCCAATTCTTAATGAAGCTCAGAAGATTAGTCATACTAGCCCTGTTACCCAATATGAGATTGATGTTCTGGTTAAAAACTTACATGTGGGGAAGGCACGTAGGCCTGATGGGTTCAATGTCCATTTTACTAAAAACACCTGGTACATTATTGGTCCATATGGTAGTGAAGCAGTAAAGGAGTTCCTCAAAAATGGAAAAATGTTAAATGAAGCAAATAAAACCTTCATTATGCGTGTCCCTAAAGGTTTGAACTCTGATGAACTCAATAATTGGCGGACAATATCCTTGTGTAATGATATTTATAAAATCATTTCTAGGATCCTCACTAATAGATTGAAACTGGTTCTGCCTTCTATAATATTTCCAAACTAGTGTGCCTTTGTTCGAGGAAGAAGCATTAAAGAGGCCACTCTGTTATCAAATGAAATTATTTTAGATTTTGGTAGAGCAAACTCTAGTCATAAAATGTGTCTCAAGATGAATATCTCTAAGGAATACAATTCTGTAAAATGAGACTTTCTCTTTGATGTTATGTACATGATGGGATTTCCTATTCTTTGGATTCAGTGGTTAAGTGAATTCTTTAGTTCTATTTCTTACCAGATTCTGGTCAATGGCAAACCAACCCCTCCTTTCAAACCATAAAATGGCATTAGGCAAGAAAATCCTATTGCTCCTTACCTATTTGTCATAGTTATGCAAGGATTTTCTGTGTTGATGGAGTATGCACAGAGAAAGGTTATATTATGCCTCTGAAGGCTTCTAAAGAGCTTAACATATCTCATCTCATCTTTGCAGATGACCTTATGGTCTTTGCTAAGGCTAATGTCAAGAATGCAAAAATATATCTTCTCTTTGTGATACCTTTGGTAAGCTCTCTAGGTTGATTGTAAATGTTGAAAATAGCAAAGTCTATTTTAGCAAGTCCTCTCCAAAAAATGAATTGGTTTGTATTTTTGGCTTTAAGGAGGGAACCCTTCCTTCAAAATACTTAAGATTGCCTCTCTTTGTGGGTAAGCTTTCTAAATCTGCTTGTAACCCTATGATTGATAAAGTCAAGCACAAGTTGGACGGTTGGAAGTCCAATATGTTGTCCCTTGTTGGTCGAGCTAAACTAATCAGGTCCACTCTATCTATTCTTCATTTATAATGGATGAGGTACTTCCCTCTTCCAGCCTCTGTTCAAAAAGAGATTGATAAGTATTGTAGAGACTTTCTTTGGGGAAATGATGGGAACCACAACCATATACATCTTATTCAGTGGGAGAGAGTTGCCCTTCCTTCTGTTGAAGGTGGTCTCAACATCAACAAAATCAAGGACTCCTCTACAGCTTGTTTGTTACTCAATGCTTGGGATATTATGAGCAAGCAAGATTCCTTGTAGGTCAAGTGGGTCCATTAGAGGTACTTATCCAATAAATCTTTTTGGACCGTCAAAGAATCATCCAATATGTCATGGGCCTTCAAGAAAATCTTGAGGAGTAGAAAGATGCTTGCTAATTTTGTTAGCTACAAAGTGGGAACTGGGGAATCTATCTTCCTTTGGGAGGATCCATGGTTTAACCATAATTTCCTTGCTGATTTGATTGGTGAGGATAGTATCCTGAAGCTTGGTTGACATATTCACATTAAGTTGAGTTGTATCATTCACAATGGTTCTTGGTGTTTACAGTAAAATCTCTATAACATGAAGATTATGAAGACTATTGGTTTTATTCCTATTGATAAGAACAAGAAGGATACTATTTTGTTCAATGTAGTGGGAAATCCAAAGCTAAAAATGATTTGGAACCTTGTGAGGACAGTGGGAAGATCTACTATTGAATTGAGCTGATTATGGAAAGGTACTTCTCCAAAGAGATTCCAGGTCAATCTATGGAAAGTTTTTCATGATAAATGGTCTACTATTGATTATATTAGAAGAATTGGGATCCCTTCTGTGTTGAGATGTTACCTGTGTGAGAAGGACTACAAAGATACTGCTCACATATGCTTCTCTTGTAGCTACACCAATGAGATTTGGTCTTTGCTAAGTAAATGCTTTCCTTTCTCTCAACCGAGAACCATTATTGAGATGGTTGAGAACCAGAATGCTACTTGGAAAACCTATTGTTTATGTGTATATCACTTCTTGTGGAAAGAAAGGAATCTGAGGTGCTTTGAAGATCGAGCTAGGTCTCCTACTGTGCTATGGAATCAGATTATGGGTTCTATCAAATTTTTTTGCTAGATCATGTTCTTCTTTTTTTAGTGGTAGGGATTGGTTCTTCATGTTGCTTCTTCTGTCCTTGGGCCTGTTGCCTAGTATTTTGGCTTTTTTAGTAATAGATACATCTTGTAAAGATAGATAGATACATTCGTCTATCTATCTCTCTTCCATCTCTTGTATTTACCCCTTTTTCAAAAATACAAAAAAAGCAACAGAGTTTTGAGGGACCAAAAAAAATATTTTGACATGGTATCAAAGTGAAATTATTTTTAAATTAGTCATGATGCCTAGTCTATCATGGACAACTTTAAGTGTATTAATTTGATATTAATCCACCTTCATTAAATACCATGGCCCACCATGACAATATTGTTTTAATATTAAATTTTCACACCATACATCTTCCTCATGAGGAATTTAATATTATTTATTGTTGTTTATAGTATCTTCATACTCTAGTCAGCACTTTCTCTCTCAATCTCTTCCTACATGTTTTCATGAGAGATCTGCTCTCGTGAAAATGGGTTGAGTCAGTTAGGGCTCAATTGTGTAAGACGTGGTCACAATGGTGAGAGACACTCTCTTGTGGACAATAGGAGTTTAAAAGATATATTCACATAATGTATCCATATAATAGATAACTAATAGAATATGTTTTTTCTAAAAATATCTATGTCCACATTTTCACGAGACATCTTCTCTCATGAAAAACCAGACTTCATCAGTCAGGTCCTAACTACCCATGACTCAGTCATGATCACATAGAACACTCCCTTGTGGGAGTGGGAGTTGAAAAATATCTCCAATCACCCACTCAAGTAGGAGGTAAGCAATGGAAACTCCTCCAATGAGTCATGAGATAAGTTCTCTCATGAAAAGAGAGAGCCAGTCAGGCAGGCAAAGAGAGTGACAGACATACCCAAAGTGCAACTAAGAGAGCAACTCAAAACTGAGACTGCAAAGAAAGTTCATGAGAGAACCTCTCTCATGAAATCTCAAGAGTCTCCTTCAACCTCCAATATCCAAAAAGTTCAAAAGAGAACCTCTTTCGTGAAACCCAAAAGTCATCTTCGACCTTAAACCTCCAAAAGAGAACCCCCCCTATTCACTTTCTCATGAAGGAGGATCTACGGTTAAGTCGGACGTAGAATTTCGTCGAGGTGAGAGAAGCCAAATAGGTTGCTTCACTCTTTTTTTATTTGTTTTTAATCAGACCATATCCACAATGAAACCCTTCTCTAGTGGTCTTCTCCTTTGATTTTACCTCAAAACCACCACCGCAATACCACTTTTGATAGGTGGATTGGAGGAACGGCTTCACAGCCCTTTCTCATTCTATAACTGAGAACACCAATCTCATATGTCTACCAATCAACCTATGTTTTATCCATAACGAGTCATCTGAACATGGTTTTCCAAGCTTTACTACATAAAAACATAGTGGCAACTCCATCGGATCCATTTATTTTCACAATCATGTTTTTTCACATGAAAACATAACTAATACCAAGTGATTCAACATGGCCATCATGCTTGTACTATGAAAAATGACATGGCTAAGGGGTCAACAATGTTCTCTTTATTGGTATCATGCAACTCCTCACATCTCCTTATTGAATGACCTCTAGTATGACATTGGGCCATCAAATGATATGGTTGGAATGTTGATGTGATTTCAGCTCCTAGGCTTAAAAGATAGTCCCATTCTTGTCACAGTATAGATCTACTACATCAACGATAAGATCAATGACATAGCTTAACCTCTTAAACATGCAAGCTTAACTATGTGTTTAATTTCATTGATTACATGCTCGTTGTATATGAAATAGTTGGTTTTTTTTGCCTGTGAGGGTCTCTTGTGCAAATTCCCCATGTTTGGAGTGCCTCTCATTATTTCACATATTATGCTCCCCCTCTTGTTTGGAGTTGGTTGTGTGAACTTTGATAACCTAGGTAAGTATCATGCCTTTGCATTGTTTGAGTACATATCAAGACATCTTGCCTTCTCATTGGTTGAGAATCGAAGGTCCAGCCTACCTTCCCATAAATTAAGAACTAATGAAGGTACTTGGCCTCATTTACCTTTTTTGCTTTCATCAGTTTATAGGGATCACTAGATAGAAACCAATTGGGATAACTGGAAGATTGTTGACTCTTCATCGGTTTGGATTGATGACAACCAGCTAGGGGTCATTCACCCTTTTTGTGGGGTAAGAAGTAATGAAATAGATGGTCGGTTGGTTGTTGACTCATCATTGGTTGAGAATTGATGGGAGTTTGCATTGATGACAACAATAGATGAAGAGCCTAACTGATGTTGGGCATGCCCGATGGGAGTTCTGGGTTGGGAACCGATGGACAACTGGCTCATGGAAACCAATGGGATCTTGGTGTACACCTTTTTTTATAACAGGGAACCCCTCTCAGGCAGGGTTACTATTGGACCCACCCCAGTAGGATGAACCTCAGAACCATCTGCATATAAGGTGGGGCCTTGTTGCACCTCCAATGGTTGGTAGCCAGAGTCAAACTTGGGTCCCTTCATTGGGTATTATTGAGGCTCACTTCTGGGCTATCTATCTTGGTGTACAACTACTGATGATATCTTAGTATTCTTGGACCGATGATAGAGGTTGATGACATAAATCGATGGAAATATGATGTTTTTGGTCACATGAGAGCCTAACATGATCTCCAATTATGAAGCTACTATCCATTGCCTACTGATAGGATATAGGAGATGTCTTCTAATGACACTTCTTAGTGATACAGACACAGGGGTTAATATATATGGATTTGCATCTTTGACCACATTTCTCTCTCCTTTGGGTTTAAATATACCTCCTTACTTCTCCTCCCTCACCTCTTTTGTGTGAGTTGTCCTCATAGAATTGAAGAAGTAGCAAGACGCCATCAGTTGGAGCCAAGTGATGAAAAGTTTGTCTTCATCAAATTCCACTAAAATTGTTGTTTTCTTATCTTATCTTATCTTCATTTATGAGGATCAACACCCTTCTGGTGTCTACTAGTCTTATATTCTTGTGAATGGAGTTCTTTTCATGTGTAATCTTAGTGACCCATAATCCTCTTCCTCCTTGAATTGTATTCTTGAAGGTTTTCTTTTGGTCTTACGCCCTATCTCCCTTCTCTTAT